>OW121744.1:86887686-87531689 GCA_933228675.1 Stomorhina lunata | reverse complement strand
CTATTTTTATAGGAAATTTTTTCAAAAATTTCCTATTTTTATAGGAAATTTTTCAAAAATTTCCTATTTTTATAGGAAATTTTTCAAAAATTTCCTATTTTTATAGGAAATTTTTCAAAAATTTCCTATTTTTATAGGAAATTTTTCAAAAATTTCCTATTTTTATAGGAAATTTTTCAAAAATTTCCTATTTTTATAGGAAATTTTTCAAAAATTTCCTATTTTTATAGGAAATTTTTCAAAAATTTCCTATTTTTATAGGAAATTTTTCAAAAATTTCCTATTTTTATAGGAAATTTTTCAAAAATTTCCTATTTTTATAGGAAATTTTTCAAAAATTTCCTATTTTTATAGGAAATTTTTCAAAAATTTCCTATTTTTATAGGAAATTTTTCAAAAATTTCCTATTTTTATAGGAAATTTTTCAAAAATTTCCTATTTTTATAGGAAATTTTTCAAAAATTTCCTATTTTTATAGGAAATTTTTCAAAAATTTCCTATTTTTATAGGAAATTTTTCAAAAATTTCCTATTTTTATAGGAAATTTTTCAAAAATTTCCTATTTTTTATAGGAAATTTTTCAAAAATTTCCTATTTTTATAGGAAATTTTTCAAAAATTTCCTATTTTTATAGGAAATTTTTCAAAAATTTCCTATTTTTATAGGAAATTTTTCAAAAATTTCCTATTTTTATAGGAAATTTTTCAAAAATTTCCTATTTTTATAGGAAATTTTTCAAAAATTTCCTATTTTTATAGGAAATTTTTCAAAAATTTCCTATTTTTATAGGAAATTTTTCAAAAATTTCCTATTTTTATAGGAAATTTTTCAAAAATTTCCTATTTTTATAGGAAATTTTTCAAAAATTTCCTATTTTTATAGGAAATTTTTCAAAAATTTCCTATTTTTTATAGGAAATTTTTCAAAAATTTCCTATTTTTATAGGAAATTTTTCAAAAATTTCCTATTTTTATAGGAAATTTTTCAAAAATTTCCTATTTTTATAGGAAATTTTTCAAAAATTTCCTATTTTTATAGGAAATTTTTCAAAAATTTCCTATTTTTATAGGAAATTTTTCAAAAATTTCCTATTTTTATTGGAAATTTTTCAAAAATTTCCTATTTTTATAGGAAATTTTTCAAAAATTTCCTATTTTTATAGGAAATTTTTCAAAAATTTCCTATTTTTATAGGAAATTTTTCAAAAATTCCTATTTTTATAGGAAATTTTTCAAAAATTTCCTATTTTTATAGGAAATTTTTCAAAAATTTCCTATTTTTATAGGAAATTTTTCAAAAATTTCCTATTTTTTATAGGAAATTTTTCAAAAATTTCCTATTTTTATAGGAAATTTTTCAAAAATTTCCTATTTTTATAGGAAATTTTTCAAAAAATTTCCTATTTTTATAGGAAAAATATTTCAAAAATTTCCTATTTTTATAGGAAATTTTTTCAAAAATTTCCTATTTTAATAGGAAATTTTTCAAAAATTTCCTATAAAAATAGGAAATTTTTGAAAAATTTCCTATAAAAATAGGAAATTTTTGAAAAATTTCCTATAAAAATAGGAAATTTTTGAAAAATTTCCTATAAAAATAGGAAATTTTTGAAAAATTTCCTATAAAAATAGGAAATTTTTGAAAAATTTCCTATAAAAATAGGAAATTTTTGAAAAATTTCCTATAAAAATAGGAAATTTTTGAAAAATTTCCTATAAAAATAGGAAATTTTTGAAAAATTTCCTATAAAAATAGGAAATTTTTGAAAAATTTTCCTTTAAAAATAGGAAATTTTTGAAAAATTTCCTATAAAAATAGGAAATTTTTGAAAAATTTCCTATTAAAATAGGAAATTTTTGAAAAATTTCCTATAAAAATAGGAAATTTTTGAAAAATTTCCTATAAAAATAGGAAATTTTTGAAAAATTTCCTATAAAAATAGGAAATTTTTGAAAAATTTCCTATAAAAATAGGAAATTTTTGAAAAATTTCCTATAAAAATAGGAAATTTTTGAAAAATTTCCTATAAAAATAGGAAATTTTGAAAAATTTCCTATAAAAATAGGAAATTTTTGAAAAATTTCCTATAAAAATAGGAAATTTTTGAAAAATTTCCTATAAAAATAGGAAATTTTTGAAAAATTTCCTATAAAAATAGGAAATTTTTGAAAAATTTCCTATAAAAATAGGAAATTTTTGAAAAAATTTCCTATAAAAATAGGAAATTTTTGAAAAATTTCCTATAAAAATAGGAAATTTTTGAAAAATTTCCTATAAAAATAGGAAATTTTTGAAAAATTTCCTATAAAAATAGGAAATTTTTGAAAAATTTCCTATAAAAAATAGGAAATTTTTGAAAAATTTCCTATAAAAATAGGAAATTTTTGAAAAATTTCCTATAAAAATAGGAAATTTTTGAAAAATTTCCTATAAAAATAGGAAATTTTTGAAAAATTTCCTATAAAAATAGGAAATTTTTGAAAAATTTCCTATAAAAATAGGAAATTTTTGAAAAATTTCCTATAAAAATAGGAAATTTTTGAAAAATTTCCTATAAAAATAGGAAATTTTTGAAAAATTTCCTATAAAAATAGGAAATTTTTTGAAAAATTTCCTATAAAAATAGGAAATTTTTGAAAAATTTCCTATAAAAATAGGAAATTTTTGAAAAATTTCCTATAAAAATAGGAAATTTCTGAAAAATTTCCTATAAAAATAGGAAATTTTTGAAAAATTTCCTATTAAAATAGGAAATTTTTGAAAAATTTCCTATAAAAATAGGAAATTTTTGAAAAATTTCCTATAAAAATAGGAAATTTTTGAAAAATTTCCTATAAAAATAGGAAATTTTTGAAAAATTTCCTATAAAAATAGGAAATTTTTGAAAAATTTCCTATAAAAATAGGAAATTTTTGAAAAATTTCCTATAAAAATAGGAAATTTTTGAAAAATTTCCTATAAAAATAGGAAATTTTTGAAAAATTTCCTATAAAAATAGGAAATTTTTGAAAAATTTCCTATAAAAATAGGAAATTTTTGAAAAATTTCCTATAAAAATAGGAAATTTTTGAAAAATTTCCTATAAAAATAGGAAATTTTTGAAAAATTTCCTATAAAAATAGGAAATTTTTGAAAAATTTCCTATAAAAATAGGAAATTTTTGAAAAATTTCCTATAAAAATAGGAAATTTTTGAAAAATTTCCTATAAAAATAGGAAATTTTTGAAAAATTTCCTATAAAAATAGGAAATTTTTGAAAAATTTCCTATAAAAATAGGAAATTTTTGAAAAATTTCCTATAAAAATAGGAAATTTTTGAAAAATTTCCTATAAAAATAGGAAATTTTTGAAAAATTTCCTATAAAAATAGGAAATTTTTGAAAAATTTCCTATAAAAATAGGAAATTTTTGAAAAATTTCCTATAAAAATAGGAAATTTTTGAAAAATTTCCTATAAAAATAGGAAAATTTTGAAAAATTTCCTATAAAAATAGGAAATTTTTGAAAAATTTCCTATAAAAATAGGAAATTTTTGAAAAATTTCCTATAAAAATAGGAAATTTTTGAAAAATTTCCTATAAAAATAGGAAATTTTTGAAAAATTTCCTATAAAAATAGGAAATTTTTGAAAAATTTCCTATAAAAATAGGAAATTTTTGAAAAATTTCCTATAAAAATAGGAAATTTTTGAAAAATTTCCTATAAAAATAGGAAATTTTTGAAAAATTTCCTATAAAAATAGGAAATTTTTGAAAAATTTATTATAAAAATAGGAAATTTTTGAAAAATTTCCTATAAAAATAGGAAATTTTTGAAAAATTTCCTATAAAAATAGGAAATTTTTGAAAAATTTCCTATAAAAATAGGAAATTTTTGAAAAATTTCCTATAAAAATAGGAAATTTTTGAAAAATTTCCTATAAAAATAGGAAATTTTTGAAAAATTTCCTATAAAAATAGGAAATTTTTGAAAAATTTCCTATAAAAATAGGAAAATTTTGAAAAATTTCCTATAAAAATAGGAAATTTTTGAAAAATTTCCTATAAAAATAGGAAATTTTTGAAAAATTTCCTATAAAAATAGGAAATTTTTGAAAAATTTCCTATAAAAATAGGAAATTTTTGAAAAATTTTCTATAAAAATAGGAAATTTTTGAAAAATTTCCTATAAAAATAGGAAATTTCTGAATAATTTCCTATAAAAATAGGAAATTTTTGAAAAATTTCCTATAAAAATAGGAAATTTCTGAATAATTTCCTATAAAAATAGGAAAATTTTGAAAAATTTCCTATAATTTCCTATATAAAAAAAGGAAATTTTTGAAAAATTTCCTATATAAAAAAAGGAAATTTTTGAAAAATTTCCTATATAAAAAAAGGAAATTTTTGAAAAATTTCCTATATAAAAAAAGGAAATTTTTGAAAAATTTCCTATATAAAAATAGGAAATTTTTGGAAAATTTCCTATATAAAAATAGGAAATTTTTGGAAAATTTCCTATATAAAAATAGGAAATTTTTGAAAAATTTCCTGTATAAAAATAGGAAATTTTTGAAAAATTTCCTATATAAAAATAGGAAATTTTTGAAAAATTTCCTATATAAAAATAGGAAATTTTTTAAAAATTTCCTATATAAAAATAGGAAATTTTTGAAAAATTTCCTATATAAAAATAGGAAATTTTTGAAAAATTTCCTATATAAAAATAGGAAATTTTTGGAAAATTTCCTATATAAAAATAGGAAATTTTTGAAAAATTTCCTATTTTAATATAGGAAATTTTTGAAAAATTTCCTATACAAAAATAGGAAATTTTTGAAAAATTTCCGATATAAAAATAGGAAATTTTTGAAAAATGTCCTATATAAATAGGAAATTTTTTAAAAATTCCCTACACAAATAGGAAATTTTTGAAAAACTTCCTATTAAAAAGGGAAATTTTTGAAAAAAAATCCTATTAAAAAAGGAAATTTTTGAAAAATTTCCTATTAAAAAGGGAAAATTTTGAAAAATTTCCTATAAAAAAAGAAATTTTTGAAAAATTTCCTATAAAAAATAAAATTTTGAAAAATTTCCTATAAAAATAGGAAATTTTTAAAAAATTTCCTATAAAACAGAGGAAATTTTAGTCGCTCTGTGGGTACGTTGTGTTAGTAAACAACTACGACGACAAGCGAAGACAACAACCGAAGCGAAGGGAATACATTAGCCACCCTGTTTTAATAGAGAATCTAAATAGGCTAGCAGAGAACCGAACCAATCAACAATAGCACAGCCACCAACCACTATGGACCATCGGATAGCTTTTCTGATTGGTATATTCTATAGGAATTTCTTTAATGTGAAGGGCAAAATAGAAAGGGTCCTAAGGGTTTTGTTCAGGAGAGCCATTTTAAAAATTAAAATACGTGCATCTTTGGTGTACCATCACTGATTATGTTGGTAGTGGTCTCATTTGAAAGAGACACATCTTATGACTTCAGGAACGTGTTGGTCAACCTTGAAAACTCGCTTAGGTCGTCAATACCTCTGATTTTATGTAGTTATGAACTTTTTTGGACTTTATTACCACATCTATCTATTTTAACATGCCGATCAAAAATTTTGAAATTTGGAATATTTTTTTAACAAAATTTTCTTAATCTTAAAAAGTTAGTTTTGAAGCGGTCCTTAAAAAAAGTACTATTTTCCAGTATAAAAAAAATATGTACATTTAATTATATTTTAATAAATTTAAACTATTTAGTTCTTATAAGTCTTAAGATGATAAGGAAAGTCTTACTTTGTTATTTCTGTACTCTAAAAATATTTTTTTTTTTAGGCGTGTTGAAAAGGAAACGAATTTTCTGGGGCAAATTTCAATAACTTAAAAACTACTGCATGGATTTTTAGTTTCTATAACTCTAATCAATTAGTTGTCTTCTACATTCAATTATTAATTTTGCTAAAAACATATCTTTATTGGTTGACATTTACCAAAAACCAAAAAAGTCCCATTTTTCGCCATACAAATGGGTCCTAGAAATAAATTTCCTGTGCGCCACCTCAGGACATTGACCTAGGAAGACAAAATTTTTTTCTGAGCTTCTTAGGATGTAGAGCATCGATTATTAACCCAGGCGTATCGAATTTCAATAAAAGTTGTTTTTCGCTCCACCCTACTACACATCCCACACAATGTAGTCTTTTCCGAATTGAAACCGCTTTTCCTTACGAGGAGCATTAATTGGTTGCTTTTTTGTAATTGTGAAGGGTTTATAAGATTTTTTTGGCAAAATTTCATATAAAGTCAAAAAGGCCTTAAATTTAATTTACATCTGGCAACTCTTTTAATGTGAATAAAATCATGAAATAAATATTAAAGGAAGTGCCACTTTCTTTTTATTTTGTAAACATTCACCATTTGACAAGAAAGAATATCTGAAGTTTACTCAAAAAATGAGGCTACCTTACTTTCAAAAAAAAAAAAATCCCATTTACACTCAGAAAAAAAATTAACTAGAATTTAGGAAAATTTACTAAATTTGAGGAAAACATGGTTGTCGTATGGCGCCAAAGCCATATTTTACAGCAATAAAGCAAAAAAAATTCCCTATTTTACTTGTAGAGTTTGGGGAAACTAAGTAGGTAAAGTTTTTGAACTGAGATCCACAAAATTGCTCCTAGTGGGTGTTTTCATGTAATGTTTTCAAAGTCTATCGAGTTCTTCCCTAAACTTTTAGGAACACAAGCTGTGAATATTATCTCAAACGTCTCAGCAGTTTGCCCGTAATTCGTTATTCAGTAAAACACACGAGATATTTTTTAATTTAATTATATAATTGAGATCTTATATGTTTTAGCATCTACAAAGCTACAAACTACCAATTTTATTGACTATTTATTGAAAATATTAGTTATTTTAAGCGTTATTTATTATTTTTTTTCAAACTACACATTTTAGTTTACAAATTTCCATAAAATAATCTACGAGTGTGACAACGATCTGTGTAATATTGACAAAATATACAAACTTCAAAGATATTCTTTATATGTAGTCAAAAATTTTGAAGTGGCACTTCCTTTAATATTTATTTCATGAATAAAATTATATCCACAAAACTGACAGCCAATAAATAAACATTAACCAACACTGGCAACAAAACAAAAACAGCTGACAATTTAAGCCAAATAAACAAAAGGAAATACTTTCGCCACAAAATAACTAAAATTAAACAATTTATTAGTCATTAATTAATAAAACTATAATAGAATAATTAAAAATCCTTAATTATTTACAAATCTCACAACAGCAATAAAACAAAAACATGCTGACAGCTAAAATTGGCAAAGTGGGCAAGGTAATAATATGTGGCATGAAAGGTGTGGGCAAAACTGCTTTGTTGGAACAACTCATATATGGAAATGTTAATATGGAAACAGTAAGTCATTTAAATTATATTTAATATCTATAATATTCATTAGCTTTATCTACAATAAAGGAAATCCATCCCACCATAGAGGATATTTATGTAGCCAGTGTGGATACTGGCCGTGGCACCAGGGAAACTTTACGCATTTACGACTCGGCTGGCTTGCAGGGGAAGGTACAACTTCCCCGTCACTATCTACACTTTCCAGATGGCTATGTTTTAGTCTATGATCCCACCGATCCTCAAAGTCTAGACATGCTGGCCGATATCAAAATGGATATCGATAAGAATAAGGAGAAAAAAGAAGTACCCATTATTGTTTTGGCCAATATGAGAGCCAGACGTAAAGATACGCCACCCTCGCCCACACAACAGCCAATGCAGGCTAATCAAGCTGATCCTGTAGAACTGATATTGAATCGTGCCAATTCTTGGTGTTCACGTGAACGTATCAAACACTATACGGTCAATGCCATGGAGAGACCTTCATTGTATGAACCTTTTATTAACCTTTGTTCAAGACTGCATCCACCACAAACAAAATCATCATTTCCTCAGCTGAGACAAGTTATGCAAAAGACTCAGAAAACCGAGGGTTAAACTTTACAAAGAAAGGTTATCAAAAGAATTGACTATTTTCTAATATTAGAAAATTTGTAAGCCCAGATTTTAAATTATTTATTTCAAAAGTATTATCTTAATATTTTATGTGTTTTAAACTAATTATTTATTAAATACTCTTCTTCATAACTTAAGATCAAACTAAATAGCTAACAATTACAAATAATTAATTTGTATCAAAATATTCTTCCTTATTGTTTCTTTTTTCTTTTTATTTCATTTTACTTCCTACTTTAAATTTATTTATTAGAAAATATTTTAAATAATTGAAAATGAAATGTTAAGCATAGAGTTACCAGATTGTTTCAAATGACGTATTTTTTATTTTGCTGCAAAAACAATAATTTTTTAAATTTATGCTTATTTCTTCTTTTATTAATTAGAAAATAAGAACTTTATTTTTAATATACGCAAATATAGTAATAAAGGGATATTGGAAATAAACTAATAACATTTTAATAATCACCAGTTTTTGACGTACATACTGCAACAAATTCAATATTAATTATATGTATATTGCCTACAAAATGTAACCTTAAAAAATCAAACTTCGTTTTTTTACTTAAATTATCTTTTCTAGTATTAAGAAGGAATCTAAAAAAGGGTCTAGTTGTCAATGATTTAAAAACAAAACTTATGGTTTCTTTAAGCAGACAGACACAAAACTTAGATCACATGTCATCGCTGAGAACTAAAGATACGATGTTATAAAATAATTTGTTTACCTTAGTATCGCCGACAACAAAAATAACAACATAAGTTTCGAAATCAAATGTGTAATCATACTTGTCAACAGATGCTTTTTTGGCCTAAGCACGCAGCTTAGAAAAATGATCTTTGTAAGAACTCAAATTATGTTCTATAAAACACCTATACTACCCGTGTTATAATCACTTAAAACGATATATAATTGTAATTTCCTAACCGATTCATACTATATAACAAATACTTAGGTGAAGATCTATCACATCCAATCTCGTTTGGTTTTAAAGATATTCGACTTCAAAAATTAAAATTTTCAATTTTTGTCCCATACTGCACAGAATTTTTACTAATATCTGATGTATATATAAGCCGATTCTCTTGATTTAAAGTTTTCTAAAAAATAACAAAATTTTGAATATTTTACAAGCAAGAAGTTTATTAAAAACTTTACTATGATAATAGTAAAGCTTTTTATAAAGTGCTTAAAGTTTATATTTGAAAGAACCCGTATTTTTCCCCGTTTTTTTTTTTTTTGTTATTTATTTAAAAATTGTTTAATAAACATATTTATTATTTTCTAAAAAAAAACTCTACAAAGTTAAGAATCGAGTTAAAAAATAACTTCATATATATTCGGTGTCATTACCAGAGTCATTTAAATTAGACTTATAGTTTAGGGAATATCCATTCTGATCCATTATTTCTCAAAACTCGAGCTGTGAAAAAATCACCTAATTTTAATGGGCCAAAATGTTTTTAATTACATTGCGAAAGTACTTTCTTGTTCTGAATATGGTCAAGCAACTAGAGAAAAAAAAAACTAAAAATGCCCATGTTTGATATGTTTTTAAAGCTTTTTTTAGGAATTCTGGGTTTTTTTATATTTTTATGTATATTTTTTTCCTTAAAAAGTTTTATACCATCGCAAATTTTCATCGAAAACTCTACCGTTCACATTTTAAGATTATTAAACTAATTGTGTTTTCGGCAGAAATGGATTTTTGCACTCGCGAATTTCATTTAAAAAAAAACAGCACCAAACACTTAATTATTTTCAAAAAATTACTTTTTATCACAATTATTATTGTTAAAATTTTTCAAAAATAAAATGTTTTTTTTATATTTTTTCATTTTAAACTGACATTTATTTTTGTTATTTTCTTATTTTTCTACATTAGAGTTATAACAAATGGGAACAACTCAGTGTTGTATCGGTATTTAAAACGTTTTCAAATGAGTTTTCATCGAAAACTCACATACAAGCAGTTTTAATTTTGTATGTGAAAACTTAAGTTTTCAATATTGCTTTAATAGCCCATTCACACTATAAGTTTTTAAATGTTTTCGAAGATGAAAACTCCATCGAAAACTTTACCATTCACATTATGAAAATTTGGCACTTCATGAGTTTTCGGTAGAAATTTATTTATTAATCGCGTTTAATTTTAAAAACCGAACACCAAATACTTTAGAACTATTAACTTTCATTAAAAGACAATAAAATAATAACTTTTTCGTCATATTCATAATGTTTTTAAGAAATTTTTTATATTAAAATTATTGTTTTTTTTTTATATTTTAATTTCAACTGACATTTATTTTAAATATTTTCCAATTTTTCCAACTTGTATCGGTATTTTAATAGTTTTCAAATAAGTTTTCATACAGAAGGAGTTTTCGTTTTGTATGTAAAAACTTAAGTTTTGGAGCGAAAACTACTTTAACTAGTTTTCGAGCTCAATGTGAATGAGCTATAAGCCGAAAACTACTTTATTGAGTTTTCGAGCTTAATGTGAATGAGCTATATATTCCAAACTTAAATGTATGTACAATGAAAGTTTACTTAAAATTCGGTTTTTGATGTTTAGTGGATCAATAAAAATTACGAAAAATAAAACAAACGTGATAATACATCTATTTTCATTGAAGCAAATCCCCTATGTCAAATTCTTCTAAGCGAAGGGGCATCTTTGCAAATAACCTACAATCTGGCAAATCCGTCTCTGCTATACCGTTGAAATGTCAAATTTAACTAGCTGACGTGAAAAGAAATAAAGTAAAAAAAAATTCGAAAGTGCTCACGGTAGAATTGTGTAAAGTCGTAAAAAAAATAATTTAAATTTAATAAAATCCTTTAAATTTTATAAATTCAAGTCCAACAAAAGTAAAAAGTTTTTCTCAAACGGTAAAAATGTTAGAATAAATGAAAAAATAATTGATTTGTGCAAAAAATAAAGTGAATAAATGTAAATGAGATTTACTAGATGAAAATCAATGAAAAAAAAATTGGAAATGCAGTGGAACCTAAAGCAAAAAATAAAACCAAGAAAAGATAAAAAAAATGCAAAGTGAAAAATGTGTTCGAACAAAAAGAATATGGAATAATTAAATCTTAAGTGTTTTCCTTAAAAAGAGCCATGAAAATTTTATAAAATTGTGAAAGTTCTTTTTTTTGTGGATTTTTCCATAGTTTTTGTTGTTGTTGTTTCATTTGATTCGTTTCTGAGCCTGTGTTGATTTGTTACGTTGTGAACTGCTTGCGTTAACGTTGTCGAGCCACTTTATAAAAAAAGATCTCCTCCTGTCCCCTTACGCGTTGCATCACCCCTTGTGCTCCAACATTAATTTGACGAAATAAGAAAAAAAAGTTCAACAATTTTTTTGAGTGTTTCATACAGTGTGGAGCACACACATTTAGAAGAAGAAAAAAAAGAAACAAAAAAAATAACAAAAGCAACCAGCCAGCCAGCTGTGTTGTCTTGCGTACGTATTATTGTTGTTGGGTTTTTTTGACGTTCATTACTTTTGGTATTTTTTTATAATTCCCTCCCCCCTTTTTTTTTGTTCATATTCATCGTTGTTTTTCCACTTCTTTGAATATACAAAAACAACAACAATTGACTATTTTTGCTACTCTTTGTCTCTTATATCTTAAACAGAGTTGCCCAATCAAAGAAGTCTCGTTCGCTGAAATGTATCTTATTATTTTGGGATATCAAACTCAAGGCAAAGACTAATCAGTGATATATTATCTTTGATGTTTTTTTTTTCATACGTTTAACATAAAATTAGTTTCCATGTCTTTGAAAGTGTCTCCAATATACGATTAAATTACAGTGACTTGAAATAAAAAAGAAAAAAATCCGACTATTTAATACCCTTCACTACTAAGGTCAGATATGAATAAACAACTTTATAAGTTTTTCTGATATCTTAGAGCCATATGAGGAGCCGCGGAACAAAAGGTTCTTTTTGCATCGTTTAAAATTTTTGAAAATTACATATTTTGCTATTTCGCACTATAAAAAATCAATGAACCGCGAAATATATTTAGGTAAGCTAATAATCAGAAGGTGAATCTTTGTGCACTTAATTACCCGATTAAATCTTTAAAGTCTTTTTAAAAAAGCACTTTTATTTTGGGAAAAAAACCTTTTGATTCAAAAAAAGTGGAAAAGTACCTTTAAAAAAAAAAATAATAAAAAGTTAAAATAAATATAAAAAAATAATTTTTATTATACAAACATAACATACCAAGATATATGTACACGGTAGTTCATTCATTGTCATTATTAATTTTAAAAATCACTATCTGACACATTTAAGGATTTTGACATTTGTGTAAAAATGAAGCTACCATATATTTTAATTTGTTTGAAATTTTTTGTATTTTTGATTTGTCAATTTATTATTAATTTGTTGAAAAAAATTTTTGTTATTTAAATTAAATATAAAAAAAAGAAATTAAATTTGAATTTAAATAAATAAAAATAAAAGTCTAAAAGATTTACGGTAATAGCAGAAGATGCCATAAACCCTTCTGAAGCCCTACGTAGCCCAAGGATGTTGGGCTGAAGTACAGCCTGAAGAAGAACAACGTCAAAATACCAGAGGCAATATCATTGACCTCTATGAACTGGGTATATTTTCATCATTATTTAACTTGAATATTTAAATAAAAAGCACTTGTCCAGGTATCGTAGCTGTTAAAATTACAAATATCACATTTGCTGATAAAATTGATTTACATGTTATTTTGTCTGTTCTATACACCATCACCAAAACTATTCGCAATAAACAGGAGAGCAAAGACTACCAAAAGTTTGCTGAATCATTTGTTCAAGTCTAAAGTAGCCTTCATCTAGATGGAGAACTTTTATCGGTGACGCTCGCTACTGCAGCGGTGCAGCACCTCATTTCCATATGAAGAAAGTTTGTTTTCTGCTTTGGAAAAAATCCTTGATGAGTTTAGGTAGAATGGGTGTTCTAAAGAACTTCAAAAACGAATATAGGATCAAAGCAGTGAATCACCTCGAAGTTACTGCTCTGACTACTTGGACAATCAAAATCTAAATCTTTAAGTGATTTCTAATGAAAATACCTTCCTCGTTGGTCCAAGTAACCTATTTTATATTTTGATGAAATTCATTAAAGTTAAAATAAATAAGATATTCATGTAGTCTAGCTTTATTTCTGATCTATTATTCTGTGGTATATTATTTTATTCTAATTTACCAAAATAAATTATTATTCAATATCCATTACACATTATGAAAAAAATCCTCAAATAATTTAAAAATGTGGCAACGATTTTTCAAATATATACACAAAAATCAAACTTCAAAAATCCTTATTAAAAATTTAGTAAAGCCAATGGAATTACCTTATACTTATATCATGTAACATACTATATATGTAAGTACATTAGGGTGCACCTTATTTTACGAAAGTGCGAAATTAAACCGTAACTCCTCCCAGAAATGATATACGTAACTTAAAAACATGTTGTGCAATTTTTTTAATAAAGGGGAACACGTGCCGCATGTGCACACAAAGTGTTAAAATTTTTTGTATGAGAAAAAATTAGAATATTTTCTAGTCCAAATTTTAACCACCAGCATCAAATTATTTAAAAAACTTTACTGGGAAAGAACTAAAGTAGCTTTATTTTAAGTCATCAGCATTAAAAAAAGAAGTAATTTCAAAGTTATTGCAATTTTACCCCGAAAAATCGTGTCCTTGACGACACGCCATAAATCGCATTTTTAATCGCAAACATGAAGAGAAAGAAGATGGAATTTGGGAAAAAGTGACGCCATTATTTTCAATGCATTACGTACCCTTGAAATATATGATAAATGAATTTAACATAATAAAAAAACATTCAAGTAACAGTTTATTTATGGATTTTTTAAATTTATGGATACTTTTTAATTCTTATGAAAGCTGTTTTGTAATCTTTATATTTTCCTCTCTTCAATGTATTTACAAATTTCTCATTACTATGAACGATTTCATGAAAATTAGAGAAACTCAAAAGTACAAAAATACACATGTTTTGCCCATATCTGCTTTTTGCAAACACTTTATAGGAATATCATTTCTTTATCACAGTGGCATCTCTGTTTGATATTCTCTTTTACATCTCGATTTGTCATCATTACTTTGGTTTGCTCTCACACTTGATAACAAAAAAAAAAACATAAAAACCTTACAGAAATGTCAATTTTTCTATGTGTAACAACAACAAAAATTACCACATCAAAAATCATCTTGTGAACGGCGCGATAAATACAAGTAAAATTTTAACAAAAAATTTATAAAAAATTAAAGTGTGTTAAAAAACAAACTAAATTAATCACATATTAAAAGATATAATAAAATATTTAATAACGGAAAAGAAACAAATAATTAACGTATAATTAAATATATAACACTAAAAATACTCACACATAAACTATTAAAAGAAACTATGAAAAAAAGCAAAAGTGTGGAATTTCATACATAGACAGACAAACATATTTTTTAGTTTTTCACATTTTTCTTTAGTTTTTTTTTCTTTTTTTTTTTGCAAACATATGTTAAGCATTTCTTTTGAGATTTTATTGCTGCAAATTCTTGTAGATAAAAATAGTTTTTCTTATTTTTGTATTTGAAAAAAATCCTCAGGTGTTTTAAAATAGTTAAGGAGGGAATAAAGTTGTTGCTTTAACTTAAACTAGTGATTTAAAACATGTTCTAGGTAGTTTTTTTTTTGCCTTTTTCTTCTTAATTTTATTACTTTACTACATACAACAATAACAATTAAAAGATAACAACAACAATTCGCTACACATGAAAGTGCATTCTTTTCTATTTTAATTGAGTCTCTATATTTGTTTTTTTATTGTTGTTGTTCTTCGTCTTCATTGTTTTATTTAAGGTTATGTGTGGGAGTTGTCTGTGTGGGTGGTTCAATTTTTGTTGATATATTTATTCTTACTTTTCGTGTTTTTGTCAATTTTAATTGAATTCTTTTGGTTTTGTAGGCTTTTTTTTGAAAAAATATACCTACCTTTTTGCTTTCTTAAATTGTTGTGTTAAATGTATTTGATAATTTCATTAATGTTTTAAATTCTCTTAGTATATTTTTGCATTATTTAAATAGGAATTCCTTTAAAGCCAATATCATCACTGGTGATATGATAATATTAAGTAAAAAGAAATGTTTGACCCACATTTGTTTATGTACATTTAATTTAAAATGATTGTAGCAAATTCTTTCTTTAGAAATATTTTGCAAGTAGGCCACCATCAAGCTTATGAACTTGTGTCATGGACAAATGTAATGGGTGATTCATCAGGATATCTTATGTAGGTAAACAATTGTTGGATGGTAGCATGATGCTGCTGAAGTTGTAGTCTCATAAAACACAGGCCAATCCGAAGTAAAATGCTTTTACTTGGAAGGTGAATCATGGAAAGCAGGTAAAATAATAAGACTATGATCTGTAAAGTCTATATTATCCGTCTTATGTCATTTAGGATTTTTGTGCTTGCAGTTACTAAGTCTGTTCTGTTTCATTTTTCAAATATCCTCTAATGTAGAGTCGTGTTATTCCGCTGAATGGTGTATTTAACTCTGTATTTTGTTTCTTCGAAGACGTAAAACGTGAATATTCTTCGGAGTGAAACAGTTTTATACCTTCAAAGTGGAATTAAATTTCTTTGTTTATTCAATATTTGAACAATTTGTTCAATTAAATAGTGTAACTTGTGGAAACAAAGTAATGATTTCAATTAAAAATTTACATTCTGATTAGATTTTGTCAGAATTTGAAGCATAGCTAAAAACCTTACTTACTTAAATGGCCTATAATTACAACCTGTTTAGGTCAAAGGCCGAGCCTATTTTAGAATTCCATGTACCTCTATCTTGTGCACATATACTCCAATTTCGTATACCAAGTTTCGAAAGATTTTACTCGAAGTTTTGGACGCCCTCTTCTACGGGTTCCCTCTGGATCATTATCAAACACTTTTCTTGCCGGAATATTTTCATCCATTCGCACAACATGTCCTAGCCAACGCAGCCGATGTTGCTTAATGTTTCACTTTGTATATGTCAGCGTATAACTCATACAGCTCATGTTTCATTCGATGTCGATACTCATTGTTGACGCAGACTAGTCCAAAGATTCTTCGTAGGATTTTCCTCTCAAGAACTCCAAAGATAGCTTCATCTGTCTGTGCAAGTGCCCATGATTCAGTACCATACAATAACACGGGTAGTATATAGTTCCCACGGCAGTCGGTTCTTCGTATCGGAACGACTCAGAAATCTAAGGATTCTCGAAAATCTTAGGATTCTGACCAAGGACTACCACTTCTGCGATATTACCAACAATATCGCAGTTACAACAACAACAACAACGGGTAGTATAAGCGTTTTATAGAGCGTAATTTTAGTTCGTACGGAGAGGACTTTATTTCTTAGCTGTTTGCTTATTCCAAAATAGCATCGATTGGCAAGTATGATTCTACGTTTGATTTCGAAGCTTATATCGTTGTTGATGTTCACAGCGGTACCAAGTTATACAAATTATTTTACAACCTCGAAGCTATAGTTCTCGACGGACACATGTGATCCAATTCTAGTGGTCTTTCTGCCTGTAGAAACCATCAGTAGCTAAAACCATTTCTATTAAAATGTAGGTTAGTTTGAAAATAGAGTAGATAGAGCTGCCTAAAAGCTTATAAAATTAAAGTGAAGAAATAAATAGAGATAGAGGTAATAAGAGAGAGTTACAATTAAATGTATATAAATTATCTAAACAATCTGATTCCAGCTCTAAAACCCACAGCTTCACTTCGTTCCCACGGTAGTCAATTCTTCAACTAACGATTGCCATTTCTGCGATATTATTAATAATATTGCATTTACAATCACAGCACTCAGTTTACACTGTCTTCATCCTAGAAATCTAAGCCTCTGATTTTGGAGCATAGGACAATGGCTGAGGATATGTTCAACCAACTTCTTAGATTAGAGTTTAGGGAACGGTAACCGGTTAGTATGCCTATACATATATCTTCTTAAATTCGATCTACTAATCACGAGACTTGTCTTGCGGGTTCGTTGCCAGCTTTGTTGCCTTCAATATCGCAATAATCAAGAACACAACATAACCAAACACTTAACTTGGCCTGAGATTTTAACTTTTCTTGTTACTTTTCAAATATGAGTCACGAGATACTTTTTTTGGGTTGCTAAGAAGTAAAATGAATTCGGTATTTTTACAAGAAAATCACCTGCTGTTTGCTGAAAGGATATATCTAATCTTAATAAGGCAAAAAATGTCTTCCGGAGAAAAATCTTAACTTGTCCAAAAGAAAAGCGGACATTAAAGCAAATTGTTCGGAATTTTATATCAGAATAGTCAGGAAAAGTGAGCGACTGAAGTCGTATAAAGTACAAAAGGCGCCGGATAGAAATTCCAGAAAGAATGTGGCAAAAAATTCCATTTTAATTTCTTAACAAAATATAATTGCCGACTTTTCTCAGCTTCCGGGACAGACATTTTACGTTGCCGAAGCAAGCGGAAATATAGACGAAACAAATTTACCATTACAACACTTTTTCTATTGAAATTGGTTGACTCTATCAAAAGTTATAGTAGTATCTGGTTATCCATTTTGCGGTTTGAAAAGTGAACGTAAATAAAACACATATAAAATATTTTTTTTTTCATGATATTTCTTTTTTATTATAAAGTTTAAACGTTGACATTATGTGTGAAACAATACATAATTTAAACGTCCACCACGCGAAATGTTGGTTTTTAATTGCTCAAGAGTTAAAGGTTTATCTGCATAAACGCGGTCTTTCGCGTAGCTCCACAAAAAAGTATAATGGTGTCAAATCGCATGATCTTTGTGGCCAGCTGATATAGAGACGACGAGAAATTATGCGGCCAGGAAATGGAAATGTCTCTTGCAAACTTTAAAGACTACCTATAAGAGTCCAGATTCTGCCAGCCGGCTTGTGAAGATCTCCTTGATTTAGAATTTGTTGCCACGAATTACAAGTGTATTTGAAGTAATTAGGGGTATTGTGTATTCTAATTTTTTATTCGTATTTTATTTATCTTAAAGAATAAGACTACCCTGGAGCAGTATAGTCGTTCATATAATTCTTAAATCATATGGACTAAGATATCCTTGCGAGGTTACATTTTCAAAACTGATTATGCTTTTTAATAAGACATTAAACTTATATTTTGACTCCTTTTATTGGACAGAAATATTATATTATTTACATATAGTGAGTGTGCTTTTCCAATAAATCGATGTGAATGCATCATTATCTGGCAAAAATATGCCAGTGTTTGTTCTAAAATTACATTATTTACCACAAAGTTCCATATATTAATAAATATGAATTGTTTAATTGCAGCAATAATATAAATAATCTAAATTATAATTAATTAGCAACAAAAATTCAACAATGTAAAAACAACATGTAAATTCTTAGTTTAAAAACTAATACTATTGATGTGTTCCTTAATTCCTTAAACCCTTATAATGAAATCTTTAATAATTAACCGGAATCAATAACTACACAAAATAATAAAATAACAAAAAAAAAGAAGCAAGCCCTTACCAGCCATCATAGCCAATTTAGAACTTTCTAAACAAAAAAAAACCTCCTCTATATTATAAATATATATTATTTTCCTTCACGTAAAAACGGTGGTTATTGGTGGGCAATTTTTTAAAAATTGCTTACACCAAACCCCTCAAACAGCCAAAAAATTCCGAAATCTTCAAATTCTGCTTCAGCGCTACAAAAGCTAAAAGCCAAAGCTACAGGCACAACCGTAAAGCGTAGTAAAAAATCCTCGACCCCAAAGTTAACGAAACAACAGCAGCAACAACAACTTCTACAGCAGCAACAACAATCAACATTAGCATTAGCCACAGCCTCATCATCGAATCTATCAGCATTACAACAAAGTGGTGGCTCCTTTCAGGGAGTCATCGGCGGCAGTGGTGGTCTTGGCTCAGACTTTCATTCGCAAGGCCACAGTTATAGTTATCAACAACGCAGTGGCGCCTTTAAAAGCGACACTGGTTACAGTGGCGGGGGTGGAGCTGCGTCGTCAGCCGCCAGCGACGAAATTGCTACAACTTATTCTAAAACAACCTTTTCACCAAATTCAATACATCAAAAATCATCAGCGTCATTTCAACAACACTCTGCTTCATATCAACAACAACAGCAACAGTACCATCAGCAGCAGCAATTTAATCAAATTAACAATCACAACCACAATAGTAATCCATCTTCTCATACCAATAGTGCCAACATTACAAACAATTTTACAAACTTCTCATCTTCGTCCCAGCCAGCGATGATGATGAAACAAAAGACATCATTGGGTGAACGTATAAATATTGGCGATGAGGTGCGTGAGCTAAAATTGGGATGTACATTTAGTAATAAAAATACAACGAATGCATTTCACACAATAAAATGTAAGTATTATAGATATTTTTTCTTTTAGTTTTGCTTTAATTTGTTATTTTTTTTTTTATTATTTCTAAACCAAACTATTCTTTAGGGCTTAAAACAGTAAGCCTTTATTTTACGATTTCATTACTGAAATACAAATATGTGGACAAAGAATCACATTCTGTCGCTTGTGCTTCTATTTGTCACGTTTTTAATCCTTTGAATTACAATATGTGTAGGTTAGGTTAGGCTTGAAAGGTGATGCCAGAGGAATGGCATCTATATTCGGATCTGATCATTCCTAGAAGAAGAGAGAGATAGCTAGAAAGTGAAAGAAGCGAAGGGAAAATGATATAGATGTAAGTCATCTGAGTCCTATTATAAAACCTACAACGTCAGTCAGTTCGCACAACTGTATGTCACACAGTTCCTAATGGAATATGTTAACTGTAGAAATTTAAGTTTCTGGTTCTGAAGCATAGGACAGTGGCAGAGGATGTTCTCGGCCGTTTCGGACGAATCCCCGTCCGAGCATATCTGCAAATGGATTGCTCCATCCCATCTATTAAGCCTAGAATTTATTGGCCAGTTAGAATACCTATTCATTTCCTAAGACTGGTTCTGTTAAGTAGCCAAGTTATGTCAAGTTCTTTGCTGTTTCCTCACCCATCCAAGACTTGATATCCATGAAGAGGTGACATCTAGGTGGTTCTATTTCTGAGCCCTGTCTTGCGACTTCGTTGGCATTTTCATTGCCTTCGATGTCGCAATGACCAGGAACCCAGCAACGTCTTACGCTATACTTCGCTGACAAGCTAATGAAAGCTTACCTACATGACTTGACTAATTTTGTGGCGATACTTCATCCTTCCAAGGCCTTTGGTGCAGCCTAACTGTCCATGACTTTCTTTAGGAATGTTGTATTAAATGAGTTCAGTGGCTTTCAAAATGGCAAAAATTTCTGCCTGAAAGACACTGCATTCATCCCTTAGTCTAAACGGTTTCCTAATATTCTGCTCCTTTAGAAAATACCAGCACCGGTACCGATATCCATTTTAGAATATGTTGCTCCAAAATTAAATTTTGTAGATACGTTATTGCTGGGTTGACTGCGTTTGCCCGAGAAACCTCGGGTCATTCCGTTACGTAGAACCGGCTGTCAGCTGTTCTTCTTGGGATGTCATCGGAGAAATCATCCAAACTTTAACATCACACAGTTGGCATCTTCCCCGAGGCATGTCAGGAAAGATCTTCGCGTGTATGAGGATAGCATACGAAGATATGTACTTGATCCTTTACCTCGTACATGGTAGCATTAAACAAATTTCATATAGACGCCACCGACTCCGCGATTTTAGGTAATCGCATGTCGTTCTGGCTTAATTAAGATCGGGATGGAGCAATAGATTAAATATCTTTTGGTCCCGCATAGACCGTGCCGTCTCTAACAAATGCCCAGCTTGTGGTCAGGGTCCTCATGATACTCCCCACATTTTCAACTGTAACGCCAATCCTACTTCACTTAGTCCTGAGGATTTGTGGACTCATCCAGTAGAAGTAGCACAATTTATTGGCCTTGATCTCCAAACAGATCCCCCATAAAAACAAAATTATAAAATTGTAAATGTTGGAGCTGTTACAACAACAACATATCCATTTTAGAACCGTCTGTGAAGATCATAGAGCGATTGAAATTTTTCCCAGATGGCTCTATCTGGAATAACGACCTATGGTACGGAACTAAACAAAAGTTCCTTGACTAGGTAGTCAGATATAGGTGACCTTGACTCGAAGTAAGGGACCTTATTTCGGTTCAGTACGCTGGTGTGTCCTGACTGCCTATACCTGACGCATGAGGCCTTAAGAGACATTTAGTTGCTGATCCCTTTATGAATAGTTCCAAAGGGAATAGAGACAGTATCACGTCTAAGGCCGCCTGAGGAGTGCTCCTTAAGGAACCAGTGATGGCGGTGCTAGCGCGTCTTTGAACTTTTCTCAAGAAAGCAAAATTTTTTGTTTAATTTGAAGGCAACTGATGAATAAACTTAAACTAAACTAATTAAAACTTTTTGCGAATTGTTGTGTTCTTTGGCACAGAATTTCGTGGATTGTGAGGGCCACTGTCTTTCTATCCTCTATATCTTTATCCTTAAGCTTAAGGGTAGCAAGAACAATACGTTCTTTTGTAGAACTTAGCCACACTGTGACTGTGGAATTTCTTTACAAATACCACATTCTTAGGAGCTCCTCATTTCACACTTAGATTAATCATCTCTTTTTGTTTTTTAACGAGGATGAGGATTCAAGTGTCAGATTATTTTGACTCTCCCTTACCTCTATAGCAAGTGGTCTAGGGTTAATTTTAGCTTGAGTCTCGCCTGAAGCCCGTGTCACAGTGATATCAGTTTCCAGCTAAGAATCAGCATTCTGTGTCCCTTCTATCCCCTAAACCTACCTCGGGGCAGATGGGGTATATTTCCCAATCATGGTTAGGGAACCAGCTAAATAAATAGATGACGTGGAACCTCTTATAGGGACGATCTAGACGAACATACCATTACCGATATTAACTCAAACATACTCCAACAGAAGCGACAAATACTTACGTACTTATAAGTACGTAAGTATTTCGATTATATCCTCTATAGAGGATATAATCGAAACAACAGAGAGCGACAACAGAAGCGACAAATACTTACGTACTTATAAGTACGTAAGTATTTCGATTATATCCTCTATAGAGGATATAATCGAAACAACAGAGGATTTGGCGGATATCACGCTCGAGTCGGAGTTAGAACTTGAGATCACAGTGATCTCAACTTCCGGCCAGTCCCAAGCAGGATCCCCTCAGAATCTCGGGCTATAGTGGCTAGGGAAAGTCGCACTGTCAAAATGTCTCGATCTTCTTTAATGCAAAATTTGTTTGTGGACGTTTTCATATTTTCTAAAAGTATTAAGTCCATACTGGTAGCGCCATTTTTTGTCAAAATTTTATCCCCCAACTGTTGTACTCATAGAGATATCTACATTTTTAATCTTTTTAAAATATTTAATTTTTTTGGTTTGAAATTTACGGATACGCTCGATACTTCAAGAACAAGGACCAAGAAATGAAATAAGTAACAATTATAGGGCCTAGTCTTAATGCTTAAATCAAAGAGTTAAGTTTCTGGTTTTTAGATCTAGATTTAAGATTTTGATTAAAGATTTTAAAATAAAATTAAGATGTATAAATTAAAATTACTTTAAAAAGGGCGAAATTAAATAACATAAAAACTATACGTGCTTTAAAAGTTCTTTTAGCACCCAAAATTTCAGGGACATCCATTTAATTATTGAATATTTTAGTCAAGAAATTTATGCCTTCCAGTGTTATTTTAAAATGTAATTTATTTTTAATTTTTTTATTTATCTTCTATTTCAGATGATTTTAAACCTGCAAGTGTGGATAAAAATCGTGTTGCTACTGTAGATGTTGGCTCAAATAATCAAGTTACTGTTACTGTGCCAAATTTAGGTAAGAGATCAAATTAAAACGTGTTTCTTGATTGTTTTAATAACAAATAAAAAAAAAACAATATGGTCCACGAATAATCAGCTAAACTTTTGTAGTATTATAAAGTAAAACAGCTTATGTCTGATTAGGGTTTTCAATAAATCATATGTTGTATTAGTGAGGTTTCTGCTTTAAACTTAAGATAAAATTTTGAAAACATCTCTGTGAACACAGCTTTGTTTATATTTTAACGAAGATATAGCTCCATCCGGTAACCGATAGTATTACATTTTTCATTATTGGTAATATCGCAGTCCTTGGTCGAAATTCTAAGATTTCCAAGTCGTATCGGTGCAAAGAACCGACTGCCGTCAGAATGAAGCAAATATGTCACGAAATAGGGTTTCTGGGGTTGTTAGGAAATAAATGAATTTGATACAATTAAAAGAAAACCGCGGGCTGTTTGGGGAAGGGGTATTTTTGATCTAAAAAAGGCAACACAAATTGTGTGAGAAAAATCCTAACTTGCCCAGCAGAAAAGCAAATATTTTTGAATTTTTTGTCAGAAAAGTTAAGAAAAGTGTCGGATAGAAATTCCAGAAAGAATAAGGAAGCGAAAAAGCGAGCTAAAAAACTGCATTGATGTTTCTTAAAAATATAATTGCTGTATAATAGGCGATGAATTCTATGGCCTTGCCGTCTTTTCTCAGCTAACTTTTTACGTTGCTCATGCAAGAGGAAATGTAGACGGAAAATTTCGAACCGAAAAGATTTATATTTATATCAAATAATGCCTTACAAAGATATTGTTGCCATTTATAAAGTAACATGAGATGTATATTTTCTTTTGCCCCGATCATGCTTCCTTTCATTATAGTAAATCGGTCATAGAGTGGTATCAAAACGATAATGTCGTTTTAGTGTCAAAAGAAGCAAATCGGCCTAACTGTCCAGAACTTAGACCAATGGAGAGATATTGAGAAAGGCCGTAACCACACTCACACTTTTTTCGAAATTTATTTTGTTTGTGATTCCAATGCATTTAACGCAAATTCACCTCCTCACAAAAATTTAAGGCAATTTTATCAAAATTTTCGGTTATTTCAGTTATTTTTTAAAAAGCCCTTACTTATTATTCCACATTCGACATCAAAAGTTTTCCAATAAAAAACTGTCATTATTTATTTAAAGTTTTCTTATATAAAACTTTCGCTGTCGAAAGGTTTTCTATAATAAACATTCGATAGCGAAAGATTTCTTATATAAAACATTTGTCTTCAAAATATTTCAGATAGAAAAATTTTTATATAAAACTATTCTATAGAAAAATTTCAATATCAAAACCTTTTCCTATAGATTACTTTAAAAACTGTTTATATTAAAAAACTGTTTATATTAAAAATTCATATATAAAACATTTGATGTGGGAAAGATTCATAAAATAAACATTCGATATCGAAAGATTTCAATATCAAAACCTTTTCCTATTGATTACTTTAAAAACTGTTTATATTAAAAATTCCTATATAAAACTTTTGAAGTGGAAAAGGTTCCTATAATAAACATTCGATATCGAAAGATTTCTTATATAAACTTTCCTATAAAAAACTTTCAATATTAAAGCTTTCCTAAAGGTAACTTATGATATAAAAAGCTTTCAACTTAAAAAAATACATATCGAAAGCTTTCCGAAAAAACAAATCGATGTCGAAGATTTTCTATAGAAAACTTTCGATATCAAAAGATTTCTTATATAAAACTTGAAAACCTTTTATATCAACAGATTTCCTAAAGTTTACTTTTAATATTTAAAGATTTCCTATATAAATCTTTCGATTTCGAAATGATAATAATCGAAAGCTTTCATATAGAAACAATTTTAAAAGCTTTCCTATGGAAAACTTTTAATATCGAAAGATCTCTTGTAGAAAGCATTCGCTATATTTGTCGTCAAAATATTTTGGATTGAAAACCTTTCATAACAACAAATTTCCTAAAGGTTACTTTTTATATTCAAAGCTTTCTACTTAAAACATTCCCTACCAAGAGCTTTCCAATATAAAAATGCCAATATCTAAGATTTCCTATATACATTTTTTGAGCTTTCCAATATAATAATGCCAAAATCTAAAGATTTCAATATAATTCTTTCGATTTCGAAATGCTTCCTAAAATAAACTTTCGATATGGAAAGATTTTCTATAGAAAACTTTTGATTTCCTTCATAAAACTTTGAATATCGAAAGATTTCATATAGAAAACATTCCAAGTCAAACTTTCCTTTAGAAAACTTTTAATATCGAAAGTTAAGATTTCAACTATTTCGTATTATCTTAAATTTTAAGTCGAATTAAATCGTTTTTGCTTTGAGACACAGAAATTGCGTTTATATTTGATTAAATATTTTTAGTGTGGTTTTCAAAAAAAAAAGATAAAATTATAAAAACTTTATTATTTATAAATTTAAAAAAAAAATGTCGATTAAGCTTTTAACAAATTATAATTTGTATGCATTTATCTACATACATAACATACATATTTGTTGTTAATGAACTTGATGATTGCGACTTAAAAGTCTTGAAAAAGAATTATTAAAAAGTTTGAGCAAGTGTTTTTTTTCCTTTATTTTTTTGAATATCTACTTATGATTTTGATTTGTTTGTTAAAATACTTTTGAAGATTTTGCATAATTCCTTAAGATTTCACAACCTTTTGTAATTTAATTTTAATAGTCAGGGGGAGGGGGTTATCATCTTCTGTATAAATATTTATTGTATTTTCTGTTAGTTTTCATTTTGAAAACTTACAGACCTTTTTTGTCTTATTTACTTTATTTTATATTTTCAAGTTCATTCCTCATTTAAATACAAATTACTTGTACTTGTGTATATTTTATAGTTTATTGACTTGTAATCTGTTGTTTTTTTTTTTGTTTTGTTTTTGTTGTTTAGCCAAAATGACTACGTTCAAAAACCTTATTTCATTATAAGTGACACATGTTGAACCGAACTCACTCAACACTTCTTCCTCCCACCCATTTTGGAATAGAAAACTAAACATTTTAACTTTCAAAGAAATTATAGGATTTAAGCACGAAAGTTTCCTTTAATGTTTCGAGATCGGCTCAGATAAGAGCACTCCATAAGTACATTTAATGAGTTATCCGCTTTAATGTTCAGATTTGAGACCTATGGCGATTTTGTACCTCGAAAAAGCTTCCTTTGACTTTCCGAGCAACCTATCCGTAGATTTAATAAGTTATCTGCCATATAGTCCTAATATGTCAACCAATCAATTAATATGTTCGTTCCCGAACATAAATAATAAATAAAAATAGCGAAATTATTTGAAGCTATGGCTTTCTAAGCAACCTGTTCGGAGATTTAACGAGTCATCGGTCCTATCAATGTCTTTCAACACCTGACAAAGCGGTTGATTAGTTCAAAATTCATGTTTTAGTGGTACCTCAATCGAAATGAAATATTAAAATTTAATCGAACTTATTGTTATATATAATTCACAATTTCGAAATTGATTTTTTTTTTTGTGATTCCAATGCATTAAACGCAAATACACCTCCTCATCTTAAGGCAATTTTATCAAAATTAGCGGGGCAATTTTCTAAAAAGCCCCAGTTTATACCTAAAAAATATATTTTTTAAAAGCCCTATCTCGCAAAATTATGGGTCATTGCATCAACAAAAAATAGAAAACTTTCGAATCTTAAAGCTATAATGATTTCTTATATTAAACTTTTGTCAACAACACTTTTCGGATAGAAAACTTTTAATATCTAATACTTTCTTCTAAAAACATTCCACATCAAAAGCTTTCCAATAAAAAACTTTCATTATTTATCTAAAGTTTTCTTATATGAAACTTTCGATGTCGAAAGGTTTTCTATAATAAACTTTCGACATCGGAATATTTCTTATATTTAACATTTATCGTCAAATTATTTCAGATAGAAAACTTTTTATATAAATCGTTTCTATAGACAAATTTCAATATCAAAAGCTTTTCCTATAGATAACTTAAATGTCTAAAGCTTTCTAAAAAAAACTGTTTATATTTAAAATACCTATAATAAACATTCGACATCGAAAGATTTCTTAAATAAAACTTTCCTATAAAAAACTTTCAATATCAAGGCTTTCCCATAGGTAACTTTTAATATAAAATGCTTTCAACTAAATACATTCCATATTAAAAGCTTTACGAAAAAAAATATTTTCTATATAAAACTTTTTATGTCGAAAGGTTTCCTATTATAAACTTTTGATATTGAAAGATTTTCTATAGAAAACTTTCGATATCAAAAGATGGAAAACTTTTCTATAGAAAAATATTAATATCAAAAGCTTTTCCTATAGATAACTTTTATATCTAAAGCTTTCTAAAAATCTGTTTATATTAAAAATACCTAAAATAAACATTCGATATTGAAAGATTTCCTAAATAAAACTTCCCTATATAAAACTTCCCTATATAAAACTTCAATATCAAGGCTTTCCTATAAGCAACTTTTGATATAAAAAGCTTTCAACTAAAAACATTCCATATCGAAAGCTTTCCGAAAATAAAAGATTTTCTACATAAAACTTTCGATGTCGAAAGCTTTCCTATAATAAACTTTTGATATTGATATTAAAAAATTTCTAATGTATAACTTTTGTCGTCATAATATTTCGGACTGAAAACCTTAAGGTAACTTTTCATATTAAAAGCTTTTAATTAAGAACATTCCATATCGAAAGCTTTCCGAAAAAAGATTTTCTATATAAAATTTTCGGTGTCGAAAGGTTTCCTATAATAAACTTTTGATATTGATATCAAAAGATTTCTAATGTAAATCATTTGTCGTCAAAATATTTCGGACTGAAAACCTTTATATCAACGGATTTCCAAATAGTTACTTTAAATATCCAAAGCTTTATACTTAAAACATTTCATATCAAGAGCTTTCCAATATAAAAATGCCAATATCTAAAGATTTCCTATATAAATCTTTCAAGCTGTCCAATATAAAAATGCCAATATCTAAAGATTTTTTATATAATTCTTTTCGAGCTTTCCAATATAAAAATGCCAATATCTAAAGATTACCTACATAAATCTTTTGAGCTTTTCAATATAAAAATTCCAATATCTAAAGATTTCTTATATAGATCTTTCGATTTCGAAATGATTTCTAATAATAAACTTTCGATATGGAAACTATATCGTCGTTGAAAATCCAAAACTGCGTAACAACACTTTTTCAAATTTTACAGGAGAAGCAAAAATTCAAATATATATTTTTTTTAAATTCAAATATTTTATTTTCATATCTTTCCCCAAGTTTGATGATACGCATATTTGAATTTTGAAAATAGTGCACATGTTGATACGCAATTTTGAATTATTGATATAAAACCGTTATTTTTGGTCGTAAAAATCTAAAAATTGGTAGAGACATGTAAGACAATTTTAAGAATCATAATCAATCAAAAACTCGATTTTGATTTTTTTTTTTTGATGATACGCAGTTTTGGATTTTCAACGACGATATAAATCTTTAGATTTCAAAATGTTTCCTAATAATAAATTTTCGATTTGAAAAGATTTTCTTTGATTTTCTTCATAAAACTTTGAATATCGAAAGATTTCATATAGACAACATTCCAAGTCAAACTTTCAATATCGAAAGCTTTCCTATAGAAACAGTATCGAAAGCTTTTCTATATAAAAACAAGTAAGAAAGCGCTATAGTCGGTCAAGCCGACCATACGATACCCTTCACCACTAAGGTCAAAGGTGTTATTTTTCCTGTGTAAAGACAAATATTTGCTAAATTTTGCCATCATACAAACATTTTCTCAAAACTTATATATTCAACCTGTTTCCGTCATTTGGACTTATATGAGAGCTAGGGTCAAATGTGGACCGATTATCTCGAAATTTGGCAGATTGATTACAGTTGTTACAAAAATTATATATGCAAAAAATATCAAAATTTCCATTATCTTTAGATTTACGAGCGTTTTAGTGATTTTTTGTCTCATTTAGTGCGTTTTTAAAGAAGAATTTGTATGGGAGCTATGGTCAAATGTGGACCGATTTCAACGAAATTTGGTACAGTGATTTAAGTTGACATAAACAGTATTTCTTTTAAATTTCATGAAAAAATATTGATATTTGTGGCCAATATAGCAATTCCGGGAAGTGGGGCCTATGGGAGGTACCAGAAATAATGGACCGATTTTGACCAATTTCAATAGCCATGGTCCCATTATCAAAAAAATGATCTGCCCCAAATTTCATCAAATTATCTTTAGAATTGCGACCTGTAGTTTGATTACAAGGTTTACATGGGGGTCCAGCCAGCCAGCCGTCCAGCCAGCCAGACGGACGGACGGACGGACGGACATCGCTAAATGGACTCAGAAAGTGATTCTAAGCCTATTGGTATACTAAAAGGTGGGTCTAAGACAAATATTTCTATGCGTTACAAACATCAGCACAAACTTATAATACCCTTTCCACCTATGGTGGTGAAGGGTATAAAAAACGTTTAATATCAGAAGATCACTTGTAGAAAGCACTTGCTATCGAAAGCTTTCCTATAGAAAACATTGGCTATTTAAAGCTTTCCTTAATGTAATTTGTTTTAATCACTACAGAAAAAAAAACCTTAAGTCTAAAATGAGAATATGAAAAACCCTATCTCAATTTAGTTTTTTATATGTTTAACATTTAAAAAAGTTTGGGAGCCAAGTTCGTCCTTCATTTTAATAGTAACCTGCGTTCTAAAGAACGTAAAATTTTGTCAATTACTGTTTTAAATCTGTTTTTACCTTCTCCTGTAAAGTTTTAAATATGCGAGTTAGGGCCTTTCTACATGAGACCAACAATATGTAAATATTTATTTGTTTTGTCTAAACTCGAAATAGAAAAGGCATATTTCGTAATTCAACTTAAGAAAATTATGTATAGGATAGATTCAAGTGGATGTTGATGTAAAAAGTTTTGACTTTTATATAGTTTTATTTTCTTAGCTTTTCTTTTGATTTATTTTATTTGCTGGCCATTTAGTTAACAAAAAAAGTTTTGATGTTGTAATTTCCTGAGGACATTTTAGTTTATTTTCTGAGTTTAGTTTCAGTTTAGTCGTTTTTATTTAATCCCTGCTAAACTTGTTTTAGTTTTTAATTGAATTTCTTTTTATTCCATTTACTTTACCTACAATTTATTAACATTTTATAACAATTTTTGTTGAGCACGAGTCGTTTTATTTTTATTTTTTCCTGAATATGGTGCGATGGCTGAATTGAATTGAGTTTGAGTTAAGTTGAGTTGAATTGAATTCGTTGCTGGTTTGGTTTGTCATAATCTGTTGGCAATTCTTTTTTGGTTTGCAATTTGACCCAAAAAATGCTTAAATTTTTTCAGTTTTATTATATTTTTTTTTTGTTTTCGTTGTAGTTTTATAGTGATATTTGATTTTTATTTTTATTTATTTTTTGTATCTATTTATTTGTATTCATTCATGTTGTTGATGTATCTACATACATACATATGTAGTATAAATTTCGTTTTTATATTTTCTTCTTATCTTTTGAATTTTTATTTGAGTTTGAGTCTGATTTTTTAATTTTTTCTTACACCAACAAATTCCCTTTCACTTTTTTTTGTATTGAATGCTGTTTCTTTAAATATATGATTTTTGTTTTACTTTATTTAAATTCCAGTAGAAATGATTATGCAAATGGTATTTTTATACCCTTCACCACCATAGGTGGAAAGGGTATTATAAGTTTGTGCTGATGTTTGTAACGCATAGAAATATTTGTCTTAGACCCACCTTTTAGTATACCAATAGACTTAGAATCACTTTCTGAGTCGATTTAGCGATGTCCGTCCGTCCGTCCGTCTGGCTGGCTGGCTGGACCCCCATGTAAACCTTGTAATCAAACTACAGGTCGCAATTCTAAAGATAATTTGATGAAATTTGGCACAGATAATTTTTTTGATAATGGGACCATGGCTATTGAAATTGGTCAAAATCGTTTCATTATTTATGGTACCTCCCATAGGTCCCACTTCCCGGAATTGCTATAATGGCCACAAATATCAATATTTTTTCATGAAATTTAAAACAGATACTGCTTATGTAAACTTAAATCACTGTACCAAATTTCGTTGAAATCGGTCCACATTTGACCATAGCTCCCATACAAACTCTTCTTCAAAAACGCACTAAATGAGACAAAAAATCACTAAAACGTTAAAGATAATGAAAATTTTGAGTTTATTTTTTGCATACATAATTTTTGTAACAACTGTAATCCATTTGCCAAATTTCGAGATAATCGGTCCACATTTGACCCTAGCTCTCATATAAGTCCAAATGACGGAAACAGGTTGAATATATACGTTTTGAGAAAATGTTTGTATGATGGCAAAATTTAGCAAATATTTGTCTTTATACAGGAAAAATAACACCTTTGACCTTAGTGGTGAAGGGTATCGTATGGTCGGCTTGACCGACTATAGCGCTTTCTTACTTGTTTAGATTGATTTGGTTTCTTTTTTTTTTGTACAATATTTCTTGTTTTTTTTTTTTTTCTTATTTAACTAAATTTTCTCTTTAGACTTAGGTATTATGAAATTAATTAAACTTATTTAGTTTTATTCGAAAATGTATGTTACTTGAAACATTTATTAAAAGATTGCGTAGTTTGATCTTTGAAATTTTAAATGGACGGGTTAGATCTTATGAACCTGTCCATTTAAAATTTCAAAGATCAAACTACGCGGATTATGATCCTTTCCGAAGAATATGTTCTAAAGTGAATTCATTTTATAATTATATCGACTTCTCAAACAGGGTAGAAGAATTCAAATAATTTTAGTTAATATAATATTTTTATATATGTATACTTTTACTCAATGTATTATAAATGTCTAAGCTGTAATTCATTTAGCTTAAATAAATAAATGTTGATGTAGAATGAGATTTTTTAAATATTGGTGTGATTTTTTAGTTTATCTAGTCAAAATGATTAATCAGTTTTCTATTATGTTGGTTTAAGGGCTTAAATCTAGTTCAGCTGAACTGCATCGATCTTAAAAATTTGTATAACCCATAAAGAACTTTTAATTTTAAGAATAATAGTGTTTATTTGAGAGATATAGTGCCTTAAAATTCCGAAATACAAATTGATATCTCTCTCTTATTTTTGCACTGATATTTGCAATATGTTTATCATGTGAAAGTGCTCCGAAATTTCTTTCAATCGGCTTTTAATTAACCCATTAGGGAATTATTAACAATATTGTTAAATTTTACACTAGGTTTTTGTACAAAAATGCCCATATCTCGAAAACTAATCGATATGACGTAAACCAATGGTATATTTTTTATATATTTTTTTTTATATATTTTTTATCTTTCAGTTCCAAAGTCTAGTTTAACTGCTCCGATTTTAATCATTTTTATGGCCCATAAAGAACTCTTAATTTTAAGAATAATAATGTAAAATGAAATAATTTTTCACCTGCGGCACTTTTTACATTTTTATTTATATTTCTCAGTTCATTTAAACTAGACTTTGGAACTGAATGATAAAAAAAAAATTAAGCCTCAATATCATTGTTATCTTTAAAGATTTTGGCTGACTATTAATCTTATATTCTTAAACGAGCAATAATTGTATATATATATATATATATATATATATATATATATATATATATATATAGAATGGCTATCTCGAAAACGGCTCTAACGATTTTGATAAAATTTGGACAGTGGGTATCTTTTTTAATGTATAGGTCGAAGAAGAAGGGACTTTTGGAACTTTTACCTCTAAGGGGGTAAAAACGGGTAAAAAGGGGAAAAAATCGAAAACGCTATGTCTCCTAAAGTAATAGGTATAGAAACAAAATTAAAATTACGTTTTAAACAGCTTTGAAAATAAGCGGACAGGTGTTTGGTACTTTTTTGAAACTATGTCCGATAGGGGGTAAAAAAGGGTGAAAATAGTTTTTTTGGCACCTTTTTAACCCACTCTTATATTTTAAACTAAAGAATATAGAAAGAAACTTGGTACTACAATCAATAGATGTAAAAAAAACATGAAACACGTATTTGGTACTTTTTTGATTTTGGAGCCAAAATGGGTAAAAAAGGGATAAAATGATAACTTAACATCTCCAAAGTAATATGAATAGGAACATTATACATTATGTTAAATGCGTTTTAAAAAAATGTACCGAATTCAATTGGCACCAAAAAAGTACCATATATACATATGGAACTTTTAGAAATTAGGGAATAAAAAGGGGGAAAAATTAGTATTATTTTAAACAAACGAATGTTTGTCTGTATGTATGTTCTTTATAGAATAGTAAACTGTGAATTTGATCATGTTATGCTCTTTAGCGAAGATGTTGTGGATAAGCCGGCGAAGGTTTTAAAGTTGATAAGACTAATTTCCGACAGATGGCGCCACTGAAAATTACTAAAAATTAATTAAATCGTAAACTGTACATTTGATCATGCTATGATCTTTAGCAAAGTTGTAGCGCATGAGCCGACGAAGGCTTTTTAGTTGGTATGAATAATTTCCGACAGGTGGCGCTACAGAAACTTACTCAAAGTCAATTTAATCGTAATCTGTACATTTAATCATGCTACAATCTTTAGCAAAGTTGTTGCACATGAGCCGACAAAGGTTTCTTAATTGGTATGAAGAAATTTCGACAGGTGGCGCTACTGAAATTTACTCAAAGTCAATTTAATCGTATGCTGTACATTTAATCATGCTATAATCTTCAGCAAAGTTGTTACGGATAAGCCGAAGAAGGTTTATGAATTGGTATAAGCAAAGTCCGACAGGTGGCGCCACAGAAAACTACTCAAAATGAATTAAATCGTAAACTGTGCATTTGATCAGACTATAATCTTTAGCAAAGTTGTTGCGCATGAGTCGACAGAGGTTTCTGTTGATATGAATAATTTCCAAAATTATTCAAAATGAGTTAAACTGTAAACTATGCAAACTATGTGTTGGTCGGACAAAATAAATCAAATAATTCAAAATTAACTGAATATTTCTACAATGTCTTTCCTCTAAATTTATTTTAGCACTTTATAATATAAAATATATAAAAACTTTAAAATTTTCCTCAAAATGCTTATCATAAAGCTCCGAGCAAGGCTCGGTCTACCAGGTACTACCAAATAAAAGCTAAAAAGGTTGGCTACTTATTTATATATATCATTAGTTTATGTCATATCAATCAGTTTTTGAGATATGGACATTTTTGTACAAAAACCAAGAGTCAAATTTAACATTTTTCTTTATAACTCTTTAGAGGGCTAATTAAAAGCCGATTGAGATATCTCTTCTGAAAGATATTTTGGAGCTCTTTTACATATTGTTACTATCAGTGCAAAAATAAGAGAGATGTCGATTTATATTTCAGAACTTTCAAGCACTATCAGGGGTGTCATAGAAACCAATTTCATTGGTATTGGTTTGGAAAACGACAAAAAAAAAATTAAATTGGTGTCATGAATTCCAATATTAATGTTCGAGTGTCACAGAAAATAATATTATTGGTTTAGTATTGGAAATAAACCAAGCAACTTACAGTTAACAGATTTCATTACAAAATTGGTCTATCAGCTTAAAACAAAGGCGTTACTGGTGCCTTTTTCGATTTGAAGATCCACTAAGAACAGATTTTTGAATATTTGGCCCTGTGGGGGATAAAAACGGGAAAATTCAATAACGCTATAATTCCCAAACTAAAAACAATAGAACCAAAATTGAAATCTAGTTTGGATCAGTTACAAAAATAATCAAAAATAACAGTACAAGTGGTAAGTACTTTTCAAAAAAAGGGGAGAAAAAGAGAAAAAATATTTTTGGTACTTTCTACCTTTAACTTTCAAATAAAAAGAGATGTGTGAAAAGTTTATATAGCATTTCTTTCATGTAATAAGATAAAAACAAGTTTTGGTACTTTTTGTCCTTTATCTTTGGAATCAATGAACCATACCGACAAACATAAAAAATATCAAAAATGGGGAAAATTGTAAGGCTAGAAAATTCTTTGTGTGGAGGTACTGGCGAAGCAAAACATATCAACATATTTGTTTGCAATTTAATGAATATCGCATGTTAGTGACAATCGTCCTTTGATTGGCTGTGGTTTGTTTCTTGGTCTAGGTAGATTACATTTTTTCCAGTCCGCAACTCTTTCATTTCATGATTTTGGGGTATACAAGCTTCATTTGTCCAAATAGCAGCATTTTCTTTATACCTATACCACAAACATCGCAAAAACGGAAAGTTTTTCTTCAAATAATTTTCTTTAATAATTTTTATTTTATTCTTTTATTTGATTTTTGATGTTTCAAAAAAAAAAAAAATCAAATGAAATAATAAACAATTGATTCGAACATTTTGTTTGATTTAAAACCAATAATAACAAAACCGACATGGTTTCATGTCACGAAATATAACCAGTATTGGTTTTCAAAACCGAGAAATTTAAAAACTGACTTGGTTTCTATGACACCCCTGTATATCTCTCAAACCAATAGCTTCTTACCCATAATAAAACCATCAAACAAAAGCTATGTAAAGCCTCTAACAGGAAAAAATTAAAAGCAATCGGTGTAGTTCAGTTTAAGATAGGAATGGAAAATGACTTAATTGTGTTCATCAGTTGTAGTATCATTAATCTGATTATATAAATTTAATGTTTACGACATTTTTGAAAGGTTGACGAACAGTTTTTTCCATAAATGTCTCGTTATCACTATTAGTAGCGCTTAAGATTGTCTTCTTGAGGCCCTATGCTCCACTGGGAGTCAAGGATAACAGAAGAAGAAGAAGAAGATTGTCTTCTGAATTAGCACAGTAAGTAACGGCGGGGAAAAAGCGAATTCAATAGCTTTTAGTTTACTTTGCAAATCTTGATGTGCACCGCGAAACACCGATTCTTAAAACTTTTTCCAATCAAGAGAATTTCAAGTGTTTTTGAGCCATCTATATTTGCTCAAAGCATCTTCATTCACCAAACTTGTTCATGGACCATTCATTTTTCTTCATTCATTATTCATTATTCTTTTCACGAGGTCCCAATATCTCTATTGGTCTGAGTTCTGGACAGTTAGGCGGATTTGCTTCTTTTGGCACTAAAACGACATTACTATTTTGATACCACTCCATGACCGATTTATTATAATGTTAAATTTTTCTTGTATCGAAACATTTTACGGTTTTATTAAATTTTTTCCTTCTCCCGTAAAGTAACAAAACTTCCTGTGCTGAATGGTGTAGAGTTGAGATTGTCGCAGGAAGCCAAATTTCTAGGGATTATCTTGGACAGTAAGTTATCTTGGAAGAGAAACACACAGGAAAGGATGAAAAAAGGGCTAAACGCATACTACTTCTGCAGGAATTCCGTGGGTAAAAATGGGGCTTAAGACCGATAGTTGTGTATTGGATAACAATTGTAAGGCCTGTTTTAACATATGGTTGTGCAGTATGGTGGGAAGCAGTTAGCAAAGGTTCTTTTCTTGCTTCTCTCAACAAGGTACAACGTGGTGCCAGTATTGGTATAACCGGTGCCCTTAAAAGCACTCCTCAGGCAGCCCTAGACATCATGCCGTCATTATACCCCCTTGACATCTTCATAAAGGGGATGGCTATGAGAAGTCTAGTAAGGCTGTACGAATCGGGTATGCTTAGGTATAGGCATGTGGGACACTCCAGTATCCTGAGCTTAACAGGCTCCTTGGGCTTGGAGTCAGGTCTACCACGATCTGACTATTTAGTCAAGGAGCTACTGTTCAGCTCAGCACCAGAGATCGTAATCCCCGAAAGATCCGACTGGAATGGGCAAACAGTACTTTTTCAAGGCTTTTCGATCTTCACGGATGGATCTAAAATGAATTGCGGGACTGGTTCTGGAGTTTTCCTGTGGGATCAAAATATTAGGAAATCCTTTAGACTCGCGGATGAGTGCAGTGTCTTCCAGGCAGAGATTTTTGCTATCTGGAAGGCTACAGAGCTCATTCAGGGTCTTATAGCCGTTAACAGTGAGGTGACAATTTATGTCGATAGCCAGGCCGCGCTCAAGGCGTTGCGGGGTTATAGGGTTACCTCCAAATTAGTCAGGAAATGTAGGATAGCTCTTTGTGAGCTATCACTGTGCTATAGGATTAGATTGTGCTGGGTTCCGGGTCATTGCGACATCGTTGGCAACGAAGTTGCGGACGAAGTTGCCAGACACGGCTCAAGCCTAGACTTAAGCCAAAGAGTGTCGGATTTGGCTCCGCCTATCTGTCACTTTTATCTAGGCATTAAGTCCTAGATTAGCCAGGAAACCACAAGGCTGTGGGGTAACATTGGTACGTGTAGGACATCTAGAGCTATATGGCCTAAACTGGACAGTAATGGTACTAAGCTTCTATTAGGTCTAAATAGGTCAAGCTTAAGAAGATGTATAGGGTTCCTTACGGGACATTGGGCCTTAAACTCGAGGCTACATAGGTGGGATAGCAGCATTTCAGACCTCTGCAGATTATGTCTAGATGAGGATTCGTCCGAGTCGGTAGAACACATTCTCTGTCACTGTCCAAGGCTGCAAAACCTAAGACTCAATCTTTTAGGCAGCAGATTCCTTGCTGACCTACAGGATCTACAACAGTGTAGGTTGATTGATATTGTAGGGTTCATAACGGGTCTCAACTGGCCTAGATAGGGTAGTCTTCTCTACAACTTTCTTCTATCTCTCCTCTTCTCTAATTTCTTCCTTTCTTTTCTTCTTCTCTAGTAAAGGATCACAATGGACCCCTGGGTCTCCGAGTGAAGGTGTCGTTGACACCTCCTTTATTACCTAACCTAACCTAAAGTAACAAAATATCGAGTTAGACCTCTTTAATATTAAGCCATCGATTTGGATCTTATAATTTTAGTATTGGACAATGTAGTTTGAACATTAAGTTCTATTAAAGTTTGAGTATTTGTAATACATTTTTAGTTTTGCTATCATATTAAATTTAAGAACTAGACTATGTAATTTATAAACATGTACCTAAAGTTATTAACTCCACTATATCAACATCTAGATCATGTGTTCTGAATATTAATTTTATATATAAAAGCTTAGAATAAATTCGATGAAAAAAAAAAATATATTTTTTAAACAAAAAGGCAGCCAAGTGTTAAAATTGCAAATAATTTTGAATAACTTCTTAAGAGACGCAACAAAAAATTGTCTAGAATATTTCATAACCAAAAAAAGCACTTTGAATTAAAAATTGTCTTCTTTTTGCTGCTTAAATATTAAACAATATGTTTTTTTTTAACATTACCACAATTCTTATCAAGAACGTTAAAAAGTCAATTTTTTTCTTTTCGATTTTATTTGTATTTTGATGGCATTTTGTCTACTTGAGCAATATAAAATGTGAAATAACAAAAAAAAAATGCAATTTCAATTTCATAACACAAAGTTCGAGGCTGATAAGAAAGTTTCTTTTATTTTATATATATTATGATTTTTTTTCGTATTGAATAATTGTCTTGAGCTGACGATATTGGCCCCCAGTTGTTAAGAATTCTTATCAGATTTTGCCATTAATAAAAACGTACAAGTTTGTAGGGTTTACGACAGGTGTTAGATTAGTTAGTTTTTGCGTTTTAAAAACTATTTCAATAGTATCTAATCTAATTACATATTTTTCTAGATTTTGTAAATTTTAATATTTTTGATAATCGCGAAATTAATAAAATTTCTCTTTCTCTTATTTAAATATTTCTAGTTAGTTCCGGTGTGCCTCATACCATTTATAAAGGAAATCAAAAGAAATACACAAAAGAATGTATACTCATATTCGATAAAAGGACTGGTGATATTACATTAGAGAAATTAAATCACAATATACAAGTAAAGAAGACGCGGTAAGTTTTTTTGTTTTAATTTTTTTAAACATAATTTTAAATTCTCTTCCTTTTTTCCTTCACAGTGAAATGACAAACAAACCTAGTGTACCTACACCTGTAGCAATGCCCCCTTCAGTTGGAGCCAACTTAGCACCATCTGTGACTTCAGGACCAGCACCAAAATTAGAAAACAGTACAATGAGAATAAGTTCCAAAACAAAAGTTTCCACTGGCAATAGGAGAAATACTATAAGTAAGTGTATAAGATTTAAGTCTAAATAAATGTGTGTGTAGGAGAAAAGTAGAACTTAACTAGTCCCTAGAAAGGAAATTATACTTAATATTAGAGTAAACTCTATACTAGATTTAAGATAAAAGTAAAATAGAGATCAGACCAGACTCTTGGTCAATCTATAGACCAGACTCTAGATCAGTTGTTATTATAAATGCGATTGCAGACCATAATACAGAACACAGAACATACTAAACATACTAAACTGTTAACCAACTATATACTGAACATAGACTAGACTATGCATCAAACAATATATCGAACCATAACCCAGTTTTAATCTAATAATATTCGTCAGACTACCCAGCTAGCAATTTTAGGAGTCCTTTAGATGATCAAAAACTGACAAAAAGACTCCTATAAACGCTTTTTAAGACTAGTCGCTTTTTAAGACTTCACTGTTCTAAAAATAATTGTTGAGTTGAGTGTTGAGTAATATCTTTATTTTTAACAAATCTAGCAAAATGTGTGCAGTCATAATCTAATCATAGTAGTTCAGAAAAACAAGTCATTAAAGACTTTTTCTGAAGAGTCGCATGAAGGGTACCATTTTCTCACACAAAAAAATTATTTTCGACTAATAAGTGATATCAGAAATTATCATTTTAATTATGCAGCCTAGAATTTAAGACACAGTGCACAGTGAATCATCATCTTAAACTTGTCCTATTCAGACCTAGTAGAGTTTTTGTTCCTTTAATGTCCGGTTTAGGCCTAGATGCCCTACATGTAGCCATGTTTCCCTATGTTCTTGTGGTTTCTTTGCAGATCTAAGACTTAATGCCAAAATAAAATGGTCTGTAACCTAGCACAGTCTAATCCTATAGCTCAATGATAGATCAAATAGAGCTAATCTACATAGTTTGTAGGTGATACTATGTCCTCGTAACGCCTTCAGCTCCGCCTGGCTATCGTATATGGTCACCTCACTGTTTTCAGCTATAGTACCCGGGATGAAGTCTGTAGCCTTCCATAGGCAAATATATCTGCCTGTGAGACACTGCACCCGTCCGCAAGTCTAAAAGATTTTTTAATGTTTTGGTCCCTAAGAAAAACACCTAATCCAGTACCGCAATCTATTTTAGAACCATCTAGAAAGATCAAACTGCCTTGAAAAAGCGATGTTTGACCCTTCCAGTCGGTTCTATCAAGGATTACGACTTCTAGTGCTGTGCTAAACAGTAACTCCTTAACTTAATAGTCAGATCTTGATAGGCCTGACTCTAAGCCTAAGTACGTAAAGATCGAACTGCTCTGAAAAAGTGATGTTTGACCCTTATAGCCGACTCATGCAGCCTTAATAGACTTCTGGTTGCCAGAAGAGCAAGTCTAAGAGTAAGATCCTACAGTTTATTTATTGTCCGAATATAACTCTATAGGCCAAGTACTCTTAAAGTCTGAGTGTTGGAGTTTTTTTTTTTTGCAAAAACATTACTCCATCTTTCCTCCAATACTTCCGCTCGCGCTGAACTGCTCCACCAACTAAAATAAGTTTGAAGGAAAAACATTTCACAAATATCCAATTAATTTTGAATCATTTTATTGATTTTGTCCGATCAACATGCTGATAGTGATCAAATGCATAGTTTATGATTCAATTTATTTTGATTAATTTTCAGTGGCGCCATCTGGCGAAAATTAGTCTCACAAACTTAGAAACCTTTGTCGGATCATGCAAAACAACTTTGCTTAAGATCATTACATAATCAAATGCATAGTTTACGATTCAATTAATTTTAAACAATTTTCGGCGTGCCGCCATCAATCGCACCAACTAAGAAACCTCCGTGGACTGATGCGCAACAACTTTGCTAAAGATCATAGCACAGTTTACGATTTAATTAATTTTCACTGGCTCCACCTACCGGAAATTGGTCATACCATTTTAGAAACCTTCGCCGGCTCATGCGCAACAACTTTGCTAAAGATCATAGCATGATCAAATTCATAGTTTACGATTTTATTAACTTTAAGCAATTTCCAGTAGCGCCACCTGTCGGAACTTGGTCATACCTATTTAGTAATGTTCGTCAGCTTTTCTTAAGATCATACCAGCTTACGATTTAATTAATTTTAAGTAATTTTCAGTGGCGCTACCTGTCGGAAATTGGTCATACCATTTTAGAAACCTTCGCCGGCTCATGCGCAACAACTTTGCTAAAGATCATAGCATGATCAAATGCATAGGCTACGATTTTATTAGCTTAAAAAAATTTCAGTGGCGCCACCTGTCGGAACCAACATAGCAATGTTCCTCTATTCTATAAAGGACAAACAGACAGACAAACAATAATTTTTATATATGTAGAAGATAATAATATTTATTAAAAAACCTTATTTACGTCTATTTCCAGTTGAATTAAAGTCTCGCAACTCTCCTATGCAAGGTTCACCCTCGGCGGGTATTGGTCATCATATCAATAAAAGTCCCCAATCAGCTCCAGCGTAAGTTGTCCCCCTCAATTTGACTTATAACTAAAAACTATAAATACCAAATTTATCCATTTTATTTACTATATATTCCAGTTGGAATGCTAACAACGGTCAGGCTACATTACCTAGTATACCCATGATTGTTGACGATGATGATTCAATATTTGGTATTGGCGGTGGGGGCAGTGGTGGAGGTGCTGGCGCCGGTGGCGGCGGTGGTTTAGCTAATATTTCTGCCTCTTCTTCATCCTCAGCATCCAGTCATCATAATAATTCGGGACATGAGTTTGATTTACCACATTTGCAACAATATTCAACAGCACCTCCAACGAAACAATCAAAACAATCACATCACAATAGTAGTAATCAAAAGCGACACAACAATCATCAACGGCATCAGCAGCAGCAGCAACAACAACAACAGCAGCAACAAACATCCTTACAAACGCAACAACAACAGGTGCAACAGTGGCAACAACAATTGCAACAACAACAGCAGCAGCAACAGCAACAACAACAGCAACAAAATCAATTTAACCGTTACAACACTAATGGCAATTCCTCGACTTCCTCATCGTTATATAGTAATAATCATAGCAATAATAGTAATATACGTAATAGCAATCATCATAACAGCAACAACCACAGCAGCAACAACAATAATATTAATCATCATCTACAACAACAACAGCATCATAATGATCTTGCCTCGTCGCCAACACTGGCCAGTGAAGCAGCAGCTCTAGAACAGGTAAGATTTTTTTTTATTTATAATGGAAAATTTATTTTGAATTAGAAAATATTTTAGCGAGGAAAATTATGTTTTATTTATAGTGTTGTCTGTGAAGACCAAATTTCCTGCATAATTGACAGCCATGCACTCCCACACCATGACCCAACTCATATTATAAAACGTCCGTGTTATTTGTTTTATTACAAATCAAATGTTGGCCATAAGACCCTTGAAAGTGGGTAAACCGACATATTGCGCCTTAACTATTACTTTTTTTCCCAAACCCAAGACCCGATTTCCATAAAAAGCGGGCAGATATCAGCTTTTATATATGACCCTATATGGTTGAGATTTGGGGCTAATCCCTTGCTTACTCATAATTGTAAGGCCTTTACACGGCATTTACACATGCAAGTGCAAGCTCAATACATTTATACTTTTTTACTAACACAATCACACTTCTGCAAGTTGTAGGCTCACTGGCAAGCGATTTTGATTGCCAGTGATTTTTTTACTTGCATGTCAGAAGAATACGTATACACAACTTGTAACAAGTCACCTACGTGTGTAAACGTACTGTTAGTTCCGTCTGACTGTCAACAAAATTAGTCACTTTTTTTATCCCCTTTCCTTATGTATAAGACCTGATATTCAGTTCTATAAAACATAGATGTAGCCGATGACCATCTTTGATCTTTGAACATCGCTACAACCCCCATAAAGCTGTGTGTGATCCTCCTGGTGGTTCTCAGTAATAACGGGCTCGTATTACATAATGTCTCGAAGCGATACCTTCACTCAGAGATTCATGGGGTCCATTCTGATCCTCCAACAAAGAATAGAAAAAAAGAGATTGATTAAAGAAGTTTGCAACGTTGCAGACCCTGAAGTTAAACATAGAATCTACTGCCTAGATGTCTGACCCTCTGATTTTGGAACAGTGACAGAGAATGTGTTTTACCGATTCGGACGAATCCTCATCTAGACATATTCTACAGAGGTCTGGAATGCTACCATCCCGTCTAGCCTAGAATTTAAGGCACAGTGTCCCGTAAAGATCCCTATACATCTTCTTGAGCTTGTCCTATTCAGATCTAGTTGAATTTCGATTCCACTAATGTGCTGTTTAGGCCATAGAGCTCTCGATTTCCTACACGTAACCATGTTTCTCCATGTCCTTGTGGTTTCCTTGATGTTCCAAGATAAAAGTGAGAGATATGTAGGTAAAGCAATGTCTGTTACTTTTTGACTCAAGTCTTGTCTCTTTGACAAAATAGTACGACAGTTCTATTGCACTGGTACAAGTCCAGTTAGATTTGTTAGTTTGAGTATATTTAAGATGTTGAGCTGCCATCCTCTGTATAAAATATTTTAAAGGGAATTAATTCAGCAAGTCTACCTGCCCTTGGTATGCTTTTAAATGCTCTGATTATGTCGTTAATGTCGCATGGATAATCTAATCTCGGCCAGCCAAGTTATACGGTTTAAAGTTCCTAACTGGCCAAGTTTTTCTTTGTGGCTATTTAATTTAACAACTCGAACTACCGTATTCTCAACCCCCAATTCTATCTATGTCTATGATAAGATTTTTGTATAAAATTGGGACCATAAGGTCTTCGGATATTAATCTCCTTACTTTTTACAGTTTTTGACCAAGTCTACGGTCTCACAAAAAACATGTCATGTGGACCTTTTAGCCTTTTCAAGATAATTCTTATACTACTTAAACAAGAATTAATCGTGAGTTTTACTTTTTTACAAAATTTGTATCCACATTTTACAAGAAAGCATTGCTGATCTCGTCAATGTAGTGCTCAATTTCAGTTGTTTGTGGTTTGCTCACTTTAATCAGGTCTTTTAAATAATTCATCGGAGTTAAATCACAAGAATGAGGTGGGCAATTGACATCACCAAAAATTAAACGATCGGGAACTGAATTGTTTGACCGGCCGTATGACTTACCAAATTAAGTTTTTTTGATACCAATGTAAAGTAGAACTATTGATATCGCGAAATCGATTGATATCGCCAAATCGAGAAATTACGCGACCGGGGAATTTTTCATGCAATAACTGAATTGTCTAAACGACTCCTTCTTAAAGAAAACAAAAAATTGTTTATTATTGTTTGATATTGCAATTTTAAATGGGGCCAAAGGAAATAATTCATGGGCGTTGAATCACAAGAGCTAGGTGGGCAATTGACATCGCCAAATCGAAAAATTACACAATTAAGGAATTGAATTGTTTGACCGGCCGTATGACTTAACAAATTTAGTTTTTTGTACTAATGTAAATAGAAAAATTGATATCGCGGAATCGATTGATATCGCCAAATCGAAAAATTACGAGACCGGGGAATTTTCCATGCTATAACTAAATTGCTTAATAGGCTCCTTTTTAATGAAACTAAAAAAACTTTTATTATTGTTTGATTTTACTGAGAATCCACCGTGTTAGCGTTTTAAAAATTTGCAATATTTTACTAAATAAATGTCTAGGATGACAGCGCAATTCTTAACATTTCATAATTTGACAGCCATTTTACTTCTTAACCTCAAATTTGCACATTTATATGACACATAGAATTACATCTATTAGTTTCATGATATAACGTCAATGCTAATTATTATAGAAGGTAATCGAATTTAAATCTCCTGTAATCAGGGCTGTTAAATTTTGATTACGATTAGTAATCAATTACATTACATTTTTAAAAGAATCGTAATGATTATATAATTCTCTTTTATATAATTTCTGATTACTAATTGATTACTATTACTAATAATCGAAAAGTAATCTGGATTACTTTACGATTACAAAAAGTAATCAAAAGGAATTACAAGGAATCAAAAGTAACACTGCTCTGCAAAAATTCATTTTTTGTCTTTCCTTTTAATAAAACTATGCGGACTATATGGATCTTGATGCGCTAAACTCAAATCTGTTTTCGGTTTTTCTCCATGAGATCTGGATTTTTTTTATGGGCGTGGCAAATTTTTCCCCTTAAATTTGTCAGGTACGGAGACCTATTTCGTCCTAACTCGAGAACGACTCATCCGATTTTCAAAATTAAAGAAGATGAAGATGCATAACAAAATTGCATTTATTTTAGTCTAATATAATTTTATCTGTATCTCTTATCGTTTTGGAGTTATTTAGAAATTAATGGAGAACAAATTTTTTTTTCGTGCGAAATTCGTATTTTTTCAGGTTAAAAATGTAATTAAAAACAAGATAAAGTAAAATTTTAACATTTTAAACATTTTTCTAAGAGCTACATATCTTAAGAATAAAATAAGCTATAAACCATAAAAATCGGTTTAAAAATGTTTCTCTATTAATATCTAAATAACTCCAAAACGATAAGAGACACAGAAAAATTATATTGGACTAAAATAAATGCAATTTTGTTATGCATCTTCAAGTTTGTTTTAATTTTGAAAATCGGATAAATCGTTCTCGAGTTAGGACGAAATAGGTCTCCGTACCTGACTAATTTAAAGGGAAAAATTTGCCACGCCCATAAAAAAAATCCAGATCTGATGGAAAAAACCGACAACGGATTTAAGTTTAGCGCATCAAAATCCATGTAGGCCACATAGTTTTATTAAAAGGAGGCTTTGGCTGCAGAGCAGTGTAATCAAAAAAAAAATCCGACTACGTTTAAAGATCACTTTTGATTATTTTTGTAATATTGAAAAAGAATCAAAAGTAATCTTCAAGAAGAATCGAAATAATTTTTGATTATTTTCTGTAATCGTAAAGTAATATAGATTACGATTTTTAGTAATCGTAATAAATTACTAATCGTGCAAATCTGAAAATAATCGTAATGTAATCATTACTTCACCTTTCAAAAAAGTAACAAAATTAGTAAACATTACGATTACTAATCATTACTTAACAGCTATGCCTGTAATCATTCCCTTCAGAAATTGTTTTCAAATCACAATAGACCCATTGGATCACCGGAAGATATTTGTTTAATGATCTAAGATATACAACTAAGACTAAAATAATGATTTATATATTTTTATTATTATTGTAGAATATTGCTGCCGACTTAAGTTCATCATCTTCCAGCTCTGATTCAGAATCAAGTGGTAGTGATAGTGGCTCGGATTCTGATGACAGCACTGAAGATGATAGACCCTCACTAGCTACAATGAATCTAATGAATCAACTGCCAAATTTGGGTATGGCACCAATGACAACATCTTCACCACAAATGCACTACCAACAACAGCAGCAGCAGCAGCAAAATAATCACCATCATCACAATAATGTGCATCATACAGGAGGTGGAGGAGGAGGAGGTGGTGGTGGTGGAAATGGACATTTTGCCAGCAATGGTGGTTTTCCTAATGATTTATTACAAAATGATTTACAATTATCATCAAATTCGTCCGATGATGATTCCGATTAGTTTAAATATACACAAAAGATTAATTAAATAATGAAAATATTAAATATTAAAAAACAAGAAAACTCAAAATACACAATAACAACAAACAAAAAACAACAACAACACCACTTACTCTATAAATAATTAAAAGAAATTAACTAAAATAAAATAATAGTATATTTTTGTAAAAAGGAGAAAAAAAGTAAATTAAATTTATAAAACAACAAAAAATAGTTATAAACAAAAACCCACAAAAGCTGATATAAAAAAAAATTTAAAATTATACAAAACTTACACATTAATTAAAATAATTAAAAAAAAAAACAAAAACCAACACACACACACTTTGTAAAGTATAAAAAAGATAATTAAGATTAACACAAAACAAAAACAAAAAAACATTTAATATTAGTTTTTATGATTATTATCTAAAAGAATGAAAATTATTATTAAACATATTAAAACTTTCTGTTTTTAAAAAAAGATTTTTAACGATTTTATTATACAAAAAAAAAAACCATAAACTTAAAATTATGAAAAACCAATTGCTATTTAATATAATTTTTGTTTTCCTAATTTTAATTTTGTTTTAAATACTTACGTTATAATAATAAAAGAAATATTAAAATTTAGATATTTTAAAATGGATACAGAGATTTTGTCCTTTAATACACTGCCGTTCATCTCTTTAGGGCACCCACTAAAGAAGAAAAAGTTTACAGACTTTTCTTCTTTTAAAAATGTAAGCTTCCTTCCGTTCGAGAAAATCGAGAATTTGGTGCTTCTGATAAAGTTGTAAAAACTCTTGGAATAATTTAAGTATAGTTTAGGGTTAAAATTTGTTATATTAATATAATACCTTTAATGCATTATATAAATTCGCTAATAAATTCAATGACTCAACTTCAAAATAACAATTTCCGGTGAATTTTTACACTTTTCTCTGTTCCCCTATAAAAACTCACTTAAAAATTTTTCACTTTTCCCTACTCTCTTATTATACATATGTGCTGGAAATCGAGCGTTTTCAAATCTTGCGATTCTGACATATTTTTGAGATAATTTCCCCTATTCCCAGGAAAAATTCAAACCAAACGAAAGATAAGATATCCGTCAAAAGGATTAAAGTCCAAATTTTCATTTAATTTAGGGAAATAACCGATATTATTTTCAACTCCTGAATTCTATATGGCTAGAAGAACGTATGCCTGACGATTGGAGCCTCAGTGTTCTTTGTCCAGTGCACAAAAAAGGTGATAAATCCGTATGCGCTAACTATAGAGGCATAAGTCTCCTCTCAATTGCCTACAAAATTTTATCGAGCATCCTGTGTGAAAGGCTAAAACCCAAGATGAACGAAATAGTAGGGGCCTACCAATGTGGCTTTAGACCAGGTAAATCCACCACTGACCAGATCTTTACTCTGCGTCAAATCCTGGAAAAGACCCAAGAAAAGCAAATAGACACTTACCACCTCTTCGTTGACTACAAAGCTGCCTTTGACAGCCCAATACGAACAAAGCTGTATAAAGCAATGTCAGAATTTGGCATTCCTACGAAGTTAATAAGGTTGTGCAGGATGACATTAACTGACACAACATCGTCAGTTAAAATAGGTAAAAGCCTTTCAGAACCCTTTTTAACTAAGCGAGGTTTTAGGCAAGGCGACAGTTTATCATGTGATCTCTTTAACATTTTGTTAGAGAAAATCTTGCGTGGTGCTGCAGTTAATACAACTGGCACAATTTTTAGCAGAAAGCACATGTTACTCGCTTTTGCCGATGACATTGATATTATGGGGTGCACATTGCGTGAGGTGACTGCCGCATTTTCCAGTATTGAGAAGGAATCAATGAAAATGGGTCTAGTAGTCAATGAATCCAAAACCAAACTAATGGTCTCTACTAGCAAGCAATCCACTAGAATTGGACAACACGTAACCGTGGACAACTATAGCTTCGAGGTTGTTAAAGAATTTGTCTACCTTGGTACCGCAGTAAATATAAATAATGACATAAGTATCGAAATTAAAAGAAGAATCATACTTGCCAACAGATGCTATTTCGGCCTAAGCAGGCAGCTTAGGAATAAAATCCTCTCAACAAGAACTAAAATTACGCTCTACAAAACGCTTATACTACCAGTGTTATTATATGGTGCTGAATCATGGGCACTTGCACAAGCCGATGAAGCTGTTCTTGGAGTCTTTGAGAGGAAAATCCTACGAAAAATCTATGGTCCAATCAGCATTAACAATGAATTTCGGCATCGATTTAATCATGAGCTGTATGAGTTATTTGCTGACATTGACATAGTAAAACGCATCAAACAGCAGCGTTTGCGTTGGCTGGGACATGTGGTGCGAATGGATGAAAGTACTCCAGCAAGAAAAGTGTTTGAACATGATCCCGAGGGAACTCGAAGACGAGGACGACCGAAACTTCGATGGAAAGACCAAGTAGAAGAAAATTTAACCAAGCTTGGCTTACGAAATTGGAGAATATGCGCACAAGATCGAAGCGCATGGAATTCTAAAATATGCTCGGCCTTTGACCTTAACAGGTTGTAATATAGGCCATTTAAGTAAGTAAGTAAGTAACCGATATTTATCTCAAAAATATATCAGAAATCGAACGATTTGAAAACACTCGATTTCCAGCACATACCGGATAAACAATCTTAAAAAATGGGAAAAAAAATTAAATTTCCAATTGAAATCCCCTTTCACATTAAACTCTTATCCCCTTTGGTTTTTAAAATTATGATTTCATGGTTTGGTTATGAAAATTTTAAATATATTCAAGATATCAACCTTTTAACATGAAAAATACAAGATAATCATTTAGTACTTTCAAGCCTTAAAATGGCAAATCCTTTCCCATATTGCAATTTATTTACAAAGTATTTTTTTTAAGCATACCTCGGATATTTTTGCAAGATCTAAAAATTTCGGGGGGAATGGCAATAACTCTAAAACTATTAAAAGCTTTTTTGTTCTTTTTTTAGATTCTATTACCTTTGTTTGTAATAATAAACATTTTTGGGATAAAATTTCTCTAAAACTAAAATAATCTTACTTTTCTCCAAACTTGCTATAACATGAGCCCGTTAGGCGTTCATTTACTCCCTAAATTAGGTAATATATTGCAAGGTCTGATATATTATATCAGAACAACATAATTTCACTATTAGAATTCCATCGCGATAAAATCGGTTTGTATATATATAGAACAGATATTAGTAAAAAATCGATGCAGTATGGAGTCAAATATCTTTTAAACCGTAAGAGATAGCATATGCATATAGCGATGTCTTTTTTGTAGATCTTGACCTATATATTTGTTATATAGTATGATTTTTCAAATCAGTTGGGAAATGACAATTATCAGCCATGTCACAGAACTGAAATCCGCTCGGAAATGGAATGAATTCCGTATTTTGCTTCTATAGAAAATGTTAAACGAAAATATTTTTCGGAATTAAACCACTTTCTATTTTCAAAGCTGAATTGAATTTGCATTTTTTTCATTGTTTATTTAATATTTGAACAGTTTCTTCAACTATTTAGTGTTATTCCTTTAAACAAAGATAGAGTTACTGATTTCAATTTAAGAAAATACTGTTTTGTAATGATTTTGGACATTTAAAATATTTTCGGAATCTATGGAACCTAAAACCCTATCGAAAGGAATTAAACAACAAAATGGTTTTAATTCCGAGCGGAATTTGTTACATGCCTGTTTATATCGCTTAAAATGATTTATGAGTCTGAGGTTCCCTACTTTGGGGGCCCGATTGCGCCGCCCCAATAAAATCAAGGTTTCAAAACTTAAGCTCCACATAATTTTTTTTTAAATCCACCAAACGGTTTGGAAGTAACGGACTTATATCTATTCTATTTTTAAACCATCCCACTGTGCATCGTAAAAAAATGTGATAAAACGACTCAACCTAGTCATACCCATTTTTAAAGTGCGAAAATTGTATTAAGGTCAAATGTTCTAAATTCGATTATAAAATTCTTGTCAAAATGTATAAAAAGGTCTAAAACAAATAGGGATTGGAAACCTAATAAAGTTTTTGATAAGAAAATTGTTATTCGTTAAAAACGATTAATTTGGAATCACTTTTTTTATAAAAAAAACAATATTTTTATAAAAAAATCTTTAAATACTTGTGTCGTTTTAAAGGAGTATAAATTGAAAATGATACCAATTTAGAATCACGAAAACTTTTTAAAATAAAATTTGTATAGGAGAAGTGCATATCGACGCAAGAATTAAAAAACGCTGTAACTGACAAAAAACCGAAAATACGCTTTTTTGTATGATATTTATCAGTAAAAACAATTTTATAGGTCTGAGGAAAAAAAATAGTTTTCTTTAGACCACAGAATAGCCGATTTTCAAAGTGAGAAAAAATAAAAATACGCTTTTAAAATTATGTTCCTAAGTTGTATAGTTTTAGAGATATGCAGTTTTTTTTTCTACTTTCATACAAGTTTTTTTTGCTCTGGTAAATATTTAATATTTTTTCAGCTACAGCGTTCTTTAATTCTGGTGTCGATATACAAATCTCTAAATTTGATTGACCGATTTAGATGAGTCCAAATGCAATACTATTTGGAAGGTGTTTTCTCAATCTTTACAAGTCTTAGGTTCTTAGGGTACACAAAGACTGTAAGTTTAAGATTTAGGTTAGGTTATGTTAGGTTAGGTTAGGCAGGATGCAGACTGTAAGGTCCACCTCACTTGGGTCCATAAAGAGGTCCCTTTGTAATTCCTGCAAGGATAGAGAAAATTAAATTCTTAAAACTACCGAGAGTAAGAGGCTCAGTTAGAGCCAGCCAGATGCATCGATAAAAGAGCCTATTTTACGAATATTGATGTTCGAGATCTCTGATAGATCGTGCAGAAATGGGAATCCTAGATGGAGGGTTCTAAGTTCAGCAAGTGCTGGGCAGTGACAGAGGAAGTGGGATATTGTTTCTTCCTCCTCTGCATTGTGACAACTTCTGCAGTAGTCATTGCTTTGAAGATTAAGTCTTCTAGCATGTATACCTATAAGACAGTGTCCTGTGAGTAAGTTTAAGATTTAAATACAGGCAATTCAAAAAGTTTATTGTTAGCTAGAAGAGTTTATTAAAAAACAATATTTTGTGGACAATATTCTGTCGATTTCTTTCTTTTTATAAATATGTTCAATATTTTGGATTTTGCCACGCCTCTCCGCCCGCACAACGAAAATCAAAAATCAGACTTCATAGTGTCACCCGCCTGGATATTCCCTGGAAGTTTCATCAAAATCGGCCCAGCCGTTTTTGAGTCTATATTCTTACACACACATCCTGTTTTATAGACAGATCAAAAATTTTTGAACGATGAAATTTTCTTATGATTGAATAATTTACATTCAATTTATTTCTTTTTCTTGTTACTTATTGACAGTACCAAATTATATATTTCAGTCTACATATTTCAATTCTCTAAAAATTATTGTTCGATACCCGTCGACTGAGATAATAATGATATAATTTGCTCTCGACACATATCGAAATTATACTCGATACGACACCTCGATAGCAAATGCTGCGATTTGACCCCAGATGATGGAAAAATTCTGGTTACTGGCCAAATCATCGCATTGCATATCGGCCATGTTTGTTCGGTTATATATGTCCTTAGTAGTTAAGAGCATCTAATACCGACTATAGCACTTTTGTACTTGTTTATTCCTTTTTGCCGATTTTTAAACCAAATTCTTTGAGGGTTTCTAATTCCCGTTGAGTTAAACATACATACAACTCGTTCTTGCTGTCAATTTTAATCAAATCACAACCAAAGCTTTGTTTTTAGATGGAGATTTTGTTGGAAAAATTAAATGTTTGTTCAAAATGTCGTAATCAGATGATGGAAAAATTTAGGTTAGAGGCCAAATCACCAAATCTAAAACACAAACTTTTTTGCAAATATTTTGTAGCATACTTTAGGGATGTTCAAAATTCTTGTTATTGCAAAAAGTTTAATAAGATTTAATATCTAAATATGTTAATTTGGTTGTTAAAACATCGTTGATCTCAAGTAGAAAGGCCCTAATTCGCGTATTTAAAAGTTTACAGGAGAATGTAATTTAAATGCAGGTAATTATTAAAATGAAGGAATTTGGTACTCAAAACTTTTTTTTTAAATTCTAAACGTATAAAAAACTAAATTGAGATAGGGCTTTTTATATTCTCATTTCAGGCAATAAATTTAACTAAGGGCTCTTTTCTGTAGTGATCAAAGCAAATTATATTAAGAAAGCTTTACGTAGCTAATGTTTTCTATAGAAAAACTAACATTTTCTGCTGAAAAGCTTTCGTTAGCAAATGTATTCTATAGGAAATACAAAAGATCTTTTGATATTAAAAGTTTTCCATAGGAAATCTTTTGATACAAAAGTTTTCCTTCTATAGGAAAGCTTTCGATATTAAAAGTTTGACTTGAAATAATTTCTATATACAATCTTTCGATATTCAATGTTTTATGAAGAAAATTAAAAGTTTTCTATAGAAAATCTTTCCATATCGAAAGTTCATTATTAGGAACAATTTCGAAATCGAAAGATATATATAGGAAATCTGTAGATATTGACATTTGTATATTGAAAAGCTCGAAAGATTTATATAGAAAATCTTTTGATACAAAAGTTTTCCTTCTATAGGAAAGCTTTCGATATTAAAAGATTGACTTGAAATGTTTTCTATATGAAATCTTTCGATATTCAAAGTTTTATGAAGAAAATTAAAAGTTTTCTATAGAAAATCTTTCCATATCGAAAGTTCATTATTAGGAACAATTTCGAAATCGAAAGATATATATAGGAAATCTGTAGATATTGACATTTGTATATTGAAAAGCTCGAAAGATTTATATAAAAAATCTTTAGATATTGGCCTTTTTATATTGAAAAGCTCTTGATATGGAATGTTTTTAGTAGAAAGCTTTGGATATTTAAAGTAACTTTTAGGAAATCTGTTTATATAAAAGGTTTTCAATCCGAAATATTTTGACGACGAAAGTTTTATATAAGAAATCTTTTGATATCGAAAGATTTCTATGGAAAATCTTTCAGTATCAAAAGTTTATTATAGGAAACCTTTTGACATCGAAAGTTTTATATAGAAAGTCTTTTTTTCTGAAAAGCTTTCGATATGGAATGTTTTAGGTTGAAAGCTTTTTATATCAAGTTACCTAAAGGAAAACTTTAATATTGGAAGTTTTTTATAGGAAAGTTTTATATTAAGAAGTCTTTCGATATCGATATTTTCAGTCCGAAATATTTTGACTACAAAAGTTTTACATTAGAAATCTCTTGATATCAATATCAAAAGTTTATTAAAGGAAACCATTCGACATGAACAATTTTATATAGAAAATCTTTTTTTCCGGAAAGCTTTCGATATGGAATTTTTTAAGTTGAAAGCTTTTTATATCAAAAGTTACCTATAAAAAAAGCCTTTATTATTGAAAGCTTTTTATAGGAAGGTTTTATACAAGAAATCTTTCGATATCGAATGTTTATTATAGGAATCCTTTCGACATCGAAAGTTTTATATAGGAATTTTTAATATAAACAGTTTTTTAGAAAGCTTTAAATTTTAAAGTTATCTAGAGGAAAATCTTTTCACATTAAAATTTAAAATCTATAGGAAAGTTTTATATAAAAAGTTTTCTATCTGAAATATTTTGATGACAAATGTTTTATATAAGAAATCTTTCGATATCGAAAGTTTATTAAAGAAAACCTTTCGTCATCAAAATTTTTATATGTATATGAATTTTTAATATAAACAGTTTTTTGGAAAGCTTTAGATATTAAAGTTAACTTTAGGAAAAGCTTTTGACATTGAAATTTTTCTGTAGGAAATTTTTCGAAAGTTTATTTATTATAGAAAACATTTCGTCATCGAAAGTTTTATAAAAGAATTTTTATATTAAACAGTTTTTTAGATTTTAAAGTTATCTATAGGAAAAGATTTTGATGTTGGAATCTTACGAAAGTTTATTATAGAAAATCTTTCGACATCGGACGTTTTGAATAGGAATTTTTATCTATAGAAAAAGCTCTTGATATTGAAATTTTTCGAAAGTAAAATTTTATATAAAAAGTTTTCTATCTAAAATATTTTGACTACAAATGTTTTATATAAGAAATCTTTCGAAAGTTTATTATAGAAAACCTTTCGACAACGAAAGTTTTATATAGGAATTTTTTATATAAACAGTTTTTTTTAGAAAGCTTTAGATAACTTATCTAGAGGAAAAGCTTTTGACATTGAAATTTTTTTAAGGACAAGTTTTATATAAAAAGTTTTCTATCTGAAATATTTTGATGACAAATGTTTTATATAAGAAATCTTTCGATATCGAAAGTTTATTATAGAAAATCTTTGGACATCGAAAGTTTTATATAAGAAAACTTAAGATAAATAATGATAGTTTTTATTGGAAAGCTTTTGATGTGTTTAGTAGAAAGTTAATGTTTTTAGTAGAAAGTTTTAGATATTAAAAGTTACTTATAGAAAAGCTTTTAATATTGAAAGTTTTCTATCTGAAAAATGTTGTCGACAAAAGTTCAATATAAGAAATCATTATACATCCAACCGAAAGCTTTATAATTCAAAAGTTTTCTATTATTTGTTGATGCAGCGACATATAACTTGGCGAGATAGGGCTTTTAAAAAATATACATATTATTTTAGGAATAAGTTAGGGCTTTTTAAAAAAATCACTTAAATAACCGCTAATTTTGATGAAATGGTTTTAAATTTTTGTGAGGAGGCATTTGCATTTAATGCATTGGAATTGAAAAAAAATCAATTTTGAAAAGAGTGTAAGTAAGGGCATTCCTATATCTGTGGTTTGGTGCAAAAAGGGCCAAAGTGAAAAAAACTAGTTTTGAGAAAATTTGATTTAAAGTTTTTGCCCTGAAAAACTCCTTATAAATCTGTTCTGAGTTAAGTCAGAGATTAGCTATTGGAGCCAAATAAAAGAGGGTAAAACAGTGAATCTAATGCAATTATCAACTCAAAACAGCAGAAAATTGACATTGGCCGTTTTATCACTAAGCCACAGATATTAGTTTCGATGACGAATAAACCTCTTTATCGGTTATTCTATTCTGTAATTGTTTATATGGAAGACATTAAGTTTTATTCAGAAATTTAAATTGGGTGTCTTAATCTTATGACCGGCAGTGTATTTTGTATAATGCTTCTCCACTTTCTTTTCAAACAATTCTTCATATCGATGGCTTTATATAGAAAAGGCCTAACTCGATTTTTTGTTACTTTAGAGAAGAAGAAAAAAAGTTAATAAAATGTGTAAAATTTTAGATACAACAAAAATTGAAATACAATTTTGAATATAAACAAGTAAGAGTGTTATATTCGGCTGTGCCGAATCTTGTATACCCACCATCAAGTTGTGTTAAATTTAGAAACATATCTCATATATCTACGAGGGTTCAGCTAATTCAAAATGTGGACCAAATGTGGTATTGCTGGTAAAATAATTGGACTAAATTCGTTTGCAATAGCTTTATAGTTCAACATTTAAATGTATCTTAAGTGGTTTCCCTAGTAATTACTTTGCACAAAATTTTGTCCCAAACGGCAGGTTCATATATTTTGTTAGGAGTTCCTAATGCATCTACCGTATATTAAGTCTGGACATTGATAGCTATCTAATTTCGTAGGTGCAATCTTAATATACTGAATGTACCTCCAAATCTTTTTGATTGTAGATATAAAAAGGGGATGTTATATATATTAAAACTATAGCTAAATATTGACCGATTGTAACAAAATTTTACATTTACAACTGGCTTTTGCCAGTTTTTGATTTCCGGGAGTGTTTTTTATATTAAAGCTATAGTCAAATATGGACCGATTCCTATAAAATTTGACATACTTACCTATGGTTGCATAAAATGTCCCTATTCGAAATTTAGTCGTCATAGCTATATGGGAGCTTTGACTAAATATGAACCGATTTCGCCTATTTTGACCAGTACACAACTTCTATAGCATATTGAAAATACTTTTGTCTCTCTAGCTCTTGTAGTTAAGGAGCTATCGCGCTTTTATCCCACGGACAGGCGGACATAAACCCCCATTTCTTTTTGTATTTTTGTGTTTCCGTAAGTTTTTTATATGGGAGCTACGGTCAAATGGTGACCGATTGTGACGAAATTTTGTTCACTGGTTGGGATTGATATAAGACTTCCTTGTGCCAAATTAAGTGATTATATCTGTTATAGTTTTAGAGTTATTCGCATTTAACTGTATTTTATTTGAAATTTAGTCTGTTTTCATAAGTTTTTTGTATGGCAGCTATGGCGAAATGTGAACCGATTTTGATGAAATTTTACATGCTGCCTATGGCTTATGTGAAACTTCTATATATCAAATTTTATCTTCTTATATATTATAGCTTGTTATTTATTAGCAAATAAGCGATTTGAATAGGCGAGGTTATACGGGAGCTATGGTCAAATGTTAACCGATTTTGCCCAATTTCAATACCGAAATTTTCTCAGAAATGAAAAATATTTTAACTAAGTTTCAGTGAGCTAGCTCCTTTCGTCTAGGCGTTATCGTGATTTCAACAAACGGACATCGCTCAATCGACTTAGAATTTCCAAGAATTCAGAATATATATCGCTTTTCTTTTTTGAGCCAATATTAAGGAAATTACAAACGGAATGACAATCTCAATATACCCCCAATTCTTTTTGATGGTGGGTATAAAAAAGCAAGATATTTTATTTACACTTTAAACATTTTTTTGTTGTTTCCTAAATTTTACAGTTTTTATTAAGTTTTTTCCTTCTTCTGTAAAGTTAAAAAATTGTTGATATACAATTTTTCTATAGAAAATGTTTTATATACAATTTTTCTGTAGAAAATTTTTAATATGAAATTTTTTTGTAGAAAATTTTTCATAGAAATTTTTTCTACAGAAATTTTTTCTACAGAAATTTTTTCTTCAGAAAATATTTAGGAGAAGATTTTTTAATAAAAAATTTATCTTAAAATTTTTCAGTAGATAATTGTCATAAAATTTTTCTATAGGAAATTTTTCATATAAAATTTTTCTATAGAAAATATTTAAATATTTAAATTTTCTACAAAAATTTCTTATATAAAATTTTTCATATAAATTTTTTTTTATAGAAAATTTTTCCAAAGAAAATTTTTTCATAGAAAAGTTTTCATATAAAAGTTTTCAAATAAAATTTTTCATATAAAATTTTTCATATAAAATTTTTCATATAAAATTTTCTACAGAAAATTTTCAATAAAAAAATTTGTCTATATAAAATTTTGCATATGAAATTTTTCTGTAGATTTTTTTTTTATAAAAAATGTTTCTTAGAAAATGTATCGTTTAAAATTTTTCTATAGAAATTTTTTTGTATACAAATTTTGAATCTAAAATTTTGTATAAAAAATTGTTTGTAAAAATTTCTCTATAAAAATTGTAGTAACTTTTCATCTAGAAATTTTTCTATTGAAAATTTATTATCTAGAATGTTTTCATTAAAAAAGTTTTTTATTTCGAAATTTTTCTATATCAAGTGAAATTTTTTTTTTTTAATAAAATTATTTGATTCAGATATTTTTTGATTTAGAACTTTTTATATTAAGCCATTGATACTTAAAAAAAAAATTGTTTAATTATTGAAAATATTTTGCAAAAGTTAAAAATGGTGTAATTTTTTTTTATATTTATACATAATTATCATTAAAGATTATTTGTTAATTTTTATTATTATTATTATTAAAATTATTATTTCTTTTTTAATTAAATAAAACAATGATAAAGTTGAGAAAAAAGTTAGTGTATTCATTAGTAATTTTAGTGAAATGTTTTAATCTTCTTTACCATTTTTTTTATAAATATTTTTTTAAATTATTATTTAGTTTAATATAATTAATTATATAAATAAAATATAGTTGAAATTCTAATTAAATACACAATTTTCTTAAATGTGCTGGATTCCTTTTAGTTTTCAAATTTTTATTTTCGTTTTTTTTTTTTTAACTTTTGACAATTGCCAATAATTAATTAACTTAATAATTGTTTGATTTTATTTTTTTATAAATATGTATTTTATATTTTAATTTATTATTTTTTTTTTTCTTTTTGATTGAATTTAGTAAATTTAAGAGTTAATTATATATAAAATAAAATTAAAAAAAAAAAAAAAAAACAAAAAATCTACAAAGCAAAACAAAGAAACCATGAATGAACATGAATGGAAGTAACAATTTATGAGACCAGAAAATAAAAATAATAAAAAAAATCACAAAAAAAAAAACATTTTTGCATATTATTCTAATAAAATATATCTATATATACATAAATATATTATGAAAAATTTATTTGAAATTGTTATGATTTATACAAAGAAGGAATTTCAGAAAGAATTATCAGTTTTTCAAGTTTAGAATTTTTTAGTAAGTATTGCCGTTCTCAACTCAGTTTGATTATAAAGTTTTACTGTAGTGTATTGCACTAAGAGCCCAATTTATTACAATTATTTATTATTGTAATAAATAGTTTTTTGATAAAACCAACAAATGTTGGTGGGGAAACCTTTGCTCGACGCCTTTCGATGTTTGGTTAGGCCATTTCTTTACTTTGGTTGAAAGTTGGGTTGACTAGCAGACGACCAAACTAAGTGGAGAACGGCAACAGGTTCAAAAATTTTGTTTAAGGTAAGATAACCAAATTAGAAAATTATATTAGCCCATTTTACAATACGATGCAAATAGTCTAGCATCGCACAGTGGGATGGTTTAAAAAAACATATATTATTTGGATATAGCATAAGTGCTGGGGGGCTTAAGTTTTGAACCTGGAAGGCCTAGATTTTACTGGGGCGGCACAATCGCCCTCCCCCCCCAAAGTAGGGCACCTCGAACTTATAAATCACATAAACAATACATAATTGTCATTCCTTAATCGATTTGGAAAATCATACTATATAATATATAGGTCGAGATCTACAAAAGAAAACATCGCTAAAAAAACATGCCTATGCTATCTCTTACGGTTTAAAAAATATTCCACTTCAAAAAATAAATTTAAAATTTTTTTCCCATACTATGTCGATTTTTTTTTTAATATCTGATCTATATATAAACCGATTTTCTTGATTTAAAGTTTCCTAAAAAAGAACAAAATTCAAAATAGTTAACTAGCAAGAAGTGTATTAAAAGCTTTACTATGTAAAAAGTTATAAGTGCTTAAATTTAATATTTAAAATATAAACCATTTTCCCCGATTTTTGGGTAAAAAGTATTTTTAGTGTTTTTTAGTTATTTTAAAAATTTCTTAAGATATTTATAATTTTCTGAAAGAAAACATCACAAAGTTTATAATAAAGTTAAAAAATAACTTCTTGTTTATTCGGTGTTAGCACCAGAGTCTCTCGAATTAGACCTATTGTTTACGGAAATTTCATTTTTGATCCATAATTCCACCGAACGCACAGTGGTTTACGGACGCTTTTTTTTTGGAAATAATTCTGTAACTTTTGAACGACTGGAGATATTTGAATGAAATTTGGCACGTCATCATTAGGCCTCAATCGAGTTAATTTTCAAAAACACTGGTCCATGAGAGGTCGGAGGAGTGATTGATGAACCTTCAAAGTTGGTCACCTCGGGTGTTGGACTTTTTTTTTTAATTCGCCAAAAATGGATGGATTGAAAAGAAATTTTAAATTTAAGTTGTCCTTGAGAATATCTACAAAAAGTACGCATACATGTGTAGGTTATCTCCTTTGGTTTTCGAGTTATTAGGGTAAAAAGAAATTTTTGGGTTGATTTTTGACCTATTTTTAAAGTTTTCCCCCAAAGTAGGGCACTTCGAACTTATAAATCACATAAAACGATATATAATTGTCATTCCTTAACCGATTTGGAAAATCATACTATATAATATATAGGTCGAGATCTACAAAAAAAAAAACATCGCTAAAAAAACATGCCTATGCTATCTCTTACGGTTTAAAAAATATTCCACTTCAAAAAATAAATTTAAATTTTTTTTCCCATACTATGTCGATTTTTTTTAATATCTGATCCATATACATATATACCGATTTTCTTGATTTAAAGTTTTCTAAAAAAAAAGAACAAAATTTAACAGCAAGAAGTGTATTAAAAGCTTTACTATGTAAAAAGTTATAAGTGCTTAAATTTTATATTTAATAAAAAGTATTTTTAGTGTTTATTAGTTATTTTAAAAATTTCTTAAGATATTTATAATTTTCTATAAGAAAACTTCACATAATAAATAAAGTACCTGGTTGACCAAGCCTTGCTCGGGGCTTTATCATAAGCGGGGATCATAAGCGTAACAACTTTACTTATGATCATAACATGATAAAATGCACAGTTTACGATTTACTTCACTTTGAGTAATTTTCAGTGGCGACACCTGTCGGACTTTGGTCATTTCAATTAATAAACTTTCGTCGGCTTATCCGCAACAACTTTTTTTGGAAATAATTCTGTAACTTTTGAACGACTGGAGATATTTGAATGAAATTTGGCACGTCATCATTAGGCCTCATTCGAGTTAATTTTCAAAAACACTGGTCCATGAGAGGTCGGAGGAGTGATTGATGAACCTTCAAAGTTGGTCACCTCGGGTGTTGGACTTTTTTTTTTTAATTCGCCAAAAATGGATGGATTGAAAAGAAATTTTAAATTTAAGTTCTCCTTGAGAATATCTACAAAAAGTACGCTTACATGTGTAGGTTATCTACTTTGGTTTTCGAGTTATTTGGGTAAAAAGAAATTTTTGGGTTGATTTTTGACCTATTTTTAAAGTTTTTTTTTTTTTTTTTGATCTGGTGGACGCATCTAAGGACCAAACAATTTGACTATAGATATCTTCTATCGCTTAAAAGTTAAAAATTTTTTTGAAACATAAAAAAATATCGATATTTTTTGAGTTTTTCCCTAAAAGATAGCTACTTTTTTTCTTAAGAAACATAAAAAGATATTTAAAGTTGTGCGTATAAAACAAATTTCTTGTCAATTGGACTTTTGGTCCTCGCTTATGCCCTCTCCAAAAAATGCCAATTTGTAAGAAAAAATTTTAGTTTAAACAAAAATTCAAAAAGAAAGAGTATTCGCATTTGATCCCAAATCTGTTACATTTATTTTTTAATGTAGCAGAAAAATTTATTGATAAAAAGCCAAAAAATGTTTGCGGAGAAACCAAAAATCCTCGACGCGTTTCGATGGTTGGTTAGGCCATCTCTTCAGGAGGGGTATCCCCAATTTAGACAGATCGAAAACCTCGCATTATTACTAATTTTACAAACAAAATCTTTCAGAATTATGTTCATAAACCATAAGTAAAGCGTAGATTATCGACTGAACAAAACACAAATATTTTTCAGTTTTCATCTTCCTACACTTCCCACATTCTTGCTGTAGCCGTTGGCTACTATGTGCAGGATTTTTGGTTTCTTCGCAAACATTTTTAGGCTTTTTATCAATAAATGTGTCTGTTACATTAATAAATAAATGAAACAGATTTGGGATCAAATGCGAATACTCTTTCTTTTTGAATAATATTTACATCCCGACTGTTATATTTTGATTAAACAAAAATTTCTCAAAAGGAACCGATTTGAAAAAAATTATGTTTATATTTTCTAACATATCTGTTAATAATCAGAAATTTTTTTTCTGAAACGCGCTGCAAATAGAGTCAGTGTTGCCATTTTTGTAAAAAACTCATTTTTTGAAACATTTTTTCCCGAGTTGGGAATTGGGGAATTTTTCAGTTAAAATTGGGATTTTTTTTTGGTCTATTGCTTTTAAATCTTATGGGTATACATAAACTACAAAAATTCATTGTGATACCTTTATCCATGTCATTTCTACAGAATATCAAAGATCGAAATTATTTTGCTTTCCTGTTTTACGATAAAAAGTGTAAAAAGATTAATGCACTTAAAAAAGATTTTTACTTGGTGTTAATCTTCTGATATTTCCAGATCCGATGATACTAAACGCGTATATCAAGCTGAAAACTTTGCCTCCCAAAGCTTTTTTACGCTGAATATTGGAGTATTGGAGAGTAATGTGTGCATATCAACAAAATTTAGTAGCCTTAGCTGTCATAGTTTGTAATTTAATAGCTTTTAACTGGCGCGCCAGTAGTTTAGAAATTGCTGAGTTAATATCGCTTAATAGCACTCTCGTAGACAAGTGAGATAAGTTTCATAATTTAACACAATTTGATGGTGGGTATATAAAATTCGGCACAGCCGAATATAACACTCTTACTTTTTAAAATTTAATAGACATCATCCAACTTCCTCAATAGGACAATATTTTCGGATATCGATCGTTTGCGATAAATGGCAAACAATCAATTTTGGCACAATTAGGAGCAGATTTGTGAAGTAATCTCAAAAGCTACCGAGATGGCAAAGTTCCATACACCTTAAGTCTTCTTATGATATTCCGTGGTATCTTAGGCACTTCATTGCCTTGTACATAGCCGATATCTCGGCCTTTATATAAATATTTCCAAATATTTCGTATTTTATTCCTCCTTATTTTACCAGCCTAAACATTTCTCTTTATTCAAACTATATTTATCTAGAAGAATAGGTATATCTTATACAAAAAATGTTTAATAAAAAAGAAAAACTTAAAAGCTTCAACTTTAAGATTTAAATAATATCTGTACCGCGTGCCTTTGGTTGTTCTGCCCTGTAACATAGAGTATGTTTAGCTAAAGCTTTTTATATGTGCAAAAGCTTATTATTATCATCTGTTAATGTCATTATTATCTTGCCAATTTGTTAGTTGTTCTTGCATTCATTATTCTATAAAAATTAGCCAGTTCCACACAAGTAAAAAGAAATTATAACACCGAAATAAAAAACATACTCTAGATTTTTCTTTTTGATAATAAAAAAGTCTTAATTTTTAAAGAAAACTTCAAAAATGGCTGAAGTAAGCGGCTTAACAAATTCCGAGGCTGATGAATTATGCAAAGCAGCCGATCCCTCTACTAAGGTTTGTTTAGGAAATATGTAGATGAAATCATCTTAAGAATCATAAAACTAACCTCTTTTTGATATAAATTTTCCCTTTCCTCTAGGATTTTCTTTTCCAACAAACCATGTACCGCATTAAGGATCCACGCAAATCACTACCCTTTTATACCGGTGTTTTGGGTATGACTTTGTTGGTTAAATTGGATTTCCCAGAGGCCAAGTTTTCTTTATATTTTATGGGGTTAGTATTGATATAAGTAAATAGATTGGGTGTGGGTGGTATAACTTAATTATATTCTCACAAATTTTATTTAAGCTATGAAAATCCCGCCGATGTGCCTAAAGATCAAAAGGAACGCACCAAATGGGCCATGAGCCGTAAAGCTACGGTGGAATTAACACAGTAAGTAAAAAAAACAAGTAAGAGTGATATATTCGGTTGTGCCGAATCTTATATACCCACCATCAAATTGTGTTAAACTTAAAAGACATATCTTATATATATACGAGGGTGCGGCTAATTCAAAATGTGGGACAAATTTGAAAATATTTGTTAAGATAATAGGTATTGTTGGTAAAATCATTGGACTAAATTCGGCTGCAATGGCTTTATAGTTCAACATTTAAAAGTATCTAAGTAGTCTATATAGTATTTACTTTGAACAAAATTCGGTCTCATAATCGGGTATAGTTGTACATTAACAAGTTGTTAAATACTTGTTGTTGCACTTAAAATGTAATTAAGATAAACATGTTGATAGTAATAAGGCAGGTCCATATATTCTGTTAAAAGTTCCTTATGCATCTACCGTATATAAAGTCTACCTTATATTGCTTGATAGCTGTTTAATTTCGTAGGTTCAATCTTAATATACTGAATGTACCTCCAAATCGTTTTGATTATAGATATAACAAGTAAGAGTGATATATTCGCTTGCGCCGAATCTTATATGCCCACCATCGAGTTGTTTTAAATTTAGAAACATATCCCACATATCTACGAGGGTGCGGCTAATTCAAAATGTGGGACAAATTTGAAAATATTTGTTAAGCTAATAGGTATTGTTGGTAAAATCATTGGACTAAATTCGGCTGCAATGGCTTTATAGTTCAACATTTAAAAGTATCTAAGTGGTCTCCCTAGAATTTACTTTGAACAAAATTCGGTCTCATAACCGGGTATAGTTGTACATTAACAAGTTTTTAAATACTTTTCGTTGTGCTTAATATCTAGTTAGGCTAAAAGTGTTGATAGTAATATGGCAGATCTATATATTCTGTTAAAAGTTCCTAATGCATCTACCGTATATAAAGTCTACCTTATATTGATTGATAGCTGTTTAATTTCGTAGGTTCAATCTTAATATACTGAATGTACCTCCAAATCGTTTTGATTATAGATATAACAAGTAAGAGTGATATATTCGCTTGCGCCGAATCTTATATGCCCACCATCGAGTTGTTTTAAATTTAGAAACATATCCCACATATCTACGAGGGTGCGGCTAATTCAAAATGTGGGCCAAATTTGAAAATATTTGTTAAGCTAATTGGTATTGTTGGTAAAATCTTTGGACTAAACTCGGCTGCAATAGCTTTATAGTTCAACATTTTAAAGTATCTTAGTGGTCTCCCTAGTATTTACTTTAAACAAAATTCGGTCTCATAACCGGGTATAGTTTTACATTAACAAGTTTTTAAATACTTTTCGTTGTGCTTAATATGTAGTTAGGCTAAAAGTGTTGATAGTAATATGGCAGATCTATATATTTTGTTAAGAGTTCCTAATGCATCTACCGTATATAAAGTCTACCTTATATTGGTTGATATCTGTTTAATTTCGTAGGTTCAATCTTAATATACTTAAGGCACCTCCAAATCTTTTTGATTTTAGATATAAAAAGGGGATGTTATATATAAAGGGTGTCCCAACTAGAACGCAATTTTTAAATTTTATATAAAACACAGATATTAAAAAAAAAAATCGTGAAACTTTATTATATCGTAAAGTAGGCAGGATGAGGTTATGTATGGATATCGTGCAGATGGCCGCCGCGGCTTTGCTGGCACACATGCCATGTATTTGCTTCTCGTGCATCACTCGAGGATTTCCTCACCCCAAATGCGACAATTGTGCCTATTGACGAAGCCATAAAGATGGAAATAGGCCTCGTCACTGAAGATGATTTTATGCAAAAAGGTCATTGAAAATTTCATTAAAAGATCGCGTGTGTGTCAGCGGCCATCTGCACGATATCTTGTTCCATACATAACCTCGCTCTGTATACTTTACGATATAATAAAGTTGCACGATTTTTTTTAAATATCTGTGTTTTATTTAAAGTTTAAAAATTGCGTTTTAGCTGGGTAACCCTTTATATAAGAACTATAGCCAAATGTTGACCGATTGTCACAAAATTGTATACACTGCCTGGTATTTATATTTAGCTAATTTTTAGGTTTTAACTGGATTTTGTGGCATCTTAGTGGTTTTCGAGGGAGGTTTTTATATGAAAGCTATAGTAAAATATGGACCGATACCTATAAAATTTGATATACTGACCAATTGTTGCATAAAACTTCTATATTCTAAATTTAGTCGTCATAGCTCTTACAATTGTATTCAATTTATCAGTATTAATGTGTTTCCCCTGGCGGGGTTATATGGGAGCTCTAACTAAATGTGAAACGATTTCGCCCATTTTCAGTACACAACTTCTATAACATATCAAAAATACTTTTGTAAAATTTTGTCTCTCTAACTCTTGTAGTTAAGGAGCTATCACGGACAGACGGACATAAACCCCCTTTCTTTTTGTATTTTTGTGTTTCCGTAAGTTTTTTACATGAGAGCTATGGTCAAATGGTGACCGATTGTGACAAAATTTTGCAGACAGGCTGGCATTGACACAAGACTTTCTTGCTAAATTTAGTGGTTATATCTGTTTTAGTTTTCGATTCATTGGCATTTAGGTGAAATTTAGGCTGTTTTCATTAGTTTTTTGTATGGGAGCTATGACTAAATATGAACCGATTTTGATGAAATTATATATATATATATATGTATATATATATATATATATATATATATATATTGTATTTTCGTTATAGCTATTATAGTTTGTCATCTATTAGCAAATAAGCGATTAGCCTAGGCGAGGTTATACGAAAGCTATGGTTAAATGTAAACTGATTTCGCCCAATTTCAATACTAAAATTTTCTCAGAAATTAAGAATATTTTTGCCAAGTTTCAGTGACCTAGCTCCTTTTGTTAAGGCTCTATAGTGCTTTCAACAGACAGACAGGCGGAAAGACTGACGGACATCGCTTAATCGTTTCAGAATTTCATGAGAAATCAGAGTATATGAGCCAATATTAAGGAAATTAAAAATGGAATAAAAATCTCAATATACCCCCCATTCGTTTTGATGGTGGGTATACAAATAAAATACATGATTTGGAACTTTTTGTAAATTTGGTAGGAGATAAAACTCGGAAAATTCAGTAACGTTTTATCTCCAAAATAAAAAGCAATAGAAACAAAATATAAATTATTTTAGGATCGACAACAAAAACATGTTTTTAAAACTTTTGGAATAAATAGGGGACACAAAAGGGTAAAAATATTTTTTTAATGTGATAAATTTTTTAGGTTAGAAATTTTGTTTTTATATTTTGTTTTTATATGTTTTCATATCTTATGAACCAATAAAAAAAAATTTACAGATAAATCAATTGACATAGAACAAATATCGAAAGGCACTTTTTTTAATGGGTAAAATTAGCTACTTTTTATATCTGAAAGTAAAATGGTCTAAAAGAAATTAGGGAGTATAAAAGGGTACAACCTATGTAAAGTTTTGTCATATAACTTCGATTTTCTTCAGATTTATGAGCTTGATTTTCATGGTGATAGTTTTACTATTGAGAGAAATGTTTTATAGGAGGAAAGATCATGGGCCGATTCCAATAAAATTTTATGCGGTTATTTTGACTTGATTTGGTATAGAGTATAATTACATTTTAGAATATAAAGTATCTCTTAAAATAAAGAAAGAAAAGTCTTTATTTTGTAAAAAGTTTTTTTTTTGCAATTGAAATTTTGAAATTATTTTTTTCTAGAGAATGAAAACTAACATGAAATTTATGTTTTCAGCAATTGGGGCACTGAAAGTGATCCTGATCAATCCTATCACAATGGCAATTCTGATCCCCGTGGTTTCGGACATATTGGTATAATGGTGCCAGATGTTTATGCTGCTTGCAAACGTTTCGAAGAAATGGGTGTTGATTTCGTTAAGAAACCCGATGATGGACGCATGAAGGGTTTGGCTTTCGTTAAGGATCCCGACGGTTATTGGATTGAAATCTTCAATGCTAATACTGTTTGTTAAGTATTGGAATTTATAAAAAAGTATTCAAATGTGAAATAAGAAAAATACAGGTTATTTTTTACCCAAAATAAATTCATATTTTTATAAAAGTTTTCGTTAACAAAAATTGTTTGTTTAAAGTAATTCCGAGAAGTTTTTAAATTATTTACCATAAACAGAAAAAAAGCGGGAAATTTGTTTACTCTAAATCTTTTTTCCTGTTTGTTAAAATTTTATTTAATTATTACCTTTCACGCAACTTGTCATAATTTGTCCAATCGTTGGTTAGTTTTAATGGTAAACAAATAAAGGATGGTCGTGTCTAAACATGTTTACACTGAATTTTTAAGTGACACTCTTGTACTATTTATTGTATTATTGTAGTAGATACTTAATTTAAATTTAATAATTATTTACTATTTTCAAAATATGCATAAAACGGAAAAGGTGCCAACAACCATACAGATATATAATTAAGGGATAATGGGGGTGATATTACCACTGGGAATAAACAAAATGTAGATGCCCTGCGTTATTTATTAATACCCAATTATAACCGTCATTTGGGAAAAAGGGTCCAGGAGCTGTCGGAAATGTTTTCAGAGACCCGAAGAACAATTTAAAATGTTTTAAATCAGCAGAGTCTGAAGACCCGAAGAACAATTTAAAATGTTTTAAATCGGCAGAATCTGAAAGCAGGCTAGAGCTACAATGTTCTGAAGGCCCCAAATTGAAAATAAATCGAAATGCAGAGCGGTTTTTAATCGGAAGAATTGATCAAAATCCACAAATTTCAACAAGAAATCTGGCCAGGGAGTTTGCAGAAGAGTGTGGAATAGATGTTTGCCATGGGACTGTTAGAAAAGCGTTAATGAAAAAAAAAATATTCATCATGAGCAGCACAAAAGAAACCACTTCTTTCTGCAGTAAATATTGAAAAGAGCCTTTCCTTCGCCACAACGTACGGTTGGCAACCCGAAGACTATTGGGTTGATTCAATATTTTGTGATGAGACGAAAGTGATGTATTACAACGATGGTACATTTAGAGTGTGGCTTAAGCCTTTAACTGCCTTAGAAAATCGTAACATAATCCCCACTGCGAAATTTGGAAAATTATCTATTATGATTTGGGGGTGTATATAGTAAAGGAAATACAATAGCAATATTTTGATATACTAAAGACCAATTTGTGCAAACAAATTTAAATCCATTAGAGATGGTAGACCAATTTTAAAATTCTACCAATATAACTTGCGGTTCGGATATGCCTGCTTTATAATTGTAGAAAAGTTATTGACATACCAACCCGGAAACAGGTCTCTAAAAGGATTCCAAGAAATAACACACTATACCAGATATTTATGCGTGTCGGCGCGGAACCACTTAATAATCTGGTATCGTACGAAAGCTAACAACATACCAACAAACTTTAGTCTCTTAAATCTGATAGTCAAGTTTCTGGAACTTGTCTTTCTGAATTCAGTTCACGAATTAAAAAGAATTGGGTAAGAAAGAATTGAGAATACCTGACAAATTCCAGATGAACTAAATTCTGTTGATATGCTTCCAGCAACTTTTAAGGTAATATTTCGAGCAAGAGCTGACAATACTGGCACTATCAAGACTCAATCTTTACATGTGGCTGTCTTGACAGGACAAGAACTCTGACATTTGAGGAGGGATTGATTTGCTGATCAATTCTTACAGTGATTTTGGTAGGACTTTTTTGCGCTTTATAAGTTGTTGTAGATGGGATATTTAACCGACGCGTCGCGACTAGTTCAAGATTAATTCGGGGTACCACAAGGCTCCGTTCTTTCTCCTACTCTATTTCCTATTTAGTCATCTGTCTAGAATACCAAAGGTCACAAGTTCGATTCCTGGCCATACTGACTTGAAAAAATAAATTAAAAAAAAGCGGTTCACTTCTCTAACTAATGCATTTGCCGTTTGGAACCGGCGTTAAAACGTAGGTCCCTTTCAATGAGTCTAAAAAAAGAATCGGATGCAGATCATTATCTGAGAGAAGTACCCCTTATTCCAATTAGAATGTCGTGGGAACCAGTCAGCATTTAGAAGATTATTTTTTTGAAAAATCACCCAAATGAGTCTTTTTTAACCAGTTTTTCGCGATTAAAAAACTAATCGAAGCAGATTCGCGCTTATGCTCTAAAATTTACTATTTAAAAATACAATAACACAAAGCATATTCATTAAAAATCAAACATTTAAGCGATTGAAATTCGATAGTTTGTAACGCCAACGCTATAGATAGTGGGTGCTGTAGCTAAGTGGGTTAGCACGCCGACTACTAAACATAAGACATCATTTTAGCCTGAGTTCGATCCCAGGTCGCGGCCGTCGATGAAAAATAAATAAAATAACAGGAGGAAACACAACTTCTTCAGTGTTCTAAAAATAGACTTTTCACCAAACTTCATCTACTCCCTCTTTCTCTCTCTCTCTAAGGTAACTCAATTTGTATAAACATTGGTACAATTGTAAAGGCAATGTTACTTTTCTTTGAATCAACTGAAAAAATAATCAAAATTGAGTCAAAAATGACTCGTAAAAGTCTCATAAACTCATTTTCTCCCGAAGACACAGTCTTTTTCGAATCGAAAATGATGGCATATTCGATTCTTTTAATCGTCCGCGGCAGTCGAAAAAGAGTCAAATATGATCAGAAAATAACAAAAAAGCTGACTGGGGAATTATGTGTGTATGTATAAATATTGAGGGATCAGAAACTCTTGATGTTGTAGGCATGAAAGTTCAGTGTGATGTCTGTTGGACTAAACACGTTTCTCAAGTATCAAAAGAAGTATTCAAGTGACTCGGCTTTCTAAAGCGGTGTAAGACATACTTCAATTCAACTGAGCTCCTTAATATATATACCACTTTATCCGACCGAAAATGGAATACAACTCTCATGCTTCAAAGTCTATTTTGGAGCTTCTCGACTGTGTACAAGAATGGGTGAAGGTTCTTATCGGTAACCAACTCTATTGACTCATTGAGGCATCGTCGTAATGTGGGTTGAGTTTCACCGTTCTATCGCTGCTAAAATGGTATGAGCCCGTACATTTTTTCGTAGCACACCCAATTCTACAAGGGCTTATCCCTTTGTAGTCGATTTTCCAATAGATCGCACGACGTACTAAAGAGAAAACTCTTTTTTTAGCCATACGCCACGAATGTATAATAAACTTCCTCCATCAGTCTTTTCCTCTTCCCACAACCTATTTTCCTAGTTCCATCACAATGCATATGTAGAGGTCATCTCTTGAGTGTTGGTCCAATACAAAAAAAAGAAAATATAAATGTTTTCGAAAAATAATGTTTACTAACCACTGTGCACTGATGGTTTGAAGTGTTTTCATTTTCCCCAAACACTAAAAACCGCTTTTAAAACTAAATATGCTTTATTATTAAACAATAATTTGAAAAGGGACAAAAAAAGTACTTTCATATTAAAAGGCCAAAAATTTTAGCATAACAATTTCTTAGACAAAATTTTGTTATAAAAAGGACTTTTTGAGGTACTCTGACCTCAGTGTTTAGTAAAAAAGTACTTTTGAATGAAATTAACTACTTTTATAAAAGTTATATTTTGCATTTTTTTGTATGAAAATAATAACTAATTGCTCGATTGTTTATTGCAACCGAATTTTAGTTGCTTCTCCTACTGGCAACACAACCAGTGAAAAAAGTTGTATTGTATATGGCAACATATGTCAATTGCTAACAGTTATCGTTATTGATTGTTATTGACAGCAACTACAAATTCCCGGTTGATAAAATAGCCTATAACTGGCAACTAGAATTGACTCTTGTTGCCATCTACAATATCTTATCTTATCTTATATTCTTAAACGAGCAATAATTGTATATATATATATATATATATATATATATATATATATATATATATATATATATAGAATGGCTATCTCGAAAACGGCTCTAACGATTTTGATAAAATTTGGACAGTGGGTATCTTTTTGATGTATAGGTCGAAGAAGAAGGGACTTTTGGAACTTTTACCTCTAAGAGGGTAAAAACGGGTAAAAAGGGGAAAAAATCGAAAACGCTATGTCACCTTAAGTAATAGGTATAGAAACAAAATTAAAATTACGTTTTAAACAGCTTTGAAAATAAGCGGACAGGTGCTTGGTACTTTTTTGAAACTATGTCCGATAGGGGGTAAAAAAAGGGTGAAAATAGTTTTTTTGGCACCTTTTTAACCCACTCTTATATTTTAAACTAAAGAATATAGAAAGAAACTTGGTACTGCAATCAATAGATGTAAAAAAAACATGAAACACGTATTTGGTACTTTTTTGATTTTGGAGCCAAATTGGGTAAAAAAGGGATAAAATGATAACTTAACATCTCCAAAGTAATATGAATAGGAACATTATGCATTATGTTAAATGCGTTTTAAAAAAATGTACCGAATTCAATTGGCACCAAAAAAGTACCAAATATACATATGGAACTTTTAGAAATTAGGAAATAAAAAGGGGGAAAAATTAGTATTATTTTAAACAAATGAATGTTTGTCTGTATGTATGTTCTTTATAGAATAGTAAACTGTGAATTTGATTGTGTTATGCTCTTTAGCGAAGATGTTGCGGATAAGCCGGCGAAGGTTTTAAAGTTGATAAGACTAATTTCCGACAGATGGCGCCACTGAAAATTACTAAAAATTAATTAAATCGTAAACTGTACATTTGATCATGCTATGATCTTTAGCAAAGTTGTAGCGCATGAGCCGACGAAGGCTTTTTAGTTGGTATGAATAATTTCCGACAGGTGGCGCTACAGAAACTTACTCAAAGTCAATTTAATCGTAATCTGTACATTTAATCATGCTACAATCTTTAGCAAAGTTGTTGCACATGAGCTGACGAAGGTTTCTTAGTTGGTATGAAGAAATTTCGACAGGTGGCGCCACTGAAATTTACTCAAAGTCAATTTAATCGTATGCTGTACATTTAATCATGCTATAATCTTCAGCAAAGTTGTTACGGATAAGCCGAAGAAGGTTTATGAATTGGAATAAGCAAAGTCTGACAGGTGGCGCCACAGAAAACTACTCAAAATGAATTAAATCGTAAACTGTGCATTTGATCAGACTATAATCTTTAGCAAAGTTGTTGCGCATGAGTCGACAGAGGTTTCTGTTGATATGAATAATTTCCAAAATTATTCAAAATGAGTTAAACTGTAAACTATGCAAACTATGTGTTGGTCGGACAAAATAAATCAAATAATTCAAAATTTACTGAATATTTCTACAATGTCTTTCCTCTAAATTTATTTTAGCACTTTATAATATAAAATATATAAAAACTTTAAAATTTTCCTCAAAATTCTTATCATAAAGCTCCGAGCAAGGCTCGGTCTACCAGGTACTGATTAGTAATTGACAAGGCAACTGAGTTTCCGTTATCGGTTATCAGTTGCCATACGTAATGTCAATTGGCAGTACAATTAAAGTTGAGTTGCAATACACAATCGAAATAAATTATATTTTTCTAGCTTATGTCTTTTTGATAAAAGGACCTTTTTGATTTAAGTGCCATTTTTGTTAAAATACCCCCAACCCAATCTCTTTTCTACACAGAACAACAACCTGTTTAAATAAATAAATTTATGTCTATTATTTGCAATTAAAATTTGAAAGGATTGTACAATAGACGCCGTTAGTTCTATTTTTTTTTTTTGCACACGCCATTTTAAAATCTGCACAAGGATATTTTGTTTACAATTATAGCAATAAAATTAAACAATTTAACGCAAATAAACGTTGAAAATGACCAACTCGAAAATCCTATAATTACAGTTGTAATTTAAAGCGTCAAGTGTTAAGTTCTGATTTCGGGATTCGAAAATAAAACAAAAATTTTAAAAATATGGAAATCTCGGAAGCCACAATAAGCATATTTTTTGTTAGTAAATTATTGGCCTTGGCCCCCTATTCGGTGCGTAAAAATTCAAAAGGGGCCTATATCATACAGAAGAGTTTGCCGTTTTTGTTTTATGCCTCAGCGTTGACATTGATAATGGGTAAATTATGAAGAAAATTAGGTCCAATGGCCTAATATAGTATTTAAAATAGGGATATTCAGTATTCAATAGGGATATTCAATATTTTATTTTATACCTACTCTCAAAATTTTCAAATTATTAAAAATAATTGAAAGATTTTAGGCTTAATTATAGTGAATTAAAATTTAATTAAATTTACAATTATTGCCTTAAAATATTAATATCATTTAATTAAAGATAATTGTTTGAAATATATATTTAAAAAGACTTTTAAAAGTCATGCGAATTTTGAAATTATAATGTATACATTTTTTCTAAAATAAAACCTTAATATTGTGAGATAAAATCAGCAATTCTTAAAAAAAAATTGTATTAAATAGCCCAAATTGAATTGTACGAGATAAATCGACTGAACTGGGGCCTTACTCTGTAATACGATTCGAAAGAAACCCCTTTCGTATTTATGTATATACCTAAAACATTGTGATTCAGAAAGTTTTCTTTTGAATCGAATTACAGAGTAAGGCCCCTGAGCTATTGCTTCGTGCATATCGATGGTATTTGTGCGTTTCAAAGTAATACCGAATGGACTTGACATTCGAATTGTATGTTTGTAAGTTAGTTGTTGTTGATATTTGCCCAGATTTCCAAATCAGTCGAAGAATGGGGAATGAAGATTTTGCGTAATTAATACGGTATCACCTTTTATAGATATCAAACTTTGCAGATAATTGAAGGTACCTTTATATCTAATAACACTGTGATCCGCATTTATGTGTAGCAAAGGGTTTTGTCCATCAGGTATAATCTTTGCCTGGAAATATAGATTTCCAGCCCCAGATTCAACGGTGATAGCGTCAGCATTTTCTTTAAGGTGATCTGAGCCATGGCTTGGAAGACATACGTCATCGGCATATTGCAAGTCCTCGAGTTGTTTAAACGGTGTCAATCGGATACCACGTCTACCATTCAGTGCCGCGCGCATTATATTGTCGATGACAAGGATAAAAAGCATGGCTGATAAGATACATCATCGTACAGACCGATATTCCTCTTGTCTATATATATAATTCCCCGACAACATTCCAATTGGAACAAGGGGTACTTCTCTCAGACAATGAGTTGCATCCGATTCTATTTTTAGCCTCATTGAAGGAACCTACGTTTTAACGCCGGCTCCGAACGGCAAATGCATTAGTAAGAGAAGTTTTACATAGCCTAATACTCAATAACCAGTGGCTAGCTGAGTTATGAGGTAAACCGCCGATTTTTTTCAACATACGTTTTTTTCAAGTGAGTCTGGACAGCGATCGAACTTGGGCCTCTGGTATGCTAGGCGGATGACTAACCTGCTATACCACGGCGGTTCACTTTTATACGCGTCTAACATTGACAAATTACCCTTGTGTATAACTTACGTACTTAAATGGCCTATATTTACAATCTGTTAAGGTCAAAGATCGAGCTTATTTTGTAATTCGATCTTGTGCTCATATTCCCCACTTTCGTAGACCAAGCTTCGAAAGATTTTCCTCTACTTGGTCTTTCTATCGAAGTCTGGGACGTTTGGAACTCTAAGAGTTTCCTCGGGATCATTTTTATTCCATTCAAAAAACATGTCCTAGCTAACGCAGCTGCGGCTGTTAAATGCGTTTTACTACGTCAATGTCAGCGTATAACTCATACAGCTCATGGTTCATTCGATGTCGAAATTTATTGTTGACGCAAACTGGTCCAAAGTTTTTTCGTAGAATCTTTCTCTTAAAAACACCATGAATAGCTTCTCTTTTAGTGGGAGACCGTTTTTATTCTAAATTTAGCTTCTTCGCAGTAATTGCTTTTTTCCAGGGGTGGGTTATTAGCCCGACGACCTAACCCATATTTTTATCGTTCTTATGGGAGAACTCCGACATCCCCTACGACTTTTAGCGCTTGATAATAAGCTAACTTTAGTTCTTTACTCCAATTTTTTTGCGCAAATAGAAAGCAGTGCTGCCCAAAAATATGTAAACATCAACAGAGCATCATAATATTTCATGCTGATAAGTTTGCAATCGTGATGCAATGCAGTGATGCATTTGCGAACAGGCCCTATCACTATTACTCAAGATTGGACTGTTGGTGTAAGTAGGTTAGCCGCAAATCGCCCTTTTGTATATTGTATAAGGTGACATTTACTTGAAGTCAATCCAGGGGTAAGTCAAGTTAAAGTGCAAACCATAGCCTAAGCGTAAACCATTCTTAAGGTATAAGTCATAGTCAAGTTTAAAAAGGAGTAGATTCTTTACTTAGGCTGGACTCCGAAATATATACACTAAAAAAAATGAAACACAACTCTCATATATGGAACGGTACACCAAAGTCTATTTTAGAACTTCCCCACGTCATGTAGGAAAAGGCTTAAGTTCTCATCAGTTCTCTACTCTACCGATTCACTGCAGCTCCATCGCTATGCGAGTTATGTCTCACTATTCCATCGGTACTACTTTGAAATGCGATCTAAAGGAATTAGCATCTCGTTACCGAAGATTCTTGCGTATAACCGACAGGTCACACCCATTTGTGATAGGTTGTCCTATACACCAAACAAAGCACAATATGAAACAATTCCTGAATACAGTATGTACGAGGCCGGATTAATAAGACTGTTATTTTTTAATAAAACTCAGGTTATAAATCTCAGGTTTAATGGTTCATTAAAGTCTTCAAAATAGGCATTTGTTTGTGAAAGGATCTTATAGTTAGAATCAAATCTCTTTAGGCCGAGGCATTTCTTTTTCCAGTTTGGCAACAAACCTGGGCTAAATCTGGAAACTAGGGCGGATGAAGAAGCAATTCGTAGCCCAATTGAAATAGTTTTGCCACGGAAACTGCTCATTTGTGGACCCTTGACTTTCCAGGTGGAAAATAAACATTTTCTTAACCAAATGCTTCAACTCTTCATTAAACTTATTCACCCCTATCGCGAATATCGCCTACCATGAGAATCGTGTTCCCAAGACTTTTTTTTACAGTGTAAAATATTTAAGAAAAAAGTTTTGGGAACACGATTACCACGGGAGACGATATTCACTATAGGAGTAATTGTGAATCACAACAATAAGTCGGTATAGTATTCGAAAATATATTGTTTATGTACGAGGGCGAATCAATATGACCGCGACATGAGATGATTTCATCATTGGAGTCAAATCTCTTTTAGCCGAGTCATGTCTTTTTCCAGTTAATGAACAAATCTGGGGTATAGGGCGGATGAAGGTGTAATTCAAAGCTTACTTCACAGATTTTTGCCATGGAAACTGCACACTTGCACTTTGGCTATTGTTTCAATTCCTCTTAAGTCGGTATAATATTCAAAATTAAAGGTAGTCCATGTGGATTGTACCCTGTGTATCCCAAAAAAAACGGTCACAATGACTATATTTGATGACAAATTTTTTGCCTTCTTCAGCGCCGATTCTCCTGTAGAAACCTACTTTTTGGTCTCTGGTGTATTGTGTTAGATTCACGTTTTGTTTACAGCTACGAAACTGTGAAAAAACACGCTTTCGAGCAACGCCAAACATTCCTGGAAATTGGTAAACGGTTTGTTGTTGATGGTGAGCAAACGCGCTAGCTATCTTGAGGAAAGTTTTTTCATATTCTTTTATTTTTTATGATTTTTCTAAAAACGAGAAAAAGTTTTAAAGAATAATTTTTTTCGGTGTAAATTTTATGATATCTATAAAACGACTTAGCAGATTAAGAAAATGTAAAGACGACTGAAGATCAAATTGTTGTCTAATTTCGGTTTTTTATTATCCCAATATAACCAGCAGTTTTGGAGTTATATTAACACTATTTGCAAAAAAAAAACCTGTTTTTCGGAAAAAATTGTATCTCGAAAACTAGAGCCAACTTGGAAAAACTAATGTCATTCTCGGATTTAGTAGACCAAAGCCATTTGGAATTGGTAACCAAATCTCGTGCCGCAAAATTTTGTTGACCTGTGTAATCTGCTTTGACTGCCTAACATAAACTAAATGACAGCTTTTTCAACACAAACTAAATTTGAATTTTTCAATTCATAGGAAATTAAAAAATCCACGCAATTTTTGACCCGCCCTCGTATTAAAATCAAACGAAAGTTGTTTCTTAAGGAGTAACAAAATATTTAGTAATTCTATATAACAGGAGCAATTTGAATTTTCCATTTCAGAGGAAAATGGAAATTCAAAATCCTCGTATTAAAATCAAACGAAAGTCGTTCCTTAAGGAACTAATATGTTTCTTAAGAAGTTAACTAACAGATCTAGTTTAGATATTGGCTCTGAAATCATTCAAAAAAAGTGAGGCCGATTCCACAAATTAAATTTTTAAATGTTTTAACGTTAAAGCATTAGAATATACTTATCTAAAGAGCAATAAAGCCTCCCCAAGTCCTATGGACTAGCCCTAAAACTATATCTGAATAATTTATGTTAATTAATTAATTTTAATTTTTTTCAGTCTTTCTTACATACAGAGGATTATTGTACGATGCCAACTCTAAAATTCCTGTAAGGTAATAAAAATATTTTGTGATTTTTTTAAATGTTATATAAGACCAGTTCACAAGCCGTTGCAAATAGTCTATCAAATTTGTATAGCAAATTAAAATTCTAACTTAAAATAGTATAGAAAAATTAATTAACTATACCTTATAGATGCTAGAATATTTGCAAACGGATTGCGAACTGAACTGTTATAATTTTAGTTAAATTTTATTTTTTACTGCAACTTTTCTTCAAAACAGATAAATTTTCTGAAGAAGATTGTCTGTATAACAGATAAATTGTATAATTGATATTTGTAGATATTTTTATCTATAACAGTTTTAAATGTTCTTTATTTAATTTTAAAAATTTGTATAACAATTTAATTTTTCAGAGATAAATACCCTTTTATTCCTTACAATTTTGTTCCTACTTAATTTTCCTTAAATAATTTGTGTAAAACACAACTATATTTTAAAAATATTCTAAATATTCTTTAAATTGTCTCTTAAAACATTCTCGAGAACTCTTTTTACAACTTTTCTAGTAAACTATCCTCTCTTTTACCTCATTGTCTTTCTTTCTTTCTCTCTTTCTTTCATATTTTCTCTTCTTCTCCTAAACTGTCTGAAAAATCTAAAATCACTGTGGCTGTCCTAAAAACCAATATACTCTTGCAAAATTTCTATAATTTTATTTGAAATCGCCTTAAATTTCACATAAATAGAGCATCTTTTAGAATGAAATCGGCCACTTCGAAAGTGGTAACGGCCCTGGACGTATCGGTTGTGGTAATGGCCATAATGGCCGGTGTTATATGTGGAATTGTGGGCTTAAAAGCTACAATAGATTTGAATGCAAGATTAAGAAAGGTATGGAGAAGTATTTTGATTTGAAAGGAGTTGTTATACAAAGTTTGGATAATTTTTAGGTGGACGATTCTTTGGGTTCTATAACTAATTTGAAAAGGGAACGTATAAAATCATATGTAATGCTAATATTACCAATGATTACTATAACTATTTTATTGGGTAAGTTATTAAGACTTAAAATAACATATGAGTAACCCAATATTAATAGCCTGTTCCACGATTTTGAAAGAAAATCTACTCGAAAGAAAGTGAGTAACTCGAATTCGAATTAATTTTGGTTTCACTATTTCGAAACCTTTCGTTCGCTTCCATTCGAAAGCAAAATGTCAAGTGACTCATTTTGACATTTGCTTTCGCATTGCTGATAACTTGTTCGAAATAGTGAAATAGAAATTTGTATGAAAATATTTACGTTTTCTTTCGACTTATCCTTCGCATAAAATAAAGTAAGTGAAACGAAAAACAAATTTCTTTCGAATAGGATAAGAAAGAAAGCAATCTTTCGAGATCGTAGAACAGGCTATTAGTACTTCTATATGAGAGAGAAACATTTAGAATAACAATAGGGGTATTCAATATATAAAATTTAGTCGTGCAAAAGAGCAAAGCTTGGATAAAATTTAAAAGACCATGCAAAATTCTTACTAACATGAATACCTTTAAGGTTTTTATCTGAATATTGCCCCTATTACCGTTCTCAACTCAGTTTGGTCGCTTGCCAGTCGACCAAACTTTCACTCAACCAAATTATTTTTTTTTTTAAATTGCGGAACTCAAAGTTCTTTAGTTCCGCAATTTAAACAAATAATTTGGTTGAGTAAAAGTTAATTTTCGATGCTTAAAGAGTTACTATTCTGACCTTATATTTTATTTTCACAGCTTTGGATGTGTGGACCTGGTTAAGATTTGCGGAATCTATGCAAGAGGGAGAAGAAAATGCTGGTAACGTATTTTTGTATAACATCAAATAAGATAGTCGAATTTTGAAATTCCAAAATAATTATATGTGACCTTCTCCGTGAAAAGGGACCTAGTGTGTCAAAAGCCGAGTTTGGTCTTATGGGTGGATAGAATAAGATGAAATAAGTTAGATTTCTGATAAACAAAATGAACTTGGATAAGTCGATAAAAATAAGAAAAAAATTAAAAATTTATATTTAATTTTTCTCAAATCTTAATTTTCACACACTAGGTCCCTTTTCTCGGAGAAGGTCACATACATATCGCACTTGTTCAACAAGAGGGTATTAACTCAAAATTTTTAAATTTTCACTTTTTAAAAGAAATTGATGTGTAGTAGTCTTCTACCCACTGTAAAAATCTGACATCATTTTCACTATAATTTCACCAAACAAAAATACAGTTTTACCCCTCATCCTTATATGAAAGTAGTAGTAAAATAAAATAGTTTTTTGACTCTACTGAAAATTTAAAAATTTTGAGTTAATACCCTCTTGTTGATCAAGTGCGATATGTATTTTCCCTTAAATTTGTAAATTAAATTTTTTTTTTTTAATTTTAGCAGATCTAAATGTCCAGTGGTATATACCATTCTATAGTTTATACTATATATTAACGGGGTTGCACATAAACATCGCCAACACAACTCTGGGTTTGGCCAGTCGTTTTGAGGCTTTAAACTCGATGTTAAAAAACTCATATTTGAGAGGTCAGAAAAAATTCAAATAGAAAAAAATTAGGGTATTTACAAGAGTTTTTTATCTTGCGGTAGAGTTTCGTTTTCAAATCGTTCGATTTCAGATATATTTTTGAGTTAATTTTCCCCATTTCCACAAAAAATTCAAACCAAAAGAAAGATAAGATATCATTTCAAAGCCCAAAGTTCAATTTTTTTGGGAAAATAACCGAAAATTATCTCAAAAATATTTCAGAATTCGATCGATTTGAAAACTATCAATTTTCATCACATAACTAATAGTATTTGATCTTGAAATATTTGACTAAACTACAAAATCTTTTAAATCACCCACTAAATTTTTCAATAATTTTAGGCGATCGCACTACAAATACTGAAAAAGTTAAGATCACTACAGTTAAAACGGCCACTTTAAATGCTCAAACTTTACAAGCAAATCTATCGAAATTTGCTTCGGAAACATATCAAAGTCCAAGTAAGAATTTTGAATAGACATTAATGGGAAATACTTCTAATAATTTTCTTTTCCCAAGGTAAAAATAAGTCAGCACTGCTAAAAGCTTTAGCAGAGTGTCACGAAGCTTTGGGTAAATGCGTGAATATAGTAGGAAGGTAATATATCAGTAAAGTTTTAAATAGCATACAACACCATAAGTGATTCTAAGTTAGATTATTTATGTAACGCATACATTTTCAGCGCTTATGGCATGGCTGTTTTATTCATTTTAATCTCCTGTTTTCTGCACCTGGTGGCTACGTCCTATTTTCTATTTATCGAACTGCTTAGCAAGAAAGATAATGGTTATGTTTGGCAACAGGTTTTATGGATATTATTCCATTCTAGCCGTTTGCTGTTGGTAGTAGAACCATGTCATCGGGTCACACGGGAATCTACTAAAACTATTCATATTATTTGTGAAATTGAGCGGATAGTGCATGATCCAATTTTAGCGGAGGAGGTGAGTATAAACAAGAAATGATTTTAAGTTAAAATAACAAAAGTATATATTTCGAACTAGATTAAGAAGTTTTGGCAACAGTTGTTGGTATGCGATAGCCGATTTTCGGCCTGTGGTTTGTGTAATGTGAACCGCCAGCTTTTAACTTCAGTAAGTATAATAAAGTATCGGCAAAGCGTTCAAATGAGGAGAGGGATAAAAACAAAATTTACATTTTTTTCTATAAATTTATAATTTAAAATATCTTATTTTTTCACTTTATAGTTGGCTTCAGCTATCGCAACCTATCTGGTTATTTTGATACAATTTCAGAAGAGCAATGGATAAATCTTTATATTAAATTTTTTTACAAAATTTTAATTTTTTTTAAATATTACTTAAAGCTTTAAGTGTTGTTAATAAAATATCAATATTTGTATTAGATTAAAAAAGGAACTGAAATAAACTTCGTTTGAATAAAAAAACTGAGTTTTAAATCTAAAATTATTAAATGGATCGGTAATAAATATGAATAAAATTGCAATTCCATGATTTTAAAGAAACGAGAATCTAAACAACAATATCAGTATTCATGACTTCTTATTTCAAATCCAATTCTAATTGGATTCAGTTGCTGAGTAAATCGATTCGAAAATAAAACTGTTTGAATTTGCATGCTTAAAGCATTGTGTTTTGAAAATAATATCTTTCGAATCGAATCACGCAGTAATTCCCCAGAGAAATTTGCAATTTACTTTTACGTAGGATGGTATCCGGGTTGTCAGACTTTGGTCTAACTTGATTTCCGTTAAAACCCATTTATTAAGAACAAAAAGAAATTGCGTTTGCAAGATTTATAGATGATTTTTTAGTTAAGACAGTCTCCACACGAATCGTTTTGCAAATCCTTTGTAACAGATTCCTCTTGAAAACTGAAAGAAAAACTTGTTAGCCAGCAGATATTTTTAAAATTCTTAAATGTTTTGTTTATAATAATTATTATTAATTTTGTAACATCTAAGTATTCAGTAAATTATTTAATCGGTCGGTGTTTGTTTTAGTTTCACAAATTTCTCTTTTTGTATAATAAAGAAAAGTTTTTAATAATATTGTAGTTTTAGGGGGGTTGAAAAATGTCTTAAGCTTATTAACTGTTAAATGTGTTTCATCAAAATCGTAAAGGTTTTACACATAAAACTATCGTTACGTACGTAAAACGTATAAAAAAAATGTATAATAAAACAAAATAGTTAAAAGTAGTTTAAAAAAATTAAAGTGCGTTTAAAAGCCGGTTTGATATTGTTTAGACTCTATGCGCTGTTGTAATGTTTCCAATTGACGTTTAGCCTCACATTGAGGGAAATTATTCATATCATAGTATTGAGGAGCAAGAGTTAAAAGCCATTCAGCTGTAAGAAATATAAAATTATAAATTAGATATTTAGCTTATTTTTTTAGTATCATCAAACTTACGCTTAACATCTGTAACGGTGCGTATATAATTTTTAGTTGTTAACACAAATTCATTGTAAATAACCCAATCGGGTTTGTGATCCAAACATGTGGAAGGATGTAATTGTACAATTTGGTTATCCTTAATGGTGAGATAGTGTCCGGTACGCTCTAAATGAGCAACTTGCATAAAGAATCCCTGGACTAAAGCTTTGCGTATATTGACATAATAATCCTTGGAAGTAAATTCTGTGCTGCTGCGTTTCAAATTGAAACGATCCATAATCCGGGCCAACTGTTGGCGTACATTATCAGCTGATTTCAGAGAACGGAAATTAATGAAATTTTCATAACACCAATTGGGATCTTCGCTGCCTTTATTGAAAAAGAAAAACATTTTAGTTTCTTATTTTGCTTAAGAAAATAACTGACAAACTTACTCTGTTTAAAGGCGTGATAGACATTGAGTAGAGTTAAATGATCACCATCAATATGAGCAAATCTCATTTTAGCTTCATCTGCTGCTTTTTTGGCCTCGTTTGGTCTTACAAAACATTGGGGAACTGTTGTAGTATTGACATCCATACCAAGCGTCGTTTTTATGTTTTCAATGTTTACGAGATAAAAACAAAAGAAGAGCATTTTGTGTTTGGGGGTATTTGGTTTAGTTTGTTAAGATTTTTTTTAGAACAAACCAAAATATTTTACCCGTTGACACAATTTGTTTTTTGTTTAAGATTTAAGCTTTTCAATGTTTATGCTTAAGTTTTTTTTTATAATTTTAGAAATAGTGACGATAAACAATAGAAAAGACACTTCTAAAGTCCACTAAATTTTCAATAAAAGGAAAGGGTGTTGTAAAGTTTTGTTTTCAGCAAAAAGTTTCAAGAACGTTTTATAAGTAAAAAATTTTAACAAGTAATATTTTGTTTTTTTATGAAAGAATTTTGAACAAAAGTTAAACAAGAATAAGGAAATGTAATACAAATATTACTCGTGTGAAAACGCTATTGAAACTGAAGGTTCAGTGGTGAATGCAAAAGACAAATATTTTATTCTAAAATAAATTCTGATTTTTCCTTTGCATTTTAACTAAAACTAAATATTAAAAAACCTAAATATGAAGTATTTAAAATAAATTATAGAGTTAATAAAATTATAGATTTTTAAATGTTACTTTAAGAATCAAATTTAAGCATCAAAAGACCTCAACTTTAATTATTTAAAAAATTTTCAGACTTTTTTTTCAAAAAATAAAATAATAATAAGTCAATTTTAATGTTTAATATTTTTGTAAATTTTCTACTCCTGCATTTGACAAGAAACTCCCTAACATTTTATTCTCTATTTAAAAAATACTTTGAAAAAGTTTCTTAGCAAAAAAAACCCTAAATCGATTTAACCTAACCCTACTTTTTTAAGGCAATTAAATTTTAAATAATTAAAAGTCTCACCCGACAGCATAGCAGTAATTGATAATATTTCATTGGAACAATTGTGCTGACAACTGGCAATTAACATTTTGGCCAATTGAGGATCCAAAGGAAATTCTGACATAACAGCACCCAAGTCAGTTAAATTGCCATCATCATCTAAAGCAGCCAAATAGTTAAGAAGTTCCAAAGCACGCATGAGGGTTTCCGGAGCAGGAGGGTCCATAAAATCAAAATGAACCAAATCATCAATACCCAATTTCTTGAGTTGCAAAACCACAGTACCTAGAAAACAATAAAATGGGATAAAAAGTCTTTTCGTTTCAACGGTCTTTCTTGTCTTACCTAAATTAGATCTTAAAATTTCGGGATATGTATTATCTTGCATTTCATTTTTATAAGCCTTTTCTGTATACAAACGGAAACATTTGCCTGGACGTGTACGACCGGCACGACCAGCTCTTTGTTGAGCCGAAGCCTTTGAAATAGGTGAGACCAGTAAACTCTCTACACGAATACGTGGATTATAAACCTTTTGTTTCGCAAAGCCAGGATCAATCACAAAGACCACACCATCAATGGTCAAAGAAGTTTCAGCAATATTAGTGGATACTACAACTTTACGACCAATAGCCCCACTGGAACTACGTGGTGGAGCTGGCTCAAAAATACGTTGCTGTAAAGCTGGTGGCAAGGTTGAATACAAGGGTATACACTTGAGTTCTCCTATTTCGGAGCCCAAATTATCTATTTCGCGTTTGATACGTTTACAAGCCTCTTCGATTTCTTCCTGACCCGTCAGAAACATAAGAACATCACCCTCTATATCTTCACACATGTGTATCTGAATAACTGTGCGTATGGCAGCCTCTAGATAATCACGTTCCGGTTCGGGTGTATAGAAAATCTCTACAGGATGTGTTCTACCGGGTACATTCATGAGAGGAGCATTATCAAAGTACTGCTGGAACTTGCCAGCATCCAAAGTGGCAGACATCACCACCAATTTCAAATCATTTCTTTGACGAATAACCTCTTTCAAAACACCCATTAAAATATCAGTAGCCAAGGTCCTTTCGTGAGCTTCGTCCAGCAAGATAACCTGGTACTGTTCCAACATGGGATCTGACATAGCCTCACGCAACAACATACCATCTGTCATGTATTTCAATAAAGTCTTGGGCGATGAACAATCCTCAAAACGTATAGAGTAACCTACTTCCTCACCCAAATTAACATCCATTTCCTCAGAGACACGTTGGGCCACAGACATGGCAGCCACACGACGAGGTTGAGTACATGATACTCCCTTCTTGCCTTTAGAAACTGCATACTCAACACACCACTGGGGTATTTGTGTGGTCTTACCGGACCCAGTTTCACCCACCAATACTATACACTGATGATTATTCAACAGGCGCATAAAATCCGTCTGATATTCAAATACCGGCAGGGTTATACGTTTCTTGTACAACTGTTGAAAACGTGCTGTATAGGGCTTCAGGTTGAAGGGATTCATTGTGCCGGGAGATTTGTTCAACGAGCCGACTAAACTACCCGGCTGACCAGAGGCCGCCAAAGTTGCTGCTGCCCCAGCTGAGGTTGTTGCAGATTCATCTCTGTGAAAATAAAAATAATCATTACATATAAAAGCGCCATATTTTTATTATCCAAGTAATTTTAATCGTTTACTTTTATTTCGTTCGTTCTTGTCGGTTCAACTTGCATACTTACTTTTTTACTTTGTTGCTGTAAGTTTCACCGACTTCAATGCGCCTTTTCGACATGTTGTGTGTTAATTTTAAAGTTCTTTTCTTTTAAATAACTATATTTAGTTTTTAATTTCTATCTATTTAGCACTTTTTCTTTGATTTATTTAGAGAAATTTGTTAAAAAACACGCGTTAATTCGCACGCGATTTACAAGCGCTTTGTGAAATGAAGAAAAGACAAATAATGATTCTTAGAAGAGTTGCAACTTTTAGTAGTTTCTTATTGCAATATTAAGCAGGATTGCTTTTTAGTGTACATAGAGGCTTTATACAGTACATAAATAAATTAAATTAAAAAAATCCAAATGAGGTACTAAATAATCTCAATATATAAAAAAGAAAATTTTTTATTTCTAATTAGAAAATCCGAGTTGGAAATAAGAATTCCAGTTGGAAACCAAGACTTTTTGTATTTTAGTAAATATCACGATCATTGATGAAACTAGTGAAAATGAGTATTAAAAGAATTCAGTTGAAATTTGAATGTTAGCAAAGTCGGTTAGTGCCGCTTTGTTAAAGGAAATACTAAAACAAAATATACAAGAAACGAAATCAAATCCAATTTACAGCAACAAAATACACGATTCGAGAAAACAAAGAAATATAATCTCGAACATTGTTGCCACGACAATATTATTGTTGTAAACATTGTTTGAAATAAATGTAACAGAATTTGGAATAAATTTCGGAAAAGAAACAAATACTAATATTAAGCAATTTTAGATTATTCTGTTTATTTTTTTAAATTAAAATATTTTTCTATAGAAATAATTTCGATAAAAACATTTTTTATAGAAAAATTTTTGATAAAAATTATTTTTTTAGAAAAATTTTCGACAAATATGTCTTTCTACGAAAATTTTCGATCAAAACAATTTTCTATAGAAAACTTTACTGAAAAAAATTTTCTATAGAAAATTTTTCGATATTTTTCTATAGAAAATTTTCGATAAAAATATTTTTCTACAGAACAATTTTCATAAAAATATTTTTCAAAAAATATTTTAGAGAAATCTTCAATAAAAATTTTTTTTATACAAAAAAAAAATGCGATAAAAATATTTTCCTGTAGAAAAATTTTCGTTAAAAATATTTTTCTACAAAAGAATTTTTGTAAAAAATAATTTTCTATAGAAAAATTTTCGATAGAAATATTTTTCTATAGAAAAATTTTCGTTAAAAATATTTTTCTATGGAAAAATTTTCGATAGAAATATTATTTTATAGAAAAATTTTCGATAAAAATATTTTTCTATAGAAAAATTTTCGATAAGATTATTTCTCTAAAAAAAATCGATAAAATACTTTTCTATAAAAAAAAAATCCGATAAAAATATTTTTTTCTATAGAAAAATTTTCGATAAATAAATTTTTCTATAGAAAATTTTTCTATAAAAAAATTTTTCTACAGAAAATTTTTCATGAAAATATTTGATTAAAGTATTTTTCTATAGAAAATTTTTCGATAAAAATATTTTTCTTTAGAAAAGTTTTCGATAAAAATATTTTTCTATAGAAAAATTTTTAATGAAACTATTTTTCCATAGAAGAATTTGGTATAAAAATAGTTTTTTAGAAAAATTTTGATAAAAATATTTTTCTGCAGAAAAATTTTTGATAAAACTATTTTTCTATAGAAAAATTTTTGATAAAACTATTTTTCTATAGAAAAAAAAAATTCGATAAAAATATTTTTCTATAAAAAAAATTTGACAAAAATATTTTTCTATAGAAAAGTTTTAAATAAAACTATTTTTCTATATGAAAAACTTCGATAGAAAATCTTTGATAAAAATATTTTTCCATACAAAAATCTTCTTTTTTGATAAACAAATTTTCTGTGGAAAAATTTTAGATAAAAAAATGTTCTAAACAAACATTTTTGATAAAAAAAATTTTATACAAAAATTTTTGATATTTAATAAAAGGAATAGAAAACTTTTTTTAATGCTTAGAACTACACCTCAAAAAAATGCCAAACTTAGTTAAAAGTATAAAAACGGCGACTCAGTCTACAATTTTTTTGTTCTGGTTTTTTGTGCCGATCTTTTGTCTTAATCCCCAAGATATTCGAGTTTTACATAGCCTAATACTCAATAACTAGTGGCTAGCTTAGTTATGGGGTAAACCGCAGCTTTTTTTCAAAATTCATTTTTTTCAAGTAGGTCTGGCCGGGGTTTAAACTTGGATGAATAACATGCTATATAACAGCGGTTTACAATACAATACATTGATGGTATATATGTAGGTTTAGTCTTAATAATTCATTGACTGTTTCTCTGCTATCGCTGTTGAAATGATCAAGGACCTAAAAGAGTTTAAACCTATACTTGATCATTAGGTCCACTAATCAGCTTTGATGAAATTATATGATATACATATATTGTTACATTACTATCCCTAGCTACAGTTTTTGAAATTAATTAGTCGAATTTCTACTTGAAAGACGCTATTTACTTAAAAATATTTAAAAAATTTACAATTTTAAAAGTATATTGTATTTAACGGTTTTTAAAAATAATCTATTTATATATTTTTTTTTATCTAGACCCTACTGTTGAAACAATTGATACTAAAATTAGCAGCTCTGTTAAATACCTGTAAAAACAGTATTCTTACTTTAGTGTTTTTTTTGTTATATTATTATTTATTTAAAATTATTAAAAATGAAATTAGCCCTTAAATAATAATTAAATTGTCTTTAAATAATTATGTTTATCAAATGAAATGTATCATTGTGCAGATTATATAGAATTATATTAACAATTGTTGATATGTAGGGTTTAGAAATCTTTAAAAATATACATTTATATTAAGAGCTATTCGAAAACCGAAAATTGTCAACACTGTTAATGAAAATTATTGTTTTCGCGAGAGCAAGTAGAGGAAAAATTAGCAAATCAATTAAATATAAATAAAAGTAATTAAATTTAAGAAAAAAAATAAAATAAAATGAAGCTCATTTAAATTGAAAAGAAAATATTAGTTTAAAATTAAGTTATTTATAAATGTTAAAGTGTTAATTAAAATAAAATGGAAATACCAATACAAGTTGCTGTGCGTGTATATCCCAAGGGTTTGCAAAAACAACAAGCTGCAACAAATTTGGAAAGGGATGAGGCACAAGATAGTAATGGTAACTTTAAGCAAGAACTGGATGATATAAAGCGTTCGGGACGGGAAGAGGAGGAAGATGAAAAGGATACCAAGTGCTGTATACAAACTATACCCTTGGCTGCAACGCAGCCGGGTTATATGGCCAATAATGGCTTGGGAACACCTGGGGTAGCGGCAGGTCTTATACAAGTCGGTCCTCACTCATTTCCTGTAACTCATGCTTTACCTTTGAATTGTGCCCAGAATCAGGTTTATCATCAATCGGTATTTCCTTTGATAAGTCTTTTCATGGAAGGCTTTGATGCCTCTGTGGTTTCTTATGGCCAAAAGGAATGTGGCAAGACCTATACGTTATATGGCTATGGTTTCGATTGTTCATATGGCGAGGCAGATCAAGGTATAGTACAACGCTGTGTCCGTGAGATTTTTACACACATGACCAATCACCCGGAACGCACCTATGCCGTCAATATTGGCTGGGTGGAGATATGTGGAGAGGTAATACGTGATTTGCTGGGTGTGGGCAATGTTCATTGTATGAATTTTGCCGATGTTTTTCATTGGCTGCAAGTGGGCTTACAGTCTTTGGCCAATTCAAAAATGGAAATGGCCCATACTCTATTTACTTTAACTCTCGAGCAACAATGGGTTTCAAAAGAAGGCCTTATACAACATCGGCTTTCCACAGCCTCGTTTTCTGATCTCTGTGCCACAGAACGCTTGTTTATGCTGAATTCTATGGATCAACCTTCTAGTTTACCCAAAGATTTGGGTTTACAGTCCTTGGAACATGTGGTAAATACTCTGACAGATCCTAATCTTATGTATAATGCCAATGGAAATATACCCTATAATCAAACTACGCTTACAACGCTTTTGAAAGATTCTTTTGGTGGCAGAGCTCAGACTTTGGTTATACTATGTGTTTCGCCTTTGGAGCGTGACATCAATGAGACTTTGTGCAATCTGCAGTTTGCCTTTAAAGTGCAATGTGTGCGCAATTATGTGGTGATGAATACTTTTTCCGATGACAATACACCTTTGTCGCCAGAGGGTATTTTGCCCGAATTAGGAGGAGGCAGCGTTACAGCTGCAGGGCTTACGCCTCCTGTAGCAGATACTCACTTTGGCTTGCAGTTTGCCGCCAGCCAATGGTTTAAATTGGTCTCCAATGCTGAGGGTTTGTTTTCGAGGTGAGTAAGAAAATCTTAAATCTCAATCTAAAAAATTAAAATAACTTTAAAATTGTTACTTTTAGACTTATGTCTTCAAATGCCATAAATGAAGCCGAGAAGGAACAAATCGAGGAGTGGCTGTTTCTCAAGCAAGAATGTGAGGAGTGTCTAAGTTCTAATGAGGTTATACGCAGTCAAAAACAATTGGGACCCATACAGGAAGCCGAGGAACCTGAAGAAACCAACAGTGAACCCGAAACTTCATGTCAACAAAATTCTGATAACGAATCGGATTCAGAGTCTCAAAGACCTGATTTGGAGGAAAAAATTGAATTGCTCATGGAAGATTTAACCATAAAAACCGATAATTTGGTTAAAACCAAATATCAGGAATTTATAGACAACCATCCCAAGGCTGTAATGGAGTCACAAGAAAGTTTTCAGCAAAAGAAAAAGTGTGCCAAAGACGAAGACAAGGAACTGGAGGAAAGAAGACAGTCAGCCAGCACAGGAGGACGTCGAAGATCTATACAACCGGGTGCCACTTTATCGAGTGCTGAGATAGCTATGCTAAATAGAGTAGCTGGTTCAAAACAGCAAAATCCCCAAACACAGCAGCAATTACAAACACAAACTGATGACTTTCTAGACAGCTCTAATGACATGGGTAACAATTTAAAGAATCTCAACTCACCCATGGATATGATACAAAAGAAATTACGCAAATTAGACACAGACATAGAAGCACGTTTGAGACAAATTAAAGAAGTTGAAGAAACCATGCAACTGAAACAGAATATCATAACAGACCTAATTAAAAACAGTGACACGCGCACTACCGCCAAACAAAGATTCCACAAGAAGAGAGCCAAACTGGAGGCGGAATATGAAAAGACCAAGAAAGCTTTAGCCAAGGCCATGGTGCAGAATAAAGACAAACAAGATATAGAACGTCTAAAGGCCGTTATTACGCACCTAGAACAAAGACTTAACGATTTGACCTCCATCAAACATATAGCGGGAGAAAGTGGGCAAAAAGTTAAGAAGCTTCAACAATCTCTACATGAATCTAAGAAAATCATAGATGATTTACAAAAGAAAATTAAAAAAGAACGTAAACTCAAGGAGGCTTTAGAACATGAGTTAAAGTCTCTCAAAGAAAAGGAAAACTCCAAGGCTTTAGTCAAAATAGATCACCACCAACCTTTGGCCGAAGAAAAGGGCAAACATTTGAAAGAGGTCCAGGCTCGCATTTCTCATTTGGATCATGTTCTAAAAGAAAAATCCGATAATTTAGATTTATATCGTGATGATGAACAACGTGAGGGTTTGAGACATGAAATACGCAATTTAAGGCGTACCAGAGATCATTTGCTAGAGCAAAGGTGCTCTTTGGATCGCAAATTGAAAAGAGACAAAATGTTAAGCCATAAAGAAGAGCGTAAGCTTTTGGAATGCGATGAAGCTATTGAAGCCATAGATGCGGCCATAGAATTTAAAAATGAATTAATCTGTGGCCACAAGTCCATAGATACCAGTGAGAGATTACAAAGAGAAAAGGGCGAACAAATGCTAATGGCACGTCTTAATAAATTGTCCACTGAAGAAATGCGTACTTTACTTTATAAATACTTTACCAAAGTTATTGACTTGAGAGATTCCTCGCGTAAGCTGGAAATACAATTAATGCAATTGGAACGAGAAAAAGATGCCTGGGAATGGAAGGAACGGGTTTTATCTAATGCTGTACGTCAGGCCCGACTAGAAGGCGAGCGTAATGCTGTTTTGCTGCAAAGACAACACGAAATGAAATTAACCTTAATGCTTAGACACTTAGCCGATGAAACCTCTAATAGTTCTGCCTCATTTAGTGAACAATCCTTAAATGCTAATGCCACACGTTTCTACAAACCCACCCCCAATCATTTGGCTCTACAAACCACCACTAACTCTGCTAGCACTTGTTTTACAGACTCCGAATACGAGTGGCCTCACAATAATCATAATTCAAAAATGCTTAAACCCTCTAGCGCCAAATTAAATGACATGGAAATGTGTCCCCTAAATGAGGGCTCCTCTTTGACCAAATACAAGCCTTTGGATAAGTTCAAAGATAAAGAACGCGAAACTAAAAATAAATTATTTGCTAAATTTCAAGTTTTGACACGTTATGCAGCCAGTCATCACAATCACAATCAATCGGAGGAATCTACAGGTCCATCTAGCCATGCGGCTCAATTGCAAAGTGGCTCAGCCGTACCAGCCAGTGCTAAACGGGGCAAAGATAAGGATCAAACATTGGCGGTTATACCTCAAGAGAATCTCAAGAAATTGCCTACAAATGCACCGACAACTAAGGTGACCCGACAAAAGAATAAGATTATTATACAAGACAATTCAAGGAAGAATTAAGAAAGGGAGTATGATATTCCTGTTATTTTTTTTTTGCAATTAGATAATAAGTATTTGCGAGAATATACTTATTACGTTTTTATTTAAGCTAAAGGTAAGATTTTTAGAGTTAGACTTAGACTTATTTTAAATTAAGTTACATTGAACAAGTTTAATTGTTTTAAGTTTTAAAAAAGATACTTTTCAAAGTATTAGAAGCCAAACTTTGGTGGAATAAGGAAATAATGCAAATTTATTAAAATGTTAGCCCAGTTTACAATCCGTTGCAAATAGTCTGGCATCAGAGTATTTGGTATTGCAAATTAACAAATTTGCTACAACGATTTTCAAATACTACGATGCTAGACTATTAACAATGGATTGTCTACTGGCCTATTAATAACTTTAATACTCTTAGTGCATTCCTTATTAAAATAATGCATTATTTTTTCATTTTTTAATGCAATGCATTCTATTACATATTCATTAATTTCTTACTAAAATAATGCTTTAGTTTTCTTTAGCATAACATTTTAATTCAAGTATTGCATTTATTGGCTCGAATATTACTTTATCCGAATATTGCATTACTTTTTAAATTTTTCAAAATTCTTATCAAAGTAATGCATTATTTTTTCATTTCTTTATTTTAAAAATAATGCATTAGGTTAGGCTAAAAATGTTGCTATAGTTTTATTTTGCATTAAATTTCTATTTAAACAGCTTTAAACTGTATTTAATTAAAATTTCATTATGAATTATCAATTAACAGATAATGCAAATTTATTGAATTATTTTTTAATTTACACTTATTTGTTATTAAAATGAATTACTAATGAATTAGCAGTCATTTTTTTTAAAGGATGTTTAAATTAACATAAATTCAAAGTAAAGAATTTCTGTAAAGTTTTTTTGCATTAAAAGTAATTTCAAATTTTTAAATTACTATTAGTATAATGATATTGTTCTAATGATAATGCAAAAGTAATAATGTAATACAAAAGAAATGCATTATTGTAACGCAAAAGTTATTCATTTTTTTTTAATTTAATGCATTACATATCCCTTATGTTTAGTTATAATGCAATAATGCATTATGTTAATAACAAACTAATGCAAAAGTTGTGCATTTTTGTAATAATCTACTATTTTTGCATTATAATTAATATAATGCTATTGTTTTGATAATAATGCAAATGTATAAAAGTAATACAAACAAAATGCGTTATTTTTAATGATCAATTAATTTTTGTTTAACTTGTTATGCAATAATTTTTCATTACATTAAGTTTCAATGCAATACTACTTAATTTTAATAAGAAACTTATGCAAAAGTTGTTCATTTATGTAATGAAAATGCAATTTTATCAGAAATCAAAGTAAGAGCATTATTTCAATTTTGTTTATAAAAGTAATGCATTTACTACAAATAAATAATAATGCATTAGCATTAAAAGTAATCCATTATTTTTGCATTATAATCAATATAATGCTATTGTTTTGATAAGAATGCAAAAGTATAAAAGTAATGCAAACAAAATGCATTATTTTAAATGATTAACTAATGTTTTTAACTTGTAATGCAATAATTTTTCATTATTTGACGTTTTAATGTAATAAAACTTTATTTTAATAAGTAACTTTATAAAAAGTAGTGCAATTTTGTAATGATAATGCAATTCTATAAGAAATCAATGCAAAATAAGTGCATTTTTTCAATTTTTTATAAAAGTAATGCATTTACATATAATATATCACATTTGCATTAAATGTAATTCAAAAGTTGTTCATGTTTGTAATGAAAATGCAATTCAATCGGAAATCAATGGAAAGTAAGTGAATTATTTCAATTTATTATAAAAGTAATGCATTTACATACAATATATTATCTTTGCATTATAATCAATATAATGCTATTGCTTTGATGATAATGCAAAAGTATAAAAGTAAAACAAAGAAAATGCATTATTTTAAAAGATCAATACATTTTTTTTAACTTGAAATGTAACTAATGAAAGAGTAATGCAATTTTGTAATGCTCAGGAATCCAATATGAAATCAATGCGTAAAATTAATATTTTTGTTCAATGGAAAAGTAATGCTTTTTCATAAACTGTTTACTGTGTCGACATAAACAAAAATCAAATTGGTCTTAGAGGGGCCTCTTTTTTTTGTGATTTCGACTTTTTTGGAAATAACAATAAAACTGATAAAAATAAAATTGAAATTGAGAAATTTTTAATTGAAATTAAGAAATATTCAATTGAAATCCATAATTTTCAGTTGAAAATGAGAAATTTTTAGTTGAAAATGAGAAATTTTCAGTTAAAAATGAGAAATTTTCAATTGAAATTGAGAATAGTCTGAATGAAAATGAGAATTTTTAAATTTAAATTGAGAAAAGCTCAATTGAAAATGAGAAATTTTCAAGTGAAATTGAGAATTTTTAAATTGAAATTCAGAAAAAAAAACAATTGAAAATAAGAAAAGCACAATTGAAAATGATTTTGAATTTTTTAATTGAAATTGAGAAAAGTCCAATTGAAAATGAGGTCGGAATTTTATTTAATTTTGAGAAATATAACATTAAAATTGGGAAAATTCCAATTGAAAATTAAACATTTTAAATTAAAATTGGAAAAGGCAAAATTGAAATTTAAATGGAATAGGAACTCTTAGTTTGTAAATAAAAAATATTTTCTCAATTTCAAATGTAAAATTCTCAGTTCACTTGAAAAATTCTCATTTTCAATTTTGCTTTTCTTAATTTCAATTAAAAAATTCTCAATTTAAAAAATGGGAAATTTCTCAATTTCAAAATGTAAATAAGAAATTTTTTTCAATTAAAAATTTCTTATTTACAATTGAACATTTCTTATTTTCAATTCCGTTTTACTAAATGTTAATTGAATGTTTCTCATTCCCAATTGGAGTTTTATAAATTTTTATTTAATATTTCCCATTTTTTATTGAAAATTCTCAATTTCAATTTTAATTGAGTATTCCCATTTTTATTGAAAATTCTCAATTTCAATTGTAAATAACTCAATTTCAATTGAAAATTCTCAATTTCAAATAAAAATTTCTCAATATCAATTGCAAAATTCTCAGTTTCAATTGATCTTAATTTTAGTTGAATATTTCTCAATTTAAATTGAAAACGGTGTAGAACATGTATTATAATACAAAATAGATCGATCGGTGAATTTATTGCTTGGTGGGAACCCATTATAACACAGTATGACAGTGGTTGGTACACATGAATAATGTTAATAGAATATGAAAATAGGATTAAAATAAAGAAATACGTGTCTCGGCGTTTTGCTGTAGCACGTCAGAATTTTAAGAAAATCGATTTTAAAGATTCGAAGGATCGTGGAGGTTCACTTGTAACGTAATACTACTATAAAAAGTTCTATAAAAATAGAATGGGTGAACCGATTTAAATGCTTGAGCCAGTTTTGAAAAGTTAATTAAATTTGGATTTAATAAAAAATTAAAGCACCGCTAGATGGCGCTTTAATTTTCATATAAAATTTAAAAATATCAAAAAAAAAAATGTAATGTAATTCAATGTAATGTAAAAATACAAAAATTAATATGATATCTTAACTTTTATTTTGTGTCAAAAATTTTTTCTAATTGCAGAATTGTATTTTTAATGAATTCGTACATTTTTTGGATATTTTTTAATTTTACATGAAAATTAAAGCGTCCTCTAGCGGACGCTTTAATTTAATTTTTAATAAAAACAAATCCAAATTTAATTCCCTTTTCAAAACTGGCTCAATCATTTAAATCGTTTCACCCATTCTATTTTTATAGAACTTTTTATAATAGTATTACTTTACAAGTGAACCTCCACGGTCCTTCGAATCTTTAAAATCGATTTTCTTAAAATTCTGACGTGCTACAGCAAAACGCCGAGATACGTATTTCTTTATTTTAAGCCTATTTTGATATTCTGTTAACATTACTCATGTGTACTCAAAGAAATTTGATTTTGTCGTACTGTGTAATATATCAAAATAATAGAAATAGCTTAACTTTTAAGGTCATATAACTTTAAAATTCGAGCCAACTTTTATAAACCCGTTTAAGTTTTTGTTCTAAATATAGCCGTCATTCATTTCCATTTGGTGATTTTCGGAAAAAAATATTAACACCCATTTGGCACACAGTGTAATTAGATAATTATGAACATTTCCAAAACTACTTTTGATTTTGACATTTATTTAAATTATAAATGTTTATAATTTTTTGAAAAAGTTAGCTCTAGAAATCTTTCCTAACGCTTATAGAAGTATTTTTTAACAAAAAAAAAAAAAAAATACATATTAATTTATAATTCTGTATTAGTAATTTTTAATTAGATTTTAACATATATAAAAACTTTATAATATATTTATAATAATTATAACTTTTGTAAATTTTATGTTTAGATTAAGTTAATTCTTTTAAAAAAATTACGTTAAGAACTTAACCCTATTAGTTTTAAATACGTTTAAAAATATTTGTTCCCGTACTCTATGGAAACTATACAAAACAGTCCCAAATTTTCAGAAATTACCCAAATAATAACAATTTGTATTGAAAATTTTGAGTAAGTTTGGGTTGTTTCGTTAAAGTACAGGAACAAATATAAATTCATTTATTTTTTTTATGTTTTGTATAATTTCTTTTGAAATTTGTTTAAGTTTTTTTAAGTTTTATTTATAAATTATGTAGAGCTGTAATTGAATGACAATTTGAATTGATTCATTGAAGAATTAAGGAATTAGAATTGTAATTCATTATTGAATTAATTTATTTCCTTCTAAAAAATACGGAACGCAAAGGAATATTAAATCATATTTGCATTATTTGTATTCTGAAACATGTTTATGAGTTGTCAGTCATGTCACAAAGCTAAATTCCGTCCGAAAGTCTAATTGATTTTGTATATTGCTTTTTTAGAAACCACTTTATTAGACGTGTCACAAATTCCATTCGGAATTGAAACTATTCCGTGATTGAATTCCGATCGAAATAGTTTAATGTGGGGTTTATATAACTCAAGCGTCTGACGATTGAGTGAAATTTACATGTATTTTGTTTTTGTTACAATAACAAAACACATGTAAATTTCACTCAATCGTCAAACCCAACATAAGGTTCTATAGATACCGAATTTTTTTTTTAAATTCATGAGTATTTTTCTTTGTTCATTTAATATTTAAAATTTTTTTTTATTAAAAATTGTTATTTGTTTAAACAAAGATAGAGTTTTTGATTTTATTTGAAAAAGTAGCGTTTTCTAATACTAAAAAGCCATTTTCGGAATCCATAGAAGCTAAAACCATTTTGATCGGAGCGCAACTGAGTCAATCAAAAATTTTCGAACACGTACCAGAAACACACCATCTCCGAATTGAATAAAATTTGGTATATACATTCTCCTAACTCGAAACAATTTTTAGAGTTCTTCAAAATTTTTAATTTAGCTTCAGCTAAAATTTTTTTAGCGGTCCAAACTTATTTTTTTTTTTCAAGATTTTTTTTCATAACATACCCACTTTATATAACTATAACTTTTGATATAATTATCAGATTTTTATAAAACTAGGCTCATATTGTAGCTTATGGCCTTTCTTAAATGCTTTTTTATTAAAAAATTTGATCATGTATTATAAAACATGGAAGATCAATTTTGCTCTTGACTCAAGAATATCTCAAAGAGCATATCTTCCATTATCTCTATCCTTCTCTTAAATATGGATTGTAGTGTTGACATTAAAATACAAAAAGCAAAAAAGTGGGTCCATGAATGGATCGGAAAATAATTGACTTTTGGTAAAACAACTCGTATTATTTCAGTACAAATTTTGAGATTTGAAAATTTTTTCATGAATAATAATAAAATCGGAGATGGTGAGGTCCAAAAATAGTATTTTTCGTTTGAAAAATTTTGATTTTATCCGACTACGTTTCAATTTCAAACTGATTTCGAGACATGCCTCTATGAATTGAAGGATTAAAGGCATACAAGGCATTATAATTCATTTCATTTCTCGTAATAATTCGGTTATGTCAAACAAATAAATGAATGACAATTTCCCTTGATTAACCTATTGTTTACATGATGTAAAATATTTATTATATATTTACAGCTTTTGTAAGGCATTTCTATTGAAATATAGACATTGAGATGTACAATTTACATAATCTATAAAATTGTTTACATAATGTATAGTGCGTAAACAATAAAAATTCTACCAAATTAGAGTATTTTTTTAGATATTTTCGTATTTTAATGTCAAACTTCCTTAATTTACATATTATTTACATGATGTAAAGAATGTAAATAAATTAAAATCTACTTTAATACATATTTACACCTTTTGTTAGGCAATTCTAAATATTTCAAATTCTTTAAAATTTAAGCATTTTTTTTTTAATTTTCATGTTTTAATATCAACCTTCTTTGATTTACATATTATTTACATGATATAAAGAATGTAAATAAATTAAAATCCACTTTAATACATATTTACACCTTTTCTAAGGCATTCCTATTGCCACATAGATATTGAGATGCACAATTTACATATTTAACCAATTGTTTACATAAAGTAAAGTATCTAAACAATTTAAATTCTTTCAAGTTTAAGTATTTTTTGAAAATTTTCTTATTTTAATGTCTATTTTCCTTTATTTACCTAATATTTACATGATGTAAAGAATGTAAATAAATTAAAATCTACTTTTAAAGACATTCCTACAGCCACATAGATATTAAGCTGTAAAAATTACATATTTTAACAATTGTTTACCTAATGTAAAGTATGTAAACAATTGAAATTTGGTCGAATTGAAGCATTTTTTGGGAGCTTTCATGCTTTAATGTCGATTCTAATTTATTTGTTTACATGATGTAAAGAATGCAGATAAATGAAAATTTACTATTCAAGACATTTCCATTGTCAACATAGATATCAAACTGTAAAATTTATATATTTTACCAATTGTTTACCTATGGTAAAGTGATTAAACAATTAAAATTCAATTGCGTTTAAGCATTTTTTGAAGTTTTCATGTTTTAATGTCAATTTTCCTTTAATTACCTATTGTTTACATGATGTAAATAATGTAAATAAATAAAACTCTACTAATAAATACATTTTTATTGCCAACATTGTTTAAAATCGGTCAAATTTACATATTTTACCAATTTAAATTTTACTGTGTTTAAGAATTTTTTGGAAGTTTTCATGTTTTAATATCAATTTTTCTTTATTTACCTATTATTTACATGATGTAAAGAATGTAAATAAATGCAAATCTATTAAATACATTTTTATTGTCAACATGTATATAAATCTGTAAAATTTACATATTTTACCCATTGTTTACCTAATGTAAAGTGTGTAAAAAATTGAAATTTAATCGAGTTTAAGCATTTTTTTGAAGTTTTCATGTTTTAATGTAAATTTTCCTATGATTACATATTGTTTACATGATGTAAATAATGTAAATTAATGAAAATCTATTATTAAAATCATTTTTATTGCCCACATAGACATTAATCTGTAAAATTTACATATTTTACTGATTGTTTACCTAATGTAAAGTGTATAAACAATGCATAAATCTGTAAAATTTACATATTTTACCCATTGTTTACGTAGTGTAAAGTATGTAACAAAATTAAATTTAATCGAGTTTAAGCATTTTTTTGAAGTTTTCATGTTTTATTGTAAATTTTCCTATGATTACATATTGTTTACATGATGTAAATAATGTAAATATATGAAAATCTACTATAAAAGACATTTTTATTGCCCACATGGACATTAATCTGTAAAATTTACATATTTTACTAATTGTTTACCTAATGTAAAGTGTACAAACAATTTTAATTCAATTGTGTTCAAGCATTTTTTTTAAGTTTTCACATTTCAATGTCAATTTTCCTCTATTTACCTATTATTTACATGATGTAGAGAATGTAAATAAATAAAAATCTACTTTTGAATACATTTCTTTTGTCAGATAGATATTACGTTGTAAAATTAACATACTTTACCAATTGTTTACCTAATTTACCTCGTGTTTAATCATTTTTTGGAAACTTTCATTGTTTAAGGTAAATTTTCTCTTATTTACTTATTATTTACATGACGTAAAAAATGTAAATAAATAAAAATCTTCTGTTAAAGATATTTCTATTGCCAACATTCATATTAATATGTAAAATTTACATATTTTACTAATTGTTTACCTAATGTAAAATTAATTTAATTATTTTTGGAAATTTTGAAGTTAATTTTCCTTTATTTATTTATTATTTACATGATGTAAAGAATAAAAATAAATGAAAATATACTTTTTAAGATATTAATCTGTAAAATTTACATATTTGACCAATTGTTTATCTAATGTTAATTATGTAAACAATGAAAATTCAGTTGTGTTTAATCATTTTTTGGAAGTTTTCATGTTTTAATGTTAATTTTCCTTTTATTACCTATTGTTGACATGATGTAAAGAATGTAAACAAATGAAAATCTACTTTTAAAGACAATTCTATTGTCGAGATAGATATTAATGGGTAAAATTTACATATTTTACCAATTGTTTAGCTAAATTAAAAATTTGTAATTCATTCATGAATTACATTTAAAAATTACAATTCTTTTTCTAAATGATTTACTTTTAATTCAAAGAAGAATCATCATTCTTTGACAGCTCTGGAAACTCCTAATAATTTTTTAAGTTTATTTTTAATATTTCTTGTTTTAAGTTTAATTTTAACATTAAGTTTGACTTTAAGACAAAGTTTAAATACATAATATTAATAATTTAATAGTTTTAAGTTTTAATTATTGTTTACAGATTTTAATTTCTAAGTTTTATCGTTATTAATTTTCACAACTCAAACCCTTCGTCCTAAAATTATCAAAAGAAGGAACAGGCATTTATCTTAAAATTTAAAAATGGAAATTATTGATAAAAAAAAAAATGTTTGAAAAAATTTTTTTTGTTGATTTTTTAAAACTTAACTCTTAAGAACATTTGAAAAACATTAAAACCCCCAAAACTTCCCTTTTCCAAATTCTTCAAAATTTTTTATTTACTTTTATTTTTTAAGATTTTCATTTACACTATAAAATTTTATTTTTGAGTATATAAAACTATTTTATATATCTCCGATCTCTTGACTTGAAAAAACTAATACTCATTTTATTTCTTTGTGTTTAATTTTTGTTATTTTTTAAATATATTTTCTATCCTAAGTAACCAAAAACTAGTCTTTTTCTAAAAAAAAGATGTATTAATTTCTTAATATTTTTTTTTTGTATTATGTGTCTTATTTTACTGAATAATTTAGTTTTAGTACTTTTTTTTAGATTTTAAGCATTATTTTTTAATATTTTGTGTTTAATAAACATCTTTTACTCATTTTTTTTATTATATTAATAATTTTAAAGTATTTTTTTTTGGTTTCATTACAATTGAAAGTTCCCTATAACATCATAAATAGAATGATCATCATTTTCCTCAAATATTAATCCTTAACCTTTTTAGATGTTAAGGTTAGGTCCATCAAACAGGATGAAATGTGCTAGAAAAGGTTAGAACGTCTTTAGACAAACTCTTTTTAATTCGCCTAATATCTTTATCCCTACCGCATATGCCAATTTTATATTAAAAACAGTCCGTTTAGCATGACTTAGTTGTACTTCAGCTGATGATATAACTTCCCAGTTGGTCCTGTCTTTAAGACATTATCAAAGACGGGTACACTACAATGTCAAATCCTCGACGGCACCTGCAGGACAAAAAATTCTCTACGACTTTTTCATATATTTTGTACCCGTGACGTGCCGTCGTTGACCCAAAACGATAAAATGTTCGACGACTATAAAGACGACAATTTCAGTAAAGTTGTCTTTGACTATTATATAAAAGACAATGTCCTATATTTGATCCCCAATCAATATTTAGACGACAATGTCTCCACTTTGGCCGTCAACGATTAATTTTATTAAAAACTAATTAGATCAAGATCTAATTAGATTAAGGCCTCCAATAACAGAATGAGGTTATGTAACTAGCAGGGAAAAGTTCTGCGGGAAGTGAATTCCACATACGAACTATGCGGCTGAAGAACAAATTTAATGTAACGTGTTGTTCGGTCTACCGACCAATCGACCACAAAGGAATGAGCTTTAACAGAATGACGTGTATTGCGTAAAATGTCCGAGTTTCGGGAACGAGTTCTCTGATTTCGTTAGAGCACATTCCAAAGTATTAACAATAGGACAGTGTGACATAACTCAAATTGGGACGGTGCTCCTGCAAATCAATAGAGTTGGATACCCTACTGTCCCGATGAGCACTTTCGCCATTTCCTGCTCTCGGTCGAGAAGCTGCATAATAGACTTTGAAGCTCCGGCCCATATATGAAGTGGGTTAAATAGTAAGGAGATCATATGGAGTGATGTATCCTTTGCACCGTTTTAGAGGCACTTAAATGCTTTTTTCACATTAAATTCTCATGCCCAGAACATCAAGAGCATCTGATTCCTCAATATGTACACCACCCATTAATACAAATGAAGAAACATGGTTTGCCGCGCGTTTATGCGTAAGCATACATCATCTATTCGCACGACCCCATTCTGAAAGTGTTTCTAAATCTCGGTTTAGTGATTAATTCATGTTTTGTGTCATAGCGCCAAACTCAAGAAGGCTTGGCCTACGATTGAATGAATATGAATGGCAAATATTATTATCATCTGCAAAAGAGTAGATAGGATTGGAAGCTTGACGTAGAAGGTCATTTATAAAGATAAGAAAGAGTTGGATAAAGAACAGAGTTTGCGGTACCCCTGAATTACTCACAAACTCGTATTCTTCTTCTGTTATCCTTGACTCCCAGTGGAGCATAGGGCCTCAACTCGTATGAAGAGAACCAATCTATAACAACTCATATAGAGCGATCTCTGTGAAAACTCGATATAAACCGAGAGACGTTTTTATCGACACCAAAGGCAATAAGTTTTGATAGAAGTGCTCCGTGCCCGTACACTATATCAAACGCCTTGGAAATATTCCTTTATCATTATAGCTATATCATTTGAGAACAACAGAAATGCGAAAATAGCGTTACGTAATATGTGAACAGCCCATGAAAGGAAAAATATTCAATGAAAGCGATTATATTGATTATTTGACTGAACAAATTATTGATAGATGTTTCTAAATGAAGGTGAACCGAACTCAATTATGTTCAATAGGAAAAAAACTATGAAGTGGAATTAAGCTTGAAATATCGCTTGTTGGGTCATATTGACCCAAAGGGTATTAAGTGTGTGTAAATCTTGTTTTGAAATGTGTACTGGGGAATTTTCCTCCCCAGTTAATTTTATTATTTTCTTTTAAATATACCATTTTCGTCCCTGTAATGGATAAATTAAAGTTTCACGTTCATATCTAATTATTTAAGGGAAAAATTTTGCGTTTGAAAAACAAAATTGGGTCAAATTGACCCAAGGAGTGTATAAGGGTTAAAAGATGCACAGTTTACTATAATTTTTTTGTAGATATTTGCCAAAAGATGACCAATAGTAAAAGAGTTTTAATTGAACTATATGTTCTTAAAAACGAATTAAAATGGATACCAAATTTTAATAAACGTTTTCCATCGAAGTAACTTTGAACATCCCTAAAGTATACTTCACAATATTTGCTTAAAAGTCTGAGTCTTCGATCGATATCGAATGCGGTAATTCGGTCCCTGCTCTCCAAAACGCGGTAACTGATGTAGCAATTGAATTGTTTCTCTGGCTGTATGACATGTGACGCCGTCTTGTTGAAACCACATACCTTCCACATTCATATCTTCAATTATAGGCAAGAAAAAATTGGTTACCATTTTACGATACCGAACACTATTTTCCGTTTGCGCTTGACCTGTCTCATTTTCATAAAAAAAGGTCCAATGATTCCTCCAGCCCAAAAACCATACTACACAGTGACGCGTTGAGGATGCATTTGCTTCTCGTGAGTCAATCAAGGATTTTCCTCACCCCTAATGCAACAATTCTGCCTATTGACGAAGCCATCAAGAATTAAATGGGCCTCGTCACTGAAGATGATTTTATCGGCAAAATCAGCATTTTGATGTTGTCTCTCCAATACCCAATTAACGAACTCCCTTCGCTGTCTATGGTCATCTGGCTTCAGTTCCTGAGTCAATTGAACTTTGTATGCATGAAGATGCGCAAATCTTTCGTCAAAATTCGCTGCATAGTGGCTTTGGAGACACCAATTTGCTGAGCTCGGTGTCGAATTGAGGTGGATGGAGTTTGAGCGACATCATCACGTACAGCTGCGACATTTTCGGTCGATCGACCTGGTCGAAGGCGCGTTGTTGTCTTTACATCACTGACAGATCCAGTTTTGGAGCATTATTGTGACCCCAAATTGATCGCAATTTGCGAACTGTAGCCGCAAAACTTTCACCATTTTGGTAAAACAATTTCATAATGAGAATGTGTTGTTCATTCGTGTAGCGCTCCATTTTTACTAACCTCATAGCTTCTACTAGCAAACAATTACAATTGCTCAAATGTCAAACAATGACACTTCGAATCGCGCCAAATGTAAAAATTGCGTTCTAGTTGGGACAAACTTTTTGTATTAGTGTGCATAAGATCAGCAATTTCATAATGAGAATGTGTTGTTTATTCGTATAGCGCTCCATTTTAACTAACCTCGTACCTTCTACTAGCAAACAATTACAATTGTTCAAATGTCAAACAATGACACTTCGAATCGTGCCAAATTTAAAAATTGAGTTCTAGTTGGGACAAACTGTATGTGTTATTGTGCATAAGATAAGCGTTGCCGTATGCGTGGTAGTTATCACACGGTTCTAAGTGCAAACTTACTATACGCTGATTACATTAGGACCTCCCGAATTTAAAGTTAAACTCGAGGGTCTTCTGACATGTAACTTAATGAAAGATAACTCTTCTTCTTTTAGCCAAAGACGACCGCTAAAATTAAATATACAATTGAATTAAAAGTTTGTCAGTATGAAAGAAGCCAATCCCACCAAAACCAATGCAAAACTGTCCAGTCAGTAAACGGCGGCTGATACCCATTCAATCACAATCCGCCAATCCCACCAAAACCAATGCAAAACTGTCCAGTCAGTAAACGGCGGCTGATACCCATTCAATCACAATCCGTTTTGACTTGATGTTGTAGTAAGTGATCCATTTTCTACAATCAGTTACCATCCGCATGTGGGACACACCAGTATTCTGAGCTTAACAGGCTCCATGGACTTGGAGTCAGGTTTACCACGATCTGACTATTTAGTCCTATAGCTGTAAATAGTGAGGTGGCAATATACGTCAATATAGCCAGACTGTGCTCAAGGCGCTGCGGATAGCTCTTTCTGGCCTATCTTTCAGTTATAGATAGTGCTGGATTCCGGGTCATTGCGACATCGATGGCAACGAAAGAGTGACAGATATGGCTCCACCTATCTGTCACTTTTATCTGGGCATTAAGTCTTGGATCAGCAAGGAAACCACAAGGACATGGGGAAACATGGTTATGTGTAGGACATCTAGAGCTCTATGGCCTAAACAGGACATTAATGGAACTTAAATTCTACTAGGTCTGAATAGGTCAAGCTTAAGAAGATGTATAGGGTTTCTAACGGGACACTGTGCCTTAAATTTGAAGTTAAATAGATGGAATGGTAGCATTCCGGACCTCTGCAGACTATGTCTAGATGAGAATTCGTCGAGTCGGTAAAACACGTTCTCTGTCACTATCCAAGGCTACAAAATCAAAGGCTCAAATATCTAGGCAGCAGATTCTTTGCTGAACTTCAGGATCTGCAACAGTGGAGTTTGCAAGATATTGTAGCATTCATCACTAGTCTCAACTGGCCTTAATAGGGTACTCTCCTTCTCCCTCTACACTATTCTTTTATCTCATCCTCTATCTGCAATCTTCTTTTTTCTCCTCTTTTAGTAAAGGATCACAAGGGACTCCTGGGGTCTCCTTTATAACCTAACCTACCATCCGCTTTAAAAATGGATTGATTTTGTTTAGATTCGGTAGCGATTCATAGATATAATATGCAACTATTGCAGTTCTCAACTCAACTCAGTTTGGTCGTCTGCCATTCGACCCAACCTTCACTCAACTAAATTATTTTTATCACTTTTTATAGTTAAACTCAAAGGTCTTCTGACTAGTAACTATTGAAGTGTGTGACCTGGCTTTATTTTGAAGAAAAGCAACTCTTTTTCTATTAGCCAAAGCCGAGTTTGTCTATAGGGAAGTAGCTAATAGTAGGTGATTCCCCGTCAATCCCACCAAACCCAATGCAAAACTGTCCAGTCAATTTACGTTGGCTGATTCCCATTCGATCACAATCCGTTTTGACTTGATGTTGTAGTAAGTGATCCATTTTCTAGCACCAGTTACCATCCGCTTCAAAAATGGATTGATTTTGTTTAGATTCAGTTGCGATTTATAGATATAATATGCCCGTATTGCCGTTTTCAACTCAACTCAGTTTGGTCGTCTGCCAGTCGACCCAACTTTCACTCAACTAAATTATTTTGATCACTTTATAGTTAAACACAAGGGTCTTCTGACGTGTAACTATTGAAGTGAATGACCTGGCTCTCGACGAAAGACAACTCTTTTTCTATTAGCCAAAGCCGAGTTTATTTATAGGGTAGAAGCTAGTAGTAGGTGATTCCGCGCCAATCAAACCCAATGAAAAACTGTCCAGTCAATTTACGTTGGCTGATTCCCATTCGATCACAATCCGTTTTGACTTGAGGTTGTAGCAAGTGATCCATTTTCTGTCACCAGTTACAATCTGCTTCAACAATGGATTTATTTTATATAGATTCACTAGCGATTCATAGATATAATATGCCTGTATTGCCGTTCTCGATTCAACTCAGTTTGGTTGTCTGCCAGTCGACCCAACTTTCACTCAACCAAATTATTTTTTTGAAAATTGCAGAACTAAAAAATTTCGAGTTCCGCAATATCAAAAAACAGTTTGGTTGAGAGAAAGTTAGGTCGACTGACAGACCACCAAACTGAGTTGAGTTGAGAATGGCAATAGGGGCAAAAAATTCTGCTCAGATTCGTTAGGTTAGAAAGGTGCCGCCAATTCGGCACCTCCACTCGGATTCATAATGAGAAAGCTATATAAGCCTTAGATAATTGATATGTTGCGACTTTTATCTTATGTGGGGTTTACATAACTCAAGCGTCTGACGATTGAGTGAAATTTACATGTATTTTGTTTTTGTTACAATAACAAAACACATGTAAATTTCACTCAATCGTCAGGCGCTTAAGTTATATAGACCCTACATTGGTCAATTTAATTCTGCAATACAACATCGTTCAGTTTGCACCGCTGTATACCATAGATCCCGTTTTGGTATCTGATGCCTAAAAATTTAAGACTACGCCTTGGTGCATAGGACAATGAGAATGTGCTCCACTGATTCGGACATAGTCTGCATATGTCCGCTGTTCCTCTATACTACGTACTTATTCTAAACATTAAAGCACTGTAGCCGGTTAACATGCTTATGCACTTTTTTAGGTTGGTTCTACTTAATCCTACCTAATAGAGCCCTAGGCTATTGACAGGCCTCCATATTTCAACAGTTTTGTGGTTTCCTAGCTTTACTATCTAAAATTAAGTCTGTTGCCTTGACCTGTAATACGCTTAATATCTAAAATATCCTTCCCAATATCTCTCGGAGTTAGGTTAGACAGGTAGCTGAAGACTAAGTGTCACTTGGGTCCTAAAGTGGACCGTTTGTGGACTCGAAAATAATGATAACTAGGCTACTGCTAGCTTATTTAAGGCAGCCAGTAGCTTCGATTAATGCCTCTATTTTGCGAACTTAAGATAAATCATACAGAAAAGATGCACCAAAATAAAGAGCCCTTCAGCTTGCTAGAACGGGACAGATCCAAAGAACTCCGACAGTAGTAGTTATTTTGAATATTAAATTTTCTGGCATGCAACATAAAATCGCAGTGCCCCGTGCCCTGATCAAGTTGCAAAGTCGGTTGTTTGGTTAAGATATCAAGTATTTTGAACGATTGTTATCGTAAATGGATCAAGTTTACTTTGAAACTGAACAAGTGATTTCAGTGAACCAAGTGCTTTGGGTATACATGTAAAGAGATGGCCTTATTTGCGATTTGCAGTCGGATAGCGTCAAGCCCGTAAATTAGTCAACATCTTCCTGACTTAGGAAGAAGCACCAGATGTAGCAAGTTTTTCCGCAATTACGTTAACAATTACATTATTATGACCAGGTACCCTAAACTGTTCAATCTAGCAATGTCACGCCTTCTCATTGAGATAGACCCGGCTTCGCCAGTGAGAACAAATGTCGTATGGATATCAGATAAGGATTTTATGGCACTTTGGCTGTCGATACAGAGAAGAATATCTCTGTCGTATATTTTGTCCTATCTTAGCCATTTGATTGCCTTGTATATTGCCGATATCTCTGCTTGAAGAGTACTACAGAGATTAGGAAGCTTAAAACAGATTTCTTTCCCTAAAAGAACGAAGCCTCAACCCCAAACTTACTTTGACTAAGATCCATCCGTGTAGACCTCCAGACATCCATTATCAATGGTTTGCATCTTCCGGCTTTTGCGATTTCTTAGACTTTACAGTACCCACCTGAATTTAATTATTTTTCTTAGAGATGTCATTATTAATATACATTAGAGTGGGTCGTTTTTTCACTTTTGTCTCTAATCGTCTTATAATATTAAAATTTTATGGCCAAATTATGCCAATCGGAAATGTGCAAAATATTATTGATTTATTTTTAGGAAAAGAGCCCGCGTAACGGGCCCAAAATATTTAAATCCGGGAAAAAATGAGAGCATTTGCAGTTTTTTTTTGCATTTCGTCCTATCATATACACAGAAAACTCTGATTTAAATTGTAGTTTCAGATGCTATCGATGAACAACTTCTGTCTTTGCTAAAAGTTAGTTGGTTCATCGCAAGTAAATATGATTTTAAACCGGGTCAAGAGCTTTTTTGGTGCTTGAAAGCTTCCTAACTTTAATTTGTGCAAAAATGTTTTCGAAATAGGTCGTTAGCAATCCAAACCCATATATTGTTTCAGGCTTTTTCTTATAATCCAAAACCTCCTCATCCGATTGATCTTGACTGTAATTCTTATTATTTCTGCCCTATCATTATTATTTTATAAACACTCTCATTCTATACCTCCTAACGAAATATGAATATTAAATACATTTTATATAATCCATGTTATAGTGAAATCAAAACAAAAATACCTACAAATATCAATATATTAAATTAAATTAAATAAAGTACACATTTAAGAAATAACCGAATTGATGTTTTCCTTTAAACGTACAACTTTTAAGAATAAGGTAAAGTATTACGGAGAATTTATAGGTAAAAATACAAAATTAACAATATTTTTTTAGTTCTTATGGTCTCATAGGTAACACAGTACGACAAGGATTTTTTTCCAGAGAGTTAAGTTGCTTTAATGTAGACATTTGACATACTGACTCTGAAAATAAAAGCCGGTTTCTTGTATCAGCTCTATATATTGAGATACTTAATGGTCGTTATTTTCAAAAAAAATTAATTTTCGCCGAAAAATTTCGGATTTGAGTGCCAAGTACGGCTAAACTATGAGAGATATCGACCTCATTATTTTTTTGTATTATTTCTGTAAATGTTCTTAATAAAACAGTTTCAATCGATTTTCGATATTTCAAATTTATTTAAACAAAATTTTCAAAAAACCGGAACTGATGTTTTGAAAATGGCCTTAAAACAAAATGTTCAATTTGCAGTATTTAAAATTTGCCTAAACCTAATCCAGCCTTGATAAAAAATATTAATGGACTTTATATTTGACACAGATGAATAAATTTTTGCTGTATATTTTCAGGGCCTTTCACAATGTTCGGAAAAACTACGAATAAATTTGGAAAGTTTTAAATGATTTTTACTTTATTTATATCGTTGGAAAAAAATATTTTCAATATAGCTTTGAAAATAAAAATTATTTTCATGCACCAGCTCTGCTTTAACGACCTCTTTAACGACTTCTGCTATGGGAAGCCTGTGGTAAATCTCGCTTTAAGCACCAGCAGTAATCTGCCATCATGTGTACATCCCATTTGCCCTTGTATCGTTCCTGCATTATCCGAGTTTCCTGGTGAAATCTCTCACCTTGTTCGTCACTTAAGTGGCCGAGATTTTCAGGGAAGTAATTCAGATGAGAATGAAGATAATGGAGTTTTACGCTCATGTTGCAACCAAGATCTTTCATTGAACTTCTTTTTCCATTTGTCCATTGTCGCAAGCTAACAACGCAATTTTGGCAAACAGTTTGCGGTACCTTCGGCTTATCTAAATCACACATTTCGACTTTAAAGTAGTCAGTATACACGGTTTTTACAAAGTTAGTAATTGATTTTCTATATTTTTTGAATACGTATTCACCGCAGATGAGGCAAAAGCACTCCGGATCAATTAAGCAACGTCTCCTTGATGTAGTCATCGCGAAAGTTTTATCACAACTGATATCAAAACTATCTAAAAATCGTAAAAGTGCACTTAACCTCACTTAAATACAAAAAAAGCTATTTACAAAAAACTAAAGCTAAAAACTAATAGCTGATTTGAAATTGTGACATAAATTTTGTCATTGTGTGTAATCTATTTAAATACATTTATTGAAGACCCTGGAAAAAAATGTTCTTATTTTTTTCTTTTGAAATTCCGGATATACCCTGCAAGCAAATCGGTAGACGACTACGAAAATAATCCATTTATTGTTATCATTTTAACAACTAACTACAAGCTAACTACAAAGTAATTGAGTAATGCAAACAACCTGGCTAAAGACTACAAAAGTTATTCATTTAAATTTAATTTTGTAACAACTAACTTTAAGCTAACTACAAAGTCATGCAGAGTTTCCCCGAATCGTTGTGAGCATGTTCTATGCAGTGAAGTTGTTGTATTTTTTGCATTTATTGCTCGGTAATTATACCCTTCAACATCATAGGTGGAAAGGGTATTATAAGTTTGTGCTGATGTATGTAACGCATATAAATATTTGTCTTAGACCCACCTTTTAGTATACAAAAAGGCTTAGAATAGCCTTTCTGAGTCGATTTAGCGGTGTCAGTCCGTCCGTCCGTCTGGCTGGCTGGACCCCCATGTAAACCTTGTAATCAAACTATAATAATTTGATAATTTGATGAAATTCGGCCACAGATCATTTTTTTGATAATGGGACCATGGCTATTGAAATTCGTCAAAATCGGTCAATTATTTATGGTACCTCCCATAGGTCCCACTTCCCGGAATTGATATATTGGCCACAAATATCAATATTTTTTCATGAAATTTGAAACACTGTTTATATAAGCATAAATCACTGTACCAAATTTTGCTGAAACCGGTCCACATTTGACCATAGCTCCCATACAAACTCTTTTGTCAGAACGCACTAAATTAGACAAAAATCACTAAAACGGTCGTAAATCTGAAGATAATCAAAATTTTATGTTTATTTTTCGCATACATAATTTGTAACAACTGTAATCAACTTGCCAAACTTCGAAATAATCGGTCCACATTTGACCCTTGCTCTCATATAAGTCCAAATGACGAAAACAGCTTAAATATATGTATAAGTTTTGAGAAAATGTTTGTATGATGGCAAAATTAAGGAAATATTTGTCTTTATACAGGAAAAAGAAAACCTTTGACCTTAGTGGTGAAGGGTATCGTATGGTCGGGCGTGACCGACTATAGCACATTCTTACTTGTTTAAAACTAGTTAGTGTTGTACCCGGCGTTTCTCGGATAGTTTTTACAAATTTTCTTGCAACCTGACGTTGATTTTGTCTAATACATCGAATATTAGCCTGTTGATGAAGGCAACGTGTCGTTGACTCTGCCGAATACGTTATAAATTTGTTCGTTCTCCTTCTCTGCTGCTATTGAGCTGTTGCTCTTTTGACAGTCGCACATTTCTATGATCTTCGGTCTAATGAGCTCTTAAAGTAAGCTGACGTTCTCTTAGAACAATGCGTTTTAAGTCTTATTCATCCTTCGTTTCCGCAGTTGTTAGAGCTGCCAGGCGTTACCATTCTTCCGATAGTCTAATATTTCTATGATCTTCGGTCTCATGAGCGCTCAAAGTAGACTGGCGTTATCGTTGAGCAGTACGTCGTGAATTGGTTTAATCCTTTGTCTGTGCAGGTGTTCAAGCTGCCTGGTGTTGCTGTTCTTTCGATAGTCTAATATTTCTACGATCTTCGGTCTCATGAGTCCTTAAAGAAGAGTGGCGTTATTTTTGGGCTAAACACCGTATGTTTGCTTCATATTCCATTTCTACTGCTCTCAAGGCAGCTTGCACTTGACTTTGATGTTCGCGTCGTAAATTGGATAGAAAATTTTCACAATTTCTGATTTTTATATAAAATCAGTGATATAATATTAATCAAACTTACCCGGTATGAATTGAGCAATAAAATATAAATACAAAATACCCGGTATAATTTGAGCGATATAATATACAGCAGAAATACCCGGTATTAACTGAGCAATAAAATATAAATCAAAAATACCCGGTATACTTTGAGCGATATAATATAGGTAAATCGAACTTACTCGGTATGAATTGACCAAAAAATATAAATCAAAAAAACCCGGTATAATTTGAGCGATAAAATATAAAGCAAAAATAACAGTTATTTTTGCCTGAAATAATAAAAGGCACAAAATAACTTTTATTTCTGATCAAAAAAATAAAAATCAAAAAGTAACCGTTATTTTCTGAGTTTTATTATAAATGTCACAACCGCTACAGTCCCTGTTATCTACATTTTAAATTTCATCAAAATCGGTTTACCCAGTTATAGGCATTGTATTTGTAAAGGGGAAGGGACCATCCCCTGCTCCGATCCTTACTACTTTTTTCTGAAGTACTGCCATTGGAATGAAATTAATTTAAATTGAAAGAATTTTTCTATTATTACTTATCATTCAATTATTAAATTTTGCAGTATTTACCCTATTTGAGCTATTTCTGGACCAGGATTTGAAACAAAACATATTTCTTGACCACCTTAAGGGAAAGTTCTATCTACATTAAAAATGTAATCTTAATTGGTTAAGCCGTTTAAGAGTCATTTAATCTCAAACAAACAAATAAACAAACTTACAATTTCATTAACATCCCAGCAAAACTTTGGTAATGGCAAGTACTCTGATAACTGGTTACCTTGCAACGACTACAACATACCATCCGAATAAATAATAAGTTATTACAGAAGTACTTATTTGTAATTAAGATGGTAATTTAAACTGAATGGCCCCGGTTCAAATCCCACCAAGGGCAACAATTTTTTTTAGTTTTTTTTTTTTATTAAAAGAGTATTTTTAAATGATTTTTTAATTTTAAGAACTTAAATATTATCTTCTGTAAAAAAAATTTGTAAAACTAACTCACGTTAATGAAAAAATACCATCATGAGTCAATTTTGATTATGTAGGAGATGTTGAATACCAAACACGATTCTAATTGGTCATAACTTGGTAAGCCCAACTTATTTGGGTCATCCTTCATCTCAACTGTGGACACACACCTCCTCATGGTATCACCCGGGGAGCTAGTTTAACACCCATTAATATTGTGAGTTAACATGTTCCGAGAGTTGTCCCATAAGATCGATAAAAATGGGTTATGATTACGGGCTAGTAACCCTCTCTTGAAAAAAAAAAATACAATGAAGATGATAAAATTAGAATTGAAATGTCCCACTACCTAAGTAGAGGAACATTTTTCAAAGCTTGGCCTATAAAATTGGAGAATATTCGCACAAGATCGAAATCCATAACAGGTTGTAACATTTAAGTAAGTAAGAGTCAATCTTATGTAAAAGCTTATACAAAAAAGAAGATTTAAATTGTTTAAGTTTTAAAATAATTTTAAAAAAGTTTTAAAATAATTACAAAAAATCGTATAAAAATATTTTTCCAAAAATTACAACAAAGCAAAAAAAAAATCAGGGAAAAACAAAGTTATTTTCACATGATTTTGGATCTAAAAATAAAAATAGTTTATATTAATTATAAGCTGCTAAGTTTTCAACATATGAAGTAGCTCAGTGGAAGAGTCTCTGCCTAGCAGTCGGAGGGTTTGGGTTCGAGCCCCCATGGGATCATAAAAAAAAAATTGTATTTCGTTTAAAAATATATGTTTTTAATAAAACAACAACAAAAAAGTTGTTGCTGTTGTTGTTGTTGCTTTCAAATTGCTTACCCAAGCCATTACTTTTCTGCAATTGGTAAGTACTTGCCTCCAATGACATCCCCATGTTAATGTAATGACTTAAACAGCGAATGAGTAAGTAGTTCGTGTTCAATAGTTTAACTGTTTAACTCATTATTTGGTAATGAAAAGTTTTGCTGGGATTATATATGTATAGAAATAGCCATATTCAACCCTCTATTTGGACCCCTTCTCGGACTAAGTTCTAAAATGGGATGTAAACGATTGAAACTTGTTAGTATAACTTTATCTACATTTCAAAAATCATCAAAATCAATTTACCCAGTTATAGGTACTGTATTTGTAACGGGAAAGGGGCCATCCCCTGCTCCGATCCTTTTGTTTTTTTTTTCTGAAGTACGGCCATCGGTAATGAATTTACTTTTTTTAAGTTTAAAGTTTCTTGGGACGAAAAATAAAATGTAAAAAGTGTAAAACTTTAAATAAATATATGTATTTAGCCGTTTTGTGAAATATCGGGTGTTTTTTATTGAGGTATAGAACTTTAAGTTGGCATCAGTTTTTTAACTGGCGGCCATTTTGTCAGCTGTCAAGTGATTAATATTTAGTTTGGTTTGCCATTTCATCATGAACAGGTTGACAAAAGAACAACGCTTGCAAATCGTGCAAATTTATTTCGAAAATAATGGTTCAGTTCGCGAAGTTTACCGCAAGCTCCGTCCATTTTATGGTCGACATAATCGTCCATCAGAGCAATTAATTCGGTTAACCATGGATCGTTTTCGCACTACGTTTACTCTATGTGATAATACGCATCAGCAGCGACGTCGAACAGTGCGCACCGAAGAAACAATTGCCGCTGTAGAGCAAAGTGTTGAAGAGGACCCGAATGAATCGATTCGCCACCGTGCACAGCAATTGGAGCTTTGTCCATCAACTTTATGGAAGATTTTGCGCAAAGATCTTGGCTTGCGACCTTACAAGATCCAGCTTGTGCAAGAATTAAAGCCGCGAGACCATGAAATGCGTCGTGATTTTGTTGTATGGCCAAAAATGAGATTGATCTCGATGCTGATTTTCATCGCAAAATTTTGTTCAGTGATGAGGCTCATTTTTGGTTGAATGGCTACGTTAACAAGCAAAATTGCCGCATTTGGAGTGAAGAGAATCCACATGAGACCCTTGAGACGCCATTACATCCACAAAAACTGACTGTTTGGTGTGCTCTATGGGCTGGTGGAGTCATTGGGCCATACTTCTTCCGAAATAATGCTGGAGAGTCAGTTACCATAAATGGAGACCGGTATAGAGCCATGATAACCGACTATTTTGTTCCCCAATTGAATGGCATGAATGTGGATGAGTTGTGGTTCCAACAAGACGGCGCTACATGCCACACAGCGCGCGTCACAATTGATTTATTGAAGGAAACATTCGATGAGCGCATAATTTCGCGGAATGAACCTGTCAATTGGCCACCAAGATCGTGCGATTTGACACCACTGGATTATTTTCTTTGGGGATATGTGAAGTCGCTCGTCTACGCCAACAAACCAGAAACGTTAGGGGACTTGGAAGCCAACATTCGTGGCGTTATTGCCAACATACGGCCCCATATGCTCGAAAAAGTAGTTGAAAATTGGACCTGTAGAATTGGCTTTATTCGAGCCAGCCGCGGCGGCCACATGCCCGAAATCATATTTAAACATTAATGGCATAAAATTATCCTTCCAATAAAGCCAAATTGATGGACATTAAAACGATTTTCTTGTGTTTTATTTCAATTCGAAGTTCTATACCTCTAAAAAAAACACCCATTATTAAATTGTGCCTATTTTAACCGCGAACATGAAAAGGAAAGAGATGAATTTCGGGAACAAATAAAAGCATTATTTTCACTGATTAACGAAACCTTAAAAAATATGATATATGAATTCTTTTCCTAATAAAAACATTCAAGTAAAAACTGTTTCGTCCGTCACGTAGCGTCCGCAACAGTTCATTAATGGATTTTTGGTGAAACTGGAAACTTAAAAATATTATATAAAAGTTGTTTTGTAATGCTCTGACTTTCCATTATATTCAATGTATTTACAATTTTTTTATTACTATGGCCGATTTGATGAAAATTACAGAAACACATGTTGACAAAAAGTCACTTCCATTTTTTGTAGCGTTTGTCACAGCACTTTAAAAGCGAATATCTTTTTCCTCTAAAACAAATATATAAATTAACAAATGCCATTCGATGGGCTAATTCTCCGAAATCTGTGCAAAGATATCTCGTGCAAAACAACAATGGAATTCATTTAAGTACAACAAAATCCGTACAAATGTATCGTCCGTCACGCAGGATTTGTCTATATACCAAATTTTTAGTACTTACTTACTTACTAGCCAGATGACACCACTAGGAGGTAAGTGTCCACAATTGAGATGAAGGATAGACCAAGATTAGCCTGGGTTTACCAAGTTAAACCGATCAGAACCGTTACATGGTATCCAACATCTCCTACGTCATCCACCAAATTTTTAGTACGTGTTCGAAAATTTTTGATTAGACTCATGCGTATAAATAAAGAATTTTTGATTCTTCACAATCAATTTTAATTCGTTAATTGAATAATTGAATACCCTAATATTTTAGAGCTTCTGAACCACTTAAAATTTAGGAAACTTCAAGTCAAATGTCTACAAATACTACACCCTCTACCCTGATTTTTACAGTATATTTTCATAGTTCCATTACTACATACAAAATTCTTACGACATTCCAAATGGAACAAGGCGAACTTTTGTCAGACAATGAGCTTTATCCGATTCTATTTTTAGACTCATTGAAAGGGACCCACGTTTCAACTCGGGCTCCAAATAATACTAATACTTAATAACCAGTGGCTAGCTGAGTTATGAGGTGAACCGCTATTTAAAAATTTTTTTTTTTTCAAGTGATTCTTCCCGGGTATCGAACTTGTGACCTCAAGTATGCTAGGCGGATGACTAACCTGTTATGCCACGACGGTACACCATCTGTATTCATAGATGGTGTAAATATTCTGGACTTGGATACATTTTTAAACACATTTTTTATATGTCGAAAGTAGCATTCATGTGCCTGAAGTTTTTTGAACGGCGTAAAAGACACTTCACTTCACACTGATCTTCTAAATATCTAAATCACTTATGTATATCCGACAGGAAATATAATACAACCTTAAAGTATGTGCCGGTGATTCAAAGTATATTTTGGTGCTTCTCGACCGCGTCCAGTAAAGGGCGAAAGTGCTCATCGATGACAGTACTGCATCCAACTCTATTGATTCAGTGAAGCACAGCCGCAATGTAGGTGTGAAACAACACACGTCAATCCGTTAGATCACATCTTAACGTTGTTGATTGACCAGTGGACCGAACAACACACTATAAAATAAATTCGTTCTTTAGCCGTAAGTAATTCGCGATTTTCGGAAGGCAATGAACCACTACCCGAGCTTTAAATAGTATCTATCACCTATATCCTATATCCTTCCCTTTCTCTTTGACAAATCCATTACTGTTACTATCTCTGGAGACCCCTCATCCCTTGATGACGTTTGTTTGGAGGTATACACGGATTGATCCAACTCAAAGAAAGGTGTGTGCTTCTAGGGAAGGAAATTTCTTTAGGCTTCCGGATCCATGTAGTATTTTTCAAGCCGAGATATCGGCCATATACATCCGACAGAATATACGACAGGGATATTAGTTTCTGTAACGACAGTCTGTTCTAGTTCGCGAATGCCGGAAATCTCTTAACGAGATGGCGAGACGCTGCAATATCGAACTTTTCTGGATACCTGGTCACAACAACATTCCTGGTAACTCTACTGCGGACAAACTTGCTTAATCAGGTTATCCAATTTATAGGTTTACCGCTATCCGTCTGCAAATCAACAATTAGGCAATCTCTTTATGGGTCAGCCCAGAACACTTGGTTAACTCAAACCACTTGTTCAATATCCAGGTAAACATGGCCCACTTTCTACCTCTCCACCGACTCCGCAATCTAATTTTAACCTTAACTTTGGGTTGTATGCCAGAAGGCTTAACCTTCAACATTGACTACTGTAGCAGATGTCATAACATCGAAGAGGAGGAAACAGTAACTCAACTTCTCTGCCACTGCTCCACTCTCTCAATTTTGAGAGCTCCTAATCTGGGGCGCTATTTTTTTTCCAGTCTATCCCTTGCAGGTATCACAAAGGGACCGTTTCTAGGACCCAAGTGAAGCTGACTTATAATAGGCTGCCTGCCTAACCTAACCTATATCCGATATAAAATGAACGCACCGTTGCTTTAAAATATGTATACTTTAGAGCTTCTGAACTACTTACAGTGCAAAAAAGTTCAAGCCAAATGCCCACAAATACTTCTCCCCTACCCTGATTCTTACAACACATTTTCTTAGTTCCATTACAATGCTTTATGTGAGTAGGTGTTTATTACCATCTTAAATTGGGTATAACTACCAAAGAAAATAATATATGTATTCACCTGAAATCGTTTCATGTTTGACCGATCGCATGTAGTATTAAATTCAAGTGTGTAGTTTACCTTCTGTTCGAGATAAAAATATCGGGTGGTTAAATTTCAAGGGCCGATGTTGATTTTGAATAAAATACAAACTATTTAGGAAATTATTGTAATTTTATTTCATTATGATTTATATTGGTATTACTCAATTATGTATGGAACAAAATATCGGCCAAATGGGCTCCGCGACCACGGCGGCACACCTCCATCCAAATTTTCGGTGACCCTGAAGCATAATGGAGGTTCTATGCCGTTTTAGCTCTTGAATTGTTGCTGGCTTATCGACGTACACCTTTTCTTTCAAATAACCCAAAGAAAAAAGTCCAATTGACTTCGCCATTACGTGAGATAACACGGCCATTGAATTTGTTGCGCAAAAGAGCCATTGTTTCGTTAGCTGTGTGGCAAGTGGCACCGTCCTGCTGAAACTACCTATCGTCCACATCCATATCTTCCAATTCTGGCCATAAAAAGTTCGTTATCATCTCACGATAGCGAACACCATTCACAGTTACTGCCTGACCGTCCTCATTTTGGAAAAACTACGACCCGATGATGCCGCCAGCCCATAAACCGCACCAAACAGTCACTCTTTGTGGGTGCATTGGTTTTTCGACAATCACTCTTGGATTCTCATTCGCCCAAATGCGGCAATTCTGTCTATTGACGAATCCACTCAAGTGAAAATGTGCCTCATCACTGAAGATGATTTTCTTCGAAAATTGATCATCCACTGTTGCCATTTCTTGCCACCATTCTGCCCATTCACGACATTTGGAATGGTCAAGAGGCTTTAGTTCTTGAGCCAATTGCACCTTGTAAGCGTGTAAATGCAAGTCTTTATTCATAATGTTCATCAACGACGAGCGTGAGAGGTGCAATTGTTGGGCACGACGACGAGTTGAGGTGGACGGCTCTTCAGCCACACAATCGCGAACAGCAGCAATATTTTCTGTAGTTGGAGCTGTACGAGCATGCACTGGTGTTCTCATATCTTCTACAGACCCGGTTTGCTCGAATTTTTACACGATTTATGCGATTGTACGCACATTTGCACGATCAAATTGACCAAAAAATCACTTTAACACGTTGTTGGATTGTGTATCTCTCCATGGTTCAAATTGAGTAAGTCTTAAATAGAGAAATGTCAAATAAAATTCGGAAAAAAACTTGGCGTTTAGTTGTGGTTCACATTCAACATCGGCCCTTACAATTTAACCACCCTTTATTAAAGAATTTTTAAAACACTGGCTTAAAGTTTAGAACACTTTCGCTATTTTCAGAATTTCCCATCTCAAAATTTGTTTTCATAACTCGGTTTTAATCCAATTACTTATATATTATAAATCCAGCATGTTTCTTATAAAGACCCACCTATCTTTCCATACAAATCAACAGGTGCTTAAGCATGGCACTAAATTTTAATAAACATAAACAAAACCAGCGATAAACTAGAGGAATCAAAATAAAACCTCAACAAAGCCTAAAATACACCACATTTCCCCTTACAAGTAAACAATAACCAACACGAGGGTAATTTTAGGTCTGCTAAAGTTTTAGTGAGACGCTAGTCGACAGTCATCGTTTAGACGTTGTGCGGTACGTTTGCTTTTTTCTGAAAGCGAATTCACGTCGCTGGTAACAGCGTTAAGCAAAATTGTGTAAAAATAAAAAAATTTCAAAATTGCCATTAGTCAAAACCGGTCGGTTAAACGTGGGTGCTTGAAAATCGTCAAAGAAAAACAAGTGTTTTAATTAATTCAACTTCGGTTGATTAAATATAAATAAGAATAGCTAAATTTAAAGCTATTCTTTTAAAAAAATATTAAAAAATTAAGGTTTTTAAAGAAAAAAAAAAATTAAAGTTTAAGAGTGGAAAAAAATAAAGAAAATTTTGCTAAATAATTAAAGAAAATTCTAGCCACCCCCCAGGATTAGTGGCAGTTTTTCCTTAATATTCAGCAAAATTAAAAAGTTTTTTTAAGTGTTCAAATGTTTTGATTTATTATTTATTTTATTTTAATTGATAAATTTATAAAATTTTCAATTTAAATTTTTTCGTCGCGAAAAAAAGGTAAGAGCCAGACAGTTTAAAATTCATCATCTTTGTTGTAATTTGTTGGTCTTTTTTTTCAATTCTTCCTTCTTTGTTTGCTTCTTCTTATTCCCAACATCATTTGTTTTTGCTTTTGCTATTCATCTTCTTCTTCTTCCTGTCGTTGTTTGTTGTTGGACTTTTGTGTAACTAAAACTTCATTTAAGGGTGGCAGGGATGAATTATTGCGGATTTAGTAACATTTTTGCTAAAAAAAAGTACTTTTGGTGCAGAGGAAAAATAATAGATGTCCCTTAGAGTAAATGGAATATGTGAAAGGAAGATTCAAAAGTTTTTATACAGGAAAAAATATTAAACAAATTTAGTTTCTTAAGTAGAAAAATAGCTTTGCCAAATAAGAAGAATGAGACTATAACCCTAATTAAAACAAGTAAGAAAGTGCTATAGTCGGTCAAGACCGACCATACGATACCCATCACCATTATGGTGAAAGGTGTTCTTTTTCCTGTATAAAGACAAATATTTGCTAAATTTTGCCATCATACAAACATTTATATATTTAAGCTGTTTTTGTCATTTTGACTTATATGAGAGCTAGGGTCAAATGTGGACCGATTATCTCGAAATTTGTTATCTCGACAGTTGTTACAAAAATTATGTATGCAAAAAATAAACTTAAAATTCTCATTATTTTTAGATGTACGAGCGTTTTAGTGATTTTTGTCTCATTTAGTGCGTTTTTAAAGAAAAGTTTGTATGGGAGCTATGGTCAAATGTGGACCGATTTCAACGAAATTTGGGACAGTGATTTTAGTTTACATAAGCAGTATTTGATTTAAATTTCATGAAAAATATTAATATTTGTGGCCAATATATCAATTCCGGGAAGTGGGACCTATGGGAGGTACCATAAATAATGGACCGATTTACGAATTTCAATAGCCATGGTCCCATTATCAAAAAAATTATCTGTGCCAAATTTCATCAAATTATCTTTAGAATTGCGACCTGTAGTTTGATTACAAGGTTTGCATGGGGGTCCAGCCAGCCAGCCAGATGGACGGACGGACTGACATCGCTAAATCGACTCAAAAAGTGATTCTAAGCCTATTGGTAGACTAAAAGGTGGGTCTAAGACAAATATTTCTATGCGTTAGAAACATCAGCACAAACTTATAATACCCTTTCCACCTATGGTGGTGAAGGATATAAAAATATAGCTATAGCAAACTTATAATTCAAATTTTCCATACACATTTTAAATTGTAAGAATTTTATAATTTTAAAAATTGTTTATGAATTAGGGGCATAGCTTCTTAAGCAGGAAAGTAGCGATCTTTAGAATGATGACTCTTTGTAAAATAGGAAGAAATAGGATAAATCCTAAAGCTTTTCCAGGATCTCAAAGTGACTTTTATTTAAAAAGGATTGGTAAAAATAATGTACGAACGTTAGGTTAGTCATCGCATCTGGGCATATATGGTCCCTTTGTGGTATCTGGAGGGTCTAGAAAAGAAAGATAGCGAAAATAGTATTGATTTAATAATGCCTTGTTAGGACTGGGCAATGACGGATGACCTGGTTTGCAGTCTTTTCCTTCTCATACGTTACGTTAAGTAAGTCAAACGTTGCGTTAAGTTAGTCAGCGTCACTTGGGCCCTATAGATGGTCCCTTTGTGGTATATGCAAGGTCTAGTAAAGAAAGATTGCGAAACTAACTTCGATTTAACAATGGTCTGTTAGGACTGGGCAGTAACAGATGAGTTGAGTTGCAGTCTTTTCCTTCTCAACATTATGACAACTCTTAAGGTAGAAGGCCAATACAAGCGGCATGCGGTGGCGGGCGGTCGTAGTATTGCCAGTGCCTAAAATGTGCGTTTGTTTACAAAAATATTCATAAAAAAATATTTGGATAGGATATAATTAAGTCTGGCACCACAGAAAAAATCTGCCACGCGGAAAAGTGGAACTTTGTTCTACTTTTTTCCATTGCCACTTCAAATTTGACAAATCAAAAACAGCTGATTGCCACCCGCAGTCGCTTGCCGCGTGCTTTGGCCATCTACCTTTACTGTAATCAGCATTTTGAAGTCTACTCATACGTTACGTTAAGTTAGTGAGCGTCACTTGGACGCTATACATGGTCCCTTTGTGGCAACTTCAAGGTCTAGAAACGACCTGTTAAGACTGGGCAATGACGGATGATTTGAGTTGCATTTTTTCCTTCTCAACATTATGACAACTCTTACAGTATTCAGCACTCTGACGTCTCCTCATACGTAACGTAAGTCAGTGTCACTTGTGACCTATAGGTGGTTCCTTTTTGATATCGACAAGGTCTAGAAAAGAAGTATTTGGAAACTACTTTTGGTTTAACAACGACCTGTTATAAATGGGCAATGACGGATGAGTTGGGTTGCAGTACTTTCCTTCTGAACGTTAAGACAACTCTTAAGTAATCGTCGCTCTGAAGTCTTCATACGAAACCCAGAAACTTAATGCCCTGTAAGGGTTGTAATTAGATTGGCAAGTCGGTTTTGCTAGAGGGATCCCAAAACTGCACAGCCCTTAGGATCAAGAGAAGGCTAATGTTTGTTTCGAAACTAAACATGTGGTTTCCTTGCTTAAGATGGTTTGAACAGACCTATCAAGAAATTGATTTATTTGCAATTTATAGAAGGACAGCGGTAAATCTTTATACTGGCCATCTTCCTCCTAATTAAGCGGAGGAACATAGAATTTGGCAAGGTTATGAGCAATAATGTTTCCGGAAAGGTTTAATGGTGAAATGTCTCAAGTAGGAACATATGTCCCGAATATATTAGATAGTAATTTTATGACGAACTGACTGTCAATACAATAACGTATATCTTTTTCATATTTTCTGTGGTATCTTAGCCATGGCTGTTATTTTGGTCTGATAAAAAAATATGTCTTCCCTATATGCCTCACTTAAAAGCACCTCACTTCCTTTGTTTGACTTAAACCCGACCGTGTATAACTCAAGAAGTTCATTTTAAGAGACATTTGGATTTTTTTAGATGTTCACGGTACAAGATCGGTTGAAAATAGGAGTGAGTTTGTAGCAGTCAACGTTATTTTAGTTAGCATGTCCTACATAGTTGGAGTGTCAAGGAGATAGTGTCTTACCAAATAGTCAAGGCGAGGGGAATATGTGTCTTAAAAGGTTTTAATTCTAATGATACTTGAAAACGTAAAAGCTGAATATAGCAGATGAGATATTCACAATACAAGATCGGTCAAAAGGAGGAGTAAGTAATGGGTGTTTTTTTTAGAGGTATAGAACTTCGAATTGAAAAAAAACACAAGAAATTCGTTTTAATGTCCATCAATTTGGCTTTATTGGAAGGATAATTTTATGCCATTAATGTTTAAATATGATTTCGGGCATGTGGCCGCCGCGGCTGGCTCGAATAAAGCCAATTCTACAGGTCCAATTTTCAACTACTTTTTTGAGCATATGGGGCCGTATGTTGGCAATAACGCCACGAATGTTTCTGGTTTGTTGGCGTAGACGAGCGACTTCACATATCCCCAAAGAAAATAATTCAGTGGTGTCAAATCGCACGATCTTGGTGGTCAATTGACAGGTCCATTCCGCGAAATTATGCGCTCATCGAATGTTTCCTTCAATAAATCAATTGTGACGTGCGCTGTGTGGCATGTAGCGCCGTCTTGTTGGAACCACAACTCATCCACATTCATGCCATCCAATTGGGGAACAAAATAGTCGGTTATCATGGCTCTATACCGGTCTCCATTTACGGAAGAAGTATGGCCCAATGACTCCACCAGCCCATAGAGCACACCAAACAGTCAGTTTTTGTGGATGTAATGGCGTCTCAAGGGTCTCATGTGGATTCTCTTCACTCCAAATGCGGCAATTTTGCTTGTTGACGTAGCCATTCAACCAAAAATGAGCCTCATCACTGAACAAAATTTTGAGATGAAAATCAGCATCGAGATCAATCTCATTTTCGGCCCATACACCAAAATCACGACGCATTGCATGGTCTCGCGGCTTTAATTCTTGCACAAGCTGGATCGTGAAGGGCGCAAGCCAAGATCTTTGCGCAAAATCTTCCATAAAGTTGATGGACAAAGCTCCAATTGCTGTGCACTGTGGCGAATCGATTCATTCGGGTCCTCTTCAACACTTTGCTCTACAGCGGCAATTGTTTCTTCGGTGCGCACTGTTCGACGTCGCTGCGGATGCGTATTATCACATAGAGTAAACGTAGTGCGAAAACGATCCATGGTTAACCGAATTAATTGCTCTGATGGACGATTATGTCGACCATAAAATGGATGGAGCTTGCGGTAAACTTCGCGAACTGAACCATTATTTTCGAAATAAATTTGCACGATTTGCAAGCGTTGTTCTTTTGTCAACCTGTTCATGATGAAATGGCAAACCAAACTAAATATTAATCACTTGACAGCTGACAAAATGGCCGCCAGTTAAAAAAGTGATGCCAACTTAAAGTTCTATACCTCAATAAAAAACACCCGATATATAGCAGTCAACGTTTATTTAAGATATTCTTTAGTTAATCCAGAAGTTTGTTAAGAAGATAGTGCCTAACCTATTAGTCAAGTCGAGGGGAATAATACTAATGCTACTTGTATACATTAGAGCAGAGAATCTGAGAATTTTAACAAAAAAACTTGGCGATTAGCGTTGGAGAGTGCAGGCCACCAGAATGTAGGAATCCAATTAAACTAGTTGAAAAATTAAACTAGGTTAAAGCTAGGGATAGACTTTTAAAGAAAATATTGATTCGGAATATTGATTTGACAAAGAGGCCAGATTTTGTAATAATCGAAACAGACATATAAAGAGAAGGCTATAGTCAGGCGACGTTGAAAGCATTTAGAACTCAAATTCGCTTAAATGTTGGGAAGCCTTTATCTGAACTCATTTAAGTCAAGCACTGTCTTCTACAATGGGCGTAGGAAAGATTAACTTCTAACTGTTGGTGTGTCAAATAAAGTACGAAGAATATACTTTTTCCTATGTACTTTAGAATACGGGATCTGAACTTAATCTTATCACGCTTGAAATGTACAAGGAATTGCTAATTCAGACTTTATTCTATGATTGCTTTTATGTCTGTACGTCGAAAAGCGTAAGAGAGAAGGCGATTTATGCTAAAAGACAAATAAGACGGTTGAAGATAGAAAGATCTCGAATCAGCATTAAAAGGTGGAGTACTCTGAATAAAAAGTAGTAGACTGTTACTGTCTTAATCCAAAAGATTTAAAATGAAAAGTGTTAATTTGATGGTATAGACTTTACAGTCACTCCGATGCTTAAGCACCTACAGATATCTTAAAAATCGAATATATCCGTAATCTTTATGACATTCGAGTTACGAACGTGCTAAGCAGTTGACTTTTCCAAAATAATGTGTTAATCTTTATGACAAATTTCTTTATGTTATCTTTTAAAACCTACTTAAAGCCGACGTCTGAAAATTGTCTGAAGTATCCGCAATTCAAAAACTTCCGAAACTATGAACAAGAGTTATATAACGATCCAGTTGCAGCAGCATTTTAAAGCCGATGTCTAAGAACTGTCTTAAGTATATGCAAATTAAGAACCTCCGAAACTCTGAACGTGAGTTATGCAACAATCCAGTCTCAGTCTGATTTTAACCCTACCAAAAAGAAAGGCGAGAAGCTACCTTATAAATCTAGTATAATCGAAATCTTCATGACATCCGAGAACATGCCAAGGCATCGTTGCAGTTGACTTTTTCGAAGCAAGGTATTTATTTCTTGACAAAAGAATAATAAGAACCTACTTAAAACCGACGTCTGAAAATTGTCTGAAGTAGTCGCAGTTTGAAAACTTGACTTTAATCCTTTCGAAAAGACATGCTAGAAGCCTCATTATTCTTGATACCTTAAAAATTTGGTATATATATATAATTCCCCGACAACATTCCAATTGGAACATGGTGTACTTCTCTCAGACTCATTGAAAGGGACCTACGTTTTAACTCCGGCTTCGAACGGCAAATGCATTAAGGTACAAGGCCAATACACGCGGCAAGCGGCTGCGGGCGGTCGTCGTATTGCCAGTACATAAAATGTGCGTTTGTTTACAAAAATATTCATATACAAATATATTTGAGTAGGATATAATTAAATCTGGCAGCACTGAAAAAATCAGCCGCGCGGAAAAGTAGAACAAAGTTCTACTTTTTTTCCATTGCCGCTTCAAATTTGACAAATCAAAAAACAGCTGATTGTCGCCCGCAGCCGCTTGCCGCGTGCATTGGCCTTCTACCTTTAGTTAGAGAAGTTTTACTCAATAACCAGTGGCTAGCTGAGTTATGAGGTGAACCGCCGCTTTTTGTTGAAAATTTCTTATTTTCAAGTTGTTCTGGCCAGCGATCGAACTTGGGACCTCGGTATGCTAGGCGGATGACTAACCTGCTATACCAAGGCGGTTAAAAAAATGGTATACTACATTTAAAAAGCCTCCGAAACTCTGAACGAGATTTGTACAACGAAAAATATGTCGTTTTGAAAGGGGAAGGAAACTGCAAGTTTAAACTGTTAAAAGTCTTTGATCCCGTGAAACACACATCTTTTATCTAGGACATTAGTTTTCCAAATTTAAGAGATTGAGGTTTATGCAATTATAAGCGGGCGTCAGCGGATTTTAAATACTAGCGCTTTCTTCCTAGATCTAAGGAAGGAGCTATCGTTAGAAGAATTTTTTCTCGTCACCGTATCAGATGTAAGATCTATCAATTCATTGCTAAAAAGTCACTGTTTAATGAAGATTTTAGATGCTTATTTAAGCTGTCAACGACGAGCGCTAAAGATCGATATTACCAAAATTATTTGGTATAAATTTGCAAATCTAGACACCAACTATCAAGCATAATTTTACCTATGGTTAAGGGTTGGGACAGATTTGAGGATTACTGGGTCAAATCACACGATCTTAGTGCCTAGTTCATATCACCTTCACGTGAAATAACATAGCTATCTCACGTGAACTGAACGCTGAGATCGTGCGATTTGATCGTGTTAGACTTTTTTCTTGAGGTTTTTTCTTAATTCGAAGGTTTGTGCAAATTATCCTCAAAATTATCATAACCCTTAGAACTTCTCAGAGAAACTTGACTATTTAATTTAAATAAACCAAAGTTAATTGTAAAGAGCGTTCTCAATCAAGTCCAAATATTTGACCCCTTTAAACAGGAAACTAGAATAGGAGAAGTTAAATAACAATTTTCTTTCATGAATTATAAATTTAACTATATTTAACTGCGAGAGGCTTCTTTAAAGATCTATTATATGTAAGCCGATAATCCAAATAAAGAAATTCAAATTTTGAAGACTGCTTTTTTTGAAAAAACTGGCTGTCCCAATGGTATTTGTCTGCGTGTGTTGTAGGGGATGTTGGATACCAAGCAACGGTTCTGATTGACCTTTAGTTGGTAAGACCAGACTAATCTTGGTTATCCTTCATCTCAACTGTGGACAATGACCTCCTCGTGTTATCACCCGGGGCAATATGTTAACACCAGTTAATTAAGTGAGCTAACATGTGCCGCTGGTTCTCCCATAAGAACGATAAAAATATGGGTTAGATCGTCGGGCTAGGAACCCACTCCTGAAAAAAAACAATTACTCCGGTATGTGATGAAAATCGATCGTTTTCAAATCGATCGATTTCAGATATATTTTTGAAATAATTTTCGATTATTTTCCAAAAAAAAAAAAAAAATAAAAGTTGGACTTTAATCCTTTTGACTGACATATTATCTTTCATTTGGCTTAATTTTTCTGTGGAAATGGGGAAAGCTATCAAAAATCTACCGATTTGAAAACGATTGATTTCCATCACATGCCGGACTGTGAAAAAGTTAAAATTAGAATAAAAACCGTCCCCTAATATCAGAAGAAGACATCCGAAACTTCGATGGAAAGACCAAGTAGAGGAAAATCTTTTAAAGCTTGGCCTTCGAATTTAAAGAGTATGCTCACAAGATCAGAGCGCATAGAATTCTAAAATATGCTCGGCCTTAGACATTAACAGCTTCTAAATTTAGGCCATTTATGTAAGTAAATATTTGTCTTTGGAATACCGCTTTAAACTGTTTCCAATTTGTGCTTAACAAAACAAATAAATTGGGATCCTAGTGCAATACGCTTATGTCAAACTTTTTAATAAAATGTTGAATATCTCATACCATGTTTAAAGATTCAAATTTTGGGGACTTCAGCATTAATTTTCTATAAATACATAGTCCGATTTTCATAGTTTAAAACTTTTGCAAAAAAGTACCAATATCTACTACCATTTTTTGCGTACCAAGTGTGAATGTGTTGATACAAAATTCATTCAACACATTGTCAAAATTTTAGGGTGGTGTTTTCCGTTAGTTTTTTTTTTTTTTCTATTTTCTCTATATAAACTATTATTTTTATTGTTGTTATTTTGTTTTATTATAAGTTTTTTGACTTTATAAAAATTGTCTATGTATGAGTTTATGATAATGGCCATTTTATTTCCCTAAGAATTTCATTAAAATTCATGATTTCTAATAGATTTTAGCAAAGTTTTTAACAAAAACCCATGAAATCCTTAAAGATTTCATAAAATTTTCCTTAAAATGCTCTTGTATTTATTGATTTTTCCTTAATTTTCATACTCTACTCTCGAGAGTTTTTCTTTTTTTTTTGTTTTTTGTGATTCTCTATATGAATTTGTATATATGTATAAGTGTGTGTGTTGGATTAAATGTGAGTGGATAAGTGTGTGTGTGTGCTTGTGTATGTGTAGATCCACCACCCCTGTTCAAAAGGGTGTGTACTGGGTGAATTTTTTTGTTTTTTTTTCTTTTGGCATTTGTTTGAATTATCGTTGTTTTTGTTAAAGTGCGCGAAAGCCAAACGTCATATGAAAATATTCACAACCGACTACTTTTTATATACATTCTACACGTTTTTATTACTGTTTTTTCTCTGTGTGTTTTTTGTTGCTGTTGTTGGATTTTATAGAGTACATACATTCATTATTCAGGACATTCTATTGAAACAAGGAAACTGTAAAATTCAGTTTTTGTATGATTCATGTCCATGTGGTTGATAACGACCGGGAACATCTTTTTCTATTTTTAGAATGTCTTTTTCGGAAAAACCGGCTCCCTTAACGGTATTTGTTTAATGAAAACCGGTTTAAATAGTATTTTTTTTTTTAAAGAAAACTCCTTCCAATTTCTTTTTAACCGAACATTATAGAAAATGCTCTTAGATAAAATGATCTTCAAATTTTGTATAGGACATACATAGGAAATATTAAGTCCTAATTAAATTTTTTTCACTACTTTTTTTTTTTTTTATAATGTATTACACGTGATGCGAAGATGAAGTCGTATTCCTTTTATATACATATTTTTTAAAAATTATATTTACCCAGCAAAACTTTGGTAATGGCAAGTACTCTGATAACTGGTTACCTTGTAACGACTACAACATACCATCCGAATTAATAATAAGTTATTACAGAAGTACTTATTTGTAATTAAGATGGTAATTTAAACTGAATGGCTCCGGTTCGAATCCCACCAAGACCAACAATTTTTTTTTATTTTTTTTTTATTAAAAGAGTTTTTTAAATGATTTTTGAATTTTAAGAACTTAAATATTACCTTCTGTAAAAAAAAATTTTAGAAAACTAACTCGAGGTAATGAAAAAATACCATCATGAGTCAATTTTGATTATGTAGGGGATGTTGAATACCAAACACGATTCTAATTGGTCTTAATTTGGTAAGCCCAACTTATCTGGGTCATCCTTCATCTCAACTGTGGACACACACCTCCTCATGGTATCACCCGGGGAGCTAGTTTAACACCCATTAATATTGTGAGTTAACATGTTCCGAGAGTTGTCCCATAAGATCGATAAAAATGGCTTAGAATTACGGACTAGTAACCCTCTCTTGAAAAAAAATACAATGAAGAGGATAAAATTAGAAATGAAATGTCCCACTACCTAATATTAGAGGAGGATGTCCGAAACTTCGATAGAAAGACCAAGTAGAGAAACATTTTTCAAAGCTTGGCCTATAAAATTGGAGAATATTCGCACAAGATCGAAATCCATGGAATTCTAAAATATGCTCAGACTTTGGCCTTAACAGGTTGTAACATTTAAGTAAGTAAGAGTCAATCTTATTTAAAAACTTATACAAAAAAGAAGATTTAAATTGTTTAAGTTTTAAAATAATTTTAAAAAAGTTTTAAAATAATTACAAAAAATCGTATAAAAATATTTTTCCAAAAATTACAACAAAGCAAAAAAAGCAGGGAAAAACAAAGTTATTTTCACATGATTTTGGATCTAAAAATAAAAATTGTTTATATTAATTATAAGCTGCTAAGTTTTCAACATATGAAGTAGCTCAGTGGAAGAGTCTCTGACTAGCAGTCGGAGGGTCTGGGTTCGAGCCCCCATGGGATCATAAAAAAATTTTGTATTTCGTTAAAAAATATATGTTTTTAATAAAACAACAACAAAAAAATTGTTGCTGTTGTTGTTGTTGCTTTCAAATTGCTTACCCAAGTCATTACTTTTCTGCAATTGGTAAGTACTTGCCTCCAATGACATCCCCATGTTAATGCAATGACTTAAACAGCGAATGAGTAAGTAGTTCGTGTTCAATAGTTTAGCTGTTTAACTCATTATTTGGTAATGAAAAGTTTTACTGGGTATTTAAGCACTCCCGTTATTGGATCTTGTGAACCAATTGTATTAAAATTCTTCTTCTTCTTCCCAGTGGAACATAGGGCCTCAACCATCCTTTTATATCGAACTCTATTGTGAGATATTTAGCATACATCATTCCATAAATGGTTTGTTACTTGGAACTCCTCATCAAATGACCTTCTTCACGTTCTAGCAGGTGCACCAACTCGACGACCGCTTCTCTGTAGATTCCAACGGAGCGCTTGTCGAGCAATGTCGGTATGTGGCCTTCGAAGTGTGTGGCCTATCCACCGCCATTTCCGTTGACATACCTCTATAAAAGCATATATTAAGGATTTGCCGCAAGCATTTGTACGCAAAAGTTTGTAGACCCTTATCGCTGGCGCTTGTGCGTTTCCAAGTTTCGCAGTCGTTAAATTGTAAGGTTAAATTGTAAGGGCCGATGTTGAATGTGAACTACACCTAAACTCCAAGTTTTTTTCCGAATTTTATTTGACATTTCCTATTTCAGAATTACTCAATTTGAACCATGGAGAGATACACAATCCAACAACGTGTTAAAGTTATCCAGACTTATTATGAAAATGGGCGTTCAAATCAAAATGCATATTGTGCACTTGGTGATTTTTTGGTCAATTTGATAGTCCAAATGTGCGCACAATCGCAAAAATCGTGTAAAAATTCGAGCAAACCGGGTCTGTAGAAGATGTGAGAACACCAGTGCATGCCCGTACAGCTCGTACTGCAGAAAATATTGCTGCTGTTCGCGATAGTGTGGCTGAAGAGCCGTCCACCTTAACTCGTCTTCGTGCCCGACAATTGCACCTCTCACGCTCGTAGTTGATGAACATTATGCATAAAGACTTGCATTTACACGCTTACAAGGTGCAGTTGGCTCAAGAACTACAGCCTCTTGACCATTCCAAACGTCGTGAATGGGCAGAATGGTGGCAAGAAATGGCAACAGTGGATGATCAATTTTCGAAGAAAATCATCTTCAGTGATGAGGCCCATTTTCGCAATGAACAGAATTGCCGCATTTGGGCGAATGAGAATCCAAGAGTGATTGTCGAAAAACCAATGCACCCACAAAGAGAAACTGTTTGGTGCGGTTTATGGGCTGGCGGCACCATCGGGCCGTATTTTTTCCAAAATGAGGCCGGTCAGGCAGTTACAGTGAATGGTGTTCGCTATCGTGAGATGATAACGAACTTTTTATGGCCCGAATTGGAAGACATGGATGTGGACGATATGTGGTTTCAGCAGGACGGTGCCACTTGCCACACAGCTAACGAAACAATGGCTCTTTTGCCCAACAAGTTCAATGGCCGTATTATCTCACGTAATGGCGATGTCAATTGGCCGCCAAGATCAAGTGATTTGACACCGTTGGACTTTTTTCTTTGGGGTTATTTGAAAGAAAAGGTGTACGTCGATAAGCCAGCAACAATTCAAAAGCTAAAGGATGAGATAATTCGGCACATTAACGGCATAGAACCTCCATTATGCCTCAGGGTCATCGAAAATTTGGACCATCGGATGGAGGTGTGCCGCCGTGGTCGCGGCCCCCATTTGGCCGATATTTTGTTTCATACATAATTGAGTAATACCAATATATCATAATAAAATAACCCAGTAAAACTTTTCATTACCAAATAATGAGTTAAACAGTTAAACTATTGAACACGAACTACTTACTCATTCGCTGCTTAAGTCATAACATTAACATGGGGATGTCATTGGAGGCAAGTACTTACCAATTGCAGAAAAGTAATGACTTGGGTAAGCAATTTGAAAGCAACAACAACAACAGCAACAATTTTTTTGTTGTTGTTTTATTAAAAACATATATTTTTTAACGAAATACAAAATTTTTTTATGATCCCATGGGGGCTCGAACCCAGACCCTCCGACTGCTAGGCAGAGACTCTTCCACTGAGCTACTTCATATGTTGAAAACTTAGCAGCTTATAATTAATATAAGCAATTTTTATTTTTAGATCCAAAATTATGTGAAAATAACTTTGTTTTTCCCTGCTTTTTTTTGCTTTGTTGTAATTTTTGGAAAAATATTTTTATACGATTTTTTGTAATTATTTTAAAACTTTTTTAAAATTATTTTAAAACTTAAACAATTTAAATCTTCTTTTTTGTATAAGTTTTTACATAAGATTGACTCTTACTTATTTAAATGTTACAATCTGTTAAGGTCAAAGTCTGGGTATATTTTAGAATTCCATGGATTTCGATCTTGTGCGAATATTTTCCAATTTTATAGGCCAAGCTTTGAAAAATGTTCCTCTACTTGGTCTTTCTATCGAAGTTTCGGACATCCTCCTCTAATATTAGGTAGTGGGACATTTCAATTCTAATTTTATCCTCTTCATTGTATTTTTTTTTTCAAGAGAGGGTTACTAGCCCGTAATCCTAACCCATTTTTATCGATCTTATGGGACAACTCTCGGAACATGTTAACTCACAATATTAATGGGTGTTAAACTAGCCCCCCCGGGTGATACCATGAGGAGGTGTGTGTCCACAGTTGAGATGAAGGATGACCCAGATAAGTTGGACTTACCAAGTTAAGACCAATTAGAATCGTGTTTGGTATTCAACATCCCCTACATAATCAAAATTGACTCATGATGGTATTTTTTCATTACCTTGAGTAAGTTTTCTAAAATTTTTTTTACAGAAGGTAATATTTAAGTTCTTAAAATTCAAAAATCATTTAAAAAACTCTCTTAATAAAAAACAAGTAAGAAAGCGCTATAGTCGGTCAAGCCGACCATACGATACCCTTCACCACTAAGGTCAAAGGTGTTATTTTTCCTGTATAAAGACAAATATTTGCTAAATTTTGCCATCATACAAACATTTTCTCAAAACGTATATATTCAACCTGTTTCCGTCATTTGGACTTATATGAGAGCTAGGGTCAAATGTGAACCGATTATCTCGAAATTTGGCAAATTGATTACAGTTGTTACAAAAACTATGTGTGCAAAAAATAAACTCAAAATTTTCATTATCTTTAGATTTACGAGCGTTTTAGTGATTTTTTGTCTCATTTAGTGCGTTTTTGAAGAAGAGTTTGTATGGGAGCTATGGTCAAATGTGGACCGATTTCAACGAAATTTGGTACAGTGATTTAAGTTTACATAAGCAGTATCTGTTTTAAATTTCATGAATATAATATTGATATTTGTGGCCAATATAGCAATTCCGGGAAGTGGGACATATGGGAGGTACCATAAATAATAGACCGATTTTGACCAATTTCAATAGCCATGGTCCCATTATCAAAAAAGTTATCTGTGCCAAATTTCATCGAATTATCTTTAGAATTGCGACCTGTAGTTTGATTACAAGGTTTACATGGGGGTCCAGCCAGCCAGCCAGACGGACGGACGGACATCGCTAAAGCGACTCAGAAAGTGATTCTAGGCCTATTGTTATACTAAAAGGTGGGTCTAAGACAAATATTTCTATGCGTTACAAACATCAGCACAAACTTATAATACCTTTTCCACCTATGGTGGTGAAGGGTATAAAAAAATAAAAAAAAAAAAAAAATTGTTGGTCTTGGTGGGATTCGAACCGGGGCCATTCAGTTTAAATTACCATCTTAATTACAAATAAGTACTTCTGTAATAACTTATCATTAATTCGGATGTTATGTTGTAGTCGTTACAAGGTAACCAGTTATCAGAGTACTTGCCATTACCAAAGTTTTGCTGGGTACTTACAAGTTTTAAAAAAATGTTTGTATGATGGTAAAATATAGGAAATATATGGGTCTTTTATTGAGAAGCATCTTTAAACTTTCTTGACTATTGGAACACATTTAACCTAGGTGGTGTAGGGCATTAAATGGTCGGGTTTGACCCACTATAAAACTTTATTACTTGTTTTTCCTTAGAAATGTATTTTTCTCTTAAAAAAGTAACTCAAATCGACTTCATTAAAGGAATTTCTTAACAATTTTTTTTTTCAAAATATTCATTTTGTTTTTGTTGTTGGTTTTCTTTATCCTTTTTTTGTTGCCTTTTAATGTATCAATTATTTAATGCGCAGGTCACACAATTAGTAGAACTGTCAAATTTCATTGTAACAACTGTCAAACTAAGAAGAATTTGCGATAAGGAGGACCAACAAAAAGAGTTGCAATGTAAAAAAAAATTAAATGTGATGAGTTTTTAGTTTTGGAATAATTTAGTTGTTCTTTTAAAATGCATTTCAAATTAAAACTTAAGTTAAATAAGACATTTACTTAAGTATAGTCCTAATGTAAGTAGGAGTAGCAGTACAAAGACATAATTAGATTTTGGGAAAACGGATTAAGGATTCTGGGAATCCCTTTTGAATGTCGTTTTCTTAAGTGTTCATGTTTTTCAGTGATGAGTTTTTAAATAGGTTGATATCGTCGTATTTCTATTACTTTTAAAAGTATTTTAAATAAACGTGTTCTTCTTTCAGAACATGTGGGTTTTTTCCCTGATGTATTTGGTGTTACTTCCTTTATTCTTTGAATTTATTTTTTGTTCTTGTCTAAAAGCATCCTTTTTAAATTTTACATCTTTACATCCTTGGGGTGTTTCGTAAATATCGTGTCTTATTTTAATGCTTTTTATTTTATTCTTTTGGTAGATGTTTCTTTTTATATCCACCATCAAAAAGAATGGGAGGTATATTGAGATTGTCATTCCGTTTGTAATTTCCTTAATATTGGCCCAAAAACCAAAAGCGATATATATTCTGAATCCTTATAAAATTCTAAGACGATTGAGCGATGTCCGTCTATCTGTCTGTCTGTCTGTTTGTCCGTCTGTCTGTCTGTGTGTCTGTCTGTCTTAAATCGGTCCATTTTTTGACCATAGCTTTCATATAAAAACCGCTCCCGGTAACCACTAAAATGCTACAAACGCCAGTTAAAAGCTATAAAATTACAAACTATGTCAGCTCCGTTCGTCCGTGTTGTAATCAAACTATAGGTCGCAATTCTAAAGATAATTTGATGAAATTTTGCACAGATGATTTTTTTGATAATAGGACCATGGCTATTGAAATTCGAAATCGGTCCAGTATTATGGTACCTCCCATTGGTCCCACTTCCCGGAATTGATATATTGGCCACAAAAGTCAATATTTTTTCATGAAATTTAAAACAGATACTGCTTATCTACCAAATTTCGTTGAAATCGGTCCACTTTTGACCATAGCTATAAAAGTTTAGCATAGCAATAAATCGCTTGAGCTCTTGAGCCACTTTGGGTTTTGGGAATTCTTTTATGCACGCGACCTTATCTGGTAATGGGCCGATGCCCTCAGCGTTGACCAAGTGTCCCAGAAATTTAATTTCGGTCTTCCCAAATTCACACTTTTTTGAATTTATGACAAGGTTATTATCACTGAGTCGGCGAAAAACTTCAAGAACAACAGACGTTGAGGCTACACAAATATCGTCTATGTATGGGAACGCGAAATCACAACCTCTTAAAACCTCATTTATAAGACGCTGAAAAGTTTGGGCAGCGTTGCAAAGCCCAAACGTCATAAATTAAAATTCAAATAGCCAAAAAGGTGTACTAATAGCGGTTTTCGGTATATCGTCGACATGAATTGGCACTTGGTGGTAGGCTTTTTGTAAATCTATTATAGAAAATATTTTCTTACCTCGTAAGTTTGTAGTAAAATCGGTCAAAAAAGGAAGGGGGTAACGGTCAGGAATCGTCTGGGCATTCAGTGCGCGATAGTCGCCACAAGGACGCCAAGTTCCGTCATCTTTTTTGACCATATGCAACGGACTGGACCAGTTGCTACTGGATGGTGGACATATACCTGTTTTTATCAAGAAATCGAATTCCTTCTTAGTAGCTGGAAGTTTTTCTGGAGGCAGTCGCCGTGGTCGACAAAAAACTGGTTGGCCTGTCGTTTCAATTCTGTGTGCGATTGATGACTTAGCTGTAGAGCCGTATGGAGCTAACTTAGTTAGGCGAGGAAATTGCTTTAATATTTTGGTGAAAGGATCGGTTGCGAAGAATGTTTTGATTACGGCAGGTTCACAAGAGTTTGCGGATGGGAGCTTTGATATGCTGCCTGTGCTATTGTCGATGAGTCGATTACGCCGTAGGTCTATAAGTAAATCATAGTGTTTTATAAAGTCGGAGCCAATGATAGGCGACGTTACGTCCGCAATAATAAAGGGCCAATAAAAGTCACGGGATAGACCTAAATCTAGTTTTTTTTTTCACCGATTACCTTTATGGGCGAGCCGTTGGCTTCATATAATGAGACAACCGTCGGACGCACGTCAACAGATTTGAACGTCAAAGGTAGAACAGAAACATCTGCCCCACTATCCACTAGAAAATTTTTCTTTGTATACTTATCCCTAATTTGAAGACGAAATATTTGGCACTTGGGAGAGAGAGTATCGCCAGGCTCACCCTCCGTCCCAAGAAGTCAATCAGAAGATGAAGAAGATTCTCTTATATGTACTTTTTTGGACAGTACGTTTGCTTGACGTTTATGTCTACATGGGCTACGACATTTGTTTGCGTTTCGGCCATATTTTTTATGATACCAGCATTCCTCAACGTGTGTGTCGTTGTCATAATATGGGTGAGCCTGCGAGGGATAGCGAGTTGATGACGGCATACGTGATCGTGAAAGTGATCGAGTTGACATTTTTTCGAATTTCTTTCCCAGTTCCACGACGGCTTCATGAAGCTCGTTTATTTCGTTTGTTGAATGTTGTTGAACTCGATTAATTTGATTCGAGGCCATAGCGTCTATGATAGAGTCGGCAATTTTAGTAAACTCCAATGGCGTACCAGCTGAGGCGGCCACGACCGGTTGGGCGAATTCCGGCAAGCGTTTTATCCATAATCCCTTTAGAGCAGCATCTCCAAGAGTCTTGCCAGCCACACGTTTCATCTTGAAGTAAAGGTCATTTTGTCGCCAAGGGGGAGCTCCGAAAGGAGGCGATTAAGACGTCGCTGCCCGCTGTCTTTTCTCAAAACGCACTAAACGAGACAAAATTCACTAAAACGCTCGTAAATCCGAAGATAATGAGAATTTTAAGTTTATTTTTTGCATACATAATTTTTGTAACAACTGTATCAATTTGCCAAATTTCGAGAGAATCGGTCCACATTGGACCATAGCTCTCATATAAGTCCAAATGGTGGAAACAGCTTAGATGTATAAGTTTTAAGAATATGTTTGTATGATGGCAAAATTTAGCTAATATTTGTTTTTATACAGGAAAAAGAACACCTTTAACCTTAGTGGTGAAGGGTATCGTATGGTCGGGCTTGACCGACTATAGCACTTTCTTACTTGTTTTTCTTGTAACATTTTGGCACTTTGTTGTTTTGATTATTATATAGTTATCCTTTCCTCACATTCTCTTTACTTCCTCTCCCTCTCTCTCTCTCTCTCTCTTTAGATGTTACGTGTTTTATATTAGGATAATAACCTCTCGCTATAGTTTATATACTTTTTTTCTCGTAATAATTTATGTAGTTGTTGTTATAGTTTACTGTTGCTATTTTTATGGTTGTTTTTGTACAGTATCTACAGAGGGTTTTTTTCCAAGCTACAGATGTCTATCAGGCTCCTTCATCATGTGTTTCATATTAAATTTAGTAAAACAGTTAAGGACATAAGTGGACGAATTAATTTTTTTAATTTGTTGGAAATTTCACTGTGAAATTTTTGTTCGGAAATCTCACTCTTTTAAAGATACATATCGTTAGTCTTATGTAGAAAGGGCCTAACTCACACTTTTTTTGAAATTGTTTTTTTTTTCGTAATTCCAATGCATTTAACGCAAATACACCTCCTCACAAAAATTTTAGGCAATTTTATCAAAATTATCGGCTTTTTAAGTAATTTTTTAAAAAGCCCTAACTTATTCCTTAACAAGTAAGAAAGTGCTATAGTCGGTCAAGCCCGACAATACGATACCCTTCACCACTAAAGTCAAAGTTGTACTTTTTCATCTATAAAACAAATATTTCCTAAATTTTGTCAAAATACGAAAATTTTTTTAAGGCTTATAAATTTAAGCTGTTTTCGTCATTTATGCTTATATGGGGGCTAGGGTCAAATGGGAACCGAGCATCTTAAAATTTAGCAATTGATTAAAGTTTTTTCAAAAATTATGTGTGCGAAAAATAGAGTGAAAATTGTCATAATTGTCGGATTTATGAGCGTTTTAGTGACTTTTGTCTCATTTAGTGCGTTTTTAAAGAAGAGTTTGTACGGGAGCTATGGTCAAATGTGGACCGATTTTTACGATTTTACAGTGATTTTAGATATGCAGTATCTGTTTTAAATTTCATTAAAAAATATTGATATCTGTGGCCAATATATCAATTCCGGGAAATGTGACCTATGGGAGGTACCATAAATAATGGACCGATTTTTACAAATTTCAATAGCCATGGTCCCATTATCAAAAAAATGATATGTGCCAAATTTCATCAAATTATATTTAGAACTGCAACCTGTAGTTTGATTACAAGGTTTACATGGGGGTCCAGCCAGCCAGAAATTTCATGAAAAAATATTGATATCTGTGGCCAATATATCAATTCCGGGAAATGTGACCTATGGGAGGTACCATAAATAATGGACCGATTTTTACAAATTTCAATAGCCATGGTCCCATTATCAAAAAAATGATCTGTGCCAAATTTCATCAAATTATATTTAGAACTGCAACCTGTAGTTTGATTACAAGGTTTACATGGGGGTCCAGCCAGCCAGCCAGCCAGACGGACGGACGGACATCGCTAAATCGACTCAGAAAGTGATTCTAAGCCTATTGGTATACTAAAAGGTGGATCTACGACAAATATTTCTATGTGTTACAAACATCAGCATAAACTTATCATACCCTTTCCACCTATGGTGGTGAAGGGTATAAAAATTATATTTATACCCTTCACCACCAGAGGTGGAAAGGGTATTATAAGTTTGTGCTGATGTATGTAACGCATAGAAATAATTGTCTTATCTTTTAGTATACCAATAGGCTTAGAATTACTTTCTGAGTCGATTTAGCGATGTCCGTCCGTCTGGCTGGCTGACTGGCTTGACCCCCATATAAACCTTGTAATCAAACTACAGGTCGCAATTCTTAAGATAATTTGATGAAATTTTTCACAGATCATTTTTTTGATAATTGGACCATTGCTTTTGAAATTCGTCAAAATTGGTCCATTATTTATAGTAGCCCCCATAGGTCCCACTTCCCGGAATTGAAATATTGACCACAAATATAAATGTTTTTTCATGAAATTTAAAACAAACTTAAATCACTGCACCAAATTTCTTTGAAATCGGTCCACATTTGACCATAGCTCCCATACAAATTCTTCTTTAAAAACGCACTAAATGAGACAAAAATCACTAAAACGCTCATAAATCTGAAAATAATGAGAATTTTGAGTTAATTTTTTGCATACATAATTCTTGTAAAACCCGCCAATCAACTTGCGAAATTTCGAGAAAATTGGTCCACATTTGATCCTAGCTATCATATAAGTCCAAATGACGGATACAGCTTAAATATATAAGTTCTGACAAAATGTTTGTATGATGGCCAAATTTAGCGAATATTTGTCTTTATACACGAAAAAGAACACCTTTCACTTTAGTGGTGAAGGGTACCGACTATAGCACTTTCTTACTTGTTTTTTAATAAAAATTAGATGAAAAGGCATCGATATAAACTTCATTTGAAGTTTTCAGATTTTTAAATTTTATAAAGTTGATCTTTACTTTTGCCCTCCACTGTTTCTTATATACATTAAGATTTATTATCATTTTTTTCATTTTGAGAGGATGTACGTTTTTTTTTTTAATTTTTAAAGAGGATGTACAATTTTCTTTTTGCTGTTGGAATCCCTTTTTTCTATAGTTTTTGTTGTTGTTGACATTCTTGACATTTCCAAATGTTTTGAACAAATACGATTTTGTAGAAAACTTTTTATTTCCCTTCATTTGTTGCCAAGTGCAAATCTTGTTTTTGGGGTTAAATCTCAAATAAATCGATACAAATAAATTGAAATTTATATTTTATAGAATATCAAGACAATTTAGTTGATATTACTTAAGAATTTTTAAATTTTAAGTAACTCAGGCAAAAAAAATAAGTTTAAAGAATTCTTCTTTTTTCCTTATTTTGAAATAGTAAAATTTTAAAAGCTTAAATTTTTAAAACTTTTTCAAGAATTTCTTTTATTTAATTTTCTAAAGGGACTTTAATTTTTGTTATTCCAAATTCTCCCTAATTTTTTTTAGCATTTTAAATATTTACTCATCACTTGTTTTATTTTTTTGTTGAAATTTTTGCCATTTTAAATTATTTTATTTAAATTCATATGATTATTTATGAAAAGAGGGGAAATGCATGAGAATAAATTGAAGTGGCTAAAAAATATTTTGAAGAATTTTTATGCCACCAAAAAGTAATAAACGAATAATTAAAATGACGTATGTGAAAATATTCAATGAGTTTTTTTTTTAATAAATTTTAACAGTTTTTATTTTCAAAGAATTTTTGACAAGGTCTTTATCTAGAGGAACAATTTAAGGGGTTAAAATTATCGTCGTTCTTGAAAAAATATCTCGTTCTATAGAAAAATTCAAGATAGTAGAAAAGTTTTCTATAGAAAATTTTGCGATGGAAAGAGTTTTCTAAAGAACAATTGACAATGGGAAGAGTTTTTTATAGAAAAGTTGACGATGGGAAGAGTTTTCTATAGAAAAATTGACGATGGGAAGAGTTTTTTGTAGAAAAATTGACGATGGGTCAAGTTTTCTATAGAAAAAATTGACGATGGGTCAAGTTTTCTATAGAAAAATTGACGATGGGTCAAGTTTTCTATAGAAAAATTGACGATGGGTCAAGTTTTCTATAGAAAAATTGACGATGGGTCAAGTTTTCTATAGAAAAATTGACGGTGGGTCAAGTTTTCTATAGAAAAATTGACGATGGGTCAAGTTTTCTATAGAAAAATTGACGATGGGTCAAGTTTTCTATAGAAAAATTGACGATGGGTCAAGTTTTCTATAGAAAAATTGACGATGGGTCAAGTTTTCTATAGAAAAATTTACGATGAGTCAAGTTTTCTATAGAAAAATTGACGATGGGTCAAATTTTCTATAGAAAAATTGACGATGGGTCAAGTTTTCTATAGAAAAATTGGAGATGGGTCAAGTTTTCTATGGAAAAATTGACGATGGGTCAAGTTTTCTATGGAAAAATTGACGACGGGTCAAGTTTTCTACAGAAAAATTGACGATGGGTCAAGTTTTCTACAGAAAAATTGACGATGGGTCAAGTTTTCTATAGAAAAATTGACGATGGGTCAAGTTTTCTATAGAAAAATTGACGATGGGTCAAGTTTTCTATAGAAAAATTGACGATGGGTCAAGTTTTCTATAGAAAAATTGGAGATGGGTCAAGTTTTCTATGGAAAAATTGACGATGGGTCAAGTTTTCTATAGAAAAATTGACGATGGGTCAAGTTTTCTACAGAAAAATTGACGATGGGTCAAGTTTTCTACAGAAAAATTGACGATGGGTCAAGTTTTCTATAGAAAAATTGACGATGGGTCAAGTTTTCTATAGAAAAATTGACGATGGGTCAAGTTTTCTATAGAAAAATTGACGATGGGTCAAGTTTTCTATAGAAAAATTGACGATGGGTCAAGTTTTCTATAGAAAAATTGACGATGGGTCAAGTTTTCTATAGAAAAAATGACGATGTGAAGTGTTTTCTGTAGAAAAGTTGACGATGGGTCAAGTTTTCTATAGAAAAATTGACGATGGGTCAAGTTTTCTATAGAAAAATTGACGATGGGTCAAGTTTTCTATAGAAAAATTGACGATGGGTCAAGTTTTCTATAGAAAAAATGACGATGGGAAGTGTTTTCTGTAGAAAAGTTGACGATGGGAAGAGTTTTCTATAGAAAAGTTGACGATGGGAAGAGTTTTCAATAGAAAATGTTGAAGATGGGAAGAGTTTTCTATAGAAAAATTGATAATGTGAATAGATTTCTATAGAAAAGTTGACGATGGGAAGAGTTTTCTATAGAAAAGTTGACGATGGGAAGAGTGTTCTATAGAAAAGTTGACGATGGGAAGAGTTTTCTATAGAAAAGTTGACGAATGACTTAAGCATAGACAGCAGATACACAAATTTTTACGTTTAATATTTACAAATTCAAAATTTTTTTTTTTGTGATTTATTTGAACAACTTCCACCCTTAAAGCTTTCGTTTAAAAAGTTTGAAAGATTATGGTTAAAATAAAAGGGTTTATTTTCATTTTGTTATCCTGATTGTTGTTATTGTTTTTGGTCTGTCTGTCAAGTAAAGATTGTTGTCACTTAACTGGAAAATACTTAAATCTATTTGAAACTTCCTTCGGGTTTCATTTCACAAATATTTTTTGCTATAAAACAATAGAACTTAGTTGAGGAGTATTTTCGAAACTCTAATAAAGTGGAAAATTAAGAGCATTTAAAAATGAAATGAACAATAAATAAAGGAATAAATACGGACTTGTAGAAAGAGGTAGGGAACGAGACGTTAATGGCATTGAAAAGAAATGTGATATTTGAAATTTAGACGGGACTTATGAATAAGTAAATAATTTTTAAAAGGATTATAAAAGAGACGTGATATATTGTATTTAAAAACTTCTTGAGGAATTTTGAAATTTAAGACAATTTGTAGTTTATGAATTTTCAGAGAAATTTGAAATTAAGAACAGTTTAAGTTTTCAAAGAAATTACTTTTAAAATTTTGTAATATATTTTGAAAGCATTTTAGTGACAATATCATTAGGAAAATTTTAACAACCAAAAATTTTAATTTTTGGTTCTCCCCTCTATTACACATATTTCAGGCATTCGAAGACACTTCTATTTCTCATCTTATTACAAATTTATGATTATTTGATCATCTTTTCCTAAAACTATTTTCGGTGGCCCATAAAAATTTGTTATTTGTGCGCCTACATTTTTCCCCAAAAATGTTTTTTTTGAAAACTCTTTAAAAAATGCATTTTGTTTTCTTTTAGAACAAACAAAATTATTACAAATTTAGATATTTTCTTAATGAAATTGCCACACAATTTATGAAGCTGTTAAAGAGACTATTTTTATGTCCATTGTTTCTTAAGAAGTCACGCCAAATTATCAGAAAAGAATGTCAAAATATGTTAAAAAAGGGAGAAAGTATTTATGTCTCTAATAAATTTTAAATGTATATTCAAACATCTTAATTGGTCGTAGGGGGAGACACCCAGTGGGAGTAGAAAACTTAATGAAAAAAAGAAAAGATCAATGATCTTTTTAAACAAAAAACACCCCCTTTCTACACGAAACCAAAAAAAGTCGTTATAATTTGTTTAATTTCAAATAAAATTTAGAATAAATGTAAAAATTCTAATTCTAAGGGTTGTTGACATTAGATGACAGTTACACGTGATCAGGGTGGTGGTTACTAACGATCTTTAACAGCTGTCAAGGGACGCAATTTGAAGTAAAAAATACTTATTTATAGAAAAGTTAACGAAGGGAAGAATTTTCTAGAGAAAAGTTGACGATGGGAAGAGTTTTAAAGAGAAAAGTTGACGATGGGAAGAGTTTTCTACAGAAAAGTTGACAATAGAAAGAGTTTTCTATAGAAAAGTTGAAGATGGGAAGAGTTTTCTATAGAAAAGTTCAAGATGGGGAGAGTTTTCTATAGATAAGTTCAAGATGGAAAGAGTTTTCTGTAGAAAAGTTAAAGATGGGAAGAGTTTTCTATAGAAACATTCAAGATGGGAAGTGTTTTCTATAGACAAGTTCAAGATGGGAAGTGTTTTCTATAGAACAGTTCAATATAGGAATAGTTTTCTATAGAAAAGTTAAAGATGGGAAAAGTTTTCTAGAGCAAAAATGAAGACAGGAAGAGTTTTTTGTAGAAGAGTTGACTATGGGAAGAGTTTTCTATAGAGGAGTTCAAGATGGGAAGAGTTTTCAATAGAAAAGTTCAAGATGGGAAGAGTTTTCCATAGAAAAGTTCAAGATGGGAAGAGTTTTCTATAGATAAGATCAAGATGGGAAGAGTTTTCTATAGAACAGTTTAAGATGTCGAGAGTTTTCTATAGAAAAGTTCAAGATGGAAAGAGTTTTCTATAGAAAAGTTCAAGATAGGAAGAGATTTCTATAGACAAATCAAAATGGGAAGAATTTGCTATAGTAAAGTTCAAGTTGGGAAGAGTTTACTGTAGATAAGTTCAAGATGGGAAGAGTTTTCTATAAAAAAAGTTGACGATGGAGAGCATTTTCTAGAGAAAAATTGATGATGGGATAAGTTTTCTATAGAAAATTTGAAGATGGGAAGCGTTTTCCATAGAAAAGTTGACGATGGAAAGAATTTTCTATATAAAAGTTGACGATGGAAAGAGTTTTCTAGAGGAAAGTTGACGATGGGATAAGTTTTCTATAGAAAACTTGAAGATGGGAAGCGTTTTCTATAGAAAAGTTGACGATTGAAAGAATTTTCTATAGAAAAGTTGACGATGGGAAGAGTTTTTTAGAGACAAGTTGACGATGGGAAGAGTTTTCTAGAGGAAAGTTGACGATGGGATAAGTTTTCTATAGAAAAGTTGAAGATGGAAAGAGTTTTCTATAAAAAAGTTGACGATGGGAAGAGTTTTCTAAAGAAAAGTTGACGATGGGAAGAGTTTCCTAGAGAAAAGTTGACGATGGAAAGATTTTTCTAGAGAAAAGGTGACGATGGGAAGAGTTTTCTATAGAAAAATTAACGATAGGAAGAGTTTTATATAAAAAAGTTGACGATGGGAAGAGTTTTCTATAGAAAAGTTGTCGGTGGGAAGAGTTTTCTATAGAAAAGTTGTCGGTGGGAAGAGTTTTCTATAGAAAAGTTGTCGGTGGGAAGAGTTTTCTATAGAAAAGTTGTCGGTGGGAAGAGTTTTCTATAGAAAAGTTGTCGGTGGGAAGAGTTTTCTATAGAAAAGTTGTCGGTGGGAAGAGTTTTCTATAGAAAAGTTGTCGGTGGGAAGAGTTTTCTATAGAAAAGTTGTCGGTGGGAAGAGTTTTCTATAGAAAAGTTGTCGATGGGAAGAGTTTTCTATAGAAAAGTTGTCGGTGGGAAGAGTTTTCTATAGAAAAATTGTCGGTGGGAAGAGTTTTCTATAGAAAAGTTGTCGGTGGGAAGAGTTTTCTATAGAAAAGTTGTCGGTGGGAAGAGTTTTCTATAGAAAAGTTGTCGGTGGGAAGAGTTTTCTATAGAAAAGTTGTCGGTGGGAAGAGTTTTCTATAGAAAAGTTGTCGGTGGGAAGAGTTTTCTATAGAAAAGTTGTCGGTGGGAAGAGTTTTCTATAGAAAAGTTGTCGGTGGGAAGAGTTTTCTATAGAAAAGTTGTCGGTGGGCAGGGTTTTTTCTATAGAAAAGTTATCGGTAAAAAGAGTTTTCTATAGTAAACTTGTCAGGGGAAAGAGTTTTCTATAGAAAAGTTGTCGGTGGAAAGAGTTTTCTATAGAAAAGTTGTCGGTGGAAATAGTTTTCTATATAAAAGTTGTCGGTGAGAAGAGTTTTCTATAGAAAAGTTGTCGGTGGGAAGAGTTTTCTATAGAAAAGTTGTCGGTGGGAAGAATTTTCTATAGAAAAAGTGTCTATAGAAAAGTTGAAGATGGGAAGAGTTTTCCATAGAAAAGTTGAAGATGGGAAGAGTTTGCTATAAAAAATTTAAAGATGGGTAGAGTTTTCTATAGAAAAGTTAAAGATGGAAAGAGTTTTCTATAGAAAAGCTGGGAAGAAGGGTGGGAAGAGAACCAGAGCAGCATTTAGCCAATTTTTCAATAGTAGTTGTTAATGTAAATTTCGGACGAATAAGTTCTCGATAACCCATTATATCTAAAGAAAGTGATTAAGGTCAGGCAGCACCATAAGCCCGTTCGACCAAAACTTTCGTCTTGGTTACAGTATAATCCTTAATACGCAAACTGGCAAACGAGGGATACTATTTAGGTTTTAGGAATATTATATAAGATCAAAATTATTTTTTTAAAATGGCGTTATTGTTTTTCGAAATATTTTATTTGATGATAATGGACTTTTGCATTCGTTAATACCATTTGTTAAAGCAATTGTTCCATTATGCCTAAACATGGCAAACTTTATTATGGTGTTGCCAGAGCTAATGGCACAGGTGTTGCCAGTTCCCGAAATATAATTTGCAAACTAAGTACTATTGACTATACTCTGTCCATAACATTGATTGGCAGAAATGAACTGTTGGAAAAACACTTATACACTGACGTCTCTTAGCTTAATATTCTGTTAGACTTCGGGATCTACTCGATAGACCTAAAGATACATAAAATTTTGAGCCCTTAGATTTAAGTGATCGTAAGGGATATTCCGTTAAATATCTCTTAAACTATTAGAGATAGCGTAGTACAGTAAGCACATTTTTCTTTCTTTCTTAAGTAGTTTTCGAATGTGTAAAAATCTTTTCGATGGGTTTATATTTACGAAAGTTATACCCCACTGTGCTAAAAAAGACATATTTTTAAAAATTTGTCTAAAATTCCAACTACCCATTGGCCGATTTCTGCATATTGCATCAAATCTGTTTAGTAGCTTAAAAGTTATTGAAGTAAAACCAAAAAACTTCATATACAATACTTTGCACCATAACTTCTAAACCATTTGGAAAACTAATTAATTAGTTTGTCGAAAGTAGCAAACTAACAAAGCCCCAAAATATTCCCCGATTTTTTGAACTACAATTTTTTGTAGCTTACAATCAATAATTTTCCTGTCGCTTGCGATCATTTTAAGGACTCGATATAGCATGAAGACTACCTGATCTTTGCAAGCTTAACATGCCTTAGCAGATGTCTTTGTCTTCGCCTTAACCTATGTCTAACATAGGCCAATTTTTCTCTATGTTATAGTATTGTGAAAGATTTTAGATTCTATCCACTATTTAAGTAATTAATATAAAAACTGGGTCCCTTTTTTGTCGTTAATTCAAAAACAAAAGCTGCTCACATACGGCTCATATCTTTATTTATTCAGACTTTAAACAAAATTTATTATACGACAAACATTTATTCTATTTTTTGGGGAGGGTGTTTTGTTGTACCTATTCGTATTTTTGAATAGGGGAGATTAGTTTATTCATAATTTGATTCTAAATAAAGAATTTTTTAACATAAATTATGAAACAATAAAAATTTGTTTTAATATTAAAAACAAAAATAATAAAAAACGGAAATATTTCCGGCATTTTTGGAGCTAAACTAAGACCAATTTTTTTGTTATTAAACAAAGGACCTTAAGATTTTTTTTAGAGAATTTTTCAGTTTAATTAACATTTTTATGTATGTACTCATTAACATTTTAAATTTAATTAATTAATTATATTCTTTATTTTCTCTTTTTAGCTTTTCCACTGCGTTTTCATTTTGTGGTTTTCCATAGCAAAATTTCCAGCGTGTCGCGTTTAGATAACGAAAATTTCTAAATCTTTAATTTTCAGGGTGGTTTTTCTTATCTAAACCAAAAAAATTATAGAAAAAAAAAAAAATACTAACCAAACATCGATCGATAATTGTTCATTGTGCAAAACGTGTTAAATTAACGTGTGTTCACATTAAATTGCAATAAATTCTGTCACATTAACAGAATAAAAAAACAACTAAAAACCCCAAAACGAATCTCCTCAACTTTCGTGCCATTCACTCAAGTCTAATTTTCAAATTGAAAATTTCAATTCTGTTTTCCTCAACCGACGAAAACAAATCGCGCATGAGACAACCAACCAAGATGGGACTATTTACAGATATAATTAAATGGCTGACACTGTTAGCTGTGGTAACAGCTTACGGTAAGTATCTAATATTTATTTAAACATTAGAATAAATATTTGTTAAATTATACTCATATACATACATTTACAATATTCATAAGATTTCTAAATATTTTGTTAAACAATTTTCAAAAGTAATTTGATATCGTAGCGAATTTATCGTGATAACAATGACATTGAATTACAAAACATTAAATATCAAGAGCAGAAGCGATTGAAAACAAATCACGTGAGATCTTAAAATAAAAATTTTATAGAAAAATTTTCGTTCGAAATATTTTTCAATAGAAAAATTTTCGTTCGAAATATTTTTCTATAGAAAAATTTTCGTTAGAAATATTTTTCTATGGAAAAATTTTCGTTCGAAATATTTTTCTATAGAAAAATTTTCGTTAGAAATATTTTTCTATAGAAAAAATTTCGTTAGAAATATTTTTCTATAGAAAAATGTTCGTTAGAAATATTTTTCTATAGAAAAATTTTCGTTAGAAATATTTTTCTATAGAAAAATTTTCGTTAGAAATATTTTTCTATAGAAAAAATTTCGTTAGAAATATTTTTCTATAGAAAAAATTTCGTTAGAAATATTTTTCTATAGCAAAAAATTCGTTAGAAATATTTTTCTATAGAAAAAATTTCGTTAGAAATATTTTTCTATAGAAAAATTTTCCAAAGAAATATTTTTCTATAGAAAAATTATCCAAAGAAATATTTTTCTATAGACAAAATTTTCCAAAGAAATATTTTTCTATAGAAAAAATTTCCAAAGAAAGATTTTTCTATAGAAAAATTTTCCAAAGAAATATTTTTCTATAGAAAAATTTTCGTTAGAAATATTTTTCTATAGAAAAATTTTCGTTAGAAATATTTTTCTATAGAAAAATTTTCGTTAGAAATATTTTTCTATAGAAAAATTTTCGTTAGAAATATTTTTCTATAGAAAAATTTTCGTTAGAAATATTTTTCTATAGAAAAATTTTCGTTAGAAATATTTTTCTATAGAAAAATTTTCGTTAGAAATATTTTTCTATAGAAAAATTTTCGTTAGAAATATTTTTCTATAGAAAAATTTTCGTTAGAAATATTTTTCTATAGAAAAATTTTCGTTAGAAATATTTTTCTATAGAAAAATTTTCGTTAGAAATATTTTTCTATAGAAAAATTTTCGTTAGAAATATTTTTCTATAGAAAAATTTTCGTTAGAAATATTTTTCTATAGAAAAATTTTCGTTAGAAATATTTTTCTATAGAAAAATTTTCGTTAGAAATATTTTTCTATAGAAAAAATTTCGTTAGAAATATTTTTCTATAAAAAAAATTTCGTTAGAAATATTTTTCTATAGAAAAAATTTCGTTAGAAATATTTTTCTATAGAAAAAATTTCGTTAGAAATATTTTTCTATAGAAAAAATTTCGTTAGAAATATTTTCCTATAGAAAAAATTTCGTTAGAAATATTTTTCTATAGAAAAAATTTCGTTAGAAATATTTTTCTATAGAAAAAATTTCGTTAGAAATATTTTTCTATAGAAAAAATTTCGTTAGAAATATTTTTCTATAGAAAAAATTTCGTTAGAAATATTTTTCTATAGAAAAAATTTCGTTAGAAATATTTTTCTATAGAAAAAATTTCGTTAGAAATATTTTTCTATAGAAAAAATTTCGTTAGAAATATTTTTCTATAGAAAAAATTTCGTTAGAAATATTTTTCTATAGAAAAAATTTCGTTAGAAATATTTTTCTATAGAAAAAATTTCGTTAGAAATATTTTTCTATAGAAAAAATTTCGTTAGAAATATTTTTCTATAGAAAAAATTTCGTTAGAAATATTTTTCTATAGAAAAAATTTCGTTAGAAATATTTTTCTATAGAAAAAATTTCGTTAGAAATAATTTTCTATAGAAAAAATTTCGTTAGAAATAATTTTCTATAGAAAAAATTTCGTTAGAAATAATTTTCTATAGAAAAAATTTCGTTAGAAATAATTTTCTATAGAAAAAATTTCGTTAGAAATAATTTTCTATAGAAAAAATTTCGTTAGAAATAATTTTCTATAGAAAAAATTTCGTTAGAAATAATTTTCTATAGAAAAAATTTCGTTAGAAATAATTTTCTATAGAAAAAATTTCGTTAGAAATAATTTTCTATAGAAAAAATTTCGTTAGAAATATTTTTCTATAGAAAAATTTTCGTTAGAAATATTTTTCTATGGAAAAATTTTCGTTAGAAATATTTTTCTATAGAAAAATTTTCGTTAGAAATATTTTTCTATAGAAAAATTTTCGTTAGAAATATTTTTCTATAGAAAAATTTTCGTTAGAAATATTTTTCTATAGAAAAATTTTCGTTAGAAATATTTTTCTATAGAAAAATTTTCGTTAGAAATATTTTTCTATAGAAAAATTTTCGTTAGAAATATTTTTCTATAGAAAAATTTTCGTTAGAAATATTTTTCTATAGAAAAATTTTCGTTAGAAATATTTTTCTATAGAAAAATTTTCGTTAGAAATATTTTTCTATAGAAAAATTTTCGTTAGAAATATTTTTCTATAGAAAAATTTTCGTTAGAAATATTTTTCTATAGAAAAATTTTCGTTAGAAATATTTTTCTATAGAAAAATTTTCGTTAGAAATATTTTTCTATAGAAAAATTTTCGTTAGAAATATTTTTCTATAGAAAAATTTTCGTTAGAAATATTTTTCTATAGAAAAATTTTCGTTAGAAATATTTATAGAAAAAATTTCGTTAGAAATATTTTTCTATAGAAAAAATTTCGTTAGAAATATTTTTTTATAGAAAAAATTTCGTTTGAAATATTTTTCTATAGAAAAATTTTTTATCTTCAAAAATTTAAAAATTCTGTATCCAAATTTTTCTTGTTTTAAAATTTTATATTTTTTGCTTTTTTTTTTTTTGTAATAAAATTTATTGAGTGGGGTCATCATTCAATTAAATTTGATTAAATGAATAAATGATTTAGATCGTATTTTTATAGTATTTTTGTGTTTGCTGTTGTAAATTTATTATGATTTACTACTCGCCTTTTTAGATGAGAAGCCGACATTACAAATTAAATTGACAATGACCACATTTGTATACCCTACACGACTATAGTTGGAAAGAGCGTTGAGTCTGTTGACTTATCAGAAGGGGAGCTATATGCCAAATAGAGTACCTCAAATTTTTTTGAAATTAAAATCGATCCAGAAGTCACATTTTTGACATCCACTTTTTTATAATTGCAAATTTCTTGACAATTGCTTCATGTTTGATCTTAGTGCTGAAGGGTGTCAGATAGTCGGTCTTAGCCGACTTTAGCAGTTTCTTACTTGTTTTTGTGTACATTTTGTTTAAGAGAAAATTGTTTCCTTTGTCTTAGTCTAAATTGGAAGATTAGTGTAAAAAAGGAAAATAATCGTAAAATTTGTATGTGAAAAAAATGTTTTTTCTGAAAATAAAAATATCATTTTCAAAACTTTATCATTCTAGTCCATTGAGGTGGTTTCTAATGTCAACATTTACTTTTTTCTATTAACTTTACCGCCAACCACCTAAATCTATGTGCTTAGGAATATTTGTATAAAGACATGTGTGAAAACTGCTCTACTTTTGTACAATTTTGAAAACCTACATTTTATGTTAAATTTTGAAAGTAGTTAAAAGGAGGCGTTTTGTATGAATAAATTTTGTGATACCTATAATTTTCTTTTAATTATGGTGGAGAAAAATATATTTTAATTTGTGACGCAACAAGTGTTAGTGAAATAGAATGAAATATTTTGAGTATTTAAGAAAAATATAAATTTTAATTTTAAAGCAGAAATATGAAAATTCTAGTAAGTATTTTTGAAAACTTTTTATATTATAACATTAGCTTAGGCTTAGGGAATTTATATACCGAAAATTTTGAAAATCACTTGAAAGACTTTAAAGTTATGAGGAAAAATGTGCGAGTACCCCATGAAAAAAATTGTGTAAAAACCTTGAATTTAATGAAAAATTAAATAAATATTTCCAAATTTTCTTTTAATTATTGAGGACAAAAACGTATTTTAATTTGTGACACAAGTGCTAGGGAAATGGTATGGAGTATTTTCGTTAATTTAGGAATATCTAAATTTGAACTTTAAAGCCGAAATATGAAAATTCTAGTAAATGTTTTTGAAAAATTTTTTAATTATAACAAAAAAAAAAAACAAAAAATTATGAAAATCACTTGAAAGACTTTAAAGTTATGAGAAAAAATGTGCGAGTATCCCAAAAAATAATTTGCAAAAACCTTAAATTTAATGAAAACTTAAACAAATATCATAAAACGCTGTTAATATCTCGAGAATTTACTTCTAAAAACTAAAAAATTCTTTTAGTTCTATTTTATTTAAATACTTACTCATTTTGTTAAGTTAAGAAAAAAACTTTAAAGCAAAAATATGAAAATTCTAGTAAGTCTTTTGGAAAACTTTTAAGATTAAAACATTTATTAAAGTTTGGGGAATTTATATACCAAAAATTATGAAAATCACTTGAAAGACTTTAAAGTTATGAGCAAAAATGTGCGAGTACCCCAAGAAAAAGTTTGCATAAAAACCTTGAATTTAATGAAAAATTAAAAAAATATTTTCAAATTTCTTTTAATTATGGAGGAGATAAACGAATATGTGACACAAAAAGTGGTAGGGAAATAGAATGAAGTTTTATCGGTTATTTCAGGAAATATAAATTTGAATTTTAAAGCAAAAATATGAAAATTCTAATAAGTATTTTTGAAAACTTTTAAGATTATAACATTAGTTAAGGCTTAGAGAATTTATATACCAAAAATTATGAAAATCACTTAAAAGGCTTTAAAGTTATGAGGAAAAAAGTGCGAGTACCCCAAGAAAAAATTTGCATAAAATCATTGAATCTAATGAAACCTTTAATGAATGCCATCATAAAACGCTGTTAATATCTCGAGAATTTACTTCTAGAACCTGGAAAATTTTTTTAGTTCTGTTTTATTTAAAGAATTACTCATTTTGTTAAGTTAAGAAAAAAACTTTAAAGCAAAAATATGAAAATTCTAGTAAGTCTTTTGGAAAACTTTTAAGATTATAACATTTATTAAAGTTTAGGGAATTTATATATCAAAAATTATGAAAATCACTTGAAAGACTTTAAAGTTATAAGGAAAAATATGCGAGTACCCCTAAAAAAAAATTTGCATAAAAATAAATTTTATGATACCTATAACTTTATTTTAATTATGGTAGAGAAAAACGAATTTTAATTTGTGACACAAGTTTTAGGGAAATAGAATGAAGTTTTACCAGTAAGTTCAGGAAATATAAATTTGAATTTTAAAGCAAAAATATAAAAATTTTATTTTAAAGTTTAGGGAATTTATATATCAAAAATTATGAAAATCACTTGAAAGACTTTAAAGTTATGAGAAAAAATGTTCGAGTATCCCATAAAAAAATTGTATAAAAATCTTGAATTGAATGAAAACTTAAACAAATATTTTCAAATTTCTCTTAATTATTGGAGGATAAAAACGAATATGTGACACAAAAAGTGGTAGGGAAATAGAATGAAGTTTTATCGGTTATTACAGGAAATATAAATTTGAATTTTAAAGCAAAAATATGAAAATTCTAATAAGTATTTTTGAAAACTTTTAAGATTATAACATTAGTTAAGGTTAAGGGAATTTATATACCAAAAATTATGTAAATCACTTGAAAGACTTTAAAGTTATGAGAAAAAATGTGCGAGTATCCCAAAAAATAATTTGCAAAAACCTTAAATTTAATGAAAACTTAAACAAATATCATAAAACGCTGTTAATATCTCGAGAATTTACTTCTAAAAACTAAAAAATTCTTTTAGTTCTATTTTATTTAAATACTTACTCATTTTGTTAAGTTAAGAAAAAAACTTTATAGCAAAAATATGAAAATTCTAGTAAGTCTTTTGGAAAACTTTTAAGATTAAAACATTTATTAAAGTTTGGGGAATTTATATACCAAAAATTATGAAAATCACTTGAAAGACTTTAAAGTTATGAGCAAAAATGTGCGAGTACCCCAAGAAAAAATTTGCATAAAAACCTTGAATTTAATGAAAAATTAAATAAATATTTCCAAATTTTCTTTTAATTATTGAGGAGAAAAACGTATTTTAATTTGTGACACAAGTGCAAGGGAAATGGTATGGAGTATCTTCGGTAATTTAGGAACTTTAAAGCCGAAATATGAAAATTGTAGTAAGTTTTTTTGAAAACTTTTTATATTACAACATTAGTTAAGGTTTAGGGAATTTATATACCAAAAATTATGAAAATCACTTGAAAGACTTTAAAGTTATGAGGAAAAATATGCGAGTACCCCTAAAAAAAATTTGCATAAAAATAAATTTTATGATACCTATAATTTTATTTTAATTATGGTAGAGAAAAACGAATTTTAATTTGTGACACAAATTTAGGGAAATAGAATGAAGTTTTATCGGTAATTTCAGGAAATATAAATTTGAATTTTAAAGCAAAAATATGAAAATTCTAGTAAGTCTTTTGGAAAACTTTTAAGATTATAACATTTATTAAAGTTTAGGGAATTTATATACAAAAAATTATGAAAATCACTTAAAAGGCTTTAAAGTTATGAGGAAAAATGTGCGAGTAACCCAAGAAAAAATTTGCAAAAAAAAGTTGAATTTAATAAAACCATCATAAAACGCTGTTAATATCTCGAGAATTTACTTCTAGAACCTGGAAAATTTTTTTAGTTCTATTTTATTTAAATAATTACTCATTTTGTTAAGTTAAGAAAAAAACTTTAAAGCAAAAATATGAAAATTCTAGTTAGTATTTGGGAAAACTTTTAAGATTATAACATTTATTAAAGTTTAGGGAATTTATATATCAAAAATTATGAAAATCACTTGAAAGACTTTAAAGTTATGAGCAAAAATGTGCGAGTACCCCAAGAAAAAAATTGCAAAAAAAAACGTTGTTAATATCTCGAGAATTTACTTCTAGAACCTAAAAAATTCTTTTAGTTCTATTTTATTTAAACAATTACTTATTTTGTCAAGTTCAGAAAAAAAACTTTAAAGCAAAAATATGAAAATTCTAGTTAGTATTTTGGAAAACTTTTAAGATTATAACATTTATTAAAGTTTAGGGAATTTATATATCAAAAATTATGAAAATCACTTGAAAGACTTTAAAGTTATGAGAAAAAATGTGCGAGTATCCCATGAAAAAAATTGTGTAAAAATCTTGAATTTATTGAAAACTTAAACAAATATTTTCAAAATTTCTTTAAATTTTTGAGGTGAAAAACGTATTTTAATTTGTGACACAACAAGTGGTAGGGAAATAGAATGAAGTATTTTCGGTAATTTAGGATAATATAAATTTTGAAATTCAAAGCAAAAATATGAAATTCTAGTTAGACTTTTTAAAAACTTTTAAGATTATAACATTAGTTAAGGCTGAGAGAATTTATATACCAAAAATTAGGAAAATCACTTGAAAGACTTTAAAGTTATGAGAAAAAATGTGCGAGTATCCCAAAAAATAATTTGCAAAAACCTTAAATTTAATGAAAACTTAAACAAATATCATAAAACGCTGTTAATATCTCGAGAATTTACTTTTAAAAACTAGAAATTTCCTTTAGTTCTATTTTATTTAAACAATTACTCTTTTTGTCAAGTTCAGAAAAAAAAACTTTAAAGCAAAAATATGAAAATTCTAGTAAGTCTTTTGGAAAACTTTTAAGATTATAACATTAGTTAAGGTTTAGAGAATTTATGTACCAAAAATTATGGAAATCACTTGAAAGACTTTCAAGTTATGAGCAAAAATATGCGACTACCCCAAGAAAAAATTTGCATAAAAACCTTGAATTTAATAAAACCTTAAACAAATAACGATATAAAACGCCTTAAACTTTAGTGATGTTTAAAGCCTTTTAACGACAGTTTTCCTTTTTTGGTAGTAACGACCTTCTGCTACTTGGGAACAACTTCCTCTGTGAGTCCAAATTAGCTATTTAAGCTTAAACCATTGACTAATTTAAATTCTGGACAAAAACCTTAAAAATTACAAGAAGGCAGCTAAACATACATACGTACAATAATAAAAAGTTGTACTATTATAATGTTCACTTTAACTCTAATATTTGAAACCTTTTTTGAATTTAAATTTTTTTGAAAAAAAAATTATAATTTGCAATTTTGAAATCAAAACAAAACTAACACGTTTTTCGTTGTCGTCATTATTTCGTTAATTTTTTCTGTTTGTTTAAACAAAATGAATTAATGACTTTCTTGAACAATTTATATGAACCGGGAAAGTCTTTAAATTAAAATTACTTTCTGGCATTTTTCAAGAGGCAAAAATTCTTTCTACAAGTTCAAGTTTAAATAAATTTTGCAATTGAATATTATCTTAAGTTTTCGTTTTTTTGTTCAATTTCTTGTTTAAATATTTTATATGGAATTGTTTGTTTTTATCTGTTTGTTTATAGAATGTGTAATTATATTTCAGAAAAAAAAAGAAATAGCAAATTATTTTAAAGTAGAAGATTTATATTGTAATATTTACAGAATGAGTCACTTTTAGTGGTACCCGTATCTGGTATTTGGTGGAAAATAGAAAGAAAAAATATTGTATTTTGTAATAATTTTCAAAGCAAAAATTTGCATGTTTAGCACAGAAAGCTAATTTCAAAAAAAGTTTAGTACTAACGAAATTATAAAAGTGTGATGAATCATAGAAATATTGGTCTAACTCTAGCCGATCTACTCAAAATCACTTTCTGAGTAGATTTAAAAAAAAAAAATAGGGAAATAATTCAAGAACTTTTAAACTGTAATCTCTATTTTTATATGGCTATTAAGGAGAAGTATTTAAGCTTAAGTTTAGAATTTGGAGTCTGTAGACTTATCAGGAGGGGAGCTATACGTGCCCAAAGTAGGTCACCTCGAGTTTTTCGAAAATTTAAAACAATCCAGAAGTCAAATTTTATTCTGGTACAAAAAAACATTGCTACAAATATGGTTTATCTCCAATAGTTTATGAGATATTCTACTTAGAAAAAAGAAATTTTAACTTTATAATGACTTAGGCCTAGAGTTTTCGGGATTTGAAATGATTTCAAATCCTAAAGACAAAGTTTTTTCATTATTTTCATTATTATTCTATAATAAATTCATTTCTTACAATATTTTAATAAAATTTTGTATTTGAATAGATTTTTTTTAAGTAAAAAAATACAAAAATCAAAAAAAAAAGAAAAATTTGTCAACAGCAATCCGACAATTCCCAAAATTTTTTTGAAAATGCCCAAAATCTACTTTTTTTGTTTAGCTTTTTAATAATTCTGATTTGCAAAAGTTATTTGCACAAAATAAAAAGAACATATCTGTGGCTTGGTGCTAAAAGGGCCAATGTCAAAAAAGTAGTTTTGAGAAAATTTGATATAAAGTTTTTATTTTCCATATAAATTTACTATTAATTTAATTAATTGCCCAGAAAACCTCTTATAAATCTGTTCTTAGCTAAATCAGAACTAAATTAGCTGTTGGAGCCAAAAAAAAAAGGATTAAAAAAGAGACTTTAATGCAATGATTAACTCAAAACAGCAAAAAATTGAAATTTTCGAAAACTCGGGAAAATTTTGGATTCAATTTTAGCAAAAAAAAAGTTAAAAATCTGTTAACCTTAACTCATCAGTGGAGCATAGGGCCTTAATAAAAGTCTAATATCTCACAAACTATAGGAGATAAACCATACGTGTTTTTGTAGATTCCAGCAGATTTTGTACACATACAAATCTTTAATATCAGACATCTGGATCGTTTTTAATTTTCGAAAAACCCGAGGTGCCCTACTTTAAGGGCACGTATCTCCCCTCCTAACAAATCCACAGACTTAAAATTCTTAACTTAAGCTTAATAATACCCCACCTCAATAGCCATGTGAAATTTCGAGCTTACCCTTTAAAAGTTTTTGAATTATTTCCCTACATTTTTGTTTAACCCACTAAGCGACATCTGTCCGAACACACATCCATTTGCCTGCCTGCCTGTCCATGGAAATCCTATTGCGGGTACACGCATTGCAACCTGTAAACTCAGCCTGTCAAATGGTTGCATCGTTTGTATTCCTGTTGCATTCGAACAACAAACCATTTTTAGGCATATTTTTTTTTTTAGAAAATTTTATAAATTTACAATAAATTTTACGTACTAAAAATGCTTTCGAGTTTATTTTTTTGCTATAATATCTCTTTAGTACCCTTTTAGTACAAAAGAAATAATCTGTAGTAAATTTTTAATCATATTTTTCTTTAGTATATTTTTAGTTCTAAATATATTTCTTTAGTAAAATTATATTACAAAATTTAACTTTTACTTTTTTTAAAAAATTTTAATTGCTACAAATATTTTTTTAGTACTGTTTTGTACTAAAAATTAATTATGTAATTTTTAGTACTATTTTCTTTAATAACTTTTTTGAAATAAATTGTATTTTTCATTAAAAATAGTTTTTTCTAAAAATATTTCTAAATTTGCAATAAATTTTACGTCCTAAACATGCTTTCGAGTTTATTTTTTTGCTATAATATCTCTTTAGTACCCTTTTAGTACAAAAGAAATAATCTGCAGTAAATTTTTAATCATATTTTTCTTTAGTATATTTTTAGTTCTAAATTTAGTTCTTTAGTAAAATTATATAACTAATTTTTTTTTCCCAATTTTCTACTCGTACTAAAATTTCTTTTTTAATAAATTTTAATTGCTAAAAATATTTTTTTAGTACTGTTTTGTACTAAAAATTAATTATCTAATTTTTGGTACTATTTTTTTAATAACTTTTTTGAAATCAATTGTATTTTTCATTAAAAATAGTTTTTTCTAAAACTATTTCTAAATTTACAATAAATTTTACGTACTAAAAATGCTTTCGAGTTTATTTTTTTGCTATAATATTTCTTTAGTACCCCTTTTAGTACAAAAGAAATAATCTGTAGTAAATTTTTAATTATATTTTTTTTAGTATATTTTTAGTTCTAAATATATTTCTTTAGTAAAATTATATTGTTAAATTTTTTTTCTAATTTTCTACTCGTACTAAAATTACTTTTTTAATAAATTTTAATTGCTAAAAATATTTTTTTAGTACTGTTTTGTACTAAAAATTAATTATCTAATTTTTGGTACTATTTTTTTAATAACTTTTTTGAAATCAATTGTATTTTTCATTAAAAATAGTTTTTTCTAAAACTATTTCTAAATTTACAATAAATTTTACGTACTAAAAATGCTTTCGAGTTTATTTTTTTGCTATAATATTTCTTTAGTACCCCTTTTAGTACAAAAGAAATAATCTGTAGTAAATTTTTAATCACATTTTTCTTTAGTATATTTTTAGTTCTAAATATATTTCTTTAGTAAAATTATATTACTAATTTTTTTTCCTAATTTTCTACTCGTACTAAAATTACTTTTTTAATAAATTTTAAATGCTACAAATATTTTGTTAGTACTGTTTTGTACTAAAAATTACTTATGTAATTTTTAGTACTATTTTCTTTAATAACTTTTTTGAAATAAATTGTATTTTTCATAAAAAATAGTTTTTTCTAAAAATATTTCTTTAGAAAATTTGTTGTACTAAAAAGATTTTCAAATAAATTTTACGTAGTAAAAATTCTTTGAAATTTATTTTATTATTAAAATATTTTTAAACTACCCTTTTAATACAAAAGAAATAATTTGTAGTCAATTTTTAATCATATTTTTCTTTATTCTAGTTTTAGTACTAAATATACTTCTTTAGTAAACTTTTAGTACTAAAAGTTTTTTTTTGCTAAAATTATTCTTAGTAGAAGAATTACCTTTTTAATAAATTTTTAATGCTAAACATATTTTTAGAATTTTTTGTACTAAAAATTAAGTATTTAAAATTTTAGTACTATTTTTTAACAACTTTTATATACTTAGTTGTATTTTTCAATAAGAATTTTTTGTTCTAAAAAGATTTCATTAAAAAATTTGTTGTACTAAAAATATTTTTAAATAAATTTTACGTCCTTAAAACTTTTCGAATTAATTTGATTAATAAAATATTTTTTTAGTACCCTTTTAATACAAAGGAAATAATCTGTAGTAAATTTTTAATCATATTTTTCTTAAGTATATTTTTGGTACTACTTCTTTAGTAAAATTTTAGTACTAAACTTTTTTTTATTTTTACTTTTTCAATAAATTTTTAATGCTAAAAATATTTTTTGGTACTTTTTTATACTAAAAATTATATATATATAAATTTTGGTACTATTTTTTTTAAAAAAAATTTGTTTATTTCTTTAGAAATTGGTTTATTCTAAAAGTATTTCTTTAAAACATTTTGTGTACTAAAAGAATATTCTAAAAAATGTTACGTACTAAAAATTCTTTGGAGTTAATTTGATTAATACAAAAGAAATAATCTGTAGTAAATTTTTAATCATATTTTTCTTAAGTATATTTTTAGTACTAAATATACTTAAAATTTTAGTACTAAAACTTTTTTTTCCTAATATTTATGTTGTACTAAAATTACTTTTTTGAAAAAATTTTAATGCCAAAAATATTTCTTTAGTATTTTTTGGTACTAAAAATGATGTATCTAATTTTTGGTACTATTTGTTCAAGAACATTTTTAATTAGTTGTACTTTTCATTAAAAAATTGTTTGTTCTAAAAATATTTCTTTAGAAAATTTGTTGTGTTAAAAACATTTTTAAATAAATTTTATGTACTAAAAACTCTTTCAAATTTATTTCATTGCAAAAATATTTTTTAGTACCATTTTAATACATTAGAAATCATCTGTAGTAAATTTTGAACATCAAGGAATATTTTTATTTGATTTATATTTAGTACTAAAAACATTTTAAGTAAAATATTAGTACTTAAAGTATTTTTTAATACTTTTGTTTTTGTACAAAAATTAATTTTTTATTAAACTTTTAGTTTTAAAAGTCTTTTTTAATACTTTTGTTTTTGTACTAAAATTAATTTTTTATTAAACTTTTAGTTTTAAAGAAATTTCATTAGTATTTTTTAGTACTAAAAACTATGTGTGTGAATTTTTGTACTAAACATTTTTGTTAAACTTTTAGTTTAAAAAAAATTCCTTTTCTATTTTTTGGTACTAAAAATTATGTATGTCAATTTTTGTACTAAATATTTTTATTACAATGATTTACTAAATTTTTACTTTGGTACATTTTTGGTACTAAAATTTTTTTGTTGTACAAGTTTTTTTTTTTTGAAGATTTTGTACTAAAAAATTTCTTCTCAGTAAATTTTATACCACAAAATGCTTTCATATATAAAAATTTTGTACTAAATATTGTTCTTTTATAAGTTTTAGTACTAAATATTTCCTCAAATATTTTATAGTTATCATTTAATATTTTTTGTACTAAAAAGTGTTGCTACTTAGTACATTTTTTTTATTTTTAAATATTTATTTTTTTTGTACTAAAGATTTTTGAAGTTTTTTTAATTAACATTTTTTTTTACTAAAATTTTTAATGCTTAAAATATGTCTTTAGTATTTTTTGTACCAAAAATGTTTCTTTAGTAAATTTTCATATAATAAATTTATTGTATATAAAAATTTGTACTAGCAACATTTTTTGTACTATAAATAATTTTTAGCTCATATTTTGTACTAAAATTTTTTGATTTATTAAGTTTTTTATTGTATTAAAAATTATCCTAATATTTCTTGTACTAAAAATATTTTTTTTATAAAATGGCATGTACTAAAAATTTTTCGTTATAGAATATTTATACTAAGTATTTTCCTTTCTTAAAATTTTGTTTAGTTACTAAAATTTAATTTAGCAAATAATTGTACTAAATTTTTATATTTTTCTTTATTAATTTTTTGTACTAAAAATTTGTCTTTAGTTATTTTTTTGTGCTAAAAATTTTTCTGAGTAACAATTTTCATATAATAAATTTATTGTAGGTAAAAATTTGTACCACCAAAATTTTTTGTACTAAAAATTATCTTTTAGCTAATTTTTTGTACTAAACATTTTTGATTTATTAAGTTTTTTTTTGTATTGAAAATTAACTTAATATTTTTGTACTAAAAAATATATTTTTACAAAATTGAATGTACTAAAAAGATTTCTTTATAGAACTTTTTGTACTAAGCAATTTCCTTGCTTAAATTTTTGTTTAGTTGCTAAAATTTAATTTAGTAAATAATTGTACTAAATTTTTGTATTTTTCTTTATTAATTTTTTTGTACTAAAAATTTGTCTTTAGTTATTTTTTTGTGCTAAAAATTTTTCTGAGTAACAATTTTCATATAATAAATTTATTGTAGGTAAAAATTTGTACCTCCAAAATTTTTTGTACTAAAAATTATCTTTTAGCTAATTTTTTGTACTAAACATTTTTGATTTATTAAGTTTTTTTTTGTAATGAAAATTAACTTAATATTTTTGTACTAAAAAATATATTTTTACAAAATTGAATGTACTAAAAAGATTTCTTTATAGAACTTTTTGTACTAAGCAATTTCCTTTCTTAAATTTTTGTTTAGTTGCTAAAATTTAATTTAGTTAATAATTGTACTAAATTTTTGTATTTTACTTTAGTAAATTTTTGTACTAAAAATTTGTCATTAGTTATTTTTTGTGCTAAAAACTTTTTGGAGTTTCAATTTTCATATGTATAATAAATTTGTACTTAAAATTATCTTTTAGCTAATTTTTTGTACTAAAAATTTTTGATTTATTAAGTTTTTTTTTGCATTAAAAGTTACCTTTATATTTCTTGTACTAAAAATATTTGTTATTTAATTGAATGTACTAAAAATGTTTTTCTTATAGAATTTTTTGTACTAAGTGTTTTCCTTTCTTGAATTTTTGTTTAGTTGCTATAATTTAATTTAAATAGTAAATAATTGTACTAAATTTTTGTATTTTTTTTTAGTAAATTTTGTACTAAAAATTTTTCATTAGTTATTTTTTTGTGCTAAAAAATTTTCTGAGTTTCAATTTTCATATAATATATTTTTTGTAAGTAAAAATTTGTACCACCAAAATGATCTTTTAGCTCATTTTTTGTACTAAAAATTCTTGGTTTACAATTTTTTGGTATTAAAATGATCTTGTAGCTAATTTTCTTGTACTAACAATTTTGTGTACTAAAAATTATTTTGAGGCTAATCTTTTGTACTAAAAATGTTTGGTTTACTAAATTTTTTGTTTTAAAAATTATTTTTGTTTTTGGCTAATTTCTTCCACTTAAAATTTGTTCTTTACCAAATATTGTACTAAAAAATATCTTTAAGCTAATTTTGTGTACTAAAAATTCTTGGTTTACACAATTTTATGCATTAGAAATGATCTTTTAGATAATTTTTTAAACTAAAAATTTGTTGTACTAAAAATTATTTTGAAGCTAATTTTTTTGTACTAAATATGTTTGGTTTACTAAATTTTTTTGTTTAAAAATTATTTTTTGGCTAATTTCTTTTACTTAAAATTTGTTCTTTACCAAATTTTATTGTACTAAAAACTTTTCCTTAGAAAAATTTTGTACTAAAAATTTTTCTTAACCAATTTTTTGTACTAAAAACTTTTCTTCACAAAATTATTTGTACTAAATATTTTCATTTTTTAAAAGTTTTATTAAGTAACAAAAATTAAATTTATTTAGTAAATAATTGTATTAAATTTTTTTCTTTTACAAAATTTTTGCACCAGAAATTTTTATGTTCTAAATTTTTTCCTTGTTTGTGAATTAAATTAGTTAAATGTAATCGAGCTAACGAGGTCGTCTTTATTTAGTTATTTATTATTTCATTCATTTATCAACAAAATCAATACAAAATGTCATTGAAGAAAAGTAATTTTATAATAAAAAAAACAAGAATTGTGTTAATTGAAGAGGTTATTTTTGTAACTACTTTGTATCTATTGTTATATTTTCAAGGAATGCAAATTTGTAGTGTCAACTATAAAAAAGTGTTTGGAAGTCTTGGGAAATAGTTCAAGAACTTTTAAACGATATGATCGATTATCATGAAATTTCCAATGGCTATTGAGAGGAGTATTCGAGCTTAAGTTTAGAATTTGGAGTCTGTAGACTTATCAGGAGGGAAGCTATATGCCCTTAAAGTAGGGCACCTCGGCTTTTTCGAAAATTAAAAACGATCCAAAAGTCACAGTTTTGATCCTATATATGTATGTCCGAAATCTTCTAGCTGAGCTCTACAAAAAACATTGCTACATGTATAATTTATCTCCTATAGTTTATGAGATTCGACTTCGAAAAATAAAATTTTCAACTTTTTAACTACTTACTCCTAGAATTTTGCTAAGATTGGATCCAAATTTATAACGATATTTCCAAAATTTGCTTTATTTTATTTCTAAGGAATGTTTAGCCGATCAAAAATTATATGTATCTTATATTCTTAAACGAGCAATAATTGTATATATATATATATATATATATATATATATATATATATATATATATATATATATATATATATATATATATATATATATATATAGAATGGCTATCTCGAAAACGGCTCTAACGATTTTGATAAAATTTGGACAGTGGGTATCTTTTTTGATGTATAGGTCGAAGAAGAAGGGACTTTTGGAACTTTTACCTCTAAGAAGGTAAAAACGGGTAAAAAGGGGAAAAAATCGAAAACGCTATGTCTCCTAAAGTAATAGGTATAGAAACAAAATTAAAATTACGTTTTAAACAGCTTTGAAAATAAGCGGACAGGTGTTTGGTACTTTTTTGAAACTATGTCCGATAGGGGGTAAAAAAGGGTGAAAATAGTTTTTTTGGCACCTTTTTAACCCACTCTTATATTTTAAACTAAAGAATATAGAAAGAAACTTGGTACTGCAATCAATAGATGTAAAAAAACATGAAACACGTATTTGGTACTTTTTTGATTTTGGAGCCAAAATGGGTAAAAAGGGATAAAATGACAACTTAACATCTCCAAAGTAATATGAATAGGAACATTATACATTATGTTAAATGCGTTTTAAAAAAATGTACCGAATTCAATTGGCACCAAAAAAGTACCAAATATACATATGGAACTTTTAGAAATTAGGGAATAAAAAGGGGGAAAAATTAGTATTATTTTAAACAAATGAATGTTTGTCTGTATGTATGTTCTTTATAGAATAGTAAACTGTGAATTTGATTGTGTTATGCTCTTTAGCGAAGATGTTGCGGATAAGCCGGCGAAGGTTTTAAAGTTGATAAGACTAATTTCCGACAGATGGCGCCACTGAAAATTACTAAAAATTAATTAAATCGTAAACTGTACATTTGATCATGCTATGATCTTTAGCAAAGTTGTAGCGCATGAGCCGACGAAGGCTTTTTAGTTGGTATGAATAATTTCCGACAGGTGGCGCTACAGAAACTTACTCAAAGTCAATTTAATCGTAATCTGTACATTTAATCATGCTACAACCTTTAGCAAAGTTGTTGCACATGAGCCGACGAAGGTTTCTTAGTTGGTATGAAGAAATTTCGACAGGTGGCGCTACTGAAATTTACTCAAAGTCAATTTAATCGTATGCTGTACATTTAATCATGCTATAATCTTCAGCAAAGTTGTTACGGATAAGCCGAAGAAGGTTTATGAATTGGAATAAGCAAAGTCCGACAGGTAGCGCCACAGAAAACTACTCAAAATGAATTAAATCGTAAACTGTGCATTTGATCAGACTATAATCTTTAGCAAAGTTGTTGCGCATGAGTCGACAGAGGTTTCTGTTGATATGAATAATTTCCAAAATTATTCAAAATGAGTTAAACTGTAAACTATGCAAACTATGTGTTGGTCGGACAAAATAAATCAAATAATTCAAAATTAACTGAATATTTCTACAATGTCTTTCCTCTAAATTTATTTTAGCACTTTATAATATAAAATATATAAAAACTTTAAAATTTTCCTCAAAATGCTTATCATAAAGCTCCGAGCAAGGCTCGGTCTACCAGGTACTTTAAGTTTAAATTTTCAATAAAGTCAGTTTTTTGTCGTTTTTTAGCTCAAAGGTGATATTTTCTTTTTGAGATATAAAAAAAAACTTATTTGGAAACATATATCTTAATATCTAAAAATTAATACCCCTTTTTGTTGTTATTTTATAGCTCAAGAACGGGCTCACCTATCCAAACCAAATAGTTAGGCTTAGTAGATAGTTTATGTGAAGTTTGCCCAAAATTGGTCGAGCGGTTCCTCATTTATCACATTTTTTTGTAACAATTTATTTTCTTAGAGTTTATAAAATCCATGGAAATTTTTTATATTTACATATTTTATAACATAGTTTCCATATATTGTATAAACTCTATAAATTATAGAATAGCAAACTATGCACTTAATCATTATGTGATTCTTAGCAAAGTTGTTGCGAATGAGCCGACAAAGGTTTCTAAACTGGTATACCAATTGCCAGCAGATGGCGCCACTGAAAACTACTCAAAATTAATTAAATCGTAAACAGTGCATTTGATTATGCTATGATCTTTAGCAAAGTTGTTGCGCATTAGTTGAGGGAGGTTTCTAAGTTGCTGTTGCGATTAAATTTCCAAAAGATGGCGTCACTGTAAATGATTTAAAATGAATTGAATAGTAAACTATGCATTTGCAAAATCAATAAAATGATTCAAAATTATAAGAATATTTGTGTTTTCTTCAAATTTATTTAAGTTGATGGCGCAGTAATGCGCGTATGGCAAAGCTAGTAGTATTTATAATTTTTAAAAAGGGAACTTAATAGGGAAAACTGTGGAACTAGGGTCCAAAATTTTATTTCGTCTTAACTTAAAAGCCTCTCAAAAATTACCAATTTTTTTACACTGTTTCTCACTTTATGCCCAATTTTCTCCAAACGCAAAGCTAGAATCAAAAATTCAAAAATAGGTTTTTATATCTTTATATGTTACCAGCCAATTTGTAAAAAGTACCGAATACATGTCCCCTACTTTTAAGTGCTGATCTTAGACTATTTTTGTGTTTGTTTTATATCACATTTGTTAAGAAGATATAATGTCATCGATTTTTCCCTCTTTTAGCCCCTCAATTGAAAAATGTACCAAATACGTATTTTAGTTTTCTTCAATGTGAATCGAGCCGTCTAAAAATTATACTTCTGACTTCATTAGCATAAATGATATTTATAGTTTAAAAATGAAAAAACTTGAATATTTTCCCGTTTTAACCCTTTTGTACCCCATTTAACGTAAGAGTACTAAAAACGTATTTAATGTTTTTTTTTTAGTACTGATCAACTGTGATATAAATTGAGTCTTTATCTTTACTATTTCAAAAGATACGTATGGGTTAAAAAAAACGTACCAAAATATAGTTTTTACCCTTTTTCACCCCTATTAGTGCCATTTCCAAAAAAGTACCAAACACGTGTCCTCTTGTTTTTCCAGCCGATCCAAATCCAATTTAAACTTTGTTTCTATCGAAGTACCAAATACGTATTTAATGTTTTTTAGTACTTATCAACTGTGTTATTTTTCCGTTTTTACCCTTTTATTTTCCGGTTTTTACCCTTTTGTACCCCATTTATGGTAAAAGTACCATACAAATATTTAATGTTTTTTTAGTACTTATCAATTGTGATATAAATTGAGTTTCTATCTTTATTATTTCAAAAGATTCGTATGGGTCAAAAAAGTACCAAAACATACTTTTAACCCATTTTCACCCTTATTAGTGTCATTTCCGAAAAAGTACCAAACACGTGCCCCCTTATTTTTCTAGCCGATCCAAATCCAAATTTTAACTTTTTTCTATCGATGTTTCGGAGATATGATCATACTAATTTATCCCTTTTCTACCCTGTTCTACCCCCTAGGCGGCAGAATTTCAAAAAAGTACCGAATACGTGTCCTCTAATTTTTAGTACTAACCTCAGACCGATTTAGTCTTTGTTTCTTTCACTTTGGGTTTCGAAAATATTGTGTTACCGAATTTTCCCCTTTTTACCCCCAAAATTCAAAAGATGTACCAAACACGTGTCTTATATTATATATGTTATATTATATTATATTATATTCTTCAATGTAAATCGACCCTTCTGTAAATTATACTTCTGGCTTTATTAGCTTAAATGATATTCATAGTCAAAAAACAAGAAAACCCACCCTTGAATATTTTCCCGTTTTTACCCTTTTGTACCACAATTATGGTAAAAGTACCAAATACGTATTCCATGTTCTTTTAGTGCTTGTCAACTGTGATGAATTGAGTCTCAATGTTTTATATTTCAAAAGATACGTATTGGTTAAAAAAAGTACCAAAATATATTTTTTACCGTTTTTCACACCTGTTAGTGCCATTTCCAAAAAAGTACCAAACACGTATCCTCTTTTTTTCTAGAAGATTCAAATTTTTTTCAACTTTGTTTCTATCGATATTGTTTTCGTAGAAACGGTGTTACTAATTTCTCCTTTTTCTACCCTGTTTTACCTGCTTCAATTCAAAAAACTACCGAACACGTGGCCCTTAACTTTTAGTGCGAATCTCAAACCAATTTAATTTTCGCTTTTATCGCTTTTGGTTTAGGACATACAATGTTGCCGATTTTTCCCTTTTTACCCTATAAATTGAAAAAACTACCAAATACGTGCTTGATATTTTGTGCTTGGCAATTGACTTCCCTATAAATTTTATTTCTAGCTTTATTGGTTCAAGTGATATAAAAAGGTAAAGAAAAATGGACCTACCTTAATTTTTTCCTCCTTTTCCCCCCTAAATCATAAAAGAACCAAACACAAGATGATTTATCAATTCGTTTTTTGTGTGATTGATACATTCCTTGGAAATAAAATAAAACAAATTTTGGAAAATTCGGGAAAAAATGGGTCCGATATTAGCAAAATTCTAGGTCTAAGTAGTTTAAGAGTTCGAAGTCGAGTATCTCATAAACCATAAGTAGATATTAGCTAGCAGTTTTCGTACGTATAGAATCTTTTTTATCGTACCAAAAATATGACTTCTGGATCGTTTTTAATTAGTGAAAAAACCGAGGTGCCCTACCTTGAGGGTATATAGCTCCCCTCCTGTCGAATATCTCATATACTATAGATTTTCCATCAATTCTTTATTTGTGTGATTTATAAATTGCTTAGAAATAAAATAAAACCAATTTCGAAAAATTCGGGAAAATTTTCGATCCTATATTAGCAATATTCTAGGCCTAAGTCGACAAAATGTTTTTTTCGAAGTCGAATATCTCATAAACTACAGATTTTCCATCAATTTTTTGCTTGTGCGATTTATATATACTTTCCTTAGAAATAAAATAAAACAAATTTCGGAAAATTTGGGAAAAATTTGGTCCGATATTAGTAAAATTCTAGACGTAAGTCGTCAAAAAGTTGAAATTTTTTCGATGTTGAATATCTCTTAAACTTTAGAATTTTCATCAATTCTTTGTTTGTGTGATTTATACATTTCTTAGAAATGAAATAAAAGAAATTTCGGAAAAATTTTGATCCGATATCAGCAAAATTCTAGGCCTAAGTCGTCAAAAAGTGGACATTTTATTTCGAAGTCGAATATCTCATAAACCCAGATCTTAGCTAGTAGATTTCATACATATATCATATCGGGTCAAAAATGTGACTTCTGGACCATTTTTAACAGAGGTGCCCTACCTTGAGGGTATATAGCGTCCCACGTGTCGAATATCTTATAAATTATAGATTTTCCATCAATTCTTTTTTTGTGTGATTTATGCATTAATTACAAATTATATTAACCAATTTTCGAAAAAATCGAGGGAAAAATTGGATCTAGGCCTAAGCCGTCAAAAAGTTGATTTTTTTTTGGTCAAATATCTCATAAACTATAGATTTTCCATTAATTCTTTGTTTGTGTGAATTATACATTCCTTAGAAATAAAATAAAACGAATTTCGGAAACATTTTGGATCCGATATTAGCAAAATTCTAGGGCTAAGTCGTAAAAAATTTGATTTTTTTTCGAAGTCGAATCTCTCATTAACTATAGAATTTTCATCAATTTTTTGTTTGTGCGATTTATATGTAAATTTCTTAGAAATAAATTAAAACAAATTTCGGAAAAATCGATAAAAAAGTTGGATCCGATATTAGCAAAATTCTAGGCCTAAGTCATCAAAAAGTTGACATTTTATTTCGAAGTCGAATATCTCATAAACCTAGATCTCAGCTAGCAGATCTCGTACTTATTGAAATCTTTCATACCGGATCAAAAATGTGACTTCTGGATCGTTTTTTTTTTCGAAACTTTTTTTTCGAAGTCGAATATCTCATAAACTATAGATTTTAAATCAATTCAAACAAAGGTTTGTGTGATTTACACATTCCTTAGAAATAATATAAAGCAAATTTCGAAAAAATCGGGAAAATTTTGGATCCAATATTAGTAAAATTCGAGGTCTAAGTCGTCAAAAAGTTTTTTTTTCGAAATCGATCTCAGCTAGCAATTTTCTTTCATATAAAAATCTTTTATATCGGATCAAAAATGTGACTTCTTGATCGTTTTTTATTTTCAAAAAAACCCGAGGTGCCCTACTTTGAGGGCATATAGCAACCCTCCTGATAAGTCCTTCGACTCCAAATTCTAAACTTGAGTTCGAATGCTCTTCCTCAATAGAAATTGGAAATTTCACGAGAATCGAACTTACCGTTTAAAAGTTCTTGAGTTATTTCCCCAAACTTTTTGTTTCAACCCATTGTACGTAGGGCGCACTAGTCTACCCCATTAATACCTTATGTATGATATCGTTCTTGATCTAAAATATAAAACTTTTCCCTTAATTCTTAATCCCTTATTTGAACCATAAAGATTTTTCAGAAAATGTTTCTGACACCTATTTATCATATGTTATCCATAACATATGTCTTAAGATTAATATTAAAGGGCCAGACACTTTGATCTATAAATCTCCCACTTTCGCTCTCTGTCTGTCTCTATCTGTCTATTTGTCTGTCTCTTTCCGTTTTAGTCGATTAACAGCTGTTTTATCACATTTCATTATTCTTAATCCATCAACAAATTGAGTATTAAGAAATCTGAAACATATGTTGCAAGTTTCGGCAAAGAATTTAAGAACCAAAACATTCGGATGCTTTATAATTCTGGAAATTTTTTTGTTTTTTTCAAAAATGATTTGAAATTTCTGACAAATCTTTAAAAGAAAACACACGCATACTTTGACCCAAGTCATATTGGCTAAAGTTTTAATGATTTTCATGTTGATTTAAAAGGAAAAAAATTACAAATGAAATTGTTGTTGTATAGATTTTAAAGTGACATTTTCATGTCTACTAAAGATTCCACTAAATGTGTAAAGTTAAGTCTAATAAATTACTAAAACATCATTAAATAGAGGAAAGAGAAAAAAAACGAAGCGGAAATATTAGAATGAAATATTCTCCAAAACAAACCCCCTCAACTATCCCCTTTTCCCCACTGAATCTGTCTTTTTCAACATTTTTATACATGTGTACACACATTTTCAAAACTCATTTCAAAACTTTTTTTCACCGAATCCAAACAAACCGTCGAAAGTGCGTGACATGCGTAATCGTTAAAGTTAAAGTGATGGTGAATAAAATTTATATCAGACAGACGGAATGGATGAATTGATAGAGGGAGGGTTGCAGAGATGGACAGACATAATGGCAGACATATCGACATTATGATATGAATTACTAGTAAAAATAGTGTAAATATATTTATTACAGAGACTCTTTGTATACTGTTACTCTTATTATACCCTTCACCACCATAGGTGGAAAGGGTATTATAAGTTTGTGCTGATGTTTGTAACGCATAGAAATATTTGTCTTAGACCCACCTTTTAGTATACCAATAGACTTAGAATCACTTTATGAGTCGATTTAGCGATGTCCGTCCGTCTGGCTGGCTGGACCCCCATGTAAACTTTGTAATCAAACTACAGGTCGCAATTCTAAAGATAATTTGATGAAATTTGGCACAGATAATTTTTTTGATAATGGGACCATGGCTATTGAAATTAGTCAAAATCGGTCCATTATTTATGGTACCTCCCATAGGTCCCACTTCCCGGAATTGCTATATTGGCCACAAATATCAATATTTTTTCATGAAATTTAAAACAGATACTGCTTATGTAAACTTAAATCACTGTACCAAATTTCGTTGAAATCGGTCCACATTTGACCTTAGCTCCCATACAAACTCTTCTTCAAAAACGCACTAAATGAGACAAAAAATCTCTAAAACGCTCGTAAATCTAAAGATAATGAAAATTTTGAGTTTATTTTTTGCATACATAATTTTTGTAACAACTGTAATCAATTTGCCAAATTTCGAGATAATCGGTCCACATTTGACCCTAGCTCTCATATAAGTCCAAATGACGGAAACAGGTTGAATATATACGTTTTGAGAAAATGTTTGTATGATGGCAAAATTTAGCAAATATTTGTCTTTATACAGGAAAAATAACACCTTTGACCTTAGTGGTGAAGGGTATCGTATGGTCGGCTTGACCGACTATAGCGCTTTCTTACTTGTTTTTTTAATGACTTCGATATCGAGAATTTTAATTTCAAAACTAGAACAAATTTAAATTTTACTTCACATTTGTACAATATTTCATTTTTATCTTTTAATTTATTTATATTTTTAGTGGAAGTTTAAATTTTAAAAACTAAAATGAGTTACAAATGTTTTTTTTTAATGTGGATAACATTTACTCATATTCAAATACGACATGATTTAATCTTTTTTGACATATTTATTACTTATGCATATCCATACATAAATATATTTTTTAATATTGAAATTTAAAGGGGTTCTCAAAATTTATGTCACATTTTATGGAAACATTTTTATTTTGGTATAAATTTAGCTGGTATCGTTTTTCAGTGACCCATTTAGGTTTAAGCATTTGGAATTTCTATTCAAAAATATGTTTTTAATAAACTTTAAAAAGCGAAATTTTTAACGAAAATTTTTCTATAGAAAAATATTTTTAACAAAAATTTTTCTATAGAAAAATATTTTTAACGAAAATTTTTCTATAGAAAAATATTTTTAACGAAAATTTTTCTATAGAAAAATATTTTTAACGAAAGTTTTTCTATGGAAAAATATTTTTAACGAAAATTTTTCTATAGAAAAATATTTTTAACGAAAATTTTTCTATAGAAAAATTTTTTTTAACGAAAATTTTTCTATAGAAAAATTTTTTTTAACGAAAATCTTTCTATAGAAAAATGTTTTTAACGAAAATTTTTCTATAGAAAAATGTTTTTAACGAAAATTTTTCTATAGAAAAATGTTTATAGAAAAATTTTTTTAACGAAAATTTTTCTATAGAAAAATTTTTTTAACGAAAATTTTTCTATAGAAAAATTTTTTTAACGAAAATTTTTCTATAGAAAAATTTTTTTAACGAAAATTTTTCTATAGAAAAATTTTTCTAACGAAAATTTTTCTATAGAAAAATTTTTTTAACGAAAATTTTTCTATAGAAAAATTTTTTTAACGAAAATTTTTCTATAGAAAAATTTTTTTAACGAAAATTTTTCTATAGAAAAATTTTTTTAACGAAAATTTTTCTATAGAAAAATTTTTTTAACGAAAATTTTTCTATAGAAAAATTTTTTTAACGAAAATTTTTCTATAGAAAAATTTTTTTAACGAAAATTTTTCTATAGAAAAATTTTTTTAACGAAAATTTTTCTATAGAAAAATTTTTTTAACGAAAATTTTTCTATAGAAAAATTTTTTTAACGAAAATTTTTCTATAGAAAAATTTTTTTAACGAAAATTTTTCTATAGAAAAATTTTTTTAACGAAAATTTTTCTATAGAAAAATTTTTTTAACGAAAATTTTTCTATAGAAAAATTTTTTTAACGAAAATTTTTCTATAGAAAAATTTTTTTAACGAAAATTTTTCTATAGAAAAATTTTTTTAACGAAAATTTTTCTATAGAAAAATTTTTTTAACGAAAATTTTTCTATAGAAAAATTTTTTTAACGAAAATTTTTCTATAGAAAAATTTTTTTAACGAAAATTTTTCTATAGAAAAATTTTTTTAACGAAAATTTTTCTATAGAAAAATTTTTTTAACGAAAATTTTTCTATAGAAAAATTTTTTTAACGAAAATTTTTCTATAGAAAATTTTTTTAACGAAAATTTTTCTATAGAAAATTTTTTAACGAAAATTTTTCTATAGAAAAATTTTTTTAACGAAAATTTTTCTATAGAAAAATTTTTTTAACGAAAATTTTTCTATAGAAAAATTTTTTTAACGAAAATTTTTCTATAGAAAAATTTTTTTAACGAAAATTTTTCTATAGAAAAATTTTTTTAACGAAAATTTTTCTATAGAAAAATTTTTTTAACGAAAATTTTTCTATAGAAAAATTTTTTTAACGAAAATTTTTCTATAGAAAAATTTTTTTAACGAAAATTTTTCTATAGAAAAATTTTTTTAACGAAAATTTTTCTATAGAAAAATTTTTTTAACGAAAATTTTTCTATAGAAAAATTTTTTTAACGAAAATTTTTCTATAGAAAAATTTTTTTAACGAAAATTTTTCTATAGAAAAATTTTTTTAACGAAAATTTTTCTATAGAAAAAATTTTTTAACGAAAATTTTTCTATAGAAAAATTTTTTTAACGAAAATTTTTCTATAGAAAATTTTTTTTAACGAAAATTTTTCTATAGAAAAATTTTTTTAACGAAAATTTTTCTATAGAAAAATTTTTTAACGAAAATTTTTCTATAGAAAAATTTTTTTAACGAAAATTTTTCTATAGAAAAATTTTTTTAACGAAAATTTTTCTATAGAAAAATTTTTTTAACGAAAATTTTTCTATAGAAAAATTTTTTTAACGAAAATTTTTCTATAGAAAAATTTTTTTAACGAAAATTTTTCTATAGAAAAATTTTTTTAACGAAAATTTTTCTATAGAAAAATTTTTTTAACGAAAATTTTTCTATAGAAAAATTTTTTTAACGAAAATTTTTCTATAGAAAAATTTTTTTAACGAAAATTTTTCTATAGAAAAATTTTTTTAACGAAAATTTTTCTATAGAAAAATTTTTTTAACGAAAATTTTTCTATAGAAAAATTTTTTTAACGAAAATTTTTCTATAGAAAAATTTTTTTAACGAAAATTTTTCTATAGAAAAATTTTTTTAACGAAAATTTTTCTATAGAAAAATTTTTTTAACGAAAATTTTTCTATAGAAAAATTTTTTTAACGAAAATTTTTCGATAGAAAATTTTTTTATAGAAAAATTTTTTTAACGAAAATTTTTTTATAGAAAAATTTTTTTAACGAAAATTATTCGATAGAAAAATATTTTTAACGTAAATTTTTCGATAGAAATATATGCAACATCCGAAAGTATGTACCGAATAACGATGTTTTTAACTTCTTTCTTCAGATGATCAAACGGACAGCTACCGTAAAGTATTTCCAAAACAAATGAAAGTGGTATAGGAAAAAAATATAATTCGGTTATAATCGATCTCTTTAATTGTTGCTAATTATTGAAATATGAATATTAATTCTCTAAAATTTTAAATATTTCTCGATTAAATTTCCACATTTCCGCCGATCAAATTCCATTCAGAATTTTTACATTATCAAAATTTCAATGACTAATAAAGGAAAATTGTTTATGATTTCGTTTTTTCCCGGAAAACCTAATTACTTATTAAATAAAACATAATGTCAGCAATTATTTGAAAACATTTTCAATTCGTGTGTGTTTAGTCATTCATAAATATTCGACAATTTTCCTATAAGATTTTAAAAACTTAATGTAAAAATTCTTGGTCTCCATTTAAAAAATGTTAACCATTAACATTTTATTATTTTATTCGAATTCTTCTGTAGAGGCGAGTATTTTTCCCATATTCGCACGCATTTAAATTGTTTATTTCCTGTTTTAGTATAAAAAAATCATTTGAAACATATTTCCGTCCGTCCGCCCGTTCATCTGTCTGTCTGTTCGTCTGTCAATTGTGTGTGGCAAGAAAGATCGAATGTTGAATGCTTTTTTTGCCACTGTCTGTCTCTATATTTGTTCGTCATGTCTTTATATCTTATGGCTTGGCTGCTACCAGTTTTCGGTTTGACTATTAAAATTTAAACACATATAATTTTTTTGTTTTTCGTTGGTTTGTCTGTTTATGACCCCTCTTCCGTTTAAATATAATTTTTCATATAAAGACCTTCGCCTCCCTCCCCCTAGTTTTGTCTTGTATTTGCAAGTTTGTAGACCGGAGACTGCATTTAAGACAGACGTGTTTGTATTTTTTATATGATTTTTGCAGTAATTTTGTAATGATGCATCCATACATCCATCCCATCGGTCTTTCTTCATTGTAGTCCCGACTTTTTAGTTTTTGTTAAGTTTTTTTGTTTTGTGAATTATGTGGCTGTGTCTGATATTAGCGAATGTATCGCACAAATGTCTGCACATTTAGTTCAATTAAATTCGGAAATTTTGTTGAAAGTTTAAACTTTAACACAGTAATTTTGAAAACAAAAGTTACAGTGAAGAGCAAATTAATGAGGTTAACTCGGTTCATTCAAAAAAGTTGCTCAAAACTTTAAGCTAAACATTATTCTATTGCCAAATGCTTAACGACCTAGTTCTTATTAAAAAGGGTTTTTTGAATAGCCGAAAAACTTAATGAAAAAACATTTTTCCTATAACGATCCAGCTCGAAGGACCAAGTTCTGGTTTTGATAAAAAAAAAATTTCTATAGAAAAATTTTCTATAGAAAAATTTTCTATAGAAAAATTTTTGATACACAAATTTTCTATAGAAAAAAATTTGATAAAAAAAAATTTTCTATAGAAAAATTTTTTATACAAAAATTTTCTATAGAAAAATTTTTGATACAAAAACTTTCTATAGAAACATTTTTAATACAAAAATTTTCTATAGAAAAATTTTTGATACAAAAATTTTCTATAGAAAAATTTTTGATACAAAAATTTTCTATAAAAAATTGTTTGATACAAAAATTTTCCATTAAAAAATATTTGATACAAAAATTTTCCATAGAAAAATATTTTGTATCAAATATTAGGATTCCTAAAATTTTCTATAGAGAAATTTTTGATAAAAAAATTTTCTATAGAAAAATTTTTACAAAAAAATTTTCTATAAAAAATTTTCTACAGAAAAAAAATTTTCTATAGAAAAATTTTTGATACAAAAATTTTCTATAGAAACATTTTTGATACAAAAATTTTCTATAGAAAAATTTTTGATAAAAAAATTTTCTATCGAAAAATTTTTGATAAAAAAAATTTCTATAGAAAAATTTTTGCTACAAAAATTTTATATAGAAAAATTTTTGATACAAAAATTTTCTATAGAAAAATTTTTGACACAAAAATTTTCTATAGAATAAAATTTGATACAAAAATTTTCTATAAAAAAATTTTCGCTAAAACTGTTTTTCTAAAGAAAAATTTTCGTTAAAAATATTTTTCTATAGGAAAATTTTCGATAAAAATATTTTTCTATAGGAAAATTTTCGATAAAAATATTTTTTTATAGAAAAATTTTCATTAATTGAAAAATTAAGAATTATCAGGCTTGAGTTCATTTCTAATTTTCAAATTATTAATTAGAGTTTTTTTTTTAAAGTAATAATGTGGAGAAAATAATTACAAAATTTTCTATAAATTTTCGATAAAAATATTTTTCTATAGAAAAATTTTCGATGAAAAAATTTTTCTATAGAAAAATTTTCAATAAAAATATTTTTCTATAGAAAAGTTTTCGATAAAAATATTTTTCTATAGAAAATTTTTGATAAAAATATTTTTCTATAGAAAACTTTCCAATAAAAATATTTTTCTATCGAAAAATTTTTCTATAGAAAAATTTTCGATAGAAATATTTTTCTATAGAAAAATTTTCGATAGAAATATTTTTATATAGAAAAATTTTCGATAGAAATATTTTTCTATAGAAAAATTTTCGATAGAAATATTTTTCTATAGAAAAATTTTCGATAGAAATATTTTTCTATAGAAAAATTTTCGATAGAAATATTTTTCTATAGAAAAATTTTCGATAGAAATATTTTTCTATAGAAAAATTTTCGATAGAAATATTTTTGTATACAAAAATTTTCGATAATAATATTTTTCTAAAGAAAAATTTTCTATAAAAATATTTTTCTATAAAAAATTTTCGTTAAAAATATTTTTTTATAGAAAAATTTTCTATAAAAATATTTTTTTATAGAAAAACTTTCGATAAAAATATTTTTCTATAGAAAGATTTTCGATAGAAATATTTTTCTATAGAAAAATTTTCGATAAAAATATTTTCTATAGAAAAATTTTAGATAAAAATATTTTCTATAGAAAAATTTTAGATAAAAAAATATTTTTCTATAGAAAATTTTTCGATAAAAATATTTTTCTATAGAAAAATTTTCGATAGGAATATTTTTCTATAGAAAAATTTTCGATAGAAATATTTTTCTATAGAAAAGTTTTCGATAAAAATATTTTTCTATAGCAAATTTTTGATAAAAATATTTTTCTATAGAAAACTTTCCAATAAAAATATTTTTCTATCGAAAAATTTTTCTATAGAAAAATTTTCGATAGAAATATTTTTCTATAGAAAAATTTTCGATAGAAATATTTTTCTATAGAAAAATTTTCGATAGAAATATTTTTCTATAGAAAAATTTTCGATAGAAATATTTTTCTATAGAAACATTTTCGATAGAAATATTTTTCTATAGAAAAATTTTCGATAGAAATATTTTTCTATAGAAAAATTTTCGATAGAAATATTTTTCTATAGAAAAATTTTCGATAGAAATATTTTTCTATAGAAAAATTTTCGATAGAAATATTTTTCTATAGAAAAATTTTCGATAGAAATATTTTTCTATAGAAAAATTTTCGATAGAAATATTTTTCTATAGAAAAATTTTCGATAGAAATATTTTTCTATAGAAAAATTTTCGATAGAAATATTTTTCTATAGAAAAATTTTCGATAGAAATATTTTTCTATAGAAAAATTTTCGATAGAAATATTTTTCTATAGAAAAATTTTCGATAGAAATATTTTTCTATAGAAAAATTTTCGATAGAAATATTTTTCTATAGAAAAATTTTCGATAGAAATATTTTTCTATAGAAAAATTTTCGATAGAAATATTTTTCTATAGAAAACTTTTCGATAGAAATATTTTTCTATAGAAAAATTTTCCATAAAAATATTTTTCTATAGAAAAATTTTCGATAGAAATATTTTTCTATAGAAAAATTTTCGATAGAAATATTTTTCTATAGAAAAATTTTCGATAGAAATATTTTTCTATAGAAAAATTTTCGATAGAAATATTTTTCTATAGAAAAATTTTCGATAGAAATATTTTTCTATAGAAAAATTTTCGATAGAAATATTTTTCTATAGAAAAATTTTCGATAGAAATATTTTTCTATAGAAAAATTTTCGATAGAAATATTTTTCTATATAAAAATTTTCGATAGAAATATTTTTCTATAGAAAGATTTTCGATAGAAATATTTTTCTATAGAAAAATTTTCGATAGAAATATTTTTCTATAGAAAAATTTTCGATAAAAATATTTTCTATAGAAATATTTTAGATAAAAAAATATTTTTCTATAGAAAATTTTTCGATAAAAATATTTTTCTATAGAAAAATGTTAGATAAAAATATTTTCTATAAAAAAATCTTCAATAAAAATATTTTTCTATAGAAAAGTTTTCGATAAAAATATTTTTCCATAGAAAAATTTTCGATAAAAAATATTTTTCCATAAAAAAAATTTTCTATAAAAATATTTTTCTATAAAAAAATTTTCGATAAAAATATTTTTCTATAGAAAAATTTTCGATAAAAATATTATTCTTTTGAAAATTTTTCGATAAAAAAATTCTTCTATTGAAAAATTTTCGATAAAAATATTTTTCTAAAGAAAAATTTTCTACAAAAATATTTTTCTATAAAAAATTTTCGTTAAAAATATTTTTCTATAGAAAAGTTTTCGATAAAAATATTTTTCCACAGAAAAATTTTCGATAAAAAATATTTTTCCATAAAAAAATTTGCTATAAAAATATTTTTCTATAAAAAAATGTTCGATAAAAATATTTTTCTATAGAAAAATTTTCGATAAAAATATTATTCTTTTGAAAATTTTTCGATAAAAAAATTTTTCTATTGAAAAATTTTCGATAAAAATATTTTTCTATAGAAAAATTTTCGATAAAAATATTTTTCGAAAGAAAAATTTTTTATAAAAATATTTTTCTATAGAAAATTTTCTATAAAATTATTTTTTTGTAGAAAATTTTTGGATAAAACTGTTTATACCCTTCACCACCATAAGTGGAAAGGGTATTATAAGTTTGTGCTGATGTTTGTAACACATAGAAATATTTGTCTTAGACCCACCTTTTAGTATACCAATAGGCTTAGAATCACTTTCTGAGTCGATTTAGCGATGTCCGTCCGTCTGGCTGGCTGGCTGGACCCCCATGTAAACCTTGTAATCAAACTACAGGTCGCAATTCGTAAGATAATTTGATAAAATATGGCACAGATAATTTTTTTGATAGTGGGACCATGGCTATTGAAATTTGTCGAAATCAGCCTATTATTTATGGTACCTCCCATAGTCCCACTTCCCGGAATTGATATATTGGCCACAAATATCAATATTTTTTCATGAAATTTATAACAAATACTGCTTATGTAAACTTAAATCACTGTATCATATAGAAACATTTTTGATACAAAAATTTTCTATAGAAAAATATTTGATTCTAAAATTTTTGATACAAAAATTTTCTTTAGAAAAATTTTTGATACAAAAATTTTCTATAGAAAAATTTTTGATACAAAAATTTTCTATAGAAAAATTTTTGATACAAAAACTTTCTATAGAAACATTTTTAATAAAAAAATTTTCTATAGAAAAATTTTTGATACAAACATTTTCTATAGAAAAATTTTTGATACAAAAATTTTCTATAGAAAAATTTTTGATACAAAAATTTTCTATAGAAAAATTATTGTATCAAAAATTTTTCTATTTTCTATAGAAAAATTTTCGATAGAAATATTTTTCTATAGAAAAATTTTCGATAGAAATATTTTTGTATAGAAAAATTTTCGATAGAAATATTTTTGTATACAAAAATTTTCGATAGAAATATTTTTGTATACAAAAATTTTCGATAATAATATTTTTCTAAAGAAAAATTTTCTATAAAAATATTTTTCTATAAAAAATTTTCGTTAAAAATATTTTTTTATAGAAAAATTTTCGATAAAAATATTTTTCTATAGAAAGATTTTCGATAGAAATATTTTTCTATTGAAAAATTTTCGATAAAAATATTTTCTATAGAAAAATTTTAGATAAAAATATTTTCTATAGAAAAATTTTAGATAAAAAAATATTTTTCTATAGAAAATTTTTCGATAAAAATATTTTTCTATAGAAAAATGTTTGATAAAAATATTTTCTATAAAAAAATTTTCGATAAAAATATTTTTCTATAGAAAAGTTTTAGATAAAAATATTTTTCCATAGAAAAATTTTCGATTAAAAAGATTTTTCCATAAAAAATTTTTCTATAAAAAAATTTTGGATAAAAATATTTTTATATAGAAAAATTTTCGATAAAAATATTATTTTATTGAAAATTTTTCGATAAAAAAATTTTTCTATTGAAAAATTTTCAATAAAAATATTTTTCTATAGAAAAATTTTCGATAAAAATATTTTTCGAAAGAAAAATTTTTTATAAAAATATTTTTCTATAGAAAATTTTCTATAAAAGTATTTTTTTGTAGAAAATTTTTGGATAAAATTGTTTATACCCTTCACCACCATAGTCGGAAAGGGTATTATAAGTTTGTGCTGATGTTTGTAACACATAGAAATATTTGTCTTAGACCCACCTTTTAGTATACCAATAGGCTTAGAATCACTTTCTGAGTCGATTTAGCGATGTCCGTCCGTCTGGCTGGCTGGCTGGACCCCCATGTAAACCTTGTAATCAAACTACAGGGCGCAATTCGTAAGATAATTTGATAAAATATGGCACAGATCATTTTTTTGATAGTGGGACCATGGCTATTGAAATTCGTCGAAATCAGCCTATTATTTATGGTACCTCCCATAGGTCCCACTTCCCGGAATTGATATATTGGCCACAAATATCAGCCTATTATTTATGGTACCTCCCATAGGTCCCACTTCCCGCAATTGATATATTGGCCACAAATATCAATATTTTTTCATGAAATTTACAACAAATACTGCTTATGTAAACTTAAATCACTGTATCAAATTTCGTTGAAATCGGTCCACATTTGATCATAGCTCCAATACAAACTCTTCTTTAAAAACGCATTAAACAAAACTAAAATCACTAAAACGCTCGCAAATTTAAAGATAATGAGAATTTCAAGTTTATTTTTTGCACATATAAATTGTAACAACTGTAATCAATTTGCCAAATTTCGAGATAATCGGTCCAAATTTGACCCTAGCTCTCATATAAGTCCAAATGACGGAAACATCTTATATACATAAGTTTTGAGAAAATATTTGTATGATGGCAAAATTTAGCAAATATTTGTCTTTATACAGGAAAAATAACACCTTTGACCTTAGTGGTGAAGGGTATCGTATGGTCGGGCTTGACCGACTATAGCGTTTTCTTTCTTGTTTTTAATTAAAAGCGAAAATTCGTGTATTGCGTTTTTTTTTTATTGGAATGTTATTAAATTTATGTTTAAAACTTTGACTTTGTTGGGGTCTGCTGGACTAGACGTCAGTCGCAGAGGGTTAAAAATGTGGCCATAGCTTGAACAAAGTGGTCATCTTATCAACTGTCATAGTTCGGAAATCGCTATTGTAAGGCCTTTTATAATAAACTATAACAAGTTATGAAAAATATTAATAAAGATTTCAAATTTAACTGAAGTTTTCAATAGTGACATTTTCTTTAAATTTTATAAAAAGATTTTGTAAATTCCTGGTATAAATTCTTTATCAAAATTTATGCTTTCGTCATAATAAATTCCCTTTGAAAGTATACGACTTTCTTTGGAATTAAAAATATGACAACTTAATTTATGAGATTGTCTTATTTGTACTCACCTCGAAAAATCCTAAAATAAAATGAAATTTCGAATTCCCGGAAAATAAATATCTAAGACAAGTATCTATTACAAATAACAAATTATCCAACTAAAATTACCTGCATTTTAACAAAGACAAACCACTGACTTTATTTAATATTTATGCAAGTTATCACCTAATAATCTAAGACACACCCAGTAAGAACAATGTCAAACGTTTGAAATATGATGACTTTTACGTTTGATATCAAACGTTTTTTCAAACCTGAATAGATGTTTGAGATTCACATTAACTTTCAAATGAGGGTTCATTTGAGAAAAAAACGTTTGAAAAATGATAGTTTCGCAAAATGAGAATAAAGGTTATTCTCAAATCATTATCAAACCCTAAGATGATTTAGGAATAATTTTGAAAAATGGTGTTATATAAATTTGATATCAAACTATATTTTAATGTTTTTTCAAACTTTAAATGTTATGTTAAAAATTGCATATCAAAGAAATTCGTTATTTCTTTCGGATTTTTTAAAATCCATCCATATTTATTGATCCATATTTGACCATAAAACCTTGCTTAAAAAAGTCAAGATTAAAAATTCAATAATATTCATATGCATAAGTAAATTTTCTTTGTTTCTTAATTTTTTTTTACCAAAAATTATATTTTAATCAAAAGAATTCAAATATGATGCACCGTTTTCAAAAACAAAATAAACAAATTCAAAAATATCAAAAATGCAACGCCATTTTATTTATGTTCCACATGTAGATGATATCCACATTTGAAAAACCTTTGGGAATGAGGTTTGATAATGATTTGAGAATAAAGGCATTTCTCAATTTGAGAATAAAGTCCCCTTTTTGTTGAGAACGCTATAATTCTAAAATCAGTATCAAATCAGTATCAAACGTTTGACCTTTTGAAAAAAAGATTTATTTTCAAATCGTTCTCAATTTGAGAATAAACCTTTTTTCTTACTGGGTAGGCTCTCTCTCTCGCCCTCTCCTGCTCTCTTTAATAAGTTTATATGTGTGTGTGTATATAGTCCCTTTCCAAACAAACACTTAAGTTACTAAAAATAAATCCATTTTAATAAAACATGACAACAAATCTCACCCACACTGAATGACAGAACGTATGACAGTCAGAAAAGACATATAAAGAAGAAACAACAACAACAACATAAACAATCATGCACTTACAAACAACAAATGCCAAACTGACAGCAGCAGCTCTTGGGCTGTCAACATTACCAACATGTCACACATGTACTCGCATTGGAAAAGAATGAAACAAAACTCAAAGTTGACAAAACACTTTTAATACTTAAAAGAAGAAAAGAAGAAAGGTGGAAAGAGAAGGAGAGGAGTGAGGAATAGATAGAGTAGGAGAGTCTAAAAGCCACAAAAACCTCATAAACTAACAATGTTAAATATAAGAAGAAAAAAACTAGAAGCAGAGTAAATGGTAATGGCTTACATAAATGCTCTTAGTGGAAGTGTAAAGGAAGGCATACACTCCTTCCACCCTCCCTCCATCTGTCACTCACTCTCTTCAAATACAAATTTGTGGTTTGTAAAAGGTAATACCTTTTTTACGACATATTCTTCATATCAAACATTTATGTACAACATAATAAACATTTAAATTAGAAAAAGTTTAAACAATTTGTTTTACTCATTATCATCCTCAAGTCATTGAAGGAGTGAAGTTTGTGGTAAATGAACTCTGCCTCTAAAGCTGCTTCTTTTCTTCCTTCTTGTCTGCAGATGTAGGTGACTCTGTTAAGAATTTAAATTAGATAAATAAATAAACAAACACTTAAAAATATTGTAAAATTTATTTCTAATGAATTCCTTTTCCCATCAGAATGATGACAAACAAATGTTTTATGGACAGTAGCGACCACAATAACATATATCCTAAAGACATTATGTCTGTGATTTGAATTTTTAAGTGGTCTCCGGATTTAATTCACACATTCTTATTGGAGGCATGATTTCCAAGTTGGAATGTTTAAATTCTAAAGTGATTCTTTCTTTGTTAAATGGAGAGTTCAAGTGCTATCGAAAGTAAAGAGGAAACCCGATTTTTTATTGGTTTGGCGAGGGCGGTATTTTGAATCCCAGCTAGGTGTTCTTATTCTGTCAATAAAGAGGCTCATTATACCCTTATTATGTCTAAAAAATGGGTAAATGATCCCAGTTTTGAAACCTGGGAAACCTGCGAATTAGGGATCATCGTACAGAACGATATCCCTCTTGTCACCAGTTGCCAAAACACTCTAGACTGTACTCTTCCCTAAGCTGACTAGACAACTACCAGTTACTCGTCCCCAGCATGGATTTCGCAAAATGCACAGTATCACCCTAGCATTACTAGCCATTACTACTAAAATCGCACAAGCCTTGTGAAATTACGGTCCTAGAGAAGTTTTACCTTGAAAAGTCTTTGACTAGATCAGCAATGCCACCCTCTTTCAGATCATTTTGAATCCCGCAATGCTAACGAATTTGAAGAGTTGGATTAACTCAGACCACAGAAGCCTTGAATCAGCAAAGGCCTTATGAAATTACATTCCTAGAGGAGCTTAACCTTTCAAAAGTCTTTGACTAAATCAGCAATGAAACCCTCTTCCAGATCATCCTGCTTTCCGCAATGCCAACGAATTTGAAGAGGTGTATTAACTCAGATCACACAAGAATCAACAAAGATCTTGTGAAATTGCGGTTCTAGAGGCCTTACCTTTCAAAAGTATTTAACTAGATCAGCAATGCCACCCTCTTTCAACAAATTTGATGAGGTGGATTAACTCAGATCGCACAAGCCTAGAATCAACAAAGATCTTGTGAAATTGCGGTTCTAGAGGCTTTATCTTTCAAAATTCTTCGACCAGATTAGCAACTCCACGCTATTCATGGTCATCCTTCGTTTTCCAATGCCAACGAACTTGAAGAGGTAGATTAACTCAGATCGCACAAGCCTTGAATCCACAAAGATCTTGTGAAATTACGATTCTAGAGGAGCTTTACCTTTCAAAAGTCTATGAATAGATCAGCAATACTACCCTTTTCCAGATCATCCTACGTTCAGCAATGCTAACGAAATTGAAGAAGTGGATTAACTCAGATCGCACAGGGCTTGAATCAGCGAAGGCCTTCCAAAAATTACGATCCTAGAAAAGCTTTACCTTTCAAAAGCCTTTGACTAGATCAGCAATGCCACCCTCTTCCAAGTCATCCTGAATTCCGCAATGCCAACGAATTTGAAGAGGTAGATTAACTAATTAGTCGTCAATCTTTCATACAGTTTAAACTCTATAGAGTGAAACAGGGCGTAGTTCTGTTGCCTCACTTGCTTAACTTGCAGATATCGATATTCCTATTGCACGATTCGTTAAAGTGAGATGATGATCGGACGACTGCTTGACATAACGTAACAGTTCTTAGAAGAGGATCTTCGGGGATCAACTTCCCCTTAGCTGATCAACCAACTATCAACACCTCCACTGCTTGACATAACGTAACAGTTCTTAAAAGAGGACCTTCGAGGATCTACTTCCCCTTAGCTGATCAAGCAACTATCAACTCCTCCACAGCATCAATTTCGCAAAATGTACATCATCACGTCGGCATTAACCGCCATTACCACTCAGATCGCACAGGGCTTGAATCAGCAATGCCCTTGTGAAATTACGGTGCTAGAGGAGCTTTACCTTTCAAAAGTCTTTGACTAGATCAGCAATGCTACCCTCTTCCAGATCATCCTGCGTTTCGCAATGCCAACGAATTTGAAGAAATGGATTAACTCACACCACACAAGCCTTGAATGGCCTTGTGAAATTACGGTCCTTAAGAAGCTTTACCTTTAAAAAGTCTTTGACTAGATCAGCAATGCCACCCTCGTCCAGGTCATCCTGCGTTCCACAATGCCAACGAATTTGAAGAGGTAGATTAACGAATTTGAAGAGGTGGATTAAGTAAGTAGTAGCCAATTTTTTGTAGAGTTTAAGCATTGTAAAGTTAAACAGGAAGTTCCTCAGGACGTAGTTCTGCTTCCTTTCCTGTTTAACTTCTACATCCCTAAACTGCCCGCTTCATTGCAAGGCTCAACACGATCTGACTATTTAGACAAGGAGCTATTGTTCCACACGGCACCGGAAGTCTTAATTCCAAATAGAACTGAATGGATTCTTGCTATATGGAAGGCCTCAGAGTTAACTTCTGACTTCATATCAGAAGACAGTGAAATGACAATACATGTCGATAGTCTGGCTGCCCTAAAGGTGCTTCAACTATTCTATCTATTAACTTAAAACTTCGATATTTATAGATCTCAACAGGACAAACCTTGGAAGATGCATAGGCATTCTAAGCGGCCACTATACCCTTAACTCTAGGCTTAACAGGTGGGATAGGAGGATTCCGGACATTTGCAGAATATTATTAGATGAGCACTCGTCCGAATCGGCGAAACACATTCTCTGTCACTGTCCAAAGACTCCAAGATCGAAAACTCAAGTATCTAGGCGATAGGTTCCTTGTAGAGCTTCAGGATTTTATGCAGTATTAACAAACCAATATACGCATAAATTTCGATGCAGAAACAAAGTCAAGCAGCCTTGCTGTCTACCTACATATCAGTGACAAATTATGCTGCTCAGGTATGGTCTGCGTTGTTGAGAGATACTTAAAAGATAAATATTTAATGCTGACAAAACGCAGCTATTAAAACAACCGCAGGCCTGGAAATTACCTTACCACATCTTCTTTATTCTCTGTTATCCTTCTGTTATTCTTGACTTCCAGTGGAGCATAGAGCCTCATATTCTTTATAAGGAAGCAGAAATCTTTTCAAATAAAGAGCACTACATCATCTAAGAGAACATTCAAATAACACAGTTGCAGACCTCCCTAAGGGATGTCAGCGAAGATCTTCACATGATGATGAGATGTACATGACCATTAAGAGCGATCCTCGTACCTGACTGCGTTGAGCAACACTCATAAGGGACTCCACTAACTCTGCAATTTCAAATTATCGCATGAATTTTGTATTAAGAGACCATTCACCTGGTGAAGCGTTAATAAGTCATATGTGAAAGACTAAAATCCAAAGTAAATGAAATAATTGGGACCTACCAATGTGGCTTTAGACCAGTTAAATCTATCTCTGACCAGATCTTCACTCTACGCTAAATTCTGGAGAAGACCCAAGAGAAACGAAAAGACACATATCATCTCTTCATTGACTACGAAGCTGCTTTTGACTGGCCGATACGAACGAAGGTGTTTAAAGCAATGCCTGAATTTAGCATCCCAACGAAGTTAGTAAGGTTATGCAGGATGACAGTAACTAATATGACCTCAACAGTTGAAATAAGTAACTCGCGTTTGCCGATGACATTGATATCTTGGGACGTACATTGCGCGAGGTATCGAGTATCGAGAAGTAATATAAAAAAATGTCTCTAAGTTGTCCATGAATCAAAAATCAAAAACAAAGCTGATGGTTTATACAAGCAGATAGTCCACAAAAATTGGACCACATTTGACCATTGAGAACTATAGTTTAGAGGTTGTAAAACAATTTGTTTACCGAAATTGAACGTAGAATCATACTTGCCAACCGATTTTATTTTGGCTTTTTTAAACGAAAAATCTTTGGACCAGTCTGGGTCAACAATGAATATCGTCATTGAATGTACCATGAGCTGTATGAGATACACGCTGTAATCGATATAGTTAAACGCATTAAACAGCAGCGGCTGCATTGGCTAGGACATGTCGTGCGAATGGATGAAAATACTGCAGCAAGACAAGTGTTAGAAAATGATACCGATGGAACTCGTAGAAGAGGACGTCCGAAACTTCGATGAAAAGATCAAGTAGAGGAAAATCTTTTAAAGATTGGGGTATGAAATTGGAGAATATTGTGTAAAATAATCACGGCCTTAGAACTTAACAGGTACTAAATATAGGCCATTTAAGTTAGTCAGTAAGTAAGTAAGGCCCGATTTGAAGTTAGAGGTCCGAGCTGTTAGAAGAAAATTTGGTTTATAAGATTTGTTATTGGCTACCATCTTCAGTGCCTCTTTAATTTTCCTTCAGTAAACTTTTCCAGTTTTTCGACTATCCATTTTTTCAACTAGAACATTTTGGTAGATGTCAAATCGAAAAAATGTTCTTTAACTAGTTTTCAGCATCAAAATTCGGAAACATTATTAGGACGGTTTAGATCCGGTATATTCGAGAAAAGTAATCTCCTTTGGCTAGTTAATGGATCAGTTTAAAACAAATCAACTTGAGGATCCTGATGATTATTCTTGGATTGAGGTTCTAGGGGTTAATTTGTGATCTTGTTGGTTAAGTCCACATACAACTTCAGATATTCAAGTTCTTATGTAGGGTTTAAGATATATACCCTTAGGTCCATCATCACTTCTCAGTCTCAGAAATATCATTAATAGGACTTCAGACAATTTAATCAAGGCAGTTCGTAAAAAACACGATTTGGATCAATGAAGGGCACTAACACATATAAAATTTTGAGTTTGTGATTCGAGCATCGGAGAAAATTAAAAAAACTTTGTAATGGGTGTTTTTTTTAGAGGTATAGAACTTCGAATTGAAATAAAACACAAGAAAATCGTTTTAATGTCCATCAATTTGGCTTTATTGGAAGGATAATTTTATGCCATTAATATTTAAATATGATTTCGGGCATGTGGCCGCCGCGGCTGGCTCGAATAAAGCCAATTCTACAGGTCCAATTTTCAACTACTTTTTCGAGCATATGGGGCCGTATGTTGGCAATAATGCCACGAATGTTGGCTTCCAAGTCCCCTAACGTTTCTGGTTTGTTGGCGTAGACGAGCGACTTCACATATCCCCAATTGACAGGTCCATTCCGCGAAATTATGCGCTCATCGAATGTTTCCTTCAATAAATCAATTGTGACGTGCGCTGTGTGGCATGTAGCGCCGTCTTGTTGGAACCACAACTCATCCACATTCATGCCATCCAATTGGGGAACAAAATAGTCGGTTATCATGGCTCTATACCGGTCTCCATTTATGGTAACTGACTCTCCAGCATTATTTCGGAAGAAGTATGGCCCAATGACTCCACCAGCCCATAGAGCACACCAAACAATCAGTTTTTGTGGATATAATGGCGTCTCAAGGGTCTCATGTGGATTCTCTTCACTCCAAATGCGGCAATTTTGCTTGTTGACGTAGCCATTCAACCAAAAATGAGCCTCATCACTGAACAAAATTTTGCGATGAAAATCAGCATCGAGATCAATCTCATTTTCGGCCCATACACCAAAATCACGATGCATTGCATGGTCTCGCGGCTTTAATTCTTGCACAAGCTGGATCTTGTAAGGTCGCAAGCCAAGATCTTTGCGCAAAATCTTCCATAAAGTTGATGGACAAAGCTCCAATTGCTGTGCACGGTGGCGAATCGATTCATTCGGGTCCTCTTCAACACTTTGCTCTACAGCGGCAATTGTTTCTTCGGTGCGCACTGTTCGACGTCGCTGCGGATGCGTATTATCACATAGAGTAAACGTAGTGCGAAAACGATCCATGGTTAACCGAATTAATTGCTCTGATGGACGATTATGTCGACCATAAAATGGACGGAGCTTGCGGTAAACTTCGCGAAATGAACCATTATATTCGAAATAAATTTGCACGATTTGCAAGCGTTGTTCTTTTGTCAACCTGTTCATGATGAAATGGCAAACCAAACTAAATATTAATCACTTGACAGCTGTTAAAATGGCCGCCAGCCAAAAAAGTGATGCCAACTTAAAGTTCTATACCTCAATAAAAAAACACCCGATATTAGCGAATATTAAACTAGTTCGGAACCTTAACCTCTGGATCGTAAAAGTATTCTTATGCCCTTTACAATAGTTGTGTTTCGTGTATGTGTATCGGCAGAATTTATTTGCCTATAACTGGCTATAGCAAATAAATTGTTTGCCCTTGGCTGATTTAGATTTACAACAAATTTCGCAAGTGTTTTAGGAATATTCGAGAGAAGTTATCCGGTTCTGATTTGACTGAAACGTTTTGGATACAACCAAATCCAAAACGTTTCAGTTAACTTTTTATGTGAATCATTTAAAATCTACTTTTGACCTAGATTCCGTCTTACCTTTGCTTAAGTAGACTTAGCAAAAGTGAAATTTGGCAACGTTGCTATATTATTTTAAATTCTCTAAATTTCTAAATCTTTATTATTAATTTCTATCAAAATTTTCTTGTACTTGATAGATTTTATCAAGCAAATCAGATTCTTTTTTGAATACATATTTTTTCATAAAAGAATCTCTTTGCCTTACAAGGATATCAACGTTTGAAGGATTCTAAACAAAAGAGCCGGTTTTGTAAGGAAGTGGGTACTTGGGTATTAGTATTTGGATGATTGTATGTGTGTCTGTGATTTTCTTTTACATGTATTTAATTATTAAGGGTAACAAAACACAATACGACTACAATACATCAGAGAAAACACATGGATTTTCCTCTACTTTTTCAGCAAACAATGGCTTAGAATAGGGAAAAAACCTAGAAATGTTGAAAAAAGGGGATTTTTTCTAGTGTAACCATTTTTGAAAGGGGGATTAAATATTTTAACTTTGTTAGAGAGTTGCTGGGCTATAAACCTTAAATTATGTTGAAAAAAAACTGAGTCTCTGTGTCTAATGCAATGAAAGGAATAATAAAATATTTTAAATAAATACCTATAACAGGAGGGTGGAACAGTAGTTTACGATTAGGTGTTAAAAAAAAGGAAAAATTTAATTGAAAAATAGAATGATTAGGTATTTTCCCTTTATTCTAGGTTTTCATTAACCTTTTTTGAGTTTGTTTATTAGCTTAAATTTATAAGGGGACACCTAAGCGGAGTCTACTGTATTTATTTTCCTCAAAGAGCCTGATTTCCCTGCTTTGTATTCTAGTGCAACAAAACAAGGTTACAAAACTAGAAGCTGTAATGCTTTATCTTTGAGCAGAATGAATGAATGAATTGCCAAAGTAAATTTTAAAAATATGAAATTTATCCCGAGTGCGGTGTTGTCAAGTTTCACAACTGAAAAAACTAGAACTTCTCTAGCTACTTAATAGACTAATTTAAAAAAAAAATCATTAAAAAAAACGCAGATATTTAAGACAATTCTTAAGATAAACGAGTCTTACATATATGCTATGACTACAGTTTCGTACCAGATTAAAGAAAAATATATACTGTTCTCCTTTAATCTAGTACGAACGAGCTATCATTTCAAATACGTCACATATTTCAAATACGACACATATTTCGTACCAGATTAAAGAAAAATATATATAGTGTTCTCCTTTAATCTAGTACTAGCAGGCTATCATTTCAAGTGCGTCGTAATAAGACTCAAAATGATTCATAAATTACACATATTTCGTACCAGATTAAAGAAAAGCGTTCTTCTTAAATATAGTACGAACAATCTATAATTTTAAACACTTCACTCGTAATAAAACTCAAAAAATGATTTATAAACAACACATATTTCGTACCAGATTAAAGAAAAATATATACTGTTCTTCTTTAATCTAGTACAAACGAGCTATCATTTCAAATACGTAATAAGGTTCATAAAATGACACATATTTCGTACCAGTTTAAAGAAAACTTTATATTATTCTCCTTTAATCTAGTACGAACAAGCTAGCATTTCAAATACGTCACTTGTAATAAGACTCAGTAAATGATTCACAAATGACATATATTTCGTACTAGATTAAATAAAAATATATACTGTTCTTCTTTAATCTAGTACAAAGGAGCTATCATTACAAATACGTAATAAGGTTAAGAAAATGGCACATATTTCGTCCTCGATTATAGAAAACTATGTATTGCTCTCCTTTATACTAGTACAAACAAGCTATCATTTCAAATACGTCACTTGTAATAAGACTCAAAAAATGATTCATAAATGACACATATTTCGTACCAGATTAAAGAAAAATATATACTGTTCTCCTTCAATCTAGTACAAACAAGCTATCAATGCAAATATGTACGTCATTCGTTTCAAAGGCTAAGTAAATGATTCATAAATGACATATATTTTATAAAATTCCATACAAACATTTTTTAAAAATGTTTGTATATCTTCAACACTAGTCAACAAAGTTCAACTTTTTGCCTTACATTTCATAACCATTATATTTTTATTATTCATCAACGTCTTGTTATTATTAAAGCGATCCAAATATTATTTTCAATTGTTTGATTAAAAAAGAACAATTTTTTTCTACAAAATTTGATTTTTTTGAAAAGGCTGGTCCGTCAATTTTATCATATCTTTGTAACGGGTTGTTCGATTTTGTCGAAAATTAAAGAAAATAAAATTAAACAAAATTATATTGAAGTCGTATTAGAACAATTTTTTTATATGTTTGACCGATTCCGAGTTATTTACACTTTAATGTAAAAAAATTTCATTTTTTTTATGAAAAGGCTGGTCCATCTATTTTATCATATCTTTAAAACGGGTTGCTCGATTTTGTTGAAGGTCACAAAAAGGAAAAGTAAACAAAATTATCTTGAAATCGTATTAAAACAATTTTTTTGATATGTTTGACAGATTCTGAGTTATTTGCACTTTAAAGTGAAAAATTTCCTTTTTTTATGAAAAATTTCCATTTTTATTCTTTAAAAATCGAAAATGTCAAAAGCCTATAATTTGTGTGGCTTGGTTATAAAATTTTTTCTTGAAAAACCTCTAATTAATGGTAATTTTAAAGTAAATGAAGTGAAAATACCCAATTTTGTATCGACATTTTGTATTCGACATCGGGTCTTATATGAGAGCTAGAGTGAATTTTGAACCGATTTTCTCGAAATTTAGCAATTTGATTACAGTTTATACAAAAAATATTATAAAATTGTTATATCTTCAAATATAGAAGCCTTTTTTTTAACTTCGATTCTTTTAAGTGTCTTTTGACAGAAGATCTTATATGGGAGCAATGGTCAAATATGGACCGATTTTTAACAAAGTCATTGTACAGTGATTTTTGTTTATATTTCTACTAAATTTCATGAAAATATACAAAAAGTTGTGACCAAAAACTTAATTCCCGGATGTGAGACCTATGGGAGGTACAATAAATAATTTACCGATTTTAAGCAATTTCAACAACAATGATCCTACTGCCAAAAAAGGTCCCGTGCTAAATTTTATAAACAAAAAAAAAAAAAAAAAACTAATTTGTGGCTTTGAGAAACCTAAAACTATATTCCGGGAAGAATATGGACCGATTTTTAACAAAGTCGTTCTACAGTGATTTTTGTTTATATAAGCAATATTTTTTTTCGAAATTTCATAAAAATATACATGTATGTGATGGACATTTTTCGTTTTCAAATCGATCGATTTCAGACATATTTTTAGCAAATTTTCGGTTATTTCCCCCCAAAAAAAAATGAAAATTTTGGCTTTAATCCTTTTGACTGATATTTTATCTTTCATTTGGTTTAATTTTTTTTTGGAAAATAACCGAAAATTATCTCAAAAATATATCTGAAATCGATCGATTTGAAAACGATCGTTTTCCATCACATACCTGATACTTAAAGTTTTGACCAAAATCTCAATTCCGTGAAGTGATACCTATGGGAGGTGCCCGAAATAATATACCGATTTTGACCAATTTCAACAGCACTTGTCCTACTACCCAAAAAAAAGGTCCTGTGCCAAATTTCATAAAGAAACAATGCTAATTTGTGGCTTTGAGGAACCTAAAGCTATATTCCGGGAAGAATATGGACCAATTTTTAACAAAGTCATGGTACAATGATTTTTGCTTATATAAGCAATATTTCTTCTAAATTTCATAAAAATGTACTAAAAGTTGTGGCCAAAATCTCAATTCCGGAAAGTTAGACCTATGGGAGGTACTCGAAATAATATACCGATTTTCAGCAATTTTAACAGCAATAGTTTTACTGCCAATAAAATGGTCCAATTATTTTTTGAATAAAAAGTTTTATATGGTAAATTTTTCGCGAAAAGTTGGGTCTTTTCAAGATAATTTTCATAGAATCAGTACTAAACGTTAGATTTTCACAATATAAGGCTTATAACTCTAAAACTGTTGATTATACAAAAAACTTGTGTTAGCAGGACTAAAAAGCAATTTTGTTCTTAATCCATTTATACATTTTTCTATTAAATTGAATAAATCGTTGTTAAAATATGGTAGTATCACTAGAATAACCTCTTAAAAAATCACAAATTAAATTATGGAGAAAATTAAAAAAAATCGGGTATTTTTGTACTAAGGGGACACAAATAAAATCTAATAGTGACTGTTATTTTCAAAATATGGTAATATCAGTAGGATAACCTCTTCAAAAATCCCAATTTAAGGGAAAAAATTAAAAAATCTTTGAAAAAAATTTGATAAGTAGTTTTCAAAATATGATAATTTAACTAGAATAACCTCTTCCCGATTTTTTTTTTAATATTTTGAACAAAATTAAAAAAAAAATCGGGTACTTTTGGATTTTTATAATATAAAGCTTATAACTCTAAAACCGTTGGTTATACAAAACACTTGTATTAGCACGACTTACGAGGAGTTTTTTTCTTAATCCATTCATATAATTTTTAATTGAATTGGATAAGTTGTTTTTAAAATATGATCATTTAACTAGAATAACCTCTTCAATTTTGGAAAAAATTGTCGCGTATTTTTCGATTTTTATAATATAGGGCTTATAACTCTAAAAACGTTGATTATACAAAAAACTTGTGTTAGCACGACTTACGAGGAATTTTTTTCTTAATCCATTTAGGTATTTTTCAATAAAATTGGTTAAGTCGTTTTAAATTAATGGTAATATAACTAAAATAAGCTCTTCAAATTTTGAAAAAGTTAAAAAATCGGGTATTTTTGGATTTTCATAATATAAAGCTTATAACTCTAAAATTGTTAAAATTAGATAAGTCGTATTCAAAATATGATAATTTAACTAGAATAACCTATTTATATTTCCAAACATTGGAAAAAAAAGAAAAAAAAAATCCGGGTAATTTTGGATTTTCATTATATAAAGCTTATAACTCTAAAATTGTTGATTATACAAAAAACTTGTGTTAGCACGACTTAAGAGCAATTTTGTTCTTAATCCATTTATGTATTTTTCAATTAAATTGGTTAAGTGGTTTTCAAAATATCTCATTTTTAACATGGCAAAATTTTGAATTTTTTTTTTTAATCGGTGGAAAAAAAATTCGGGTCTTTGTTTTACTTAGGGGACCATAACACAAAAAAAAATCAAAAGTGACTGTTGACTAGTGAATTTCACCTTCTACTTAATTTATGAAAAATTAAATTATTTCAAAAAAAATCTTCATAAAGGAATAAATTATACACATTTTAACCTTTTTAAGAAGCCTTTTTGAAGAGTGAGTGTCTTTAAAGAATTTTTGTTTTATAAAATTACTTATATCTACAAAGAAGGAAACTTTGTTCTTGGATTATAAACTTAATTAAAAAAACAAACACGTGCATTTAAATATTTAAATACCTAAAATTTTATTTGTTCTTTGACTTCATTACCTTAAATCTAAGATATGAATATAAAGAATGAAATTATAAAAATTTAATTAAAATGATATACCGAAAAAGACTGATGGAAGATATTATTTTATTTTCCGATTTTGCAAGGGGTTTCCTTTAGGCTGGTATGGTCACCATCACAAAAATTGAGGGGTTTATTGAGATTGTCATTCTGTTTGTAATTAACATAATATTGGCTTAAAAACCCAAAAATGATATACATATATCCTTATTTCTAGGTAAAATTTCGGTATTGAAATTGAGCGAAATCGGTCTTTATAAGTCCGTCCCCGTAACCATGGAGTACCGCATAGAGTGCGATCATATGTTTCACTAAGCACAAAATAGAAAAAAAATGTATAATGACATTTTTATATGAAGATGACGTCTTTTAAATGTACTTTTGACGTCTCTTAAATGTACTTGACAGTTTCGTCCTCAGTCTAGTTCTGGTTTATGCCAGTAACCCCCTTTAATGCTGTTATACGTATAACAACTTTACAATTCAAGTTTCAACCATAGCTCCAATATAAATCTTACCCTCGAAAATCAACTGAACACCACGACATACACTTAAATTTTTCTATAGAAAAAATATATTTTTATATAGAAAAAATATATTTTTCTATAGAAAAAATATATTTTTCTATAGAAAAAATATATTTTTCTATAGAAAAAATATATTTTTCTATAGAAAAAATATATTTCTCTATAGAAAAAATATATTTTTCTATAGAAAAAATATATTTTTCTATAGAAAAAATATATTTTTCTATAGAAAAAATATATTTTTCTATAGAAAAAATATATTTTTCTATAGAAAAAATATATTTTTCTATAGAAAAAATATATTTTTCTATAGAAAAAATATATTTTTCTATAGAAAAAATATATTTTTCTATAGAAAAAATATATTTTTCTATAGAAAAAATATATTTTTCTATAGAAAAAATATATTTTTCTATAGAAAAAATATATTTTTCTATAGAAAAAATATATTTTTCTATAGAAAAAATAAGTTTTTCTATAGAAACAATAAGTTTTTTTATAGAAAAAATAAGTTTTTCTATAGAAAAAATAAGTTTTTCTATAGAAAAAATAAGTTTTTCTATAGAAAAAATAAGTTTTTCTATAGAAAAAATAAGTTTTTCTATAGAAAAAATAAGTTTTTCTATAGAAAAAATAAGTTTTTCTATACAAAAAATAAGTTTTTCTATAGAAAAAATAAGTTCTTCTATAGAAAAAATAAGTTTTTCTATAGAAAAAATAAGTTTTTCTATAGAAAAAATAAGTTTTTCTATAGAAAAAATAAGGTTTTCTATAGAAAAAATAAGTTTTTCTATAGAAAAAATAAGTTTTTCTATAGAAAAAATAAGTTTTTCTATAGAAAAAATATATTTTTCTATAGAAAAAATATATTTTTCTATAGAAAAAATATATTTTTCTATAGAAAAAATATATTTTTCTATAGAGAAAATATATTTTTCTATAGAAAAAATATATTTTTCTATAGAAAAAATATATTTTTCTATAGAAAAAATATATTTTTCTATAGAAAAAATATATTTTTCAATAGAAAAAATATATTTTTCTATAGAAAAAATATATTTTTCTATAGAAAAAATATACTTTTCTATAGAAAATTTTTCTATAGAAAAAATATATTTTTCTATAGAAAAAATATATTTTTCTATAGAAAAAATATATTTTTCTATAGAAAAAATATATTTTTCTATAGAAAAAATAAGTTTTTCTATAGAAAAAATAAGTTTTTCTATAGAAAAAATATATTTTTCTATAGAAAATTTTTCTATAGAAAATGTTTCTATAGAAAATTTTTCTATAGAAAAATATATTTTTTCTATAGAAAAATATATTTTTTCTATAGAAAAATATATTTTTTCTATAGAAGAATATATTTTTTCTATAGAAAAATATATTTTTTCTATAGAAAAATATATTTTTTCTATAGAAAAATATATTTTTTCTATAGAAAAATATATTTTTTCTATAGAAAAATATATTTTTTCTATAGAAAAATTCTTTATAGAAAAATTTTCTATAGAAAAATTTTCTATAGACAAATTTTCTATAGAAAAATTTTCTATAGAAAAATTTTTTATAGAAAAATTTTCTATAGAAAAATTTTCTATAGAAAAATTTTCTATAGAAAAATTTTCTATAGAAAAACTTATTTTTTCTATAGAAAGATATATTTTTTCTATAGAAAAATATATTTTTTCTATAGAAAAATATATTTTTTCTATAGAAAAATATATTTTTTCTATAGAAAAACTTATTTTTTCTATAGAAAAATATATTTTTTTTATAGAAAAATATATTTTTTTCTATAGAAAAACTTATTTTTTCTATAGAAAAATATATTTTTTCTATAGAAAAATAAATTTTTTCTATATTTCTATAGAAAATTTTTCTATAGAAAAAATATATTTTTCTATAGAAAATTTTTCTATAGAAAAAATATATTTTTCTATAGAAAAAATAAGTTTTTCTATAGAAAAAATAAGTTTCTCTATAGAAAAAATAAGTTTTTCTATTAAAAAATAAGTAACTTTTTTAAAAAGTTTAGAAAATTATCAAAATTTGTTGAAAATAAAGACATTTTTTAAAACTTATCTAAAATACTTGTATGCAAAATTAAAAATTTTTATTTGAAAATTTACAAAAATTGTTAAATTTTGTTATTGAATTTTGTAAAAACGTTTTGGCATAAATTACAGCGTTGCCAAATTCCTTTGTTTTTGAAATATTTAAAATAAATTTAGTTTATGATTTAATAATTTAATAGTTATAAGCAAAAGTTTAAATCACTTTTTATTCAAAGCTTTTAAATAATAGACAATTTTTTTATAATTAATTCATTACCTTACGTTTTTTCTCAAATATTAATTATTTATTTAAAATTTCAAAAACTAATGATGAAATTTTAGTTCGATGTTAAGTTTCCATTTCAAAAAACCCTTGTAATTAAATTTATTTGATGACATGTTCTTATTAGTGTTGAGTAGTTAAACTTTTGGTAAAAACCAACACCTTCCCTTTAGTGTTAGGGTGTCTTGCTGACCCTTGACACCACCTCTTTATCATTTTCTTGAAAGGAAAATCCTTGATACTAATCAATCATCAGTCATGTGGAAATCGTGTGTGAATGTTCAATATTTTTGGAAGTTTTTTTTTTGAAACTATTGACCACAATCGTCTTAATTACAAATAAATAATTTAGTTTTATATATTTATGGGTTTTTGGGTAAGAGGAGGGGAAGGGGAAAGAAACAAACAAACAACTTAATTGTTAATAAACTTTAATTTTTCCCAAATCAATCGCGTGTTTGAAATTTTATGTTTCTTTTGAAAGAAATTGAATATTTCAATTGGGTGTTGGGTTAAATATACCAAAGACACGTGATTCATAGAAAATTTGTTTTATTTTCGATAAATAAAATTATAGACTTTTAAACACTTTTCTTTCAAAACGACAATTTTTCACAAAAAGGTGTTGGAGCGTAAATTTATTCCTTAACTAAATAAAATTCCAAATTACCCCAATTTGTAATTTTATGATCAAAAATTTTTTAAATTTCGAATTTTTTTCTATTAATTTTAAGAATTTTTCGAAACTATTTCCTTCATTGTCTTTTTGCAAAACCAATTTTGTTTTCATTTTAGTTTTGCTTAAAAAGAATTTGTTTAAACAAATTAACAATAAGCAAAAATATAAACAATAATACAAATATTATTAACAATTTAATACAACAATAATTAGTCAAACACGAATGACCGGTTTATGGCATCTGCTTTTTAACCATGAAGTCATTATTGGAACTTGAACATGACATACAACCAAAACAAAGACTGAGACTCAGACTGAGAATGAGACTAAATCGATTAGACAGACAGAAAAATTAGTAAAACAAACGTTTGCGAGTTAATGAAACGTAAAATTTTATTAAGATCTTAAAAATGTTGACAATTTTAAGATTTTTACACTATTTTACAAAATTTTTATAGGAAATTTTTCAAAAATTTTCTATTTTTATAGGAAATTTTTCAAAAATTTTCTATTTTTATAGAAAATTTTTCAAAAATTTTCTATTTTTATAGGAAATTTTTCAAAAATTTTCTATTTTTATAGGAAATTTTTCAAAAATTGTCTATTTTTATAGGAAATATTTCAAAAATTTTCTATTTTTATAGGAAATTTTTCAAAAATTTTCTATTTTTATACAAAATTTTTCAAAAATTTTCTATTTTTATACAAAATTTTTCAAAAATTTTCTATTTTTATACAAAATTTTTCAAAAATTTTCTATTTTTATACAAAATTTTTCAAAAATTTTCTATTTTTATACAAAATTTTTCAAAAATTTTCTATTTTTATACAAAATTTTTCAAAAATTTTCTATTTTTATACAAAATTTTTCAAAAATTTTCTATTTTTATACAAAATTTTTCAAAAATTTTCTATTTTTATACAAAATTTTTCAAAAATTTTCTATTTTTATATACAATTTTTCAAAAATTTTCTATTTTTATACAAAATTTTTCAAAAATTTTCTATTTTTATAGGAAATTTTTCAAAAATTTTCTATTTTTATACAAAATTTTTCAAAAATTTTCTATTTTTATAGGAAATTTTTCAAAAATTTTCTATTTTTATAGGAAATTTTTCAATAATTTTCTATTTTTATAGGAAATTTTTCAAAAATTTTCTATTTTTAAAGGAAATTTTTCAAAAATTTTCTATTTTTATAGGAAATTTTTCAAAAATTTCCTATTTTTATAGGAAATTTTTCAAAAAATTTCTATTTTTGTAGGAAATTTTTTAAAAATTTTTATAGGAAATTTTTCCAAACATTTTTTTTTATAAGAAATTTTTCGAAAATTTTCTATTTTTATATGAAATTTTTCAAAAAATTTTTATTTTTATGGGAAATTTTTCAAAAATTTTCTATTTTTATAGGGAATTTTTCAAAAATTTTCTATTTTTCTAGGAAATTTTTCAAAAATTTTCTATTTTTGTAGGAAATTTTTCAAAAATTTTCTATTTTTATAGGAAATTTTTCAAAAATTTTCTATTTTTATAGGAAATATTTCAAAAATTTTCTATTTTTATAGGAAATTTTTCAAAAATTTCCTATTTTTATAGGAAATTTTTCAAAAATTTTCTATTTTTATAGGAAATTTTTCAAAAATTTTCTATTTTTATAGGAAATTTTTCAAAAATTTTCTATTTTTATAGGAAATATTTCAAAAATTTTCTATTTTTATAGGAAATTTTTCAAAAATTTTCTATTTTTATAAAAAATTTTTCAAAAATTTTCTATTTTTATACAAAATTTTTCAAAAATTTTCTATTTTTATACAAAATTTTTCAAAAATTTTCTATTTTTATACAAAATTTTTCAAAAATTTTCTATTTTTATACAAAATTTTTCAAAAATTTTCTATTTTTATACAAAATTTTTCAAAAATTTTCTATTTTTATATAAAATTTTTCATAAATTTTCTATTTTTATACAAAATTTTTCAAAAATTTTCTATTTTTATACAAAATTTTTCAAAAATTTTATATTTTTATAGGAAATTTTTCAAAAATTTTCTATTTTTATAGGAAATTTTTCAAAAATTTTCTATTTTTATAGGAAATTTTTCAAAAATTTTCTATTTTTATAGGAAATTTTTCAAAAATTTTCTATTTTGATAGGAAATTTTTCAAAAATTTTCTATTTTGATAGGAAATTTTTCAAAAATTTTCTATTTTTATAGGAAATATTTCAAAAATTTTCTATTTTTATAGGAAATTTTTCAAAAATTTCCTATTTTTAAAGGAAATTTTTCAAAAATTTCCTATTTTAATAGGAAATTTTTTAAAAATTTCCTATTTTTATAGGAAATTTTTTAAAAATTTCCTGTTTTTATAGGAAATTTTTCAAAAATTCTCTATTTTTATAGGAAATTTTTCAAAAAATTTCTATTTTTGTAGGAAATTTTTTAAAAATTTTTACAGGAAATTTTTCCAAACATTTTTTTTTTATAAGAAATTTTTCGAAAATTTTCTATTTTTATATGAAATTTTTCAAAAAATTTTTATTTTTATGGGAAATTTTTCAAAAATTTTCTATTTTTATAGGGAATTTTTCAAAAATTTTCTATTTTTCTAGGAAATTTTTCAAAAATTTTCTATTTTTGTAGGAAATTTTTCAAAAATTTTCTATTTTTGTAGGAAATTTTTAAAAAATTTTCTATTTTTATAGGAAATTTTTCAAAAATTTCCTATTTTTATAGGAAATTTTTCAAAAATTTCCTATTTTTATAGGAAATTTTTCAAAAATTTCCTATTTTTATAGGAAATTTTTCAAAAATTTCCTATTTTTATAGGAAATTTTTCAAAAATTTCCTATTTTTATAGGAAATTTTTCAAAAAATTTCTATTTTTATAGGAAATAGTTCAAAAATTTTCTATTTTTATAGGAAATTTTTCAAAAATTTCCTATACAAATAGGAAATTTCCTATACAAATAGGAAATTTTTGAAAAATTTCCTATAAAAATAGAAAATTTTTGAACTATTTCCTATAAAAATAGAAATTTTTTGAAAAATTTACTATAAAAATAGAAAACTTTTGAAAAATTTCCTATAAGAATAGAAAATTTTTTAAAAATTTCCTATAAAAATATAAAATTTTTGAAAAATTTCCTATAAAAATAGAACATTTTTGAAAAATTTCCTATAAAAATAGAAAATTTTTGATAAATTTCCTAAAAAAATAGAAAATTTTTGAAAAATTTCCAATGGAAATAGAAAATTTTTGAAAAATTTCCTATAAAAATAGAAAATTTTTGAAAAATTTCCAATAAAACTAGATAATTTTTGAAAAATTTCCTTAAAAATAGGAAATTTTTGAAAAATTTTCATATAAAATATAAATTTTTTTAAAAATTTCTATAAAAATAGAAAAATTTTATCTGAATATTTGAACATTTTGCAGCTTTCAATTTAAAGAAATTAGCAAACGCGAATTATAAGCTTTATCTCTTTATTTCCTTGTTAGGTACAAGGGAATTTTGAAATTTCTTTTTCAATTAATTTTTCTTTTTCAAAAATATACAAAATTCAGTTTTTAGACTTAAAATAATTTAACATTACTTTTCATATTTTTAGTATTCATTTACGTTTTTATGAATTTATGTTTATTATTTTCAATTTATTTAAATTAATATAAATGAAATCATAAACGAGTGATAGACCATTTTTTATTAGCAACGATAGCATTTTATTTATTAAAACATATTTTTTTTTATAAGAATTTTTATATGATTTTTTGTATGATTTTTTACTCGATTCTTAAGACTCGACATGAGAGAATTTTTGTAAGATAATTTTTATTTTAGAATCTGTAAATTGGGTGATAAGGTCATCACATAAGCAATAATTTTTCGCTTTACAAATTGCAAAAATATGCTTTTTATTATTATTTTTACTGATAATAGTATTTTGTAGATTTAATGGGAAAAATTAGCTTAATAGGGGAATCTGGATTAGATTCTAAGAATTGAGATTTTTTTTTTCATATAAAAATTAGAAGGAAGTTAGATTTAGTTTAAGCAATGTTGTCGAATTTCTAGAGGGACAAAGTTTTTTTTAGGAAAAATTATTCGAACTTAATCCCAGTCTATTACATTTATTTATTAATGTAATAGACAAAGTTTTACCCACTTTGTGTTAAATTTGAAACCTAATAGCTATCGAAATCTAAAAAGTATACAATTTTTTAGAATTTATGTCTAAGGGCTTTAAGATTACAATTTGAATGTCTAAAATTTTATGAGTTTTTCCAAAAATATGAACAAAATTTTCTTTGGCTGTTTTTGCAAATTTCGAGATATTGTGTTGGTTTATGTCTTAAATGAAAAGATTTTTATTATAAGCATTCTAGAGAGTTTACAGAATCACTTGTAAGCTAAATTTTTCTAATAGTACAAATAACAACAAAAATATATGGAAATGAAAATGTAAAATTTTTCTTCTTTTCCAACTCTACAACTTTTAGTTTGTGTAAAAAATTTCATAATTGACAAATGACCGTCCCAAAGACAGACAATTAGACGCTCTGCATATAAATATCATTAAAACTAGACACAATCCGATTCTCTAGTCATGAAAAAAAACATCTGCTCGAGCAGGGACTAGAACCAAATAATGAAAAAAGTGCGTTCGTGTTTATTCTATTCTCGGTGGAACGTGCTTCAGCATTAATTCCCTTTTCATTGCTGACACTGCCGCTTTTTTGTCAGTAGTTTTGCACAATCATACTCCTAAACTTGCCTATTTTTATGGCATTTAATGTTTATTTAAGAAAAATTGAAAAGAAAAAAATGTTTGTTTATTTTTATAATGTAAATTGTGCGTTTCTAGTTTTATTAGGGCAAAGTACAAATGTATAATTTTTTTTCATTTCTAGTTTTTTTTTTGAGTTTACAAGAATTTAGGGGAGATATTATTAAAATTAAGTGTGAAAGATTTATAAAATTTAGATTTTTGAGGAAAGAAGTGCATATTTTTGCTATTTTTAGAAATATGCAATTTTTCATTACTCTTGTTATAATATAAAAGTTAGGTTATACATTTTTGGAAGCTATCTTTAAAATATTATATCTCGTTTTGTACCGACTGCATCTGGTAGCACTATAATTTATTTGAAATATAAGATTTTAAGCTAAGTTCTATAGGAAGACATTATTGTAATCGGAGTTTTTCCGAAGTTATTGTTTCGGCCAGCTAAATTAAGAAATCGAACACTGTGCAGGGATTTGAGAAAACAAAAAAATAGTTTTAAGTCTGTATCTTCTAAACTATAAGTCTGATTGCATCATTATGTATGAGAGAATTGTTAAGGAGGATTTAAGCTTTCTGAATTTTGGATTTAGGATTACCCTGTGTTTTCACAGAGTGAGTTATTGGACGACAAATTGGACCACCTAAGAATCAAAATAGATTTTTAACAGTGTGGCTCTTTCAATCATTGGTTGAAAGGGTTAATTTTTTATATTTTGGAATGAACTTGAAAACACAAAGAAAAAACATACTTACTTTAACATTATTACTATTATGGGTTTTAAGTTATTTCTTTTGAAAAATAAAATATCGTAATTTTTCTCTTTGACTTTTTTATGTTTTTGGCCGATTGTGCATTCGATATTAAACTGATCATTTAAAAAAAAAAAATTTTAAATACAGCCAACAGTTTAGGAAATGAACTCGAAGCCTTTTGTGTTGAGAAATTTGAAAAGTCAAATATTTTTCGCTGATCGAAAACATTAAATTTTTTTCTCAAAAAGATGGTATTTCGTTATAGAAATTTTTCTTTACAAAATTTTTCGTTATAAAACTTTTTCTATAGAAATTTTTTCACTTTAAAAATTCTCTTTGTAAAATGTTTTCTTATAAATTTTTTTCTATAACAAAAGTTACGTTATCAAAATTTTTCTATAGAAAATTTCTTTTAAGAAAATTTTGCTTTATACAAATTTTTCAATTGAAAATTTCTCATCATAAAAATTTTTCTATAGAAAATTTCTCATCATAAAAATTTTTCTATAGAAAATTTTTCGTAATAAAAATTTTACTATAGAAAACTTTTAGTAATAAAAATTTTTTTACAGAAAATTTTTAGCTATACAAATTTTCTATAGAAAATTTTTATTTTTAGTAATAAAAATTGTTTTACAGAAAATTTTTAGCTATAAAAATTTTTCTATAGAAACATTTTCGTTTTTTGAATTTTTCTATAGAAAATTTTTCGTTTTAAATTTTTTTTTATAGAAACTTTTTCGTTTTTCCTTATAAAAATTTTCTATAGGAAATTCATTGTTATAAAAAAATTTTTCGCTATATTAATTTTTCTATAGAAAATTTTTCGTATAAAAATTTTTCTATAGAAAATTTTTCGTATAAAAATTTTTCTATAGAAAATTTTGAAGTAGTTTTTTTACAGATAATGTTTAACTATAAAAATTTTTTTTTTTAAATTTTTTCGTTTATTTTTAAAATTTTTCGTTTTAAAATTTTTTTTTATAGAAAATTTTTCGTTTTTCTTTATAAAAATTTTCTATAAGAAATTTTTCGTTATAAAAATTTTGCTACAGAAAATATTTCGTTATATTAATTTTTCTATAGAAAATTTTTCGTATAAAAATTTTGCTATTGATTTTTTTTTATAAAAATTTGTTATAAAATTTTTTCTTCAGAAAATGTTTTGTTACAAAAGTTTTTCTAAAGACAATTATAAAAATTTGTTTATAGAAAAATTTTCGTTATAGAAATTTTTTCGTTATTAAAATGTTTGTATAGAAAATTTTTCGTTACAAAATGTTTTCAATAAAAAAATTGTTCTATGGAAAACTTTTCATTATAAACATTTTTCTGTCGAAAATTTTTTGTTATAAAAATTTTTCTAAAGAAAATTTCTCATCATAAAAATTTATCTATAAAAAATTTTCATTATAAAAACTTTTCTATACAAAATTTTTCGCAATAAAAATTTTTCGATAGAAAATTTTAATTAATAAATTTTTTTTTACTGAAAATTTTTAGCTATACAGATTTTTCTATAGAAATTTTTTCGTTTTTAAAATTTTCTATAGAAAATTTTTTGTTTTTAAAATTTTTCTATGGAAAATTTTTTGTTTTTAAAATTTTTCTATACAAAATTTTTCGTTTTACAATTTTTTTTATAGAAAATTTTTCGTTTTTCTTTATAAAAATTTTCTATAGGAAATTTTTCGTTATAAAAATTTTGCTACAGAACATATTTCGTTATATTAATTTTTCTATAGAAAATTTTTCGTATACAAATTTTTCTATTGAATTTTTTTTTTATAAAAATTTTTCTTCAAAAAATTTTTGGTTATAAAATTTTTTGTTACAAAAGTTTTTGTAAAGACTTATACAAATTTTTATATAAGACAATTTTTCGTTATAGAAATTTTTTCGTTATTAAAATATTTGTATTGAAAATTTTTCGTTATAAAAATTTTTCGATACAAAAAATGTTTGTATAGAAAATTTTTCGTTATAAACATTTTCAATAAAAAAATAATTGATATTAAAAATGTTCTATAGAAAATTTTTCGTTACAAAAATTTTTTGTAGAAAAGTTTTCGTTATAAAAATTTTTTATAGAAAATTTTTCGTCATAAAAATTTTTTGTAGAAAATTTTTCGTTATAAAAATTTTTTATAGAAAATTTTTCGTTATAAAAATTTTTTATAGAAAATTTTTCGTTATAAAAATTTTTTATAGAAAATTTTTCGTTATAAAAATTTTTTATAGAAAATTTTTTGTTATAAAAATTTTTTATAGAAAATTTTTCGTTATAAAAATTTTTTATAGAAAATTTTTCGTTACAAAAATTTTTTGTAGAAAAGTTTTCGTTATAAAAATTTTTTATAGAAAATTTTTCGTTATAAAAATTTTTTGTAGAAAATTTTTCGTTATAAAAATTTTTTATAGAAAATTTTTCGTTATAAAAATTTTTTATAGAAAATTTTTCGTTATAAAAATTTTTTATAGAAAATTTTTCGTTATAAAAATTTTTTATAGAAAATTTTTCGTTATAAAAATTTTTTATAGAAAATTTTTTGTTATAAAAATTTTTTATAGAAAATTTTTCGTTATAAAAATTTTTTATAGAAAATTTTTCGTTATACAAATTTTTTATAGAAAATTTTTCGTTATACAAATTTTTTATAGAAAATTTTTCGTTATAAAAATTTTTTATAGAAAATTTTTCGTTATAAAAATTTTTTATAGAAAATTTTTCGTTATAAAAATTTTTTATAGAAAATCTTTCGTTATAAAAATTTTTTATAGAAAATTTTTCGTTATAAAAATTTTTTATAGACAAAATTTTTCATTATAAAAATTTTTTATAGACAAAATTTTTCGTTATAAAAATTTTTTATAGAAAATTTTTCGTTATAAAAATTTTTTATAGAAAATTTTTCATTATAAAAATTTTTTATAGAAAATTTTTCGTTATAAAAATGTTTTATAGAAAATTTTTCGTTATAAAATTTTTTGTTATAAAAATTTTTTATAGAAAATTTTTCGTTATAAAAATTTTTTATAGAAAATTTTTCGTTATAAAAATTTTTTATAGATAATTTTTCGTTATAAAAATTTTTTATAGAAAATTATTCGTTATAAATATTTTACATTCATTATTATTAAGAGTTATTTATTATATATTCGTAAAGAATGGGGTTTTAGGATAATTTTAATCCAAATTTTAAGTCGGTTTAACATTTATTCTACATATAGAATTGACCGAAATTTGTCTAATTTTGATGAGAATTTTTGGTTTTTCGAGCATATAACAAAAAAGTCAATCCAATTTTACTACTTTCTGAAATGCAGTTATAAAGCCCCATTGGTTCTCTTAAGATTTCAAAAATAAAAAGTAATGGGAATTCATTACCAAATCCAGAGAATCGAATTTTATTAAAAATGGCAAATTTCCATATACCATAACTTTATTTGCAAAAAAAATACAGTTTTGTTCAATTTTTGGAAATTATTTAAATGGTTTTATATTAACAATAAAATGGACTTTATTAGTTTAGAAAACCATTTATGTACCTTGTACGGTTTTTCAGAAATTTAAAGTCAAATTCCAAAAATGATTTTTTTTAAATACACTTTTTAGTCTATTTAGTTTATTATACTATTAATATAGAATAGATTGACATAAGTATTGCCGGGTTTGAAAAAAATGGTTTTTCAAAATTAAACTGATAGATGACCCACCCTTTACAATGTTCTGTTAGTGCTTTTATCTAAACTTTGTCCTATCTTAAAGTATTAATTTCGGAAGAATACTTTGATTTCGATATAGAAAAGTTATATCTAAAATAAAATGTTCTTATAAATTACGCAATCATAAAACAATGTTTTTCATTGTTTTATCAAATTAATGAATAATTACAATTAAATATTTAACAAAAACTTAAGTATAATATAATTCCCATTAAAAATACATAAACTCAATACAAATATTTCATAAATTATTTTGTACTCCACTTTTGAATTATTCAGACATAAAAAATGTTAAGACAACATTTTTTCAAAATTTTTTCAATTCATTACAGACATATTTATCTTTAAATATATGAATTAGAGAACATTATCGCAGAAATAAGTAATTTAAAATCACTTAAAACCGATTCGGGTGATTAGTCAGTTGAAACGAGTAAATAAAAATTTGAAATTCAAAAAAAAAAAATAAAGCTTTTATGTTATAACTCACACAATAATCTGCTACTGTTTTCGTTTTTTTTTTCTATATTTTATTATTTATTTAAAGAATTGTTTATCTTCTAATAAAAACTACAAAAAAAAAAGTGTTTCCAATTGATAAATAAATAAATTTTAGTGTCAACAGCTTGAATTCAATATAAGAAAAATTGAAAACTTTTTTATAGAATTAACTACAAGCCACCCGCATTATGTTTAAGGCTGGAAACGGGAAATATTGTACATTTTCAAATCAAAAATTTCCTATTTTTATAGGAAATTTTTCAAAAATTTCCTATTTTTATAGGAAATTTTTCAAAAATTTCCTATTTTTATAGGAAATTTTTCAAAAATTTCCTATTTTTATAGGAAATTTTTCAAAAATTTCCTATTTTTATAGGAAATTTTTCAAAAATTTCCTATTTTTATAGGAAATTTTTCAAAAATTTCCTATTTTTATAGGAAATTTTTCAAAAATTTCCTATTTTTATAGGAAATTTTTCAAAAATTTCCTATTTTTATAGGAAATTTTTCAAAAATTTCCTATTTTTATAGGAAATTTTTCAAAAATTTCCTATTTTTATAGGAAATTTTTCAAAAATTTCCTATTTTTATAGGAAATTTTTCAAAAATTTCCTATTTTTATAGGAAATTTTTCAAAAATTTTCTTTGAAAAATTTCCTTTAAAACAGAGGTTCGAAAGGCTCAATTCCTAATTCCATATTTTAAAATCAAATTTATTTTAGTGTTTATATCATTCCCATAATACATTCACCTGAATCAAGTCATAAGCCTTAACTTTTAAGAATTAATTCTTAGGGAATTTAAAATCAGTTAGATTTAATTTAAATTATTTCAATTCTTAATCTTATACAAAAATAATTAAAAATTTTATAAACAAATCATTTTGTAAAGGCATACAAAAATAAATGTATTCAAACGAACCCTACAGTTCCAAAATATATAATACCTATAAATGAGCGGAATAAAATAAATCTCAACGAAACAAGTCCTTAACCATAAAATAAGTTTCAGGATTGCATAAGGGATTAAATATCATTTAATACCCATGAAAAAAAGTCCCCATTTTAGAGGATAAAGAAATGACTCTTTCTTAAGTTATTGGGTTAAAAAAGGGTTTTTAAGCTGAGATGATTTCCATCTCGATTTTAACAAAACCGTGGACTTGGTTTGTCTAAAAAATATGTATGAAAAGTCATATGATTAAAATGTGATTTATTCATTATCGACATATATACATATTTATGTATATATGCATTTTCTAATTGTACTGAATTTTGTAATTTTATTCTAATTCCATCATAATTGTGTATGTATCTCAGCTATGTAATATATCTTCCTGCTAAGGGACTGATGTTTTTTAGAGACTGCAGGGCATATACAAATAACATTTTTGTAAAAAAATTCAAAAATTTATTAAGTTGACTTAGGCGAAATTTAAAAAAATAAAGAAATGATAAAACTGAAAAATGTTTGTGTGTTTCTGTTCGGATGATAATCTTCGCTTTATGTTGATATTTGTTGGACACAATAATAATTCGTATTTATTCAGTCCCTCAGATTATACATAATGTGAGGTTTTCACTCTGTCTAGAATTAGGGATAATCCTCCTGATGAGATGGTCTAACCAACCATCGAAACGCGTCGAGGAAAGGTTTCCCCACCAACATTTTTTGGTTTTATCAAAAAACTATTTATTACAATAATAAATAATTGTAATAAATTGGGATTCTTAGTGCAATACACTACAGTAAAACTTTTTAAAAAAATTCCTTGTTATTGGTCATAAGATCAGAAAAACTATTTAAAATAAAATATAGATACACATAAAACTAAAGATTTTTTGTACACATAATCTATAATCTCATCCAGATTCGAAAACATATAAAATCCATTATTTCGCAGCAACACAACAAAACCAGAGATAATATACTCTTACATATTAGCACATTTTACATGTATATGTATGTATTTACAAAAACTAATGTCACAAAAAACAAATTATTTTTATAAATTTTTTTAGAAAAAATTTTTAATTAAGCAGATTCCTTCACTGATTGAATTTCTGGTAAAGATTAGGTCATTATAAACGAAAGACCATTAATATTACTATATTCCTGCATATCTAAATATCTTTTAAAAGTTATAGTTTAACAAATAAATGCAAAATATACACAAGTTTGCGGTGAAATAGCCACATTAGGGTAGTTCCGTTTTTTTGAACGAACATTAAAGAATACATGCATACTTTTATTAAATGTGTATGCTTTCTGATAAAACATAAGAATATTTTAATAGGTTATGATAAATTTTGTTCTATTTTATATCTAGGGTTTTTACAAAAAATGTATATCGCACTTGATCCAATAATACCCTATAAATTAAAACTTAAATTTTCGTTTTTTGGTTTGATATACTTTTATTCAATGAGTGGTATAGTTTAAAAAACTTTTCCCTCGAAAAAGTCAGAATTAAAGTTTTTGATTTAAAATCAAGTATCTTTAGTTTATATCCACCCTAATGATTTGCACAAAATGAATTACCAAAAAATATTTTAATTCAATTTGGACTGGTTTTAATTAAGAATAAAAAATGTTAATTCAAATTGGAGTAGAGGAATGAAGAAACATTTTATTCATTCAAGTTGATTTTAAATTCCCATGTGAATCAATTCACTAAGAATTAAAAATCAACATATTTTTTTTAATTGTTTTATGGGAATTAAACTTAAGGTATTGTTAAATCATTTTTGAATTCCTAGGAATTAAGCTAATATTTAATTAAGCCTTTCGAAGCTCTGCTTTAAAAATAGGAAATTTTTGAAAAATTTCGTATAAAAATAGGAAATTTTTGAAAAATTTCCTATAAAAATAGGAAATTTTTCAAAAAAAACAGGAAATTTTTGAAAAATTTCCTATAAAAATAGGAAATTTTTGAAAAATTTCCTATAAAAATAGGAAATTTTTGAAAAATTTCCTATAAAAATAGGACATTTTTGAAAAATTTCATATAAAAATAGGAAATTTTTGAAAATTTTCCTATAAAAATAGGAAATTTTTGAAAAATTTCCTATAAAAATAGGAAATTTTTGAAAAATTTCCTATAAAAATAGGAAATTTTTGAAAAATTTCCTATAAAAATAGGAAATTTTTGAAAAATTTCCTATAAAAATAGGAAATTTTTGAAAAATTTCCTATAAAAATAGGAAATTTTTGAAAAATTTCCTATAAAAATAGGAAATTTTTGAAAAATTTCCTATAAAAATAGGAAATTTTTGAAAAATTTCCTATAAAAATAGGAAATTTTTGAAAAATTTCCTATAAAAATAGGAAATTTTTGAAAAATTTCCTATAAAAATAGGAAATTTTTGAAAAATTTCCTATAAAAATAGGAAATTTTTGAAAAATTTCCTATAAAAATAGGAAATTTTTGAAAAATTTCCTATAAAAATAGGAAATTTTTGAAAAATTTCCTATAAAAATAGCAAATTTTTGAAAAATTTCCTATAAAAATAGGAAATTTTTGAAAAATTTCCTATAAAAATAGGAAATTTTTGAAAAATTTCCTATAAAAATAGGAAATTTTTGAAAAATTTCCTATATAAATAGGAAATTTTTGAAAAATTTCCTATAAAAATAGGAAATTTTTGAAAAATTTCCTATAAAAATAGGAAATTTTTGAAAAACTTCTTATAAAAATAGGAAATTTTTGAAAAATTTCCTATAAAAATAGGAAATTTTTGAAAAATTTCCTATAAAAATAGGAAATTTTTGAAAAATTTCCTATAAAAATAGGAAATTTTTGAAAAATTTCCCATAAAAATAGGAAATTTTTGAAAAATTTCCTATAAAAATAGGAAATTTTTGAAAAATTTCCTATAAAAATAGGAAATTTTTGAAAATTTTCCTATAAAAATAGGAAATTTTTGAAAATTTTCCTATAAAAATAGGAAATTTTTGAAAAATTTCCTATAAAAATAGGAAATTTTTGAAAAATTTCCTATAAAAATAAGAAATTTTTGAAAAATTTCCTATAAAAATAAGAAATTTTTGAAAAATTTCCTATAAAAATAGGAAATTTTTGAAAAATTTCCTATAAAAATAGGAAATTTTTGAAAAATTTCCTATAAAAATAGGAAATTTTTGAAAAATTTTTTATAGGAAATTTTTGAAAAATTTCCTATAAAAATAGGAAATTTTTGAAAAATTTTTTATAGGAAATTTTTCAAAAATTTCCTATTTTTATAGGTAATGTTTAAAAAAATATTTTGTAGGTAATTTTTAAAAAATTTATATTTTTATAGGAAATTTTTAAAAAAATTTCTATTTTTATAGGAAATTTAAAAGAAAAAATCCTATTTTTATAGGAATGTTTTCAAAGATTTCCTATTCTTATAAGGCTGAAGTCTCTGGACTGCAAATATATAAAAATCTGTTCATTTTGAAAATGTAAAATTGTTTTCGTTCTCAACCTTTATAATATATATGTTTTTCGCTTTTTTCCTCTCATTTCCAGCTTTGAAATTAATTAAAACCAATTTTTACACAAAATAAGTAGAAATTCACTCAGAAAAAAAAATGACTGGCCTTCTCTTTTGTTGGAATTCATATCTAGATAATTGACAGTTTGTTCCAATTTTTATGTATCATGTGTAGAATATTCTATTATTAAATATCATAACATACAGTTCGTATTATAACAAAATTCACAAACTATGACTTAATTCATGATTTCCACATGTTGTTCTCAAAATAAAACTAAAACAGATAAATAAGTAATTAAGCCGCTAAGTATTTTTAGTAATTGTATTTGCAAAAAAATCTAATTAAATGAGGTCAACGTATGCGAACGAATATTCCTAAAATTAGATTTTTTTACCAAACAATTTACAGAGGATTAGAGCAGAGGGAAATCCACCCCCATAGAAAAAACCTCGTATATTTTAAAGAATTGCAGGTAGAGTTATTGAACCTACAACCATCGACATTTTTTTTATCATTCTAATCGAGTTTTGCTAGAAAAGAAAACGCGATAGGAGCAGGGGTAGTTTCACCCCCAAAAGTAAAAAGACACATAGTGTATACCTTAGAAGTATTCAAGGTGAATTTAGTAGGTCCCATATTTTTCATAATTCTCTTCTAGTTTGGTTTGGACAAAACAGGATCGGAGCAGGGGTAGTTCCACCCCCAAAAAGAAAAAAGACTCATAGTGTATACTTTAGAAATATAAGAGATAGAGTTATTGAATTTAGTAGGTCCCATATTTTTGATCGTTCTCTTCTAGTTTGGTTTAAGAAAAAAACAGGATCGGAGCAGGGTAGTTCCACCTCCAAAAGAAAAAGGACTTATAGTGCATACTTTAGAAGTATTCGAGGTAGAGTTATTGAGTTTAGTAGGCCCCATATTTTTATCATTTTTTTCTAGTTTGATTTAAAAAAAACAGGATCGGAACAGCTGTAGTTGGATGTAGGATCAGGGGAATATTTTTCTCTTTAATGTCATCTTATGCTTATAAGCAACATTGTAATATATATATCTGTTCTTCTATATATATATAAATGAATGTTTGTGTGTCTGTATGTCCATTATAGAATAGTAAACTATGTATTTGATCATGTTGTGATCTTAAGAATAGTTGTTGCTCATGAGCCGACGAACAATACTAAACTGGTATAACCATTTTCCGACAGATGGCGGCACGAAAATTGCTTAAAATTAATTAAATCGTAAATTGAATATTTGGTCATGCTATGATCGTTAGCAAAGTTGTTGCGTATGAGCCAACGAAGGTTTCTAAATTAGTATGACCAATTTCCGACAGGTGGCGCCACCGAAAATTACTCAAAATGAATTAACTTGAAAACTGTACATTTGATTATGCTATGATCTTTAGCAAAGTTGTTGCAGATAAGCCGACGAAGGTAGTATAACCAATTTTCGACAAGTGGGACTCAAAATTATTTAAGTCGTAAACTGTGTATTTGATCATCATCTTTAGCAAGGTTATTGCTTATGAGCCGGCGAAGGTTTCTAAATTAGTATGACAAATTTTCAATAGGTGTTGAATTTTTTCTCAAAATGAATTAAGTTGTAAACTATGTATTATTATAATTACCCAAAGTGAATTACATCGTAAACTGTGCATTTGGTCATGCTATGATCTTTAGCAAAATTGTTGCGAATGAGTCGAAAGTTTCTGGTGCGATTAATTTCCGACAGATGGCGACTCTGAAAATAATTCAAATTTAATCAAATGATTCAAAATTAATTGTAATGCCTTTCCTTCAAATTTATTTTAGTTGGTGGTGCAGCAATGCGCACTGGGTACAGCTAGTTTTACAATAAAAAGACTTAGTGTTAAAAAAAATTGTGATGTAGGGGATGTTGAATAACAAGCAACGGTTCTGATTAATGTTAACTTGGAATGTCAACTATGGACACTGACCTCTTCGTGGTATTGCCCGGGTAACTACGTTAACACCCTATAATGTAGTTAGCTAACATGTGCCTCGAGTTCTCCCATAAGAACGATAAAAATATGACATTTTCTTTCAAACCCATTAAGGGACTAATGGGTTAATGTTAAGGAAGGTAAGGTACTTCTTTTGAAAAATATTCTTGACAATCAGTTCAGAAATAACTGAGATATTCTTTTTTTATAACACCAAACATTTATTCTACATCAAGGCCCATCAACGAAAGTTACGAGAAATAAAACGGGCTTAGGTTAGGTAAGAAAGGTGATGTCAAATCGAAGACCCTTAGGTTTATTGTGATCCTTTCTTAAAGACAAGGAAGGAGAGCAGCAAAGACACAAAAATAGATAATGGTTGCGGTAGCAAGGTAGATACCTATTTAAGCCATTTGCGACCCATTGTAAAAGTTACAACATAGCTCTGTTTATATTCCGTTACTATTGAAATCTGCTAAGTATGTACCTAGAAATTTAAGACTAAATCAGGTTTAATTATATTAAAATTGACTACTCGTAGTTAGTATTTTACAACAGTGTAAACTGCATAATCTTGTAGGATTCATAATTGGACTCAATTGGCTTAGATGAATCTTTATTCCTTAGGTTGCAATGCCTGAAGGGCCTTGTTTTAGATATTCGTACTGTATGAAAACCAATAGGAAACGCTTGAAGTTTTTCTTACAATTTGTTAATTTTACAGCAAAAAAGTTTTACTCTGTTTTCGAGGATTTTCCTAGGGTTAAAGTCTTTCAACAAAATTAAACTTAAAATGTTATACTTCAAGTAAATTATAGTGTTGCCAGATATAAGTGGTATTGAACAAAATTTTATATTTTAAAGCGATTTATCAGAAATTTGTAATCGGGCTTTTTCGCAAACTTTTAAAGATATATAACTTTCCACAGAATAACGCTTTTGTTATAATTTCTTCCAAGAAAATTAAGCGTAGAATGACACATTTCAAAAAGCGTGGGTGTTGCCAGATGCCATCTATATTATCCTGGATATTACCTTTTATAGACATCGACTCATAATTTATAAAGTAACTATTTTTATTGATTTTAAAATGTAGATAACTTCTTATACAGTAGTTCTTTTGTTTTAACTCCTTTGAAAAAAATAATACTTAATATATCAGATTTAAATCAATGTATAATTACCAGATTTAATTGCTATTAACTGAGATATTACAATTTAAAGTTATCGACCGAAAATTTATTGTTCAACTTATTGAATACAAACTTAAAGAGTGTTCTAAAAAAAATATGCATTTACTATTTTAGACAAAATTTATCCATAGTGCAAGAAATAATTTATTTTTTGATCAAGTTAGTTTCTATAGATATGTCAGATACCATTATTTTAGAAATTATTAATTTTCAATAGTTATTTCAATCAAAATGGATTGCGAAAAAAAAGTTGGTGAAAATATAATTAAAACTTTTCAAAAAAATCCGTCATGGACTTTTAAAAAAATAGCTAAAAATTTGAAAGTTGACCCTCGAACAGTTTCTAATGCCATCAGACGGTATAAGGGAAACCTGAGCATTGAAAGAAAACCTGGATCAGGGAGGAAAAAAGGTCCTACAGATATTGGTAAGGCAAAAGAAGTCGAGCGACTCTTTCGAAGAGCGCTTAACACTTCTTTAAGAAAAGCAGCTCGTACGGTGAAATGTTCTACGAATTTTGCACATAGAGTCAAAGCTTATGCTGGACTGAAGACGTACAAAGTCCAAAAGGTTCCAGATCGCAATGCTATAAAGAACTTTAAAGCAAAAAAACGAGCGAAAAAATTGAAGTCTGATTTTATAAAAAAATACACCTGTTGTGTGATGCATGATGAAACATACGTACTGGCAGACTTTTCTCAACTTCCAGGTCAAGATTTTTATGTTGCTGATAAACGGGGCAATGTTCGGCAACAGTTTCGCACAAAAAAACAAACAAAATTCCCTAAGAAGTTTCTCGTGTGGCAAGCTATTTGCAGTTGTGGCAAAAGAAGTAAAGTATTTGTGGCATCTGGCACAATAAACACAGAAATTTATATAAAGGAGTGCCTACAAGAACGGTTGTTACCCTTTTAAAGAGAGCACAGGGTGACTACATTTTTTTGGCCCGATTTGGCATCATGCTATTATGGAAAAAAGGCACTTGATTGGTACTCAAAGAATAATGTCATTTTTGTACCACGAGAGGCAAATCCACCTAACTGTCCAGAACTTCCGCCTGTGGAAAGGTATTGGGCTCTGGTAAAAAAGGAATTGAAGAACACAGGAAAGATTTCCAAGAACATGTCCGATTTTAAGCGCAGGTGGAACACATGCTCCAAAAAGGTATCAGAAGCAACTGTAAAATCTTTAATGGGAGGGTTTCCGAAAAAAGTCGATAATTTTGCAAAACCCGAGTACTAAGTAAACATTTTAATGCTAAATGATTTTGTATAATATGTCATTATATTTGCGTATTTTGTAGAGTTTTTATACTAAAAGGTTTGATTTTTATTTAAGAAAATCTAACTACAAATTTTATTTACAAATTTTTTGTTCAAAGACCAAAAATTACATATATTTTTTACATTAAAAATGAAACAAAGTTGCCAACCCAAACGCATTTACCCGTTTACACTGACACTATTGCCATATTTGGAGAAACACGCACAAAATTTATTAATCACTATAAAAAATTCAAACGCATTCACATTTTATTATAATACAAAATATTTAGAACATTTCCGTTGAACAAATTAATAAAATGCATAAACATGACTACAAATTTTAAAATGTATGCATTTAATTAATGAAAGAGTAATAATTTTTACGAGGGCAGGTCAATAATTCGTTAGAGCACGACAAATATTTCTATAAAATCGACATATATTTCTAGAGAAAAAACGACAAATATTTCTAGAGAAAAATATTTCTATCGAAAATTTTTCTAGAGAAAAATATTTCTATCGAAAATTTTTCTAGAGAAAAATATTTCTATCGAAAATTTTTCTAGAGAAAAATATTTCTATCGAAAATTTTTCTAGAGAAAAATATTTCTATCAAAAATTTGTCTATAGAAAAATATTTCTAACGAAAATTTTTCTATAGAAAAATATTTCTAACGAAAATTTTTCTATAGAAAAATATTTCTAACGAAAATTTTTCTATAGAAAAATATTTCTAACGAAAATTTTTCTATAGAAAAATATTTCTAACGAAAATTTTTCTATAGAAAAATATTTCTAACGAAAATTTTTCTATAGAAAAATATTTCTAACGAAAATTTTTCTATAGAAAATATTTCTAACGAAAATTTTTCTATAGAAAAATATTTCTAACGAAAATTTTTCTATAGAAAAATATTTCTAACGAAAATTTTTCTATAGAAAAATATTTCTAACGAAAATTTTTCTATAGAAAAATATTTCTAACGAAAATTTTTCTATAGAAAAATATTTCTAACGAAAATTTTTCTATAGAAAAATATTTCTAACGAAAATTTTTCTATAGAAAAATATTTCTAACGAAAATTTTTCTATAGAAAAATATTTCTAACGAAAATTTTTCTATAGAAAAATATTTCTAACGAAAATTTTTCTATAGAAAAATATTTCTAACGAAAATTTTTCTATAGAAAAATATTTCTAACGAAAATTTTTCTATAGAAAAATATTTCTAACGAAAATTTTTCTATAGAAAAATATTTCTAACGAAAATTTTTCTATAGAAAAATATTTCTAACGAAAATTTTTCTATAGAAAAATATTTCTAACGAAAATTTTTCTATAGAAAAATATTTCTAACGAAAATTTTTCTATAGAAAAATATTTCTAACGAAAATTTTTCTATAGAAAAATATTTCTAACGAAAATTTTTCTATAGAAAAATATTTCTAACGAAAATTTTTCTATAGAAAAATATTTCTAACGAAAATTTTTCTATAGAAAAATATTTCTAACGAAAATTTTTCTATAGAAAAATATTTCTAACGAAAATTTTTCTATAGAAAAATATTTCTAACGAAAATTTTTCTATAGAAAAATATTTCTAACGAAAATTTTTCTATAGAAAAATATTTCTAACGAAAATTTTTCTATAGAAAAATATTTCTAACGAAAATTTTTCTATAGAAAAATATTTCTAACGAAAATTTTTCTATAGAAAAATATTTCTAACGAAAATTTTTCTATAGAAAAATATTTCTAACGAAAATTTTTCTATAGAAAAATATTTCTAACGAAAATTTTTCTATAGAAAAATATTTCTAACGAAAATTTTTCTATAGAAAAATATTTCTAACGAAAATTTTTCTATAGAAAAATATTTCTAACGAAAATTTTTCTATAGAAAAATATTTCTAACGAAAATTTTTCTATAGAAAAATATTTCTAACGAAAATTTTTCTATAGAAAAATATTTCTAACGAAAATTTTTCTATAGAAAAATATTTCTAACGAAAATTTTTCTATAGAAAAATATTTCTAACGAAAATTTTTCTATAGAAAAATATTTCTAACGAAAATTTTTCTATAGAAAAATATTTCTAACGAAAATTTTTCTATAGAAAAATATTTCTAACGAAAATTTTTCTATAGAAAAATATTTCTAACGAAAATTTTTCTATAGAAAAATATTTCTAACGAAAATTTTTCTATAGAAAAATATTTCTAACGAAAATTTTTCTATAGAAAAATATTTCTAACGAAAATTTTTCTATAGAAAAATATTTCTAACGAAAATTTTTCTATAGAAAAATATTTCTAACGAAAATTTTTCTATAGAAAAATATTTCTAACGAAAATTTTTCTATAGAAAAATATTTCTAACGAAAATTTTTCTATAGAAAAATATTTCTATCGAAAATTTTTCTATAGAAAAATATTTCTATCGAAAATTTTTCTATAGAAAAATATTTCTATCGAAAATTTTTCTATAGAAAAATATTTCTATCGAAAATTTTTCTATAGAAAAATATTTCTATCGAAAATTTTTCTATAGAAAAATATTTCTATCGAAAATTTTTCTATAGAAAAATATTTCTATCGAAAATTTTTCTATAGAAAAATATTTCTATCGAAAATTTTTCTATAGAAAAATATTTCTATCGAAAATTTTTCTAAAGAAAAATATTTCTATCGAAAATTTTTCTATAGAAAAATATTTCTATCGAAAATTTTTCTATAGAAAAATATTTCTATCGAAAAATTTTCTATAGAAAAATATTTCTATCGAAAAATTTTCTATAGAAAAATATTTCTATCGAAAAATTTTCTATAGAAAAATATTTCTATCGAAAATTTTTCGATAGAAAAATATTTCTATCGAAAATTTTTCGATAGAAAAATATTTCTATCGAAAATTTTTCCATAGAAAAATATTTCTAACGAAAATTTTTCTATAGAAAAATATTTCTAACGAAAATTTTTCTATAGAAAAATATTTCTAACGAAAATTTTTCTATAGAAAAATATTTCTATCGAAAATTTTTCTATAGAAAAATATTTCTATCGAAAATTTTTCTATAGAAATATATTTCTATCGAAAATTTTTCTATAGAAAAATATTTCTATCGAAAATTTTTCTATAGAAAAATATTTCTATCGAAAATTTTTCTATAGAAAAATATTTCTATCGAAAATTTTTCTATAGAAAAATATTTCTATCGAAAATTTTTCTATAGAAAAATATTTCTATCGAAAATTTTTCTATAGAAAAATATTTCTATCGAAAATTTTTCTATAGAAAAATATTTCTATCGAAAATTTTTCTATAGAAAAATATTTCTATCGAAAATTTTTCTAAAGAAAAATATTTCTATCGAAAATTTTTCTATCGAAAATTTTTCTATAGAAAAATATTTCTATCGAAAAATTTTCTATAGAAAAATATTTCTATCGAAAATTTTTCTATAGAAAAATATTTCTAACGAAAATTTTTCTATAGAAAAATATTTCTAACGAAAATTTTTCTATAGAAAAATATTTCTAACGAAAATTTTTCTATAGAAAAATATTTCTAACGAAAATTTTTCTATAGAAAAATATATCTAACGAAAATTTTTCTATAGAAAAATATATCTAACGAAAATTTTTCTATAGAAAAATATTTCTAACGAAAATTTTTCTATAGAAAAATATTTCTAACGAAAATTTAGAAAAATATTTCTATGGAAAATTTGTTTATAGAAAAATTTTTCTATGGAAAATTTTTTTATAGAAAAATTTTTCTATAGAAAAATATTTCTTTGGAAAATTTTTCTATAGAAAAACATTTCTTTGGAAAATTTTTCTATAGAAAAACATTTCTTTGGAAAATTTTTCTATAGAAAAATATTTCTTTCGAAAATTTTTCTATAGAAAAATATTTCTTTGGCAATTTTTTCTGTAGAAAAATATTTCTTTGAAAAATTTTTCTATAGAAAAATATTTCTTTGAAAAATTTTTCTATAGAAAAATATTTCTTTGGAAAAATTTTCTATAGAAAAATGTTTCTTTGGAAAATTTTTCTATAGAAAAATATTTCTTTGGAAAATTTTTCTATAGAAAAATGTTTCTTTGGAAAATTTTTCTATAGAAAAATTTTTCTTTATAAAATTTTTCTATAGAAAAATATTTCTTTGGAAAATTTTTCTATAGAAAAATATTTCTTTGGAAAATTTTTCAATAGAAAAATATTTCTATGGAAAATTTTTCTTTTTCTATAGAAAATTTTTCTTTGGAAAATATTTCTATTGAACATTTTTCTATTGCAAAATATGGAGGTATATTAAGAACTTGAGGCCCTATGCTCCACTGGGAGTCAAGGATAACAGAATATTAAGACTTATTGACCAATCCTCGTATGTATGGAACTATTTTTTATACTTTTCAAATGTTTTGTTATATGGAAGTCATTTTTATGGTTGGTCTTTTGATTGAAAGTCTGAATGACTGACTGGTAAATTGAAAACAAAGACAACAATATTATTGTTATTATTATTAACAATTAGTTTTAATTAAAATTAAAAACTATGACGAAACATAAAATGTTAAATAATATAAATTATTTGCTTTGTATTTAATTTCTACGATTTAAAGGGAATGATTAATTTCGAACAATTTTTATTTTATTTTGAAAATTTTCTGAGGTTCCCAGTAATTCTATACGTTATTGCGCTCGTAGTTTGTTAGAATGTTATGGATATTCAGACTTTATATAATTCCGCTTTACTTCCCCATTTAAATTTGTTTGCCTTTAGCTGCTTTTTTTTTAACTAAAACCTGAAATTTAATTTTGTCTTCTACCTGTTTTTTATTAAAAAAATTACACCTGCCACTTATTTATATCGCCACGAAAAAAAAACATTAAAGACTCTAAAGGGAATAAAATAAAAGAAACAAGGATTTTAACGAAACTTTAAAACAAGCCCTTAACACTAAAAACTTAGCCCTTTATATTGAAACCGCAAACAAATTTTAAAACAAACAAAATATTTCCATTTTTTTTTTTCAAAATGTTTTAAAAACTCTAAAAAAATGTTTTATATTTTTCTCATATGCTTTGGTTTTGTTTTCGATTTTAGAATTTTAGTGTCTTAACTCCTTACCCCATTCGATATGAAACAAAAATTCCCTTTTTGTCTCTTAAAGCTTTTTTTGTGCCTTTGCAGCTTTCGAGCCGGCAGCAGATGTTCAACAGCTGCATTATAAATTTATTTCGAAATTCTCACAGCAGCACCACAAACAAAACTTCGTTGTGTTTCTGTTTAATCATTGAATATTCGATTTGATCTTGTTTACAAAAATAAAATTTGAACTGAATTCAACACTCCCTCTTTGAAATCAGATGGAAAAGTGCAAACCACAAAATATGTAGATTTTTAGAGGATAAATATAATTTCAATAAATTAAAAAATTTTTAAATATTTTTTTAGAACAATTTTCGATAAAAATATTTTTCTATAGAAAAAATTTTCGATAAAAAGTTTTCAAGAGAAATATTTTTCTATAGAAAAATTTTCCAAAGAAATATTTTTCTATAGAAAAATTTTCCAAAGAAATATTTTTCTGTAGAAAAATTTTCCAAAGAAATATTTTTCTGTAGAAAAATTTTCCAAAGAAATATTTTTCTGTAGAAAAATTTTCCAAAGAAATATTTTTCTATAGAAAAATTTTCCAAAGAAATATTTTTCTATAGAAAAATTTTTAAAAGAAATAATTTTTTATAGAAAAATTTTCCAAAGAAATAATTTTCTATAGAAACATTTTCCAAAGAAATAATTTTCGATAGAAATAATTTTCTATAGAAAAATTTTCGTTAGAAATATTTTTCTATAGAAAAATTTTCGTTAGAAATATTTTTCTATAGAAAAATTTTCGTTAGAAATATTTTTCTATAGAAAAATTTTCGTTAGAAATATTTTTCTATAGAAAAATTTTCGTTAGAAATATTTTTCTATAGAAAAATTTTCGTTAGAAATATTTTTCTATAGAAAAATTTTCGTTAGAAATATTTTTCTATAGAAAAATTTTCGTTAGAAATATTTTTCTATAGAAAAATTTTCGTTAGAAATATTTTTCTATAGAAAAATTTTCGTTAGAAATATTTTTCTATAGAAAAATTTTCGTTAGAAATATTTTTCTATAGAAAAATTTTCGTTAGAAATATTTTTCTATAGAAAAATTTTCGTTAGAAATATTTTTCTATAGAAAAATTTTCGTTAGAAATATTTTTCTATAGAAAAATTTTCGTTAGAAATATTTTTCTATAGAAAAATTTTCGTTAGAAATATTTTTCTATAGAAAAATTTTCGTTAGAAATATTTTTCTATAGAAAAATTTTCGTTAGAAATATTTTTCTATAGAAAAATTTTCGTTAGAAATATTTTTCTATAGAAAAATTTTCGTTAGAAATATTTTTCTATAGAAAAATTTTCGTTAGAAATATTTTTGTGTAGAAAAATTTTCGTTAGAAATATTTTTCTATAGAAAAATTTTCGTTAGAAATATTTTTCTATAGAAAAATTTTCGTTAGAAATATTTTTCTATAGAAAAATTTTCGTTAGAAATATTTTTCTATAGAAAAATTTTCGTTAGAAATATTTTTCTATAGAAAAATTTTCGTTAGAAATATTTTTCTATAGAAAAATTTTCGTTAGAAATATTTTTCTATAGAAAAATTTTCGTTAGAAATATTTTTCTATAGAAAAATTTTCGTTAGAAATATTTTTCTATAGAAAAATTTTCGTTAGAAATATTTTTCTATAGAAAAATTTTCGTTAGAAATATTTTTCTATAGAAAAATTTTCGTTAGAAATATTTTTCTATAGAAAAATTTTCGTTAGAAATATTTTTCTATAGAAAAATTTTCGTTAGAAATATTTTTCTATAGAAAAATTTTCGTTAGAAATATTTTTCTATAGAAAAATTTTCGTTAGAAATATTTTTCTATAGAAAAATTTTCGTTAGAAATATTTTTCTATAGAAAAATTTTCGTTAGAAATATTTTTCTATAGAAAAATTTTCGTTAGAAATATTTTTCTATAGAAAAATTTTCGTTAGAAATATTTTTCTATAGAAAAATTTTCGTTAGAAATATTTTTCTATAGAAAAATTTTCGTTAGAAATATTTTTCTATAGAAAAATTTTCGTTAGAAATATTTTTCTATAGAAAAATTTTCGTTAGAAATATTTTTCTATAGAAAAATTTTCGTTAGAAATATTTTTCTATAGAAAAATTTTCGTTAGAAATATTTTTCTATAGAAAAATTTTCGTTAGAAATATTTTTCTATAGAAAAATTTTCGTTAGAAATATTTTTCTATAGAAAAATTTTCGTTAGAAATATTTTTCTATAGAAAAATTTTCGTTAGAAATATTTTTCTATAGAAAAATTTTCGTTAGAAATATTTTTCTATAGAAAAATTTTCGTTAGAAATATTTTTCTATAGAAAAATTTTCGTTAGAAATATTTTTCTATAGAAAAATTTTCGTTAGAAATATTTTTCTATAGAAAAATTTTCGTTAGAAATATTTTTCTATAGAAAAATTTTCGTTAGAAATATTTTTCTATAGAAAAATTTTCGTTAGAAATATTTTTCTATAGAAAAATTTTCGTTAGAAATATTTTTCTATAGAAAAATTTTCGTTAGAAATATTTTTCTATAGAAAAATTTTTGTTAGAAATATTTTTCTATAGAAAAATTTTTGTTAGAAATATTTTTCTATAGAAAAATTTTCGTTAGTAATATTTTTTTATAGAAAAATTTTCGATAAAAGTATTTTTCTATATAATGGGATTATAGCAATTTAAGCTATTGTAAAACAATTTTAGAGAATTTTAGCACATTATAATTAGAATTATAGCACTCATATTTATGTATATCTCCTATTTATAAGACTCATTTCAGTCTAATTCACTTTGTCCTCCCACCGTTCGCTTACCTTTGTATGGTTGGTTATCCTTGTTAATCCTTCTAAATTGCATTTTCTTCATCTGTCATTAATGTTTTTCCTTCTTAAAGTGTTTGCGCCCTGAGGTGGTTTGATGGAAATTATTTGTGTATAATAGAAAAAAGAGGAAAAAATCTTAACAGAAAAAAGGAAGGGCCGCTGTAGGTGACATCACCAAGTCTCTTTTATAGCGGTATTTTTTCATGACTTCTTTAGAATTTCACATCTTTGAAGGAAAGAAGTGAGTTTCGTTCCTACAAAGGGAAAGTGTTGGGAATTTTGGTATGAAAAGATGTATTTTTAATATGATAAAAATATAGGGAGGAAAATATGAAAAGAAGGAATTATAGGAAATGGTCTTGTACAAGAAATACTCTATTATTTTAAGGGAAATACAGAATCATTTTTTCTAAACTGTCTTACATGCCTGATGTAGCGCTACTTTCCGCTTTGTTTGGTGTATGATAGAGACATTATGAAGTGTCATCGACACCTTTTCGTTATTGTTCTTCTGCTGCTAAGAATTCACTATACCTCCCCCCTTTTTTTTCATATAGAGTTTCTAAAACAGGGTGATTTTTACTAGTTTCAGATATTTATAAGTTTTTTTCTTTGACACAGGGGACAGAGGGACTATTTTACAAAAATATATGTTTTCCTTTTGTTTCGGCCTTTGGAGGCTATAGAAGAAATAAGAGTGACAACGAAAATAGTATGACAAATGCATTTAAAGTCACTGATCCATGGTAGAAGTCGTCGTCGTAGTCGTCATTCTCGTGAATAATGAAAAATGTCTGTCTGGGTGATGGCATGAATTAAGCGCCTGTTAAAATGACAGACACACAGACGGTCCAACTGTATTTGGGGTAAATGATATTGAATTGTTTTGGAGTTTAGCTGAATTGTTTGAGGGAATAAAAGAAATTCAACAATAAATAAATAAATTTGAAAAAATATCTGTATGTATGTAAATTTTATAATGTCTCCATGGGCCTGAACACAGGATGACAAAGTGTGTGACGAACCATAAACCATAAAAACTGAAAATAACCAACAAAATTCCTTTGTCTTTTTCAAAATAATATAAATTAGCTTCATGATTTTAATGAATTTTTATTTAATATAGAATATATTCTTTAGTCTTAACATTATTTCAGCACTAATTTAACTTCCCCTTCTTCATTTCACAGCCTCTCCCCTGGCCCTGGCTGCCAATCCCCCCGATGCCGACCAAAAAGGACCCGTCTTCCTCAAAGAACCCACCAATCGCATTGACTTCTCGAACTCTACTGGTGCCGAAATTGAATGCAAAGCCAGCGGTAATCCCATGCCTGAGATTATTTGGATTCGTAGCGATGGTACTGCTGTGGGTGATGTACCCGGCTTACGTCAGATCTCCTCCGATGGCAAGTTGGTATTCCCTCCTTTCCGTGCCGAAGACTATCGCCAGGAAGTTCATGCTCAAGTTTATGCCTGTTTGGCTCGCAATCAATTTGGTTCGATAATATCGCGTGATGTCCATGTCAGAGCTGGTAAGTTGAAAGGGTTTCGATATGTTTTTGAAATTTAACTAAAAACGAGAGAGTAGGTTTCCTTGTTTTATAATTATAGCAAGCTATGAAGTGTTAGAAGCAAATTATAATGAATTATAGAAAATTATAACGCCATTATAATGAATTATAAGAAATTGTAGTACAATATTACAAGCCTATCATGTATTATAACACATTATAATGCATTTATAATAACTTATAGTACACTACAATGCATTTTTAATGAATTATAATGCATTTATAATGAATTATAGCACATTATAATACATTTATAATGAATTATACCACAATAAAATGCACTTATAATGATTATTATAGCACATTATACTGCGTTTAAAATTAATTATAGTACATTATAATGCGTTTATGATGAATTATTCCACAATATAATGAATTATAGCACATTATAATGCATTTCTAATGAATTATATCACTTTATTAAACATCTATAATGAATTATAGCATATTATAATATATTTAAAATGAATAATAATAAATCATAATGCATTTATAATGAATTATAGCAATTTATAATGCATTTATAATGAATTATACCACCATTAAATGCTCTTATAATGAATTATAGCACATTATACTGTGTTTAAAATGAATTATAGTACATTATAATTCATTTATGATGAATTATAGCACATTATAATGTGATAATGATATATTATAGCGCATTATAATACCTTTTTAATGAATTATAACACATTCTAATGCGTTTATAGTGAATTATAGCACATTATCATGTATCTAATTATAGCACATTATCATGTATCTAAATTTAATGCGATTGTGATGAATTATAGCTCAATGTAATGCATTTATAATGAGTTATAGCTCAATATAATGAGTTTATATGAATTATAATGCATCTATAATGAATTATATCACATTATAATGCATTTATGATGAATTATAGCACATTATAATGCATTTATGATGTGATAATGATGTATTATAGCGTATTATAATGCCTTTATAATAAATTATAACACATTATAATCCGTTTATAGTGAATTATAGCACATTATCATGTATCTATAATGAACTCTAGCAAATTATATTGCGTTTATGATGCATTATCGCACAATATAATGCGTTTATATTGAATCATAAAACAGTATAATGCGTAATTAGGAATTATAACACATTACAATGCGTTTATAATAAATTATAGCACATTATACTGCGTTTATTATGAATTATTAAACACTATAATATGTTTACGATGAACTATGGCACAATGTAATGCGTTTAGAATGAAGTTTAATGCGTTTATAATGAATTATAGCAGATTATAATGTGTTTATAATGAATTAGAACACATTATGATGCTTTTATAATAAATTATAGCACTTCATAATGCATTTATAATAAATTATGTCATATTATAATGCATTTATGATGAATTATAGCACATTGTAATCTGATAATAATGCATTATATCACATTATAATGCCTTTTTAAAGAATTATAACACATTATTATGCGTTTGTAATGAATTATAGCACATTATCGAGCATATATAATGAATTATATTACATTCATAATGAATAATAACACATTTATAATGAACTATAACTTGTTGTAATGCGTTTATAATAAATTATAGCATATTATACTGCATTTATGATGAATTATAGCATATTTTAATACAATTATAATGAATTATAGCGATTATAATGCGTTAATGATAACTTATAGCACAATCTAATGCGTTTATAATGAATCATAGGACATTTTAATGCGTTTTTGATGAATTATAGTTCTTTATACTGCATTTATAATGAATTATAATTCATTTATTCATTATAATTCATTTATAATGAATTATAGCACATAATAATGCATTTTTAATGAATTATAGCACATTATAATGCGTTTATGATGAATTATAGCACATTATAATGCATTTATAATGAATTATAGCACATTATAATGCGTTTGTGATAAATTATAGCACAATATAATGCATTTATAATGAGTTATAGCACATTATAATGCGTTTGTAATAAATTATAGCTAATTATACTGCATTTATAATGAATTATAGCACATTATAATGCGTTTACAATTAATTATTGCACATTATAATGAGTTAATTATGTATTATAGCGTATTAAAATGCATTTATAACGAATTATAGCACATTAAAAGGCATTTATAATGAATTATAGCACATTACAATGAGTAAATAATGAATTATAGCACATTTTAATAAGTTTATAACAAATTATATCTTATTTTAATGCTTTTATAATAAATTATAGCACATTATAATGTATTAATGATGAATTATAGCACATTATAATGTATTTATAATGAATTATAGCACATTATAATGCGTTTATGATAAATTATAGCACAATATAATGCGTTTATAATGAATTATAGCACTCTCTAATGCGTTTATCATAAATTATAGTTCATTATACTGCATTTTTAATGAATTATAGCACATTATAATTTGTTTATAATGAAATACATTACATTATAATGTATTTATTATTAATTATAGCACATTATAATGAGTTAATTATGTATTATAGCGTATTAAAATGCGTTTATAGCGAATTATAGCACATTAAAAGACATTTATAATGAATTATAGCACATTGTAATATGTTTATAATGAATTATATCACATTTTAAGGCGTTTATAATAAATTATTGCTCTATAAAAGGCATTTATAATGAATTATAGCTCATTATAATGAGTTTATAATTAATTATAGCACATTTTAATAGGTTTATAACAAATTATATCTTATTATAAAGCTTTTATAATAAATTGCTGCGTTCATAATGCATCATAATGAATTATAATGCGTTTTTAATTAATCATAGCACATTATAATGCGTTTATAACTAATTATAGCAAGTTTAAAATAAATTATAGCATTATAATCCGTCCGTCTGTCTGCCAAATTTTTCCCCATTTTCTTACTCTCTCGTTTTTAACATTTCCCCCCAAAATTCTTTTCAGCCAAAAACTTTTCATCGTTGGTTTTGCAATATTCCACAGCACGCGCTATTTCTACTCCCTTAGCGCCGCTGCTTTCCACACGGCCTAGATTTCGAATTCTTCTTGAATAGGGAAAATTTTATTCATAAGTTTTTTTTTTCGTTTTGCTAAAAATTCAATTGTGTTTTTCCGCACAAATTCAAAACACCAAATATGTATGACACTAAAAAGGAGAAGGAAGATGAGGAGGAGGAGGCACATAATAAGCGTCTAAAAGTCGAGACACAATAAGAGTCGGCTGCTGATGCTGCTGCACAGATGATGCCACTTGTGCTGTGCAACTTGATTTTACTTAATAGGATTTTAATTAAATTTTCTTAGCAAGAGCCTAAAAGAAGAATAACATATTGGGGGTAAATAGGGAGAAGATGCAGAAAAGTTCCTACTACAAGCGACTTAGGGCAAAATAATTGCAATTGTTAATTATAAGCATAAAAATCTTATGTGTAATTGAAGCGAAGCAACAAAAAACGATTCAAGAAAATTGTCAACGAAAACAAGCAAAAATTTTCTTATAATAAAATTGAGTTGCTCTAACACTTTTTCTATTCAAGATCTCGTTACTAGTTACATTACATTTTCGTTAGTTTAATGAATGACTTTTATATGTTTTCAGAATTGTAATCTCGTGTAAGAGGAGAATTGTTTTGCTGTAAACAAATTTTTGACAACAATTAAAATGCAACATAATGAGATTTGTGATGTAATGGTTGTTGTACGACTATAGACAATAGATTCGTTCGCATTTAGTTGTTAGACAAAAGAGTAATTTAAAATGTTTTGCAACGCGAAATTTTATTGTTGAAGGAACAGAATGTGGGTAAAACAATAAAATGTTAAGCTTAAACTGACATTTTAAGTAGAAAAAGGTCAAAGGTGTTAGTTGTTTGTTTTATATATCAAGTTAAAGAGGTCATTTAGATAAAAGAAACGAAATGGAATTGGAACATCGGAAAACATTTTTTGTTCTTTATAGATATGAGACAACAAAATGAATATTTTAATGTGTTGTGGAAGCATATAATCGATTTTTACAATATTTTTCTCGAATAATATATATTTCAAGTGGAATGAACTGGAATAAGAACATCTTTTAACAAATATTAAACGAAATCCAATTCAAAAATTTCAAATTTATACGGTCGAAGTTCAAAGGTGTTGGTTTTTTTTATATATAAAGTTAAAGTGGTCATTTAAATATAAGAAACGAAATGGAATTGAAACAAATGAAAACATTTTTAGGAATTGAAACAGCTGATAAATATTTTGATCTTTATGAATATGAGACAGCAAAATTAACATTTTAATGTATTGAAGAACCAAATAATCGATTTTATAATATTTTTTTTTCGATTAATGTATATTTCAAGTGGAATGAACTGGAATAAAATGACTTTTTAACAAAAGTTGAACAAAATCCAATGTAAAAATATAAAATTTATACAGTCAAGGTCGAAGGTGTTAGTTTTTTGTTTAATATATGAAGTTAAAGAGGTCATTTAGATAAATGAAACAAAATGGAATTGGAACAGCGGAAAACATTTTTCGATTTTAAATGAATATGAGACCACAAAATGAAGATTTTAATGAGTTGAAGAAATAGATAATCGATTTTTGCAATATTTTTATCTACTAATATATATTTCAAGTGGAATGAACTGGAATAAAAACATCTTTTTACAAAAGTTTAACGAAATCCAATTTAAAAACTTAAAATTGATACAGTCAAAGGTCAAAAGTGTTAGTTTTTTGTTTATATATTAGTGTTAAAGAGGTCATTAAGATAAAAGAAACGAACTGGAATTGAAACAAATGAAAACATTTTTAGATCTTTATGAATGTGAGATAACAAAATTTAGATTTTAATATATTGAAGAAGCAGATAATCGATTTTATAATATATTTTAAATATATATTACAAGTGGAATGAACTGGAATAAGAACATCTTTTACCAAATGTCGAACGAAATCCAATTTAACAACTTACAATTTATACAGTCAAAGGTGTTAGTTTTTGTATTATTTACGGAGTAAAAGAGGTCATTTAGATAAAGGAAACCAAATGGAATTGGAACAGCGGAAAACATTTTTCGATCTTATGAAAATAAGACAACAAAATTAAGATTTTAATGTATTGAAGAAGCCGTTAATAGATTTTAATAAATATTTTTTTTCGCTAATATATATTTCAAGTGGAACGAACTGGAATAAGAACATATTTTAAGAAATATTAAACGAAATCCAATTTAAAAACTTAAGATATCAACAGTCAAAGGTGTTAGTTTTTTTTTGTATGAAGTTGAAGAGCTTATTAAGTTAAAAGAAACGATATGGAATTGGAACAGCTGAAAACATTTTTTGATGTTTATGAATATGAGACTAAAAAATAAAGATTGATTGAAATGATTGATTTTTTACAATATTTTTCTCGACTTATACACATGTATTTCAAGTGGAATGAACTGGAAAAAGAACATCTTTTAACAAATATTAAACGAAATCTCATTTTAAAAACTGAAAATTTATGCAGTGATAAATATTTTCTTATAATAATGATAAAAAGGCTAAGAGTAATTAAAGCCAAATATAATTGAAATAAACTAGAATTGAAACTAAAGAGAATTGAAACAAAATTTTTAAATAAGTTTCAATCGAGAAAGATTCGATAATATGTTGTAGATACTTTGTAGAATGAAAGTAACTAAAACGTACTAGATTTTTGAACAAAATGGAATTGAAACATAGAGGAATGGAATGGAATATGCTTTAATTCGTGGTATTTTTTTAACAAGTATTTTTATAAAGATGGTTTCTAATGCAAAACAGAGATTTTTGCAGAATTTGGAACGAAATGGAATTGAAACAGAGAGGAATGAAATGAAAAATGCAAAAATTTGTTGTGATTTTATTTATTAATTTCTTTGTAGAGATGGTTTCTAATACAAAACAGGTTTTAAGCAATTAAAATGAAGTGGTAATGAAACAAGTGAAAAAATAGAATTAAAACAAATGCGAAATTTTCATAATTTTTAAGAAAAATTTTAATTGAGAAGGAGTACAAAATTAATTATTGTTAAATTGAAAAAAGAAACGAAATAAAATTAGGGAAAATGTCAAATTGAAACGAAATGGAAATGAAACAAATAAAAAAACAAGCTAAATCTTAGTATTTTTTAACAAATCCTTAGTCTAGAATCATAAAATCATAAAAATAGTTTTAAACTAATGAACAAATTAAATTGGAACGAAGTGAAATCAAAAACAAAAAATAGGAAATTTAATTATTTTTTAAAGTTTTTTTTTTTTTTTGGAATTCGAAAGGAAAGATTAAAGCGTGTTAAATTTTATCAGTGTCTCAACAAATATGTAGTTGTTAAAATAATATTTTGTTTGTTTAAAATGAATGAAACGAAATGGAATTGAAGCAAATGTAATGTAATACCTACACAAGTGTAACAATTTTGAAAAATGTGATTAACTGAAAAGGACTCAACAGTGAACGCGTGGTTTGAAGAAATGAAACGGAATGGAATTGAAACTTTTTACAAAAAATTAATGACTATAATCAAATGTTAAATAAAGTGGATGTGAAACATAAAACTTCTAAAGTTTTTTTGTTTAAATGACGAAACACAAATAATATTTGTTTGCTTAAAATGACCGAAATGAAACATAAAACATCTAAACTTTTGTATAATTTTTAAAGTGATTTTGTTTAAATGATGAAACCCAAATAATATTTTGTTCGTTTAAAATGACCGAAACGAAATGGAATGAAACAAATGTAATGTAATACATAAGAGAGTGTAACAATTTTGAAGAATGTGATTAACCGAAAAGAACTTAACAGTAATAGAGTGGTTTGAAGTAAACGAAACGGAATGGAATTGAAACATTTTACAAAAAAATAACTGAAAATGACTGAATGACAGGCGGTTTGGTGTAAAATAAAGTGGAAATTAAACATATTACATCTAAACTTTTAGTAATTTTTAAAATTATTTAGTTTTAATGATGAAACACAATGAAATTGAAACAAATTTAACATAACCTATTAAATTTTAGTAGTTTTATAACAAATGTTTTATTAAGAATGACTTAATAATATACTGTAGTTTTAAGATGATTGAAACGAAGTGGAATTGAGACAAAGGGCAGGCAATACATATGAAATGTATATAATTTTAAAGCGTATATTTTACTGAGAAAGATTCAGCAGTAAAATATTTGTTTAAAGTGAAGGAAACGGAATGGAATTGAAACATTTTATAAATAAAACCTAAAAATTCGTTACATTCCACAATTTTTCTTCTTCAAAATATGTTTATTAGTTATTTTCTATTTTAGAAATATTGATTTAAGTGAAACGAACTAGAATTGTTAGTCCGGAATGACTTCAACAGTCAGGGCAACGGCTATGAAAACAAAATTAAAATTCAACTCAAATGGAACATAAAAGAATTTGTTTATTTCTTTTGCTTAAATTACATAAAACGTATTGGAATTGAAACAAATAGGGCAGAAAATGAGCAAATTTAGCATTTCTTAAAGATATATTTTGTTCAGAATGATCTCATAACATGACGAAGCTTTAAAGTAACTGAAACGAAAGGGAATTGAAACACTTAATTTTCAAAACAAAATCTTCATAATTTTGAAGTAAATTTTTAAACAAAAACTATTTAACAATAAACCTATAGTAAGAAGCAAGTGAAATGTAATGGAATTGAAACAAATAGAACAGAACATGAGAAAATTTAGCGTGGCTTTGAAAAATATTTATTTCAGAATGTTCCCATAATATGCTGTACCTTAAAGGTAATTGAAACGAAATGGAATTGAAACAATTTATTCTCAATACAATCAAAATTTTAATAATTTTGAAGTAAATATTTAAACAAAAGCTATTCAACAATAAATCTATAGTTAGAAGTAAGTGGAACGAAATGGAATTGAAACAATATGAAAATAGTAGCTTATATTTCAATTTTTTTTTTATTTTTAAACAGGATTTTAAAAAAATTAAACGTTTTAAAACTGTTATCTTAAGTGAAACGATTTGAAAACGAAACAAAATTTTTAAAAATTTAAAGTAAGTTTTAAGCGATTTTTTTTCCTAGAAAATTATGAAACAATAATAATATTTTATTATTTAAGTTGTTAATGTATTATTTAATTAAATTGTTGTGTTTATTTCATAAATTAAATGTCTCAAGAGATTTCTCAAAGCCCATAGAAGACTTAAGTAAAATAATTATTAGGCTTTTTATGAATTTTTTACTTGAAAGATGATGTAATTAAGTCATCATTTTTTTTTCAAATATTTTCTTAAAAATATTTAATTTTCAAAACAAAAACCTTCGCACATGTTAAAAACCCAAGTAATCGCTATAAATTAACCTAATTTATGCTCAAAAAATCCAACAATTAGACAGACTTACCCCTAAAACGCAACATAAGTTTTAGTAAGAAAAAAAAAACTATGTAGACAAAAAATCTAATTAAATTTTTTAAGCCTGAAATAGAAAGAATCAGTCAAACTCAAACACACCTAATTACCGAAAATAAAATGCTAAAACCTAAAAGTGTCTGAAAAGTAAATTAGTTTTTGTTCATTATTTTCCGTTTTTACTCTGTCTAATTTCAATTAAACGAGAATATAAATTGTAATTAAATAGAAAAGGTACTTAGGCTTTTTTGTTGGATAAAGCCTACATACGAGTACAGTGGGTTGAGTAATTTTTTAACCTTTAATGAGGTATATACGATTGATACTAATGGTTATATTAGTTTTGTTACCCACTTTTAGTTTTTTTTAGAGACATTTAAGGTGTAACCCTTAACGAAAAATTAAGCATAAAATATTAAATATGATAACAAGCCTATTTTACTTTACACGTTCCTCCTCATTTACTTATTTAAATAGTAACTAGTTTAGATTTCCTTGAGAAGAACACTGTGCTGGTAAAGTATCATTTGAGTGCCACATTTTGTATTTACACGTTTTTGGGCTTATCCTGGAACGTTGTGTTTATAAAGCCTTTATATTGCCTAAAAAGGTCCTATGAGTATCAGTAGATGAATTTTAGTAAAAATCGGCACCTTAATTAACGAGATATCGACATTGTAAAAATTTCCTGTATGGTATAAAGTTTATCCACCATCGTCATGTCTGCTTCCGTATCAATGTCTGAAAGAAGCTCTTCATTCCAAAACTCTTGGCTAGCTTTAGTGATTATTATATTTCTCTCGCACTCAAGTGCATTTTAAAATCATAAGCTACTAGACTCTTCCATATGCTCTCAAGGCTCCAGAAGCTCTAACTAACAAAGCTCACAGCTCCCAAGTGTTTTCGAAAAGAACAAGATACACTAATCTTATTCATACACTCTGCACTCATTTCCTTCTAGTCTAAGACCTTAATTTGGATTTCCTTAAATCTAAGCAAGCCCTCAGATTTAACGAGCCTCGCTGTGTACTTGGCCTTTAGTATAAACACTTTGTAATAAGAGGGTGCTGGTTTAGTTTGTTTAGCACTTCGACTACTAAGTCTAACATATCATATTCAGACTGGGTTCGAATTCCGGTCGCGGCAACATCAATTTCTGTAGTTATTACTTTTAATGGACATTATTAATTATCCCACAGCCTCCAATAACACGCCGCCGATGTAAAATAACTAAAATTGGCTGTAGAGCAAAAAGCTTGAACAAATCGTCTAAATAAGAACAAATGGCGCAACTTCACTGTTCTGAAATTACTTACAGTGTTGAATAATATTAAGCTTTATATCCCCTTTTTTCACCACCTTTCACCTCTCTACTGTCCTCTTTCCAAAAAAAGTAATCCAATTTGTATGTAAACTGATATAATTGCCCGAGTGTAAGGTCCGTTAAAAAAAAAACAAACATCATTCCGCTTCCTCCGGCATTAATATAATCTTCTCATGTGCCCTAGGCCTGATCGGGACTATATCATTCAGAGCCTCTTACCATATTTCACCTACTTTCTCAGAGCTGCATGATAAGATTCCACCATAGGCTTGTTCCCGAAGACGATAAGTTTGTTCTAGCTGTTTTAGAACCAGCCTGCATCGTGACCGATGGGAGGTGTACCCGTCATATCGATGAAGACTAGGGAATACATCAAACGCTACATCATACTATACTTTATCTGTTAAAGACCGCCATTACCAGGCTTTTTTTGATAACTTTTGTAGAACTAGTGATACTTGCTATAGGCCTTTTTGGTGCCGTGAATAATAAGGCGATCCATTAGAAGTAGGTGATTCAACCAGATCTTCAAAAATGTCTCTCGTCCACTTTAGAAACCCTCTCTTTGCTTGGCAGTCAGAACTTCAGCAGCTGCTTTATCAAATCTCTCAATGAATTTTGCTGCTTTATCGAATCTCCTTAGAATTCTTAGTTCTAAAGATGCAGGTCTCATCTAAGATACCAGTATCGGAAGAAGACCATGAGGTCAGGCTGAATATTTATTCTACTGTTTTTTTTGCAAATCTTTACTTGAATCACAAATTTCCCCAACTCAATTACTCAACTTTTTTTAATAGGAACTAAAATTAACTTAGAAAACTTAATTTTTTTTATTAGAAATGTTTATTTAATGTACATTTGTACATAATATCATTAAAGAAACGATTTGGAATTGAAAAAAATACTTTGAAACGATATGGAATTGAAACAAAAATTAGAAAAAATCAATGAAAAATGTTTCCAAGAAATGTTAAGATTATTTGCATAGAAGTTCATAAGAAAATTCCAAAGGAACGAAATGGTAGTGAAACACTCTTTATATTAAAAACAGAATTATAAGGAATACAATTAAAGAACGAAAAGAAAACGACAATAAATAATTTTTGTGGAAATAAAATAAAATTTAAGTAGATTTTTGAGAGTGAAGATCTAGAAGTAAAATTATTTGCGAAAATAATTTTCCCTAACAAGTTAGAAAACTTACTTTTGATATAAAAAATATAAACTTTACGTTTATTTAAACATAATATCAGTAAGGGAACGTTTTGGAAACAAAAATGAGAAAATATTAATGAAAAATGATTCTAAGATATGTTAAGATTATTTGTGCAGAAGTTTTCTAAGAAAACTCGAAAGGAACGAAATGGTAATGAAACACTCTTTATATAAAAAACATAATTATAAGGAATACAATTAAAGAACGATAAGAAAACAACTAAAAATGATTTTTGTGGAGGTAAAATAAAATTTACGTATATAAATATTTTGAGAGTGAAGATCTAGAAGTAAAATTATTTACGAAAGTAATTTTCCCCAACAAGTTACTCTACTTTTTTAAAAGGAAATAAAATTAGCTTAGAATACTTACTTTTTGTATTAAAAAATATAAATTTTATGTATATTTAAAAATAATATCAGTAAAGGAACGATTTGGAATTGAAACAAATACTTTGAAACGATATGGAATTGAAACAAAAAAACGAGAAAAATTAATCAACACTGGATCTTAGGAATGTTAAGGTTATTTTTATAGTATTTTTATAAGAAAATTCAAAAGGAACGAAATGATAGTGAAACACCCTTTACATTATAAAGAGAATTCGGACTAATACAACTAAGGAACGACAAGGAAACGACTATAAATGATTATGGTGAAGGTTTAGTTAAATTTGTATATATTTTTTTGAGAGGAAAGGCCTAGAAGTAAAATTACGAAAATTGTTTTTCATATTGGAATTGATACAAATAATGTGAAACAAAATGAAATTGAACCAAAAATGAGAGCAAATAATGTGAAACTATTGAGGCCCTATGCACCACTGGGAGTCAATGATGAATATTTAGAATAAAGTAGATAAAATAGGCTAAAGTTATTGCCTATTTTATCTACTTTATTCTAAATATTCATCATTGATTCCCAGTGGTCTTTGCAGAGTATGAAAACAAACAAAACAAAAAACATTTGAATTTGTTTTAATTCTGTCTTTGAAGTGAGCAAAACAGAAACAAAATATAAATAACGATAATATATTTGCTAAAGTGATTTGTTTTTTATTTGTACTCGAACGAAACACGAATGTTATTTACTCTTATTCAGCTAGAAAGGAAATCAAAGGGATCAAAACCGAAAAACAACAAAAACGTTTCGCAAACGTTTGCTTAGTGATTTGATCTTACTTTATTTAACAGCTTACAGTGATTTTGATACTCATTTTTACAAGTTTCATTAATGATCGTGATATTTAAGAAAATTACAAAAAGTCTCCGGCTCCTGGTAGCATAGAATATCTATCTTAGCTTAAGTCAAAACGAAGTATTCGCAAACGTTTCTAAGGTTGTTTTGTACTTAAACCTACAATTGACTTTCCAAATTAATTTGTTTTGTTTAGTTAATGCAACAAAATGACTAAAGTAAAGCTGAATCTGTCTTTAGTTATATTCTACAAACGTTTGCGAAAAGTTTCGTTTGGTGGTTCTTAATAAATACGAGAAGCCCTAATTTGGATGCCCGTAGCATCGCTTTTGTATGGCGTTCTAAAGATCTAGAGAAATCAGACCATCGATCTATTAAGAAAAGTGATTCGTTATTCTCAGAAAGTGCTTATAGATTTTTAGGTTGAAACTTAAAAATCTTGCAAGAATATAGAAATTCGAGATTTTTCAGGCATAGTGTAATTTTACTATTAACCTGAACATTTGTAGAGTAAATCATGTAAAAAAACGTGTTGCTTCTTTTTTGAAAATTATCATTATAAAAGACCCATCAACAAAATATTCTGTCCCGTCTTTTTTTTTTATCTAACAGCCATCGAAATATAGGCAAAGAAAATAGGGAATAAAATTAAAGCTATAGGTATAAGAATAAAGCTAATAGTGTCATGTCACGTCATTGTCGTCAACATTATCAGCACCATCATCATACTCTACATCATCAGTTGTATATGAAAGAAGACTAAATTTGAAATACTTGTACGTATAAGAATGTTTTAGGTTAGAAAATGTTATGACTAAGCTTTTATGACATGTCACTTCCAAAAAAAGAAAGGTAAAGGTAGATGTACCACTTTGGTCTAACTAGAAGCAAGACAACAGCAGCCGACACACCAAATCGTTATCAACATCTAAATATTTAAACGAGTAGCTACTAAGTCAGACATTACTTAGGGATAGATACAGAAGAACAACTGAATATTCTATAAAAATTAGGGGGTGGTAAAGTCATTGAAATGTTTGAATTTCTTGTTTTTTAGATAAAAGTTAGAAATAACTTTTAAGGGAGAAGAAAGAATGCTCAAAGTGATGTCAAAAGAACTCAGTCGCCGGGAGGAAGTACATTTAATTAGATAGAACAATTTAAAGCTTTTTTCCAGCGAAGTTTAGCTTGTTAAGTGTAATTTTAGTTTTTAATTTTTATAAAGACAATAATTGAAAGACTTAATTAAAAACAATACTTAGTAAATACTTAATAAATTTTAATTAAATAAACTACAAAAGACTGGATTTAGAAATACTAGGAAAATTATAAAGTCAAACATTTTTTAACATTTAATAAAATTTCAAAAAATTTTACAACAAAAAGCCAAATATAGAATAAAAATTATTTATAAACAATAAAATATTTATTTTTCTATTAAATTTCACTTAAAGAAACGTTTTGGAATTGAAACACTTTATATGGAACATAATGGAATTGAAACAAAATGAAAATATATTAATATAAAATGATTTTAAAGCAATAAAAAGTGTTACAAGACACATTTTAAATAAATAATATACGAATGGATCGAAATGGTAACATTTATAAAACAAATGTGACAAAATGTTTCGTTCCATATCTTTGTATCTTTTATATAAAAAAAAAAAAAATCAATATCATCAAATCAATATCAATCACAGCTGCATTCTATACAGCTGTGATCTATATAGTTCCTTTCTACTTAAATGTTTTAATTCCATTTAATTTTTTTATACAAAAAATGATCAATTAAAAAAAATCTAAAACTTTTGAATTGTTTCAATTCTCTTACGTTTCTTCTAAGAAGTTTCAATACCAATCAATCAATTTGGCTAAATTCAAAAATTTCTACATGATAATTTATAAAAACTCATTAACAATTTTGGAAAACTGTTTCGATTCCCTTTAGTTTCTTGTATGAACATTTTCTTAATTTGCTTCTGAAACGTTTCAATTCTGCTTAATTCCTTTAAACAAAAGTAAATAAAGAAGTTTTAATAATATTCTACAACATAATTTTAGTGTCTTTAGAAACTGCTATAAATTTTTGATAAAATGTTTCGATTCCATATAGATTCTTTATATGCAATTTCATTTCATGAAATTTTATTTAAATGCTTCGTATTAAAGTGACCTTGCAAGCTTCTTTCAATTTGTAATAAAATGTTTTGATTCCATATTGTTTTTTTTTAATGTTCTTTATAAACAATTTCGTTTCATTTCATTAAATTTCATTTAATTGCTTTATATAAAAGAGTCTTTCAAATATTTTGATTTCATATCGTCTCTTTTATTCTATCTTGATAAAATTTTTCGATTCCATATCGTTTCTTTATATATAGTTTTATTAAATTTCTTCAGATAAAAGTGTTTTTACAAACTTCTTTTCATTTTTCAAGCGAACATTTCGATTGCATGTAATTTTTTTGATAAAATGTTTCGATTCCATATCGTTGTTTTATATACACTTTAATTTTATTTAATAGAATTTCATTTAATTGCTTTATATAAAAAAGTCTTAAAAAACTTCTTTAAATTTTTAACAAATATTTCGATTCCATATCGTTTCATTCATTTTTTTGACAAAAAATATGAAAAAAATCAAAAAAGTCTTTAAAAACTTCTTTAAATTTTTAACAAATATTTCGATTCCATATCGTTTCATTCATTTTTTTGACAAAATGTTTTGATTCCATATCGAATTCTTAAATACGGTTTATTTTATTTCATGGAATTTGATTTTATTGCTTTATATAAAAAAGTCTTTACAAATTGTCTTAAGTTTTTGAGAAAATATTTCGATTCCATGTCGTTTCTTTATACATATACAATTTTATTTCATGGAATTTTATTTAATTGCTTCATTGTCAATCTGTCTTTACGAATTTCACTTAATTTTTGAGCATGTTTTGATAAAATGTTTCGATTCCATATCGTTTCCTTATACACAATTTCATTAAATGGAATTTCATTTAATTGCTTTATATAAAAGGGTTTTTACAAACTTCTTTGCATTTTATTTATATGGTTTCTTTAATTTTTTTGAAAAAATGTTTCGATTCCATATCGTTTCTTTATATACATTTTTTTAACTTTCATTTAATTGCTTTATGAAGCAATAAAAGTGTCTTTACAAACTTCTTTAAATTTTTAAGTATATATTTCTTTAATTTTTTGTTTGATAACATATTTCGATTCCATATCGTTTCTTTATAACAATTTTATTTTGTTTCATAGAATTTCATTTAAATGCTTTAAATAAAAGTGTCTTTACAAATGTCTTTAAATTTTTGAGCAACTATTTCGATTCCATATCGTTTCTTTAATTTTTTTCATTAAATATTTTGATTCCATATCGTTTCATTTAATACAATTTCATTATATTAATTGCTTCGTATTAAATTATCTTTACAAATTCAAACTTCTTTAATTTTTTGATAAAATGTTTCAATTGCACGTCGTTTCTTACATTTTTTTGATAAAATGTTTCGATTCCATATCATTTCTTTATATACAACTTCATTTCGTTTCATAGAATTTTATTTAATTACTTTATATAAAATTGCCTTTACAAACTTCTTTTCATTTTTTTAGCAACATTTCGGTTCCATATTGTTTTTTTTTCATTTTTTTTGATAAATTTTTTCAATTCCATATTGTCTCTTTATATACAATTTTATTTCATTTCAAGAAATTCCATTTTATTGCTTTATCAAAAATGTCTTTACAAACTTCTTTAAATTTTTGAGCAAATATTTCGATTCCATATAGTTGTTTCTTTTTTTTTATGACAAAATGTTTCGTTTCCATATCGTTTCTTTATATACAATTTCATTTCATGGAATTTCATTTAATTTCTTTACAAACTTCTTAATTCTAGAAATAATATATGTAAATAATGCTAAAAATGTCTTAAATTTTTTTTTAAATGTTTTGATTTTAGTTCAGTTTAACCTAAGATGTTTCAATTCCATTTTGTTTCTCTGTACGATTCCATATGGTTTCATAATAAAAAATTTAATTTAATTTCTTCATTTAAAAGTGTCTTCCTTCAATTTTTTGAAAAAATTCCATATCGTTTCATTATATAAAGATTTAGTAATAAATAATGCTTAAAATTTCTTTAAATTTTTATTGAAATGTTTTGATTTCAGTTTTGGTTTAACCTATGATGTTTCAATTCCGTTTTGTTTCGATTCATTTCGTTTCCATATCGTCTCTTTACTTAAAGTTTTAGTATTAAATAATGCTTTAATTTTTTTAAATTTTTATTGAAATGTTTTTATTTCAGTTTTGGTTTTACATATGATTTTTCATATCCATTTTGTTTCTATTCCATATCGTTTCTTTTTATAAAGTTTAAGTGTTAAATAATGCTTAAAATTTCTTTTAATTTTTATTGAAATGTTTTTATTTCAGTTTTGGTTTTACATATGATGTTTCATATCCATTTTGTTTCTATTCCATATCGTTTCTTTATATAAAGTTTAAGTGTTAAATAATGCTTAAAATGTCTTTCAATTTTTATTGAAATGTTTTTATTTCAGTTTTGGTTTTACATATGATGTTTCATATCCATTTTGTTTCTATTCCATATCGTTTCTTTATATAAAGTTTAAGTGTTAAATAATGCTTAAAATTTCTTTCAATTTTTATTGAAATGTTTTGATTTCAGCTTTGGTTTTACATATGATGTTTCATATCCATTTTGTTTCAATTCCATATCGTTTGTTTACATAAAGTTTTTAACATAAATTAATGCTTAAAATATCTTTAAATTTTTATTAAAATATTTTGATTCCAGTTTTAGTTTTACCTAAGTTGTTTCAATTCCATTTTGTTTCTTTATACAAAAATAAAGTTTTAGTAATATTTGTAAGTATAATAAATGTTCCGATTAATACATGGAGTATTAATATTTGATATTTTCAATTAATAGGCTTTTTAATTAAGATATTTCTATTGATAGTTTCCGATTCCATTTTGTTCCATTAGGGAAAAATAATTTTTTTGAAAACACAGCTCAACGCAAAAAATGGTGCCTGAAATTTTTTAGTTAATTTATATATAGAACGTAATATAGGGCTGCAATTCCTCTAACTCACCTTTTTTTGATCAGCTCTAGTTTTCGAGATATACATTTTTTTTAAATTACCTAGTTACATGATTTGCAGTAACATAACTGAAGAACAGTTGGACCTGCTGAGAGAAAAGAAAAAAATCAAAATTTGGCTACAATATTACCTTCATGCTGCTCTAACATAATATTAAATCCACTTACTAGTTTTGGAGATATATCCGAATATATGACGAAAAATTATTATTTAAAATTTTTTTTATTTTTCAAAAACTCATAAAATGTAGAGATAATAACAAAACTTACATAGTTTTTTTTTAACTAATATCTCGAAAACTAGATCTGATACAAAAAAGTGAATTACAGGCAATTTGTTTGATTTTTCGGTCTGTGTTATAGACTCCTTTCAGGGAAAATTTTGCTATGAAAAATTCTTTGAAGTCCTTCTCGTCATACATATTTGGTTAATTTGAATTGAATTTTGTTCCAGTTTTTGTGTTCATATTTTTTCCCAAATTTCTAAAACATATTTCACTTTTACTTCCGCTTAGTGGTGGCCCAGTACTACGAGGCCGATGTGAATAAAGAACATGTTATACGCGGCAATTCGGCGGTAATCAAGTGTTTAATACCCTCCTTCGTGGCCGATTTCGTTGAAGTTGTCTCCTGGCATACAGATAGTGAGGAAAATTTCTATCCAGGCTCTGAATATGGTGCGAACGTGATTCCTCTTAATATTAAAAACCCTTTCTGAAGTAGTTTTAAAGATGTTTGTACTAAAAGCACGTTATTCTAGGCTTATAGTTGGATCTCACCTTTTAAATTCTTACATCATTTTTCATCATTCTCTTCTTCCCTCCAGATTTATTTTCATTTCTAACTTATCTTTTATTTTTTTCATTTATTTGTAATTTTAATCATCTCGTAAACCAAAAAAAAAAAAAAACTAAAGTTGTTTCCCAACACTATGAAGAGGATATACACAAGGCTTTTGTTATACGCGGCAATTCGGCCATTTTAAAATGTGATATACCCTCATTTGTGGCTAGGGTTGCCAGTCAGGCTGGATTCGACTGGATTGTCCAGCTTTTTTAGTGCTTGTCCAGTGTCAAGCTAAAATTAAATTTGTCCAGCTAAAAGGTGAAGAGTTGAATTTTCTCTATATTTTAAAAGAAAATGTATCTTTATGATAATGAACGCAAAAGTTTTTTTTTCTTCTTTTTTACTAAGTGATTTATGCGTTGATTAATTGTTTACTTGATCAAGTTAATTTTGTAATAAAATTACTCTCTATCAAATTTCCCCATTGTATTTACTTTACTTAAGTGGCCTATATTACAACCTGTTAAAGCCAAAGGTCGAGCACATTTTAGAATTCTAATTCTTCAATTTCTTAGGTCAAGCTTTAAAAGATTTTCCTCTACTTCTACTTGGCCTTTGCGTCGAATTTTCGTACGTCCTCTTTTACGAGTTCATTCTTTATCGGTTTTAAATACTTTTCGTGCAGGAGTATTTTTATTCACTCGCCCAACATGTTCTAACCAACGCAGCCGCTGCTGTTTGATGCGTTTTACTATGTCGATATTCATGGTTTATTCCATGTCGATATTCATTGTTGATGCAAACTGGTCAATGATTTTTCGTAGAATCTGTCTCTCAAAAATTCAAAGAATAGCTTCATCTGCTTGTGCAAGTGCCCATGATTCAGCACCATACACACGGGTAGTAAAAGCGTTTTATAGAGCGAGTCTTTAGTTCTAACAGAAAGAGCTTTATTTCTTAACTGCTTGCTTAGACCAAAATATAATCTGTTTGCAAGCATGATTCTACGTTTGATTTCGAAACTTATATCGTTATTTATGATGACGGCTGTACAAGGGTAAATAAATTCTTTTACAATTTCGAAGTTTTAGTTCTCAAGGATCACATGTGGTCCAACTCTTGTGAACTTTCTGTTTGTAGAAACTATCAGTTTTATTTTTGATTCATTGACAACTAGACCCATTTTATTAGATTTCTTCTCGACACATGAAAAGGCGGCAGCTACCTCGTGCACGATTTACGATTTCAGGTAACACAATATTGAAGAGATCGCATGACAAACTATCGCCTTGTCTGAATCCCCGTTTAGTTATGAAGGACTCCGAGAGGCGCTTACTTATTTTAACTGTTGAGGTTGTATCCGTTTATGTCATCCTGCATAGTCTCATTAACTTCCTAGGGTTGCCAAACTCAGACATTGCATTAAACACCTTCGTTCGTATCGCGCTGTCAATAGCAGCTTTGTAGTAAACAAAGAGATGCTATGTATCAATTTGTTTCTCTTGTGTTTTCTCCAGGATTTGATGTAGCGTGAAGATCTGACCAGTGATAGATTTACCCGGTCTAAAGCCACATTATTAGGTTCCAAATATTTCGTTAACTTTGGCCTTTACCTTTCACACAATATGGTCGATATTATCTTATATGCAATTGAAAGAAGACTTATACCTATATAATTGGCACATACAGTTTTATCTAATTTGTTTGTGGACTGAACAAAAAACACTGAGACTCCAATCGTCCGGCATACGTTCTTCTCCGGCATACGTTCTTCTCCCACCTCCTGCCTTAAAAAGCTCTACCATCGGCACTCGCAGATTTATTACTTTTCAGTTATTGTAATTCTAACCTCATTTTAATTTGTTCGGGCATGTCATCTTGTCCACTTTCACTTGGTACTTACAATTTGCAAAATTTATTAATGTCCACCTAATTTGTGGGTTGTCAAGCTTTTTTTGCCTAATGTCCAGCTTTTTCCGGGTTTGTGTCTGGCAACCCTATTTGTGGCCGATTTTGTTAGTGTTATCTCGTGGCATACCGATCAGGAAGAAAACTTTTTCCCCGGCACTGAATATGGTGTGTTAAATGTGAATTATTATCTAGTTATATCCATGTTTTTACTCAACACTTGTAACTCGTATTTATCCAGTAACTCAGTAATCACTCTTTTTTTGACAACAATACTACTCGTTTTAAAATTATATTTGAATATTTATTTGATTTAATATATATATTTTTTTCTGAAATCCTTAATCCTTTTTTAACATTTGAAAACAAAACAAAAATTCAAAACACTTTATAACACTTATGACATGATTTTAAAACACTTTCCAACACTGTTAAACACTTTTTATGCCAGTGGGTGTCTTATAACAAGATTTCACAAACTCAATAGGGGGATTCAGAGGGTGTGCTATAATGTTACAAGGCTTTAAAGTTGTATTGTTTAAAAATTTGTAAAATTGCTTTATTAAAAATTAAATTTCTGTATTAAAAGCTTTTTTTTAGAACCTTATGACTTTATGACTATAAGACCTTATAACACATCTTTTTGAGTTCCAAAATTATATATTGTTCTAATATTTGTATATAAAAAGTTATAACCAATTTTATATAATCCAAATCTGACAGATTTGACATGACATATACATACAAATTTTAACTGATTTCTTTTAAATCCTTCAATAATTTGTAAATATAAAAAAATTAAACAAATTTTCTAAAATCTCTTAACATTTATCAAATTCTTTGTAAAATATATTTTGCATAACAACTTAACATTGAACACCCTTTAACAGTTTTGACATTCACTGTAATATTTAAAACAATTCAATACTGAGTTAACAACAAAATTTTTAATCAAAACAAACAAAATATTTAATCAAAACAATCAAGATATTTAATTAAAACGTAAAAATATTTAATCAAATCAATAACAAATTTAATCAAAACACTACTAATGTAAATTTTTCAAAATTTTATCCAATATCAAAAACTTACAAGTATATAACAGTTTGACATCTATTGCTTAATATATGAAATTACTGTGAATGGAAAATTCACAATAGATTAGCTAGTTTCACTTAGGCTGTAAAGTCCATCGTTTTTCCTATAAAAGACAACAACATTTCATCCCCTTGAGGCATCTGGATCTCTTTAAAAAGAAATTAAGACGGCCAAGATCAACATAAGCCAGATTGAAATTATTGTGAATGGAAAATTCACAATATTTTAGCTAGTCTCACTTAGGCTATAAAGTCCATTGTTTTTCCTATAGAAGATAACAACATTTCATCCCGTTGAGGCATCTGGATCTCTTTAAAAATAAATTTCAGCCAGATTGAAGTTATTGTGAATGGAAAATTCACAATAGCTTAGCTAGTCTCACTTAGGCTATAAAGTCCATTGTTATTCTTATAGAAAATAACAAAATTGAATCTCCTTGAGGCTTCTTGATATCTTAAAAAAAAAAACTTAAGTCGGCCAAGATTTACTTCAGTCAGATTGCCTAAATCTCCATAAAAAAACGAACCCACAGTTAGCCCTCTAGTGGCTAGTGTGTCAGTGTATTATACAGGCTCATTTGGGCTATAAGGTCCATTGTTTTTCCCATATCAATTAAAAAAAAATCGATCTCCTTGAGACATCTGGATCTCTCCATAGAAAAACGAGCCCATAGTTAGCCCCCTAGTGGCTAGTGTGTCAGTGTATTATACAGGCTCACTTCAGCTATAAGGTCCATTGTTTTTCACATAGAAATTAAAAAAAATCGATCTCCTTGTGACATCTGGATCACTTTTGAAAGATCTTAAGTCGGCCAAGATCAACATAAGCCGGATTGCCCGGATCTCCAAAGAAAAACGAGCTCACAGTTAGCCCCCTAGTGGCTAGTGTGTCAGTGTAGTTACAGGCTCACTTAGGCTATAAAGTTCATTGTTTTTCCCATAGAAGATAATAAAAATCATTCTTTTTGAAACTGATCTCTTTAGAAAGAAATTTAGACGCCCAAGATCAACATAAGCCAGATTGAAATTATTGTGAATGGAAAATTCACAATAGGTTAGCTAGTCTCACTTAGGCTATAAAGTCCATTGTTTTTGCTATAGAATAAAACAAATTGTAATCTCCTTGAGGCATCTGGATCTCTTTAAAAAAAACTTAAGTCGGCCAAGATCAACATAAGCCGGATTGCCCGGATCTCCAAAGAAAAACGAGCTCACAGTTAGCCCCCTACTGGCTAGTGTATCAGTGTTTTATACAGGCTCACTTTGGCTATAAGGTTCATTGTTTTTCCCATATCAATTAAAAAAATCGATCTCCTTGAGACATCTGGATCTCTTAAGTCGGCCAAGATTAACATCAGCCAGATTGCCCGGATCTTCAAAGAAAAACGAGCCCATAGTTAGCCCCTAGTGGCTAGTGTGTCAGTGTTTTATACAGGCTCACATGGGCTATAAGGTCCATTGTTTTTCCCATAGAAATTAAAAAAAATCGATCTCCTTGAAACATCTGGATCATTTTTTTAAAAGATCTTAAGTCGCCCAAGATCAACATCAGGCTGATTGCCCAGATCTCCATAGAAAAAAGATCCTACAGTTAGCTCCCTAGTGGCTAGTGTGTCAGTGTAGTATACAGGCTCACTTAGGCTATAAAGTCCATTGTTTTTCCCATAGAAGATAATAAAAATCAATCTTTTTGAAACATCTGGATCTCTTTAGAAAGAAATTTAGACGGCCAAGATCAACATAAGTCAGATTGAAATTATTGTGAATGGAAAATTCACAATAGGTTAGCTAGTCTCACTTATTCTATAAAATCCATTGTTTTTACTATAGAATAAAACAAATTGTAATCTCCTTGAGGTATCTGGATCTCTTTAAAAAAAAAACTTAAGTCGGCCAAGATCAACATTAGCCGGATTGCCCGGATCTCCAAAGAAACCCGAGCTCACAGTTAGCCCCCTAGTGGCTAGTGTGTCAGTGTAGTTACAGGCGTACTTAGGCTATAAAGTTCATTGTTTTTCCCATAGAAATTAAAAAAAAAAATCGATCTCCTTGTGACATCTGGATCACTTTTGAAAGATCTTAAGTCGGCCAAGATCAACATAAGCCGGATTGCCCGGATCTCCAAAGAAAAACGAGCTCACAGTTAGCCCCCTAGTGGCTAGTGTGTCAGTGTAGTTACAGGCGTACTTAGGCTATAAAGTCCATTGTTTTTCCCATAGAAGATAATAAAAATCATTCTTTTTGAAACTGATCTCTTTAGAAAGAAATTTAGACGCCCAAGATCAACATAAGTCAAATTGAAATTATTGTGAATGGAAAATTCACAATAGGTTAACTAGTCTCACTTAGGCTATAAAATCCATTGTTTTTACTATAGAATAAAACAAATTGCAATCTCCTTGAGGCACCTGGATCTCTTTAAAAAAAACTTAAGTCGGCCAAGATCAACATAAGCCGGATTGCCCGGATCTCCAAAGAAAAACGAGCTCACAGTTAGCCACCTAGTGGCTAGTGTGTCAGTGTAGTTACAGGCGTACTTAGGCTATAAAGTTCATTGTTTTTCCCATAGAAATTAAAAAAAAATCGATCTCCTTGTGACATCTGGATCACTCTTGAAAGATCTTAATTCGGCCAAGATTAACATCAGGCAGATTGCCCAGATCTCCATAGAAAAAAATAGCACAGTTAGTCCCCCTAATATACGACAAGGCAGAGGAAGTGCTGAGAATGTGTTCTATGGACTCCTCTTCCTCATCTTTGCAGCTTCTGTCCCAACCTATATCCTTACAAATAAAAGTGACAAATACAAGTAAGAATCCAATGTCTCCAATATCTTGATAATGACAGTTATTAGTGAGAACTCTTCCTATCTGAATTAATAGAACCACAGGCAGATTTACATCTCCACAGTTGAAATGAAGGATCTGAGCTTACCAAGTTAAGACCAATCAGAAACATTGCTTGGTATCCAACATCCCCTACAATAACATCAAAGCAAAAAGTTTATAAGCGGCAAGATCAACTCCAAAAACCTTATTGACTTATTCAAGGTGGACACATAGACTTTCTTAGCAAAAAATATAACTGGCTCCCCCGGTTGGACCATCCGTATCGGTTAAGAAAGTTCTTAAGCCTGTCAATATCTACATCAGTCTGATCACCTTAATCTTCGCAACCTTAATCTTCGCAAGTATCTTTAGTAAGAAAGGGTAAGTCAGGTGCAATGAAAACGTTTTATGGAATGCTCGTCGTCATTATTGCTTCTCCAAAAGGCACTCGTTGCAAACTTCAGGGTAACTGTGTGACTTCAAATCAGACAGACTGCGGACACAAGTAAAGAAACATTGATATTCCGAGAAATCTTGAGAAAGTTTTCTATCTTAACGGCTACCTCTATCACTCACACACAGTAAAATTTTACCAGTGGCTAGAGTCAACAACAACAAATTCTAAATATATAAAATTTGTAAGATAGTGCCGAGTTTTGGTCATTCGTTTGCTCTACAGTTCCCTGGTATGTTCCGACACCCTCATAAGATTCATATTGAACTGCTAAGCCATATTGATAAGAGATCTGTGGCTATCCAGGGCTAATTTTAAATTCAGAAAGACAGATTCCAGAGCTTCTCTGTCCCACTGCTGTGAAGACATCACATCTTATCCAAACGACCACTTTTTTAATGGCAAGAATTTCAGCTGTAGGTCTTTTGGATAGGCCCTAAAGTCTACCGGATTATTAAGTCGAAAGCAATCAGTATAGAAGTCTTATATCATTCTTTATTATGATCTTTGCATCTCTATATGGCTTAAGTATTTATAAAGTGTAGTCAAGGCTGACAATTATACATTAGACCTTAGCTCTCTTAAACTAATGGACGATAATTTTACGGTTTTTTTTAATTAAGGACCACCACTCAGGGGATGACCCCTACTAATGCATCGCATTGTGTTGGAACTAGCAAAATAGGCTATGGGAAGGGGGATAGTAAGAGTAGTGTTTGTGGACATTTGATTTGAATTTCCCGGAAGGAAAAACTTCTGGGGAAAGTAAGTTCCACATACGAACAGTACGGCTAAACAACGAATTTTCTCTGTAATATGTTGTTCGGTCTACTTGCCGATCGACAACGAAGGGATGAGCTCTTACAAATAAACGTATATTACGTATGAGAGTTCAAGTTTCAGGAAAGAGTTCCCTGATTTCGGTACCTATTCAGTCTTGTTTGGAACTACTGAAAGGCCTACTGTCCCATTTCTCAAAAGTCTATGATGTGCTCAGAAACTTTTCATTGATTGCTATTGCCACATCATCTTCGTATGAGACAACCCGTTCAGAACAAGGTTCCGTAGTAGGGGAGATTTCAACAAATATATTCAAGTCAGACACGCCACTTCTGATACACTCAAAGAAAATCTTGGCATCCAATAACCTCTAGGATTTCCAGAATATCGTTGAGAACAGGGTTCCGTAGTAGAAGAGATTTCAACAAATATTTTCAAGTCAGACGACCCCACTTCGGATACACTCAAAGAATTATAAGAAAGAAACTTATTCTTGGCTGCTATTGCCACATCATCTTCGTACGAGACAACCTTGGCACCAATATCCTCTAGGACTTCCAGAATATCGTTCAGATTATATTCAAGTCAGACGACCCCATTTAAGATACACTCAAGAAATTTTTGACTGCTAATACCACATTATCCTCTTGGATTTCCAGAATATCGTTCAGAACGAAGTATCGTAGAAGAAAAGATTCCAAACAATATATTCTAGTTAGACGGCCCCAATTTGTAAGAATATTGTACACTAGCTTTTCAATATTATACTATATAATACCCATATTTACAACCTGTTAAGGTCAAAGGCCGATCTTCTCCAATTCCGTAGCACAACTTGGGCTTTCCATCGAAGTTTTGGACGTTCTCTTCTTCGCGTTCCCTCGGGATTATTTTTGAAAACTTTTCTTTCTTTCGACATTCGATGTCGATATTCATTGTTGACGTAAACTTTTCCAAAGATTTTTCGTAGAATCTTCCTATCTTCCATATCGCTTTTAACACACGTTACTCCAGGGGAAGTATCTCAATTTGAAGGACTTACGCATAAAAAGAATTTTAAGAAGAAGAGGAGGGGATTGACTACTTTTGACTTTCATTGAGAAAGCAATCACAAATTCGTAATTGTGTAGCATTGATCCTTGTGGACCAGCCACGGGGAAACGATTTATTTGCTAGAACTAGTTATAGGCAAATAAAAGAATAAGAGATTCTTAAGAGATCCGATGCTTTTTTGATTCTTTAAACCGAAACAACTCGGAAATCCCGGAATTCCCTCAAATTACTGCCACTTCAGGGATATTAGTATAATAAATAGTGTAAAACGTTAGGTTAAAGTTCACACTACACAACGTTAGTTGCTTAGTTGTTTAACTTTTGACGCCAAAGCATAAATTTATTACTGTTTTACAATTAAATTCCTTATACAGACTTGATATATTCCTATATGTTTGGTGATGGCTTTAGTCTCTAAAAACAGATGTGTATAATATTTACAAGTTCTGAGTCTTACTTTACACATTAACGCCAAAGCAGCAAGAGAGGAAATGCATTTCTCAATAGTTCAAATTTAAAGGAGCACCAGTGATTTTGGAAGCAATTTTAAAATAAAATTAACATCGGATAATTTGCAATAAAACTTTTTAATAATAAACTCATTTTCAAATTGATCATTAACTGACCGGAATTGGAGGCATTCCTTCAACTTTGAACTGCTGTGGATATATAAAAAGGTCATATCCTGTACTCATACAAATTCATATTACACAAAAAAGTCATCAAACACTTTAAACAACACAACATTCATACATTTTGTACACACCAGCTTCTAAAATTTTGCTTAGTTGTCCCTTTTTTGTGGTCCGACCTTTATTTTATCTTACTTTGTTAAATTTACTCTTAATTTTTTCAAATCTAGGTTCTTCGAGGGAAGTTTTTCTTCTTCAAATTTTCATTATATTGTTTCAAAAATATTTATTTCTTTTGATTTTTAAACACTTTATTTTTTACATTTCCTCAATGATTTAGTTGTCGCCCAATACTATGACACCGATGTCAATAAGGCCTATGTTATACGCGGCAATGCGGCCGTTTTAAAATGTGAAATACCCTCATTTGTGGCCGATTTTGTTAGTGTTGTCTCCTGGCATACAGATCAGAATGAGGATTTTATGCCTGGCACTGAATATGGTTTGTGTTTTTTGGAGGTTCTTGTATTTTTGGTTAAAGAAATTTTAGTTTTAGAGAGTTTATATTAAAAATGAAGGAGGGTTTCAAGGACCCGTTATATAACGTTCAAAATCCTTAATTTCTTATTTATTGAATTTAATTTAGTTGTTTATTTTTGTTAAAATTTTTTATGATTTTTAAATTTAATTAAAAAATTTAGGGTAAGAAAATTAATATATGAAAGATGTTTTAAAAAATATATGAAATATTTTTCTGAGGTAACCTTCCCCAACCTTTAAACTTACCTTTTTCTTTAATGTTGTATAACAAGAGAAATTTCCTTCGTATGTTATTTTTCAGATAGAATATAATTTATTAGAGTTTTATTAAAAATCTATGAAATCTGCTCATGAGGTAACCTTCCCCAGTTTTGTAACACTTTTCAGTCTAAAGTTTTTAAACTTTAATGACATATTTTTATATTCTTATTAAGTCAGAACATAATTTGGGAGAATTTTATGAATAAGTCCATGAAATCAAGCTCTTTGGTATCCTTCCCCAACCTTTAAACTCACCTCTGTCTAGAATAAAGTAACTTAAAAGAAATTCATTGAATTCTGATTAAGCTAGAGTATAATTTATAGGAGTTTTGTCATAATTTAGGTGAGTTTTATTAAAAAATCTATGAAATCTGTTTAAGAGCTAACCTTCCCCAGTCTTGTTACACTTCTCACTCTAAAGTTTTTAAACTTCAATGACATATTTTAATATTCTTATTAAGTTAGAACATTATTGATGAGAATTTGATGAATACGTCCATAAAATCAAGCTCTTTGGTATCCTTCCCCAACCTTTGAACTCTCCTCTGTTTAGAATATAGTAACGTAAAAGAAATTTATTGAATTCTGATTAAGCTAGAGTCTAATTTATAGGAGTTTTGTCATAATTTAGGAGAGTTTTATTAAAAAATCTATGAAACTGGTTATGAGGTAACCTTCCCCAGTCTTGTTACACTTCTCAGTCTATAGGTTTTAAACTTCAATGAAATGTTTTTATAATCTTGTTAAGTTAGAACATATTATATAAAAATTTTATGAATAAGTCTTTGAAATCAAGCTCTTTGGTATCCTTCCCCAACCTTTAAAATCTCCTCTGTCCAGAATATAGGAACACAAAAGAAATTCGTCAAATTTTGATTAAGCTAGAGTCTAATTTATACGAGTTTTGTCCTAATTTAGAAAAGTTTTATTAAAAAATCTATGAAACTGGTTATGAGGTAACCTTCCCCAGTCTTATTACACTTCTCAGTCTATAGGTTTTAAACTTCAATGAAATGTTTTTATAATCTTGTTAAGTTAGAACATATTATATAAAAATTTTATGAATAAGTCTTTGAAATCAAGCTCTTTGGTATCCTTCCCCAACCTTTAAAATCTCCTCTGTCCAGAATATAGGAACACAAAAGAAATTCGTCAAATTTTGATTAAGCTAGAGTATAATTTATAGGAGTTTTGTCATAATTTAGAACAGTTTTATTAAAAAATCTATAAAATCTGGTTATGAGGTAACCTTCCCCAGTCTTGTTACACTTCTCAGTCTATAGGTTTTAAGCTTCAATGAAATGTTTTTATAATCTTGTTAAGTTAGAACATAATATATAAAAATTTTATGAATAAGTCTTTGAAATCAAGCTCTTTGGTATCCTTCCCCAACCTTTAAACTCTCCTCTGTCCAGAATATAGTAAAGTAAAAGAAATTCGTTGAATTCTGGTTAAGCTAGAGTATTATTTATAGGAGTTTTATAAATATCTTTTGAAGTCTGACTCTCAGGTAACCTTCCCCAATCTTTAAACTTCCCTCAGTCTTTAATACTGTAACTTAAATTAAGTTCTTTGTGTTCCTATAAAGCTAGAACAAAATTTATTAGAGTTTTACTAAAAAGTCTTTGAAATCTAGCTCTAAGGTAACCTTCCCCAAACTTATAAATCTCAAGAGTCTATAATTTTGTGACTTAAATTAAATTATTTAAACTCTTATGGGGCTAGAGAGTAATATAGGAGAGTTTTATTGATAAATCTTTGAAATCTAGTTTTAAAGTAACCTTCCCCAATCTTATAAATTTCAAAAGTCTTTAACTTTGTAACTTAAACGATATTATTTAAACTTTTATGAAACTGGAGAATAATTTAGGAGGGTTTTTTATAAATCTTTGAAATCTATCTAAGGTAACCTTCCCCAACCTGATAAACTTCATGAATCTATAATCTTATAACTTTAACGAACTTATTTGAACTCTTATAAAGTTAGGGAGTAATTTAAAAGAGTTTAATTAATAAATCTTGGAAATCTGGCTCTAAGGTAACCTTCCCCAATCTTATAAATCGCATAAGTCTATAATATTGTAACTTAAATAATATTATTGACACTTTTGTAAAGCTAGAGCATAATTTATGCAAGTTTTATTAATAAATTTTCGAAATCTAGCTCTAAGGTAACCTTCCCCAATATTATAAGTCTATAACATTGTTACTTAAACAAAATTATTTACACCTTTGTAAAGCTAGAGCATAATTTATTAATTTTTTGTTAATAAATCTTTGAAATCTAGTTCTTAGGTAACCTTCCCCAATCTTGTAAGTCTCCTGAGTCAATAATACTGCAACTTAAACGAGTGATTTTCTTTTCTAGAGGAAGCTATAATGTAATTTAGAAGAGTTTTATTCATAAACATTTAAAATATAGCTTTTAGGTAACCTTCCCCAATCTTATAAATCTCATGAGTCTATAATTTTCTAACTTAAACGAAATTATTTAAATTTTGATGAAGCTAGGAGTAATTTTAGTGAGTTTTATTAATAAATCGTTAAAATCTTGCTCTTAGGTAACCTTCCTTAAATCTCATGAGTCAATAATTTTGTAACTTTAACGAAATTATTTAAACTTTTATGAAGCTAGAGGATAATTAAGGAGATTTTTATTAATAAATTTTCGAAATCTAGTTCTAAGGTAAACTTCCCCAATCTTATAAATCTCATAACTTATAACTTAAACGAAAATATTTACTAGAGCATAATTCATAAGTGTTTTGTTAACAAATCTTAGAAATCTAGCTCTTAGGTAACCTTCCCTGAAATTAAGAGCTTCAAATCAATATAAATTTATACTGAAATTAAAAAGTTATTCTTAATAGAACTGATATAGGCTTGATTGTCCATTCAATTTATAATTAAGATTAAGCTTGAAATATGCTTTACTCTTGCCGGAGAATGCTATTGGAAAACAGTCTGATTAAAGTGTTCTTCAAGTCTTGTTACATTGCTAAAGACTTGAGTTACACTTGTTTTTTACTTAAATTACATCATAATCGCTTATTGGTAAGGCTTTATTTCCCCCATTTCTTTAACTTAAAAGTTCACTGATCTTGTTAATTATACAATTTTTTTTCTTTAAAAATTTTCTTTATGAATCTCAAGTGAAAAAATGCTTTCATAAATTAAAATGTTAATAAATTCTTTCTTTTGCGTGCCAATTTATATTTAAAAAGATAAATAATTTCTTTGAAAAAATATTTATAAACTCCTCTGCCTTTTTCCTGCTTTTCATTTCAAATTAGCAACAAGAATTTTCCACTTTTGCTCTTAGAAGTTAAGGAAAATTACGATAACAAACTTTAAGGGAAAAAAGTTAACATTTTCCCATCATCATCATCATTTTTTTCAAAGGTGAGAAAATTTTGTAAGCATTGAAACAAGATAATATAATTTACAATTTTAATGTAATAATTGCAATAATTCTAAGAACATGATGATAAAAATTGATTAACTTCTAGGAAATTGCAATTTTGAAACATGAATGAAAGAGATTAATTTGTTTAAGAAAATTTCACAGAATACAATTTTCCTAATAAGTTTGAAAATTATATAATTTCAAAATTTTTCTATATTTCTACCGAATTTTAGAAAAAAATTTATTTAGAAAATTTTTCTATAGAAAAATATTTCTATCAAAAATTTCTTTATAGAAAAATAATTCTAGCGAAAATTTTTCTATAGAAAAATAATTCTAGCGAAAATTTTTCTATAGAAAAATAATTCTAGCGAAAATTTTTCTATAAAAAAAAAATAATTCTAGCGAAAATTTTTCTATAGAAAAATAATTCTAGCGAAAATTTTTCTGTAGAAAAATAATTCTAGCGAAAATTTTTCTATAGAAAAATAATTCTAGCGAAAATTTTTCTATAGAAAAATAGTTCTAGCGAAAATTTTTCTATAGAAAAATAGTTCTAGCGAAAATTTTTCTACAGAAAAATAGTTCTAGCGAAAATTTTTCTATAAAAAAAAAATAATTCTAGCGAAAATTTTTCTATAGAAAAATAATTCTAGCGAAAATTTTTCTATAGAAAAATAATTCTAGCGAAAATTTTTCTATAGAAAAATAATTCTAGCGAAAATTTTTCTATAGAAAAATAATTCTAGCAAAAATTTTTCTACAGAAAAATAATTCTAGCGAAAATTTTTCTACAGAAAAATAGTTCTAGCGAAAATTTTTCTATAGAAAAATAGTTCTAGCGAAAATTTTTCTATAGAAAAATAGTTCTAGCGAAAATTTTTCTATAGAAAAATATTTCTAGCGAAAAATTCTAGCAATAATTTTTCTACAGAAAAATGTATATATTTCTATCGAATACTTTTCTACAGATCGAATTTTTTTTAAAGAAAAATATTTCAGGCAAAAGTTTTTCTGTAGAAAAGTATTTTTAGCGAAAATTTTTATATAAAAAAATATTTTTTCTTTAGAAAAATATATATTACTATCGAATATTTTTCTACAGAAAAAAATTTCTAGCGAAAAATATTTCTAGAAAAAAATATTTCTAGCGAAAAATTTTATAGAGAAATATATTTCTAGCAAAAATTTTTCTAGAGAAAAATATTTCTAGCGAAAATTTTTCAAGAGAAAAATATTTCTATCGAAAATTTTGCTTGAAAAAATATTTCTAGCGAAAAATTTTTAAGAGAAAAATATTTCTAGAAAATAGAAAAATATTTTTATCAAAAATTTTCTATAGAAAAATAATTCTTTCGAAAATTTTTCCATAGAAAAATATTTCTTTGAACAATTTTTATATAGCAAAATATTACTTTGTAAAATTTTTCTATAGAAACATATTTCTTTTGAAAATTTTTCTATAGAAAAATATTTCTTTGGAAAATTTTTCTGTAGAAAAATATTTCTTTGGAAAATTTTTCTTTAGAAAAATATTTCATTGGAAAATTTTTCTACAGAAAAATATTTCTTTGAAAATGTTTTCTATAGAAAAATATTTTTATCAAAAATTTTTCAATAGAAAATTATTTCTTTAGAAAATTTTTCTATAGAAAAATATTTCTAACGAAAATTTTTCTATAGAAAATATTTCTATCGAAAATTTTTCTATAGAAAAATATTTCTTTTGAAAATTTTTCTATAGAAAAATATTTCTTTTGAAAATTTTTCTATAGAAAAATATTTCTTTGGAAAATTTTTCTGTAGAAAAATATTTCTTTGGAAAATTTTTCTTTAAAAAAATATTTCATTGGAAAATTTTTCTACAGAAAAATATTTCTTTGAAAAATTTTTCTATAGAAAAATATTTTTATCAAAAATTTTTCTATAGAAAAATATTTCTTTGGAAAATTTTTCTATAGAAAAATATTTCTTTGGAAAATTTTTCTATAGAAAAATATTTCTTTGGAAAATTTTTCTATAGAAAAATATTTTTTTGCAAAAATTTTCTATAGAAAAATATTTCTTTGGAAAATTTTTCTGTAGAATAATATTTCTTTGGAAAATTTTTCTGTAGAATAATATTTCTTTGGAAAATTTTTCTATAGAAAAATATTTTTTTGCAAAAATTTTCTATAGAAAAATACTTCTTTTGAAAATTTTTGTATAGAAAAATATTTTTTTTTGAACATTTTTGTATAGAAAAATATTTCTTTGGAAAATTTTTCTATAGAAAAATATTTCTTTGGAAAATTTTTCTATAGAAAAATAATTCTTTATAAAAATTTTATGTAGAAAAATATTTCTTTGCTAATTTTTTTTTTCTAGAAAAATATTTCTTTGGAAAGTTTTTCTATAGAAAAATATTGCTTTGGAAAATTTTTCTATAGAAAAATATTTTTTTTGGAAAATTTTTCTATAGAAAAATATTTCTTTGGAAAATGTTTCTATAGAAAAATATTTTTTTTGGAAAATTTTTCTATAGAAAAATATTTTTTTTGAAAATTTTTCTATAGAAAAATATTTCTTTGGAAAAATTTTCTATAGAAAAATATTTCTTAGGAAAATTTTCCTATAGAAAAATATTTCTTTGGAAAATTTTTCTATAGAAAAATATTTCTTTGGAAAATTTTTCTATAGAAAAATATTTCTTTGGAAAATTTTTCTATAGAAAAATATTTCTTTTCAAAATTTTTCTAGAGAAAAATATTTCTTAAAAAAATATTTCTATAGAAAAATATTTCTTTGAAAAATTTTTCTATAGAAAAATATTTTTTAAAAAAAATTTTGTATAGAAAAATTTTTCTAAAGACAAATTTTTCTATAGAAAAACATTTCTTTGAAAAATTTTTCTATAGAAAAATATTTCTTTGGAAATTTTTTTACTTTTTACGAATTGTTTGAGTGATCATGATATTTACGAAAATTACAAAAAGTCTTCGGCTCCTGGCAGCTTTGGAAGCGAGAAAAGATTCTGTTAAGAATTTTCGTTTGTAAAGCTTCGTAAAATATTTATAGGAAGTTATTGATATTTATTGTTCTGGGTTCTCGATTTCTTCGTCCCTTCGTTGCTGAAATTTTGGCCTTATCAAATTAACATTAATTGGAAAATGAAAAATTAATTTACCTACATTTTCATATATCGATTTAATGTCATATTATCCACAATTGTAATGCTCATTCATTTATTAATACTCCTCCCTTTATCCACCCATTTTTTCTGGTTTTAGTTGTCCAGCAATTTTATGAATCCGAGGTAAATAATGAATATGTTATAAGAGGTAATTCGGCGGTGTTAAAATGTTCCATACCCTCTTTCGTGGCTGATTTTGTACAAGTCATTTCGTGGCAGGATGAAAGTGGAGAATTGTATGCCACTTTAGATGAACAAAAGTCAACGGGTAGAGATTTTCTTTTGAAAATGTAACAAGATAAATAGTAGATTTAATAAGAAAAAATCCTTTGACCTAATTTCCCCTCCCAGACAATTTAGTCCCGGTTTTTTTTTTATTTATTATCATATTTTTTCTCATATTTCTTCATTTAATCATTTTTTTTTGTAGTTGTAAATCAATATTATGAAGCCGAAGTGGTCTCTGAGTATGTTATCAAGGGTAATACGGCCGTTTTAAAATGTACCATACCCTCGTTTGTGGCCGATTTTGTTAAGGTTGAGGCTTGGTTGGCCAGTGAGGGCACCGAGTACTTGCCCTCTGAAGATTTTGGTTAGAGAATTTATTAAATAAATAAATTCTATTTAAGTGTTTTCTTTGTTATAAAATATCCCTTATCCTCTCGATCCCTTTTACCCATTATTCGACTTTCTCTTATTTTATTTTCTTTATTTTTTTTGAACTAGTTGTTAATCAATATTATGGCGCCGATATTTTAATGGAATATGTCATTAAGGGCAATGCTGCTGTCTTAAAATGTTCCATACCTTCGTTTGTGGCCGATTTTGTGCGCGTTGAATCTTGGATAGACGAGGAGGGTACCGAGTTGAGACCCTCCGATAATTATGGTGGGATTTTTGTACAATTTTTCTACTTGGTCTTGGTTTTTGGTTTAAATGGTAGAAGTTGCTTAAAAGGGGGATTTCTAATCCTATTTGTAAATAAAATTTTATTTTATGAAAAAAAAAAAAAAAAAATTTAATTTCCTGAAACCATAAATATTTTAAAAATATTTTTATTCATTTTTTATAATTTTTAGTTTTTAAGTTTTTTTTTTTAAGAAAAAATGTTGATTTTTAGTAGAAAAAGGAATTTCTAAGGCGGCTAGCAAACGGCGGCAAACAAGCGGGCTTTGTATTGTTAAGAAATTTAATAATAAAAAGTTGAAATATTAGTTTGAACTTTTAAAAACTAGATTTCAAAATTATGGTCTAAATTTAAATTAGTTTATATTTGTAACGTCTTATGGAATTGCCGGCGTCACAATATCGTCTTCAGGCTGGCAAAAAAATAGCATTTAAAGCCAATTTTACTTACAAAAATCTGAACCTTCTTAAGTATATTTTTAAAGAATAGAGTTAAAGGTTTGGTATTTACCAAACTCCTCAGTTTTATTAGGGTAACAAACTAAACGGCTTAAAAATTTTACATTTGAGGGCGGCCCAAATTTTTATAAAGGCTTCCTTTCTTTAAACAAATAAGCGGCTTTTGATAAAAGGATTTCCTTGTTTAATTTAAGAATGAAAATCTTTGAATTCAATTTGTGAGGAATAAATATCGTTTTCATTTTGACACCGTCAAAAATATTGCTAGTGACGACTTCAAAACTTTTTCTAAGACAGTTTGGGAACTTTTTAAATCAAATGATTTTAACTGTTAAATTAGATTGAAAAGTCAACATTTGTGCCTCATGACGTTTGAAACGTCATATAAAAATTGTCGCCGTCATAATATCCTCTTCTGCCAAAAAAGTATTTGTATTTATCAAACTCCTCAGTTTTATTAGGGTAACAAACCTAACGGTTTAATTTTTTTTTTGAGATTGGCCCAAATATTTATAAAGGCCTCCTTTTCTTTAAAAAATAAGCGATATAAGGATTTCCTTGTTTAATTTAAGAATGAAAATTAATCCTGAAAAGTGTTTGAGTTCAATTTGTGAAAAATAAATATCTTTTTTTTACGCCGACAAAAATATTGCTAATGACGGCTTGAAAACTTCTTCAAGACAGTTCGGCACTAATTAAGAACGATTTGAAATCAAATGACTTTAACTGTTAAATTAGATTGAAAAGTCAACATTTGTTGCTTCATGACGTTAAAAACGTCATACTAAAATTGCCGTCGTCATAATAATCTCTTCAGGCTGGCAAAAAATTTTCTGTTATATCAATTTAAGTTAAAAAATCTGACCTTCCTTAACTGCATTTTTAAAAACTTGACTTAAAGCTTTTGTACTTACCAAATTCCTCAATTATATTAGAATCACAAACTAAACGGCGTAAAAATTTAACATTTGAAGGCGGCCCAAATATTTGTAAAGGAGACCATTCTTTTAAGAAATAAGCGGTTTCCCATATAATAAATTTCTTGTTTAATTTCAGAATGAAAATTATTCCTGAAAAAATGATTGAAGTCAGCTTATGAGAAACTATGACCTTTTTCTTTTTGACGCCGTCAAAAACTATTGCTAATGACGGCTTGAAAACCTCTTCTAAGACAGTTCGGGGATAATTAGAACAATTTTGTATCTAATGATTTTAACTGTTAAATTTGATTGAAAAGTCAAAATTTGTTGCTTTTTAAAAAATTTGCCGGCGTCATCTTATGGTCTTCAGGCTGTTAAAGATCGGCGTTAAATATTTAAAAAGCGTTAATTGTACTTAGCAAACAATCGGCATCAGATGCAGGAATTTTCTTTATAAATTTAGTTATTAAAATGATCCCCAACAAAATTTTGAAATTAATTTGTGAGGATATATTATTGTATTTTTTGACGGCGTTAGAAATATTCTAAGGCGGCTCAAAGACTTTTCAAAAACAGTTTTATGAATAAGGTAACACAATTTTGAATACAATGATTTTAAATGCAAAAAATGAAGCCTTTACGAGTGTATGGAGATTTTGCAACAAAATCAATAGTGTTTGATTTTTGCATTTGTCGGCGGCAAGAAGTAAACGGCGTTCGATTTTAACTTTTGCTGGCCCAAATATATAAAATTTTGTTTAGCAAATAACCGGCATCAGATACAGGAATTTTCTTTATAAATTAACCAATAATAAAAATATTATCTTTTTTTTTGACGGCGTTACAAATATTTCTAAGGAGGCATAAAGACTCTTTAAAGAAAAAGTTGACACAATTTTGAATAGAAAGATTTTTAGTGTTAAAAAATTGAGGTCTTTGTAGAGAGAATTCGCAACAAAATTAAAAGAGTTCGATTTTAACATTTGCCGACGGCGTTCGATTTAAGGTTTTGCCGGCGGAAAAATTTAATGGATTTTTAATTGTTTTCATTATTTTCTGATAGAAAGAATTTAGATATGAAAATGATCTTTGAAAAAATATTGATATCAATTTCTGTGGAAATATTATCGTATTTGTTGACGGCGTTACAAATATTTCTAGGACGGCATAAAGACTCTTTAAAGACAGTTGTCAACTTACAGCATTTTGAATTTAAAAGTTTTGAATGCTAAAAAATTAAAGACTTCGTAGGGAAAGTTAGAAACAAAACCAATAGAGTTGGATTTTAACATTTGCCGGCGGCAAAAAATAAATAGCGTTCGATTTAAAGTTTTGCCGGCGGAAAAATTTAATGGATTTTGATTGTCTTTATTATTTTCTGACAGAAAGAATTTAGATATTAAAATGTTTTTTAAAAAAATATTGATATCAATTTCTGTGGAAATATTATCGTATTTGTTGACGGCGTTACAAATATTTCTAGGACAGCATAAAGAGTCTTTACAGTTTAAATTGTAAGTTGACACAATTTTGAATAGAAATATTTTTAATGTTAAAAAATTGAGACCTTTGTAGGGAGAGTTTGCAACAAATCCAGTAGAGTTCGATTTAAGCATTTGCCGGCGGCAAAAAATTAACGGCGTTCGATTTTAAGTTTTGCAGGCGGAAAAATTTAATGGATTTTTAATTGTCTTCATTATTTTCTGATAGAAAGAATTATAAAAATTTTAAACGAAATCAATAGAGTTCGATTTTAACATTTGCCGGCGGCAAAAAAAAAAAACGGCGTTCGATTTACGTTTTTTCCGGCCGGAAAATTTAATGTATTTTCAATTCTCTTCATTATTTTTAAATGTTTTTTCAGTGAAGAATGTTGTTCTATAATAATTTCAAACTTTCCAAAGGCTTTGTTCCGATTTTATTTTAAATAGCCCGAAATTATGTATTTAAGGGTTAGCTTAAGTCCTTTTCTAATTTTATTTAACCCTTGTCTCCTTACCCCTCTTTTAGTGGTCAATCAATTCTACGAAGCTGAAATTATGACCGAATATGTTATCAAAGGCAATGCCGCAGTGCTAAAATGTTCCATACCCTCATTTGTGGCCGATTTTGTGCGTGTCGAGTCTTGGATCGATGAAGAGGGCAAAGTTTTGACCTTCTCCGATAATTACGGTTGGCGGATTTTGAAAATCTTTTAATATTAGTTCATAAAAATTAGTCTGTTACATAAATCCCTCCCCCCCTGAGTCCTGTCAAATCTTTCTTTATTTTTTGAATTTATACCAATTTTTAACTTTTTTATTTTATTTTAAATCCAAATTTTCTCTAGTCGTTTCCCAATTCTATATAACCGAGGCCGAAAACGAATATGTTATCAAGGGCAATGCTGCTGTTTTAAAATGTAAAATCCCCTCATTTGTGGCAGATTTTGTACAAATCGAGGCCTGGATTGATGAAGAGGGCGTCGAATTGTGGCGTGACAATTCGACTCAGGCTTATGGTACTTAAGTCGTGTTTTAAAGTTATAGTTTTGTTTTTAGATACAAAAAAAAAATCCCAGAAATCCTTTAAAGACTCTTTTAATCCCTTGCATTTTTATCAAATTTATTTCTTTTTTATATCTCGTTTTATTTTTAATTTTTTGCTCTTCAAAGTTGTCATCCAATCCTATGAATCCGAGGCTGATAATGAATATGTTATACGCGGCAATTCCGTGGTAATGAAATGTGAAATCCCCTCCTATGTGGCCGATTTTGTATTCGTTGATTTATGGATGGATTCGGAAGGTCGAAATTTTCATCCAAATAGTGAAGAAATTGGTTAGATTTAAAATTTGTTGACTCTAGTATTTAAATGGTTTTTATTTCTAGCTTTTTTAATCCTTCTAAAGGTCCCCATAATTTTGAACCTCTTTTTATCTTTAACAAACTTTAGTTCATTTTGTATTTTTTCTTATAAAGATTTATTTTCTTTAACTTTTTTAACCCCTTAATAGTGGTCCATCAATTCTATCAAACCCGTGTCATAGACGAATTTGTTCTAAGAGGCAATTCGGCTACTTTGAAATGTTTAGTTCCCTCCTTCGTGGCCGATTTTATAATGATTGAGTCTTGGGTAGATGAGGAGGGCCAGGAAATTTTTAAGTCTCAAGATAATAATGAAATGGGTAAACAAAAAACAAAAGATCTTTAAAAATGTTAAGGTTAAAAAGTTGAAATAACTCCCGAAATCCCTCTAACTGAAATCCCGGATTATCTTGGATCTTTTCTTAAACTTAGCTTTAAATTATTTCCTTAATTTTTTTTATTGTCTAAATTAATTTCTTTTTACAGTCGTTAAGCAATTTTTCGAGTCTCAGGTCTATGATGAATATGTTATTAAGGGCAATGCGGCCATATTTAAATGTCAGACTCCCTCGTTTGTGGCCGATCATTTAGAGATAACCGATTGGTTAGATACCGAGGGTGGTGTTTATACCAAAAATGAAACCGGTATTTGGAAAATCTCTCTATTACTCTCTTAAAACCATAAGATACTCATAAGAAAAGTACTCGTAGTACAAAATGAAGGGGATTCTTTCTTAGTTACAAACCATTATTATTTCTTTCTTTTCCTATTCCCCTTAAATTTTAATTTTCTCTTATATAAAATATTATTTTTACTTATAAACTTCCAGTTGTACCCCAGTCCTATACGGTCAATGTTATGGATGAGGCTGTTTTACGTGGCAATTCGGCCATTTTGAAATGTCATATACCCTCATTTGTGGCCGATTTTATACAAGTTGCCTCCTGGCTAGAAGATGAAGAAAGAGAAATTTTTGCCTCTAGCTCAACAGATCTACAAAGTGGTAAAAATATCTAACCTTTCATGTTCCGTAAAGTCTTTCTCCCTAAATATTCCCTTAAAAAAAAATATCCAATTTAAAATTTTATTTTCTCCTAAAACGTTTCGAGGTCGTTTTTGTCTTAAAATTCCTTAAAGGTTGTAGTTATTCGTTAGGGTTTTTTGTCAGGTTATGTTTTTAGTTCTTTATAAAATTCATTTAATTTCAATACTTTTTCGTTTTTCATTTCTTTTAAATCCTTTCCTTGAAAAAATCCCTTGATCCCATTTAATCCATAAGCCATTCCCGGCTTGCCCTAATCCCTAATAAATCCCCCTTCATTTTTAAAGTAGTTTGTAGAAGTAGTTTGGTTTGGCTTTGAAACTTATTTGGAAAATAATTTTTCAAAATTTTTGAAAATTTTAAAAATTAAAAAAAAAAAATTTAAATTTTAGGAATTTTGTAAAAATTTTTTTCAAAAAAGTTTTTTATTGTAAATAAATTTGTAAAAATTTATCATTTTAACAGAAATGCTTTAAAATTTTAAGAAATTTTCCTACAAAAAATTCAGAATATATCACAAATGCAACCCTGTTTTGTATTGAAATTTTTTATTATTTATTCTTATGAACATATTTTCGATAGGGAAAAAATAAAAAAAAAATGTATATAAGGAAATATTTTTTAACGAAATTTTTTTCTACAGAAAATATTTTTTGAGCGAAAATTTTTCTATAGAAAAAATTTTTCTGTAGAAATTTTTTTAACAAAAATTTTTTTAAAGAAAAAATTTTTTTAACAATTATGTTTCTAAAGACACATTTTTTTTAAAGAAAAAATCTTTTTTAACGAAAAATTTTCTATAAAAACATTTTTTTAACGAAAATTTTTCTTAAGAAAGAAATTTATTAACCAAAATTTTTCTAAAGAAAAAATTTTTCTATAGAAACAATTTTTCTAACGAAAATTTTTCTATAGAAAAAATTTTTTTAACGAAAATTTTTCTATAGAAGAAAATTTTTTAACGAAAATTTTTCTATAGAAAAAATTTTTTAACGAAAATTTTTCTATAGAAAAAATTTTTTTAACGAAAATTTTTCTATAGAAAAAATTTTTTTAACGAAAATTTTTCTATAGAAAAAATTTTTTTAGCGAAAATTTTTCTATAGAAAAAATTTTTCTATAGAAAAAAATTTTTAACGAAAGTTTTCCTAAAGAAAAAATTTTTTTAACGAAGATTTTTCTATAGAAAAATTTTTTTTAACGAAAATTTTTCTATAGAAAAAATTTTTTTAACGAAACTTTTTCTTATAAAATTTTTCAAAAATTTCTTATTTTTATAGGAAATTTTTCAAAAATTTCCTATTTTATAGGAAATTGTTAAAAAATTCTTATTTTTGTATAAAATTTTTCAAAAATTTCGTATTTTTATAGGAAATTTTTCAACAATTTCTCCTTTTTATAGCAAATTTTTTTTAAATTTTTTAGAAAATTTTTCAAAAATTTCTTCTTTTTTTTTTTTTAGCAAATTTCTCATTTTTCTTATTTTTAGAGGAAATTTTCCAAAAATTTCTTATTTTTATAGGAAATTTTTCAAAAATTTCTTATTTTTATAGGAAATTTTTTAAAAATTTTTTATTTTTATAGGAAATTTTTTAAAAATTTCTTATATTAATAGAATAATTTTTCAAACATTTTATTAATAGGAAAATTTTCAAAAATTTCTTATTTTTATAAAAAATTTTTCAACAATTTCTTATTTTTATAGGAAATTTTTCAAAAATTTAATATTTTTTAGGAAAATTTTCAAAAATTTCTTATATTTTTTACGAAATTTTTCCAAAATTTCCTATTTTTATAGGAAATTTTTAAAAAATTTCTTATTTTTATAGGAAATTTTTCAAAATTTTCTTATTTTTATAGAAAATTTTTCAAAAATTTTTTATTTTATAGGAATTTTTTCAAAAATTAAAAAAAAAATTTATTTTTATAGGAAATTTTTCAAAAATTTCTTATTTTTATAGGAAATTTTTCAAAAATTTGTTATTTTTATAGGAAATTTTTCAAAAATTTCTTATTTTTATAGGAAATTTTTCAAAATTTTCTTATTTTTATAGGAAATTTTTCAAAATTTTCCTATTTTTATAGGAAATTTTTCAAAAATTTCTTATTTTTATAGGAAATTTTTCAAAAATTTCTTATTTTTATAGGAAATTTTTTCAAAAATTTCTTAGTTTTATAGGAAATTTTTCAAAAATTTCTTATTTTTATAGGAAATTTTTCAAAAATTTCTTATTTTTATAGGAAATTTTTCAAAAATTTCTTATTTTTATAGGAAATTTTTCAAAAATTTCTTATTTTTATAGGAAATTTTTCAAAAATTTCTAATTTTTATAGGAAATTTTTCAAAAATTTCTTATTTTTATAGGAAATTTTTCAAAAATTTCTTATTTTTATAGGAAATTTTTCAAAAATTTCTTATTTTTATAGGAAATTTTTCAAAAATTTCTTATTTTTATAGGAAATTTTTCAAAAATTTCTTATTTTTATAGGAAATTTTTCAAAAATTTCTTATTTTTATAGGAAATTTTTCAAAAATTTCTTATTTTTGTTTGGGAAATTTTTCAAACATTTCTTATTTTTATAGGAAATTTTTTAAAAAGTTCTTATTTTTATATGAAATTTTTCAAAAATTTCTTATTTTTATAGGAAATTTTTTTAAAAATTTCTTATTTTTATATGAAATTTTTCAAAAATTTCTTATTTTTATAGGAAATTTTTCAAAAATTTCTTATTTTTATAGGAAATTTTTCAAAAATTTCTTATTTTTATAGGAAATTTTTCAAAAATTTCTTATTTTTATAGGAAATTTTTCAAAAATTTCTTATTTTTATAGGAAATTTTTCAAAAATTTCTTATTTTTATAGGAAATTTTTCAAAAATTTCTTATTTTTATAGGAAATTTTTCAAAATATCTTATTTTTTTAGGAAATTTTTCAAAAATTTCTTATTTTTATAGGAAATTTTTCAAAAATATCTTATTTTTTTAGGAAATTTTTCAAAAATTTCTTATTTTTATAAGAAATTTTTCAAAAATTTCTTTTTTATAGGAAATTTTTCAAAAATTTCTTATTTTTATAGGAAATTTTTCCACAATTTCTTATTTTGATAGGAATTTTTAAAAAAATTTCTTATTTTCATAGGAATTTTTAAAAATTTCTTATTTTTATAGGAAATTTTTCAAAAATTTCTTATTTTTATAGGAAATTTTTCAAAAATTTCTTATTTTCATAGGAATTTTTAAAAATTTCTTATTTTTATAGGAAATTTTTCAAAAATTTCTTATTTTTATAGGAAATTTCTCAAAAATTTCTTATTTTTATAGGAAATTTTTCAAAAATTTCCTATTTTTATTATAAATTAAAAAAAAAAAATTTATTTTTAGAACAAATTTTTCAAAAATTTCTTATTTTTATACGAAATTTTTCAAAATTTTCTTATTTTTATAGTAAATTTTTCAAAAATTTCTTATTTTTCAGGAAAATTTTCAAAATTTTTTTTAGGAAATTTTTCAAAAATTTCTTCTTTTTATAAGAAATTTTTTATGTTTTTATAAAATGTTTATATAATATTTTAATATTATCAGTTTTCAAAACAGGGTTGTATTTAAATCATTTAAGAATGGAAATATTTAAAATATTTCAAAAGTTTTAATTAATAAATTTTTCTATAAATTTGCAATAGATTTTAAGGCATTTTTGTAAAAAAATAATTGCTTGCTTTTTTATTTTGTAAATATTAAAAATATTTTAGGGATTTTTGTCAAAGTTTTAACTTTTGTAAATAAAAATTTTGAAAACTAAAGAAAAAATCCTTAAAATTTTTCAAATAAAAATCTACTTAAATTTTTAATAAAAACATAATAAACAAAATTGATTATGTTTTGGTAAAATATAAAAATTTGATTTGAACAAATTTTTTTTGTAAAAATTCTAAAATTTGAATGAAGTTAAAAAAAATTTTGTAGATTTTTATTTAATGTAAATATTTTAAAAATTAAAATTTTTATTAATCCCTGCATGCCTGGTTTTGTCTTATTTACTAACATTTAACAAAAAACACTATTAATTATATTAAACCAAAAATAAACTGCAAATTAGATACAGTCCGGAGCATTAAAATATACCCAACACAAATTTCTAAGTTAAATGACTTAAAAAAAAGAATTAAACAAATTCGAGATATTATGTAGATTCTAATTTATATTCAAGACAATTGAAGATATTACGTAGATTCAAATTGGAGATATTATGTTGATTCAAACCCATAGTCTAGACAATTTTTTTATTGCCTAGAATATGAAGTTGTATCCCCTTAATATTTCCTATAAAAATGTTACAATTGGCGTGAGCCGATTTCTTAATAGAATCATTTTACTACGAATTTTTTGGTGGTTATATTTTAATGAATCGGACTGTATGTCAAATTCAAACGAAATCTTTTAACCAAATTGTAAATAAATAAATTAAAAATAATAAACCAACCTTCTTATTCATAAACCAAAAATAAAATTATCAAAGTCTTATTATACGATTTTTGTATGCAAAATTTGATTTAAAAGCTTGTCATAACTTTATTTTTCGTTTGTGAATTAGGGGCAAATATTTAACTTTTAAAAATTAATTTAAAAATGTATATAAAATTAAACAAAATTTGTTAATAATTAAAAAATGAATGTAAATAAAAAAAACTGATTTTAGTGTTTTTTGTTAAAATAAAGACCTTAAAAGGAACTTAGAAAATTTGGACAAATTTTTAAAAATCTTTAAATATTTAAAAAAATATTTATGAGTTTTTTTAAATCTCAAATTTAATTTTTTTTAATATTTTATGTTATTTGAAAACTTTTCTAAATTTTCTAATTTCCTTTAATGTCTTATAATAATTTGTTACTTGTTCTTTATTTAAAAGAAAAAATTCCAAAATTTTTCTAATCTATTTTTTTCCATTTTTTTCTCAAAATTTTCTCTGAATTTTTTGATTATGTCAAAAGACGGCAAATACTTGGTCTTACCCTCTGGAGAATTACACATTCGCGAAGTTGGTCCCGAAGATGGTTACAAATCATATCAGTGCCGCACCAAACACAGATTAACCGGCGAAACTAGATTGAGTGCTACCAAGGGACGTTTGGTCATTACAGGTAAGTTCAAGTTTTTTTATTTGTTTTAAAAAAATATTTTTATTTTATATGAAAAAATATTCAATATTTAAAATTAAATTAAAAATCGAACATAATTACCCCTAATTCATTAATAGGAAATTTTTTAAAAATTTCTTATTTTTATAGGAATTTTTTTTTTTAAATTTCTTAATTTTATAGGAAATTTTTCTTATTTTTATAGGAAAATTTTCAAAAATTTCTTATTTTTATAGAAAACTTTTCAAAAATTTCTTATTTTTATAGGAAATTTTTCAAAAATTTCCTATTTTTATAGGAAATTTTTCAAAAATTTCCTATTTTTAAAGGAAATTTTTCAAAAATTTCCTATTTTTAAAGGAAAATTTTCAAAAATTTCCTATTTTTAAAGGAAATTTTTTAAAAATTTCCTATTTTTAAAAGAAATTTTTTAAAAAATTCCTATTTTTAAAGGAAATTTTTTAAAAATTTTCTAGTTTTAAAGGAAATTTTTTAAAAAATTCCTATTTTTAAAGGAAATTTTTCAAACATTTCCTATCTCTATAGGAAATTTTTCAAAAATTTCGTATTTTTATAGGAAATTTTTATAAAATTTCGTATTTTTATAGGAAATTTTTCAAAAATTTTCTATTTTTATAGGAAATTTTTCAAAAATTTCCTATTTTTATAGGAAATTTTTCAAAAATTTCCTATTTTTACAGGAAATTTTTCCTATTTTTATAGGAAATTTTTCAAAAATTTCCTATTTTTATAGGAAATTTTTCAAAAATTTCCTATTTTTATAGGAAATTTTTGCTATTTTTATAGAAAATTTTTCAAAAATTTCCTATTTTTATAGGAAATTTTTCAAAAATTTCCTATTTTAATAGGAAATTTTTCAAAAATTTCCTATTTTTATAGGAAATTTTTTAAAAATTTCCTTTTTTTATAGGAAAATTTTTAAAAATTTCTTATAATTTAAATTTAGTTTTATGAATTAGAGGGATAATGTCGCAAAATATTTGGGATTAAAAACCGAAATTAAATTTTTTTAATAAAATTTTTCAAAAAATTTAAACATAAAATTTAAAAGAGATCTGATAAAACTCTTTTTAAAAATATATAAATATGTTGAATATTTTTTCCGAAATCATTAAAATCAAACCACATTTAAACAAAGTCCCTCCATAAATTTTTTCTGTAAATTATTATGTAAGTTCAAAGCTTATCGCTCAAGCTTTAACGGCGGCTAAAATTATTATGATTGCTTTTAATTAAACGACATTTCAGTTTAACTTTTAATAAAAATTTTAAGTTTTTAGAAAAATTTTAGATAAAAATATTTTTTTATAGAAAAATATTTCTATCGAAATTTTTTTGTATAGAGAAATATTTCTATCTAAATTTTTTTGTATAGAAAAATATTTCTATCGGAATTTTTTTGTATAGAAAAATACTTCTATCGAATTTTTTTTGTACAGAAAAATATTTCTATCGAAATTTTTTTGTATAGAAAAATATTTCTATCGAAATTTTTTTGTATAGAAAAATATTTCTTTGAAATTTTTTTGTATAGAAAAATATTTCTATCGAATTTTTTTTGTATAGAAAAATATTTCTATCGAAATTTTTTTGTATATAAAAATATTTCTATCGAAATTTTTTGTATAGAAAAATATTTCTATCGAAATTTTTTCTATAGAAAAATATTTCTATCGAAATTTTTTTGTATAGAAAAATATTTCTATCGAAATTTTTTTGTATAGAAAAATATTTCTATCGAAATTTTTTTTGTATAGAAAAATATTTCTATCGAAATTTTTTCTATAGAAAAATATTTTTATCGAAATTTTTTCTATAGAAAAATATTTCTATCGAAATTTTTTTGTATAGAAAAATATTTCTATCGAAATTTTTTTGTATAGAAAAATATTTCTATCGAAATTTTTTTGTATAGAAAAATATTTCTATCGAAATTTTTTTATATAGAAAAATATTTCTATCGAAATTTTTTCTATAGAAAAATATTTCTATCGAAATTTTTTCTATAGAAAAATATTTCTATCGAAATTTTTTCTATAGAAAAATATTTCTATCGAAATTTTTTTGTATAGAAAAATCGAATTTTTTTCCATAGAAAAATATTTTTATCGATATTTTTTTAAAGAAAAATATTTTTCTATAGAAAAATATTTCTATCGAAATTTTTTTACAGAAAAATATTTCAACTTGAGACGCTTTAAGCTGTAATTTTTGTCGGCGTTAAAAAGGATTTAAGCGGCTTTGATATTTTCAATGCATTCATTACTCGTTCTTTGTATTAAATATTTCTGGGACCTGTTAAATGTGGTTATAATTTTAAATGATAAATATATTTTAAGGAGAAGAAAATATTTTAAAAGTGAGAAAATAATAAATTTTAAAGATAATATTTTAAATAAGAACCTTTTAAATGGATATGGTAAATTATACTGATTTTATTGTGAATTAACTGGGAAAACTAATTAAAATCTTTTCTCTCATGGACTAAATTTTTTAAATTTGTTACAAAATTTTAGAAAAAATCTTAAACTTTTAAAATATTTTTTTCTTTTTTCAAGAAAAGTGTTTAAATTTTATTGAACAATTCTCATGCCCATAAATCATACATTCACATAAAAATATTTTATATTTTGTTTTAAATGAAATCAAACACTTTTCTTTTTAGTTATTAAGTTATATGAAATACCAGAAAAAAGCAACAATATTTTGATAAAATTTAAATTTATGAAAAATTTGAAAAAATAAATAAAACAATCAAAAAGATTTTGAAATGAAAAATCTTTTTCTTTGTCGCAAATAACAAAATCCTAAAGGATTCACAGGATGGGCTATGTAATGTCATATATCAAGCCCATAATAGTTCCCATTATATCAAATGTTTCAAATATGACTTTATGACCTCATAAAACATCTTGTGAATCCCACATTCTGATTTGAAATTTTTAAACTTTCACAAGAATTTCTTTTCTCCTTCTGAGAAATTTGAAAAACTTGAGCGCGCCCATCAAAAAATTGTTGCTTATTTAGCCTTTTTTAAAATATTTATTGAAAACTGCCTGAATGTTGGGATAGGGTAACCTAAAAATGTGTGCACTAAATTCAATTTAATTGTTAATTCATAAAAAAGTAATTTTGAAAAATAAATTAAAATTTTTTGTATTAAAATCTTAAATTTTAATAAAATTTTTAAAGAAAATTTCGCGTAAAAATTTCGAATTTGATAATTTAAAAGATAATGCTTGACTTGAGCTTGAGTAAATGGTGCGCTTTGGAAATTGCTTTTAAAATTTCTTACAAAATTTTTAAAAATTCTTAACTTTTCCTTTAAAATTATAAAAAAATTTCTTTTCGAATAACCCTTATCCTTGAGAAGGTAAGTTTTAATATTTTTATCTTAAAAAAATTCAATATTTTAATGAAATATTTAATAAATTTCTTTATCTTATCGAAATATTTCATCAATTTCATTATTTTAATGAAATATTTACCCCCTTATTCATAACAAAATATAAACTGAACTGAGTGACTTAAGATTTTCTAAGAACATTGTAAACTTTTTTGCCAATAGGTTAAAAGAAATAAAGTACCAAATAAAAAAGTACCAAATACCTAATTCTTCTTTAATTTCTATATGATAATAAAAGTGATAATAAAAGTAACCCCTATTCGTAACATTTTCCAAAAAGTACACCTTTTTTCCACTTTTTACCCCTTAAACTTAAAGGTTTATTGTTTCAAAAGATATTCATGGTTAAAAACTCTTATTTTTCCAAAGTTTTACGCTTTCTAACCCCGTGAATGATAAAAGGACCGAATATGTATTTCATATATATTCAATATTAATCGATTGCGGTATAAATTACTAATGGGTAGATTTTACTCCCTTTTTAACCCCAATCGTACCGTTTTCCAAATAGTACCAAAGATTTGTTTTCTGATATTTATAACTGATCTTAACACAATTTTAATCTTGATTTATCTCTGCTTGTTTAGGAGATATAACTTTACCGATTTTACCCTTTTTCGCCATCTAAACGGGGAAATTCCATTATCACAAACCATCTCCTTAAAATTATAAATCATGTCTCTTCTCCTTTTTAACTCCAATCGCACCATTTTTCATATAGTACCAAAGATTTGTCTTCTTACATTTATAACCGATCTTAACACAATTTTAATCTTGATTTATCTCTGTTTGTTTAGGAGATATAACATTACCGATTTTACCCTTTTTCGCCATCTAAACGGGGAAATACCATTATCACAAACCATCTCCTTAAAATTATTCAGACATAATCAAGTAATAAGATTACCTATATCGATTGTTCCATATTCATAAATTGTATAATATATAGAAGTCATCTAAATCACAGTTTTGAAATTTTGTTATGAATACGGCCCCTAGATTATATATCAAACTTATTTAGATTTTAAATTATTTTTAATTTGTTTTAGTTATATAAATTTTAAGACAATTTCTTCTTAATAAAATGTTTACAGAACCAGTTGGTAGGGTATCACCCAAATTTCCCTCCCAACAGACTAGCAGTAGTTTTACAGCGGCCGCCACCCAAGGTTTAACCTTATTGTGTCAGGCTCAGGCCTTTCCGGCACCATTATTTAGGTGGGTTGCAAGAGCAAATTATAATTTTACTATAATACAATATCTTTTCTTAAATGCTCGGAAGAGCACTTTGCCTATTTATTTCCTATGAATGTGTGTAATATATGTGTGAGTATAGGCGTATAAGAGTCCGCGGGCGGTTGTTTGGCGATACCGATTTAGATTAAGGAAATTTGTATCATGGCCAGAGTATCAAGAGTTTTTGAATAACAACATTATTTTACCAAAATAAGGTAAGGTGGACATGTTATACATCAATGGAAAGGAAATTTTATGTTCTTTTAAGTGTGATTAAGCATTTTTCAAAATTTAGATATTAATTTAAGACTTTTGTCAAAAAAGAGCAACAACAATAAATTTATATAATTTTTTTAATATTTATACTTTGTATTTTTTTGCAAAAATCTCTGAAACTAAAGAAGTTATAAGAATAATTTTTGAAGACAATATAGACCAATATATTAGAAATTCAGGAAGATAAATTTTAGAACGAGTTCTGAAATTTTTATTACCATTTTCGAATACAGAAAAGAAAACATTATTCAATAAATTTATGTAATTTGTTTACATTACTTTGTAATTTTTTCGCAAAAAACTCTTAAACTGAACAAGGTATTATGACAATTTTTGCACACTGTATAGACCAATAACTTAGAAATACAGAAATATAAATTTCAGAATTAGTTCTGAAATTTTAATAAAAATTTTTTAATACAGAACAGTACACTTTTTGCAATAAATTTATGTAATTTTTAGCATTAATTTGTATTTTTTTTTTCGCAAAAATCTCTAAAACTAAACAAGGTATTATGACCATTTTTGGAAGCAGTATTGATCATTATATTAGAAATTCAGGAATATAATTTTCAAAACGATTTCTGAAATTTTAGTGAACATTTTTGAATACAGAAAAGTACTCATTTTTGCAATAAATTTATATAATTTTTTTAATATTACTTTAAAATTTTTTGCAAAAATTTCTAAAACTAAACAAGATATTAGGATAGTTTTTGGACACAGTATAGAACAATTTCTTAGAATTTCAAAAATATAAACTTCAGAACGGGTTCTGAAATTTTAATTAACAGTTTTGAAGACAAAAGAGTAGGCTTTTCGAAAATTTTTGTATTTTTAGAAACACGGGCCTTGTAACCCAATTTATGGCCGGGCCCTGTCAGAGTTTTGCACAGACCTTAAGAACATTACCCTTAATATAATTTGATTAAAAAAGATTTTGAAATCTATAATTAACTTTCAGTACAGATACAAAAAACTAAAGTTTTGTCCAAAACTTGCTGATTTTCTACCACCGCTGGTTGTAGGGTGCATGTCCAAAATTATTCAAAATATAATTGAAACGTATTTCAGAAGCGCCTTATCTTTTAGAAAATTAAAAAAAAACTTAAGTCTTTTGGAAATTTTTTTCAAAAATATAGCAAAAATAAAGCTACTTTTTTTTTGAAAAAAGCTATTTTCAAGCTTTTTTTGGTACACAAACTTTGAAGAATTTTTTTGTATTATAAACTTTGCATAAATAAAAATGTTTTTCTTCTAATTTATTTAGAAATTTATCAATAATTTAACGGTATTTTTAAAAAAAGTTTTGGTCTTACCCAAAATGATTTATACGCCCAAAAAGGGCAGAAGTCATGCCAAAAAATGCAAAAATAATGTTTGAAGTCAAATATCTCTTAAACTATAAGAGATAATTTAGTACAATGAGCAAGTTTTTTCATAACTTTTTGAAGACGTTTTCGAAAATGTAAAAGTCTTTCGGATCAGACCAAACTGTCGAAAGTTATACGCTCCCAAAGATTTTACATAACTGAGGTGGGCAACTTTGGTCCATGGTAGGGCCCACTGTGCTACCGATAGATATGTCCTTAAACATTGCTCTAAGAGTCTATCTCCTCTTCTACTAATGTTCCAAATTTCGTCAAAATCCCTCAAGTAGTTTTGAAATTGCTGAGTTAATAGCAAAAAAAGTCAAAGGTACCACTGTGTAATGGTACTATGCGATCATATAGGAATTCCTTAGGCCCAGATTCTATGTAAAGTTAGTTTAAAAGATACATTTGCTGGTATATTTTTCAAAAATTATCCAAAAAGAAAATTTTAATACATATATTTATACCAATTTTATTTACGTAATTCTTCGATATGAGCCACTCTACAATAATCAGGCAGTTTTCTTTATTCTGTTAAAAGATACCGATTTTTTTTTGACAAATTTTACTTATTACTACAAAGAAATTAAAGGGTATAGTCTACTGTCTTAATATCTTAACCCTAAACAATATTTCAGAACCGGTGGCCAGTGTAGGACCTCGTTTGTTAACAGGCAATGATATAAAAGTTATAGATATCGCTGCCACTAAGACCATAACTCTACTATGTCCAGCTCAAGCCTATCCAGTGCCATATTTTAGGTAAAGTCAAAATAAATTCTAAAGAATTTGAAAAGTTTAAATACTTTTCATATCGAGAGCCTATATTCGATACCGACTATCAATCAAATAGAATGTTTTTAAGGAGAGGCAACAAAAACTGTTTAGTATTCAAAATATTTAAATAATAGTCAATATTTCTTTTAAATTAAAGTCAAAGTTCTCAAATAGATTTTTTCTCTCTGATTTCTTTAAAAGATATGTTTCAGAATAAAAAGTGATTTTGAAAAAATTGGTTCATAGACGGTTTTGAATATAGGCTCTCAATATATTAAAAAAATTAGTGTATTTTTTTTCAAATTATTCAAGAATTACAAAATTAAGGTATTCCTTAAGACCTCAACTATCCCAACATTTAAGTTTAAATATTTTAAATAAAACGTCATTTCTGTTAAATAGTTAACACTAAACTGTTAATAACATAAGTTAAATTTAATTTTAAAAATCTCCAGAACCGGTTGCTAGTGTAGCTCCCAAATTAACATCGGGCGATGAGTCGCGTATAGTTAAAGTCTATTTAAATAAATCCGCCACATTATTGTGCCCGGCCCAAGCATATCCGGTGCCATTTTTTAGGTAACCATTTAATAAAAAACCAACATTCAAAAAGTTTTTATTTTATTCTTTTTTTACTAAATTTTAAAGTTAAGAAAGATTTTTTTCAAAATTATTTATAATCACCCAAATATAGAACCCTTGGCCTCGGTAAGACCCAAAATAACGGGCGGTGATGATAATATTAAAACCCCTAAAGTTATGCTGCACAAAGAAGCCACTTTATTATGTCCAGCTCAAGCCTATCCAGTGCCATTTTTTAGGTAATTCCCTTTTTAAAGCAAGATATCAGGCATTTTTCTTAAGAATAGTTTAATATCTTAAATTTTTATATAAAATTTCAAAATTTTTCTTCTCAAGAGCCCATTGCTAGTGTGGCACCTCGCTTGACCTCGGGTGATGACTCGCGTACGGTTAAGGTTCATCAGAATAAAAGTGTTACCTTGCTGTGCCCTTTTCAAGCCTATCCCGTGTTGATATTTAGGTAAAGTTTACCCGAAAATTTAAAGGCAGTTTTCAAGATTTATTATAATTTGATATTAATTTGAAGTCGTTTTCCGAAAATTTTGTTTTATTTTTAAATTCAAAATTTTGTATATTATCTTTTATGTCTTGTTGTTGTTTTAAGAACCCATGGGCAGCGTTAGTCCTAAGGTTTCTACGGGAGCTGATGTTAAACATCCTCTGGTTAAGGAGCAGGAAAGCTTAAGTTTAGTATGTCCCGCTCAGGCCTATCCAACGCCCTATTTTAGGTAAGATATAAGCAAAGATTTTGCGGGACAATATAAGAAACATGATTCTTAATTAATCAGATTTCTCAAATCATAAATGATTTATTTATATTAAAGTTTGATATTAAAATAATTCACAATAGTTTTTAACGAAATCATAGCAGAAAAGCTTAAGTTTAGTATGTCCCGCTCAGGCCTATCCAACGCCCTTTTTTAGGTAAGATATCATCAAATATTTTGGGAAACTATAAGGGACCACATACTTAATTAATTAGATGACTTTAATATTAAAATAATTCACAATAATTAAGAACACTCAGGCCTATCCAACGCCCTATTTTAGGTAAGATATAAGCAAAGATTTTGGCGGGCAATATAAGAAATCGAATTCTTAATTAATCAGATTTCTCAAGCCATAAATCAGTTATTTATATTAAAGTTTAATATTAAAATAATTCACAATAGTTTTTAAATAATTCACAATATTTTTTCTAATAATTCACAATATTTTAGGTGAGATATGTATGAGCAATTTTTTTGGGGAACTATAAGGGATCAGGTACTTTATTTATTAGATGACTTTAATATTTAAATAATTCACAATAGTTTTGGACATTAGGTCTATTTAATACCCTATTTTAGGTAAGATATAAGCAAGTATTTTGGGGTAATATAAGAAACCGGATTCTAAAATAATTAGATGTCTTAGACCATTAATGATTTATTTATATTAAAGTTTAATATTAAAATAATTCACAATAGTTTTGAACGAAATGGGAAAATATATATATTGAGTTTATGTTCTAAAATTTGTGTCAAAATCATTTAAAATATTTTTTAATCGAAATTTTTGGGAATATAAATTATTCACCATCAATTGTCCCCCAATTTTGGGCAGTTTTCATTAATTTTTATTCCTTTACCTTAAATCCTAAATGTTCTATTGTGAATTTCTAGAGCCCATGGGCAGTGTTAGCCCTAAGGTTTCCACCGGGGAAGATGTTAAACATTCAAGAGTGAAAGAGCTGGAAAGTCTTAGCTTAATATGCCCCGCTCAGGCCTATCCAAAGCCCTATTTTAGGTAAGGTTTAAGAACTTAATTGAGGATTAGGGAAATTTTCATTCACAGTAGAATTTTAAAGTTTAAGCCATTTTTGGAAACTTTTAAATTCAGGCTTTTAAACTATTGAGAAGGAGTATCCGAGCTTAAGTTTAGAATTTGGAGTCTATAAACTTATCAGAAGGGGAGCTAAATGCCCTCAAAATATGGCACCTCGGGTTTTTCAAAAATAAAAATAATCCAGAAGTCATATTTTTGATCTGATACTACAGATTTTTATATGTACGAAATCTACTGAGATTTACACAAAACATTGCTATATATATGATTAATCTCCTATAGTTTATGAGATATTCGACTTTAAAATAGAAAAAAAACTTTTTGACTACTTATGCCTAGAATTTTGCTAATATCGAATCCAATTTTTTCCCGATTTTTTTCGAAATTTGTTTCACTATATTTCTAAGGCATGTATAAATCACACAAACAAAGAATTAGCAAAAGTTTTAGCCCTAATATTTACCCTACATTAGGCAGTTTTCTTGTTAATCTTTTTCTTCATCTGAATTTTATTATTATGAATTTCTAGAGCCCGTGGCTAGTGTCAGTCCCAAAATTTCCACTGGGGAAGATTTTAAACATATCAAAAGTAAAGCTCAACAAAGCTTGAGTTTATTGTGTCCGGCCCAAGCTTATCCAACGCCATATTTTAGGTAATTCATGAAAAAAAAGGCCTTAAAATCATTTTAAATAAAACTTTGGATTGAAAAAATGTTTTATATTTACTATTGTGAATGTCTATCATTGAATGTAAATTATTGTGAATGACAATTATTGTGAATGATAATAATTGTGAATGTGTAATATTGTGAACGATTTTACTGTACATCAACATCAATTGTTGAATATCCTCTCATAATACTAAGGTCCTCAATGGATAAAAAGATGTACAAGTTTATTTTACCCGGCCCAGGATTATCTAAAGCCATATTTTAGGTAATTCATCAATAAAATGGCCAATACATCTATAACATACAGCTTTGGATTTTATATAAAAAATATAAAACTATTGTGAATGATAATTATTGTGAATGATCATGGTAGTATTTTAATTGAATGAAAGTATCTGTACTGAATGTTAGTTACTGTCTATTATATATTTAGTGAATGATCAGCAGTGAATGATCGTTATTGTGAATGAGAATTATTGTGATGATACTAATTGTGAATGTGAAATATTATGAGCAATTTTACTATACATTAACATCAATTGTTGAATATCCTCTAAGGTCCTCTAAGGTCTAAGAAACGAACTCAAAAATTCCAAATAAGTTCTATTGTGACTAGACACTATTGAGAATATTTTCCAACTGAAAATACCTTCTCATTACAATAACCTATCGTTTTAGAGAAAAAATAAGTTGAAATAGCGCTCTGCCCAACATTTAGGCTATAGTTTTCGCTTAAAAACATTTTATAAAGATTATTCCCCCTTTTTCCCCATTTCCAGAACCTTTGGGTAGTGTTCGACCCAAAGTCAATCTTCAAGATAAACATCAATTTATCGATGTAGACTTGCAGCAGGACTATGCTCTTCTATGTCTGGCTCAATCATATCCAATGCCAGCTTTTAGGTAATTTAACCCAAACATTCAGGCAGTTCAAAAATTTATATAAATTTTAAAATATTCACAAAATTCAAACTCTCTACAGAACCCTTGGGCTCGGTGAAACCTAAAATTAATGTTCAGGATAAGCTACAAACTCGAGAGATATCCAAGAGTATAGATTTTGCTCTTTTATGTCCAGCTCAGTCGTATCCAATGCCGGCTTTTAGGTAAATTTTGGCAAGAATTTTGAAAAAACCCAACATTAAGGCAGTTTTTTTAGACTTTTATAAATTAAGAAGAAAATTAGATAAAAAAATTACACAAAAATGCAACCCTGTCAAAAACATCAAATGCGGGTTTCCACTATTTGGCAAAATTTAGAAAAATGCAACCCTGAACTTTTATTAACAACCAGTTAGACAACCCTGACAAAAACATCATATACAGGGTTGCATTATTTGGAAAAATTAAAAAGTTTAATTAAAGGTTTTTATTTTTTTTTTTTGACATTCGTTTAGGGTTCTAATTATATCTCATAAATTTCAGAACCCATTGGCAGTGTACCCCCCAAAGTTAGCATTGACGATGAAATTGCTAATGCTAGGGCTCATATGGGAAATAGTTTGAGTCTTAAATGTCCAGCACAATCATATCCTATACCGATTTATAGGTAAAATACTGAACCCAACATTCAGGTTATGTTTAAAAAGAGTTTGAAATTAATTCGAGAACATATTTTGATTAATTCCAGAACCCATAGGCAGCGTCCCACCCAAAGTTAGCATAGATGATGAGTTCAAAAATGCTCGCGTTCGCTTGGGTAAAAGTTTAAGTCTTAAGTGTCCGGGTCAGGCCTATCCCATACCGTTTTATAGGTAAACGAATGGTTTTTATTTTATAAGGTTTAAGTATTCCGAAAAAGTTTAAGTCTCAAGTGCCCGGATCAACCCTATCCCATACCGTTTTATAGGTTAACGAATCTTTTTTCTATTTAATAAGTCTTAAGTGTTCCTTAAAAGTTAAATTCTTAAATACTTGGGTTGAGGACTATTTTATACCGATTTTAAGGTAATTGGTCAGTATTTATTTTATGTTCTCGGTTTTTCGATATTCGGGCAGTTTTTACTAGGATTTTGTGACTTTGAGTCCCTTTATACCATAAAATCTTTCATCATTCTTTTTAGAACCCCTGGGCAGTGTTCCACCTAAAATGAACTTACTCGAAAGGGTGCGCACTATGCAGATACAGCTTGGTCTAGAATATGCCATGCAGTGTCCGGGTCAGGCTTTCCCGGTGCCCAGAGTAAGGTAAACTAAAATATAGGCAAAAGAAGATATTCCGATATGTTATGGAAATCGATCGTTCTCAAATCGATCGGTTTCTCATATAGTTTTGAGATAATTTTCCTAATTTCCACAAAAAAAAAATTAAAGCAAATGAAAGATAAGATATCAGACAAAAGGATTAAAGCCCAAATTTTCAGTTTTTTTTGGAAAAAGGACCGAACATTATCTCGAAAATATTTCAGAAATCCAATGATTTGAAAACGATCGATTTCCATTATATACCGGATTATGATTGAATAAAAAGATTATACAAAAGTGAAGCGAGGGTTTTACAAATTTTAAGTGTTGACTATTGTGAATTAACGCTTTGGCTTCAAATGTTATTTTCAAAATTCATTGTTTTCAGATAAATTCGAATTAAGGCAGTAAAATGGACAGATGTTTAAATAGTTCTAAGATTAAAGTCAAACAACAACTCCAACTACTGTGAATGTTCACTATTGTGATTGTGTTATTGTTGGAAGTTGGAACAAAGAATAAATTATTGTACAAAAATTATTGTTGGATCAAAAATTTGACCTAACCAAAAGCTTTATTATAGAGAATTTTAAGCATTTCTGGCTTAAGTCATGTCAATCAAAATTTTTGTTTAAGTAAATCTATTGTGAATATTTTAAGGAGTCTTAACATTATTATGTTAAGAAGCAACAAAACTTAAGTTTGCTATGTTCCACTCTTACCTATCTAAAGCCATATTCTGGGTAAGATATGAGTAACTTTTTTTTTAGAAAGTATAATAGACCTTATTGTGAATTAATAGATGGCTTCTATCAAAAAATGCCTTCAAGATTGCTCATATCATTCATTTGTGGTTTAGTATTTAAATGATTCACAATAGTTTTGAATGAAATCGGGAATATATGAAAAGGTTTTATGCTCTACAATGGTAAAATCATTCAAAATATTTTTCCAACTAAATATTAGAAAATTTTTATTATTAACAATCAACTGTCCCCTGGTTTAAGGGAGTTACTTTTTAAATTTCTTTTAACTTATACTTAATTGTATTATTGTGAATTTCTAAAATCCAGGCTATTCTAGGTGTCGATGTATATTTTAAGGTTGTATAAGAGAACTAATTGTGAGTTAATAATGTGACCTCTGCCAAAAATGCCTGCTAAAATTCATATACATTTATAATTTCTAGTTAGATATGCAATTAATTCCCAATAGTTTTGAATGATGTTGGAAAAAATATGAGTTGGTATATTCTAAAATGTTAAAATCATTCAAAATATTTTTCTAACTAAATCTTAGAAAAGCTTCATTATCAACTGTCCCCTTGTTAATAGGAGTTTTTTTAAATTCCTTTTTATTATACTTAATTGTATTATTGTGAATTTCTAATATCTGGCCTATCCAACGCCCTATTCCAGATGAGATATGAGCAATTATTTTTAGCATATATAAGAGAACTGATTGTGAGTTAATCGGGTGACCTCTACCAAAAATGCCTGCTAAAATTCCCATTTACGTATAATTTGTGGTTAGATTTGAAAATAATTCACAATAGTTTTGAATGAAATCGGGAATATATGAAAAGGTTTTATGTTCTAAAATGTTAAAATCATTCAAAATATTTTTCTAACTTAATCTTAGAAAATGTTTATTATTCACAATCAACTGTCCCCTATTTTAAGGGGGTTATTTTTTAAATTTCTTTTAACTTATACTTAATTGTATTATTGTGAACTACTAATATCCGGCCTATTCTAGCTGAGGATGTATATTTTAAGGTTGTATAAGATAACTAAATGTGAGTTAATCAGGTGACCTCTACCAAAAATGCCTGCTAAAATTTTCATTTACTAGTAAATTGTGATTAAATATGCAAATAATTCACAATAGTTTTGAATGAAATCGGGAATATATGAAAGAGTTTATGTTATAAAATGGTAAAATCATTCAAAATATTTTTCTAACTAAATCGTAGAAAATTTTTATTATACACAATCAACTGTCCCCTGGTTTAAGGGAGTTACTTTTTAAATTTCTTTTAACTTATACTTAATTGTATTATTGTGAATTTCTAATATCCGGCCTATTCTAGCTGAGGATGTGTATTTTAAGGTTGTATAAGATTACTAATTGTGAGTTTATCAGGTGACCTCTACCAAAAATTTCCATTTACTAGTAATTTGTGATTAAATATGCAAATACTTCACAATAGTTTTGAATGATATTGGGAAATATATGAATTGGTTTTATGTTCTAAAAGGTTAAAATCATTTAAAATATTTATGAAACCAAATCTTAGAGAAGTTTTATAATTCACAATAAACTGTCCCCCAATTAGGGCATTCCTTTAATCTTCAACTAAATTGTATTAGTGTAAATTTCTGGAAACTATGAACAGTGTTAGCCCTAAGGTTTTCACTGGGGAAGATGTTAAACATTTTAAAGTAAAAGAACAGGAAATTTTAAGACTAATATGCCCCTCTCTGGCTTAACTAAAGCCCTACTATTGTGAATTTCGCTGTTGACTATTTAACCTTTGGACTGAGACCTTCAAGTAAGAATTTTATTATTTTTCTTAAATTATAAATAAAAAACTTAAAATGTATGTTTTAAAAATCCAGTAAAAAAAGGCTGTTGTTACGGTGAAAGTCTTATTATTGTGAATGATTCAAGTTAAGGTTCCTTTTATCTTAAACTTAATTGTATTATTGTGAATTTCTAGAAACCATGGGTAGTGTTAGCACTAAGGTTTTCAATGGGATATATTAAGCATTTCAAAGTAAAAAAGCAGAAAAGACTAATATGCCCCGCTCAGGCTTACATAAAGCCCTACTATTGTGAATTTTCGCTGTTGTCTATTAACCCCTTGGATTGAGACCTTCCAACAACAGTTCCATAATTTTTCTTAAATAATAAAATAAATAGTTAAAATGTGTATTATAAAAATCTAGTCCAAATTAAAGGGTTCTAGTTCTAGTTCCCAAATAATTCCCAAATAGCTCTAGTTTTTGTTAAAGTCTTGTCATTGTGAATGAAGCAAGTTCAGCTTCAGGCTATTCTTATCCACATTCAGTCAGTTTAGTTTGTTATTTGAAAAAGATATTTAAATAAAACAATTTTTTTTTTTGCAAAACTTTAGAACCTTTGGGATCTGTGGCCCCTAAAATACCCAATCTTAATGATAAATCACAAATTGTCATGGTTTCACAAAATTCACAATATGCCATGCAGTGTCCCGGTCAAGCCTATCCAGTGCCTAGAGTAAGGTAATATAAATATAATAATTGTGAACAAATAGGTCATAACCTTACCCCAAACATTCAGATGGTTTCTTTTATTTTAAACCAATGTTGGGCCAGGTCTCTCAGAGAAAATCAGAAAGACTTTGCCCTATATTGTCTTAAACTAATTTACTTTAACTTATATCTTGAAAATTTTCTTAAAGAACCCTTGGGCTCTGTTGCGCCTAAAATACCCAATCTCAATGATAAACTACAAAAAACTGTAGTTGCACAAGGTCTACAATTTGCCATGCAATGTCCCGGTCAAGCCTTTCCCGTGCCGGTAGTAAGGTAATTTATAAATTGGTGGACTTTGAGGAAAGTTAAATCCGTATTCAGGCAGTTTTCAATATTTGGTTAGTCTTTAATCACTTACTTACTTAAATGGCCTTTATTTACAACCTGTTAAGGTCAAAGGTCGAGCATATAATCGCAAGTTATGTTTTTAATGTTATTTTGCACAATTTAGAACCCTTGGGCTCAGTACCGCCCAAAATCACCAGTCTTCATGATAAGTTTCAAGTCTTGCAAGTTAAACTCAATGAAAGCTATGCCATGAAATGTCCAGGTCAAGCTTTTCCAGTTCCGAGAGTAAGGTAATAATTAAAAATTTGATACTAGAGTTCAATTTCCAATATACACTTAAGGAAATCGGGGACGAAAATTACATTTCCTTAGTTCGTTCATAAGTCCGGTTATTATAATTTTGAATTTGCGGTCGATTTTGTTGTATGCTTTTATGGCTCATAATCCGACAGCCCTATTAAAAAAATCGGTGTCCAAAATAACATTTCCTATTTTCATAAGTTCTGAAAATAACATTGATTTTTCGGAATAATATATAAAGTTTTGAATTATGCGTTGATGGTATATAACCCGAGAGTCCAACATTTAGTCAGTTTTCTTGAGATTTTTCTTTTATAACTATAACTTAAATGGATTTTTTTCTATAACTTAGAACCTTTGGCCTCTGTACCCCCTAAGATCACCAGTTTTCATGATAAATTTCAAGCTTTGCAAGTTCGTTTAGGCGATGATTATGCTATGAAATGTCCCGGTCAGGCCTATCCAGTGCCTGTAGTAAGGTGAGAGTGTGTTACACTTTAAATATTTTATGTTTGGGGTCTTGAATGGACTTTCAGATTTAAGTGGAAAATTTAAATAACAGCAAGCAGAGGTTGGGAGTTCTTTACTGTAGAGAAATATTTTCGATGGTTTTAGGTGCCTTGGCAAAATTTGACCGGTTATTAATTGGGTCGCTTCGGACCGAAGGTCCAATTAATATAACCTAACGTTCTTAATGGAAATACAACTGAGTTCTGGAGATCTTCTCTGTAGACAAATGTTTCAAATTTGTTATATCTGGAGTTGGCTTGACAATATTTGACCGGTTAGGACTCGAGTCGTTTCAGAACGAAGATCAAATTTTGGTATCCATATTTCAAAATTCAGTACGCACAACCGTTTTTTTTAACCCCACCAACATTCAGTCGTATTTTTTTTTTTTTTTTGAGAGTTAAGCACCCTTAAAACGTGTCGAAGTCGTACCTTCGACTACGATATATATACAAAATATAGCTTCTAACCTAACATTCAGTAAGAAAGGTTTTCAAATTTTAGTTTTCTATGATAGGTACTATTTACTATAAAAGAGATGTAATTTTCCCTTACCCTTAGAACCCCTGGGCTCGGTTCCCCCTAAAATTACCAGCTTTGATGATAAATTTCATGCTTTGCAAATTAAAACCGGGGAAGATTTTGCCATGAAATGTCCCGGCCAAGCCTATCCAGTACCCATTGTACGGTAAGAAAATTAAACGAAAAACATGATAACTCTAGAATCAAAGTGGACCCAGATGTCAAAATTCTAGCCTAAAATCAGTACTCACAACCGGTTTTAAACCCAACCAACATTCAGTCGGAATTATTTTTTATTTTGAGAGTCAATCACCCTTAAAACGAGTGTTGAAATCGTACCTTCGACTATGATAGTTTCGTACTAGATTAAAGAAAACATCAACACAATTTCTTTATTCTAGTACGAAACTATCACAGCTTTGACTTCGACAGTTTCGTGCTAGATTAAAGAACACATCAACGCAATTTCTTTATTCTCGTACGAAACTATCACAGCTTTGACTTGACAGTTTCGTACTAGATTAAAGAAAACATCAAGACAATTTTTTTTATTCTAGGACGAAACTTTCGAAGTCAAATGCATGACAGTTTCGTACTATATTAAAGAAATAATTAAAACAATTTCTTTAATCTAGTACGAAACTTTTGTAAACGGATGTACGACTTCGACTCTCATAATAAGGCTGAATATTTAAAATTATAAAATATTTTCTTATTATAGAACCCTTGGGCTCTGTTGCCCCCAAAATCACCAGCTTAAGTGATAAATTTCAAGCCTTACAAGTTAATATGGGTGAAGGCTATTCTATGAAATGTCCCGGTCAAGCCTTTCCAGTGCCTATAGTAAGGTAAGCCTTCCATAAATCTTTAATGAGGTTTATAACTCTTTTACAAGGTTATCTCCAAAATCTTATCATCATCATTTTTATACCTAGATTTCAGCATTTGAACCCAACATTCAGTCCCAACAGTTTTCAAATTTCGATAACAAGTTATACTTTTAAAAATGATATTTTTAATTCTTCCTAAATTTAGAACCCTTGGGCTCTGTCCCTCCCAAAATTACCAGTTTTAATGATAAATTCCAAGCTTTACAAGTTAAATTGGGTGAAGACTATTCTATGAAATGTCCTGGTCAAGCTTTTCCAGTGCCAATTGTTAGGTGGGTATGAAATGAAAACTAGAATTTAAAATTCATTCACAGTAACTAAAAAAAAATAATAGTGTATTCCGAGACCTTCTCCTCAGCTTTTAAATAATCTTTTTTGTTAGGCAATATTTTGTAAACCTAAAAAATAGTTAAAAACTTATTCGCAATAGTATACAGCTTTTAAAACCGATATGTGTATAAAAAGTTTTAAAGGTTTTCCAAAATCTGTTTAAAGCAATAAATAAAATAATTTGGAACCCATTTTTCAAAATTAGATAGTGGTTCATCGTTTTTAATCGGATTTTAAATATCCTTTTTATTCGAAAACTGTTTGTCACAAACAAAGTTTTATTATTGTGAATATTTTTTAATTACTGTGAATGAGTGATTTGATTTAAGTACTGCTCTATTATAGCAATTATTTTAGGTAGGATTGAATGAAATAAGAATTCCTAATACGAGTAATTTAGTATTGAATTATTATGAATATGAATATCTACCGTAAATGGACTTTAATGCAATTAAACTCAAGAACATTAAAACCGTGATAAAGTTCATATATAACCGCCTAAGTCTTACCCAGAGCCACTTTCCTATAAAAATAGGAAATTTTTTAAAAATTTTCTATAAAAATAGGAAATTTTTGAAAAATTTCCTATTAAAATAGGAAATTTTTGAAAAATGTAATATAAAAATAGGAAATTTTTGAAAAATGTAATATAAAAATAGGAAATTTTTAAAAAATGTAATATAAAAATAGGAAATTTTTAAAAAATTTCCTATAAAAATAGGAAATTTTTGAAAAATTTTCTATAAAAATAGGAAATTTTTGAAAAAAATCCTATAAAAATAGGAAATTTTTGAAAAATTTTCTATAAAAATAGGAAATTTTTGAAAAATTTCCTATAAAAATAGGAAATTTTTGAAAAATTTCCTATAAAAATAGGAAATTTTTGAAAAATTTCCTATAAAAATAGGAAATTTTTGAAAAATTTCCTATAAAAATAGGAAATTTTTGAAAAATTTCCTATAAAAATAGGAAATTTTTGAAAAATTTCCTATAAAAATAGGAAATTTTTGAAAAATTTCCTATAAAAATAGGAAATTTTTGAAAAATTTCCTATAAAAATAGGAAATTTTTGAAAAATTTCCTATAAAAATAGGAAAATTTTGAAAAATTTTCTATAAAAAAAAGGAAATTTTTGAAAAATTTCCTATAAAGATAGGAAATTTTCGAAAAATTTCCTATAAAGATAGGAAATTTTCGAAAAATTTCCTATAAAAATAGGAAATTTTTGAAAAATTTCCTATAAAAATAGGAAATTTTTGAAAAATTTCCTATAAAAATAGGAAATTTTTGAAAAATTTCCTATAAAAATAGGAAAATTTTGAAAAATTTCCTATAAAAATAGGAAAATTTTGAAAATTTTCCTATAAAAATAGGAAATTTTTAAAAAATTTCCTATAAAAATAGGAAATTTTTGAAAAATTTCCTATAAAAATAGGAAATTTTTGAAAAAATTTCCTATAAAAATAGGAAATTTTTGAAAAAATTTCCTATTAAAATAGGAAATTTTTGAAAAATTTCCTATAAAAATAGGAAATTTTTGAAAAATTTCCTATAAAAATAGGAAATTTTTGAAAAATTTCCTATAAAAATAGGAAATTTTTGAAAAATTTCCTATAAAAATAGGAAATTTTTGAAAAATTTCCTATAAAAATAGGAAATTTTTGAAAAATTTCCTATAAAAATAGGAAATTTTTGAAAAATTTCCTATAAAAATAGGAAATTTTTGAAAAATTTCCTATAAAAATAGGAAATTTTTGAAAAATTTCCTATAAAAATAGGAAATTTTTGAAAAATTTCCTATAAAAATTGGAAATTTTTGAAAAATTTCCTATAAAAATAGGAAATTTTTGAAAATTTTCCTATAAAAATAGGAAACTTTTGAAAAATTTCCTATAAAAATAGGAAATTTTTGAAAATTTTCCTATAAAAATAGGAAACTTTTGAAAAATTTCCTATAAAAATAGGAAACTTTTGAAAAATTTCCTATAAAAATAGGAAATTTTTGAAAAATTTCCTATAAAAATAGGAAATTTTTGAAAAAATTCCTATAAAAATAGGAAATTTTTCAAAAATTTCCTATAAAAATAGGAAATTTTTCAAAAATTTCCTATAAAAATGAGAAATTTTTGAAAAATTTCCTATAAAAATAGTAAATTTTTGAAAAATTTTCTATAAAAATAGTAAATTTTTGAAAAATTTTCTATAAAAATAGTAAATTTTTGAAAAATTTCCTATAAAAATAGTAAATTTTTGAAAAATTTCCTATAAAAATAGTAAATTTTTGAAAAATTTCCTATAAAAATAGGAAATTTTTGAAAAATTTAATATAAAAATAGGAAATTTTTGAAAAATTTCCTATAAAAATAGGAAATTTTTGAAAAATTTCCTATAAAAATAGGAAATTTTTGAAAAATTTCCTATAAAAATAGGAAATTTTTGAAAAATTTCCTATAAAAATAGGAAATTTTTGAAAAATTTCCTATAAAAATAGGAAATTTTTGAAAAATTTCCTATAAAAATAGGAAATTTTTGAAAAATTTCCTATAAAAATAGGAAATTTTTGAAAAATTTCCTATAAAAATAGGAAATTTTTGAAAAATTTCCTATAAAAATAGGAAATTTTTGAAAATTTTCCTATAAAAATAGGAAATTTTTGAAAAATTTCCTATAAAAATAGGAAATTTTTGAAAAATTTCCTATAAAAATAGGAAATTTTTGAAAAATTTCCTATAAAAATAGTAAGTTTTTGTAAAATTTCCTTAATAAAAAGTAAATTAAAAAAAAAAAATCCTGTAAAAATAAGAAACTTTTGACATTTTTTCCTATAAAAAATATTTGTTTATAAATTTCCTATAAAAATAAGAAGATTTTAAAAACGTTTTTAAAAACAGTAAATTTTTCAAAAAAAAAATTTTCTTAAAAAAAAATTATTGTGAATATACTTACTGTGAATTATTGTCACTGTGAATTGGCACAGTTTTTTTTTAGAAGAAAGTGACTTAAAATATAAATACAATTTTTTGTATGATTTCATCATTTTGAATAAAAACCTTAATTATTGTGAGTGTTTACTATTGTGAATGTTCATTTCTATTAATGAATTTCATTGTGAATTAATATAATCTTCATAAAGTGAATACTCCTAAACAACATTCAATAGAAAGTTATCAATATTTATTTTTTTCATTATTCAACTGCTGAATAACTTTTATTACGTTTTCTTCAATTTCAAGAACCCATGGGCTCAGTAGCTCCCAAAGTCAATATTAAAGATGAAATCACTAATGCTCGGGCCTATGTTAATCAAAGTCTGGCCTTACAATGCCCGGTTCAAGCTTACCCAGTGCCATTTTATAGGTAAATTTTTGAATAGCTTTTATCAAAAGACCCAAACCCACATTCAGAGACAGGACCCATTTTTAAACTTTTTAAAAGTATTTTGCTTTGATGGACTTACTAGTTTCCTTCCCCTGGATCCAATTAAATGGTTTCAAATATATTGATGTTTAATTTCCTTTATACTTTTTTAGAACCCATGGGCAGTGTGGCCCCTCGCGTTGGTGTCAAAGATCGCATAACTTGGTTAGATAAGCCCAAGGGACAGGAATTGAATTTGCTATGTCCCGCTCAATCCTATCCCATGCCTTTTTATAGGTACGAGTTTTATTAATGCTTTCAAATTTGTAAACACATTCAGGCAGTTTTGAATACTTTAGGGAATCCATATTATAATATGACCTATTGTACCCATTAAAATTTATTTCCTTATATGTTCCTCTACCTCAAATTTTCTATTTTAATGTAGAACCCCTGGGCAGTGTCTCCCCTCGTATTGATGAGAAAGATCGTTTTAATTTGATAAGTAAACCAAAGGGTCTGGACTTTAATATACTATGTCCGGCCCAATCCTATCCAGTGCCATTTTATAGGTAACTAAAGTCACTAAAAAGAAATAATTATTCAAGATTTGTTCTGTATTCGGAGTTATTGAGTTTTGTTTTTGCTCGAGAGATATTGGTCGCATTTTGGTCAATAACTCGTTAATTACTGAAGCGATTATATATATCATAACTTAGGATCGGGCTCTACTTGTTTGAATTATTTGCTTAAATTTGAAACCACATTCAGGCAGTTCTATTACATAATTTTTCTTATTTGAACTAAAACGAAGTAAGATATGACAACCTTTGTTATACTAAAGTTTCAAAAAAAAGTTCAGCTTTCGTTCGGTTTTCAGAATAGGACGGATTTTATTCTGTCACTTTATTTGAAACTGACCAATTCTAACATTTGTTATTATTTTAGAACCCATGGGCAGTGTTTCGCCCCGCGTTGATGAAAAAGATCGTATTAATTGGTTGACCAAGCCAAAGGGTCTGGATTTTAATATGTTATGCCCTGCCCAGTCCTATCCTATGCCCTTTTATAGGTAAATGGTATTATAATAAATAAAAAAACTTATAAAAATTCAGGCAGTTTTCAAATATCTTAAATTTTTTTAAATCTCTTAGGTTTCCAAGATCTATTTAGGTTTTCAAGATCTGAAAATTAGTTTTTTATTTGTTTATAATGTTATCTTTGTTTCAAGAACCCTTGGGCTCAGTGGCACCTAAAATTGATACGGATGATAAACTGAAATTTGTTTCGCGCAAACTTAATAACTCGTTAAGCATTACTTGCCCGGGTCAGGCCTATCCCAAGCCTATATTTAGGTAATTAAAAAAAACATAAAGGCAGTTTTCTTTACTTAAATATTCAGTGAAATTTCGATAATTCCTAACCCGTTTTAATGAAGATCTGAATAATAAACAAAAATTTGTAGTCTGTTGAGATCATTTTTGGTCTATTACCCGTAATCCCGAAAAATTCGGGTTACAGATTATTGGGTTTATATTTTTTTGATTTATTTTAAATTTTAATAAATATTTCAAATATTTTTTAAATATATTCTATTTTAGAACCCTTGGGCTCGGTAGCACCCAAAGTTGATCTGGCAGATAAAGTCAAGATATCGTTGAATCGTCTAAGTTCTTCTCTGAGTTTAGTTTGCCCAGCTCAGGGCTATCCAATGCCGGCTTTTAGGTAAAGGGAATTGACATATTTTTAAATTAATCTTAAGTGATAAATAAGTATTGTACCAATCAATTTTGACAATTCAAGGCCCCAGGAGAATAATATATACTTTATCGGGTAGAGATCAGTCGGTGTTATAAGATACTACTAAAATAAATTTGAATGAAAAGCATTACACAAATATTCAATCAAGCTTTTCCGATCAACACATGACCAAATGCATAATTTACAATTTAATTTATTTAGATTAACTTTCAGTGGCGCCATCTGGCGAAAATTTGACATGCCAATAAAAAAACCTTCGTTGTCTCATGCTCAACAACTTTCCTTAAGATCATTACATAATCAAATGCATAGTTTAAAAATCCGTAAGATCACTACATAATCAAATGCATAGTTTACAATTAAATCAATTTTTACTTAATTTCCAGTGGAGCCATCTATTGGAAATTAATCGCACCAACTTAAAAACCTTCATAGACTCATATGCAGCAACTTTTCTAAAGATCATAGCATAATCCAATGCACAGTTTATGATTTAATCCATTTTGAGTAGTTTTCAGTGGCGCCACCTGTCGGAAATTGCTGATACCAACTTAGTTGTTCATATCGCCTTTCCAAAAACATTCAGCAGTTTCCCTTCTTAAATTTTTAAATTTTTTAACCTTTTCTATAAAAACTTTATATTTTATTATAGAACCTTTGGGCTCCGTGGGTCCAAAAGTGGATCTAAATGATAAACTTAAAATGTCCACCAACAAATTGGGCTCATCTTTGAGTTTAGTTTGCCCCGCCCAAGGTTATCCAATGCCCGCTTTTAGGTAAATAAAATTAAAGCTTTTTTGTTCAATTTCTCTCACTCTTAAGCTTTTTAAAAGAGATTTTAAGCTTTCGATCATTGAAGATCCTAATATGTTATTTAAGAACCTTTGGGCTCCGTAGCTCCTAAAATGGATCTAAATAGTGAATTTAAAATGTCCCCCAACAAAATGGACTTATCTTTGAGTTTAGCTTGTCCCGCACAAAGTTATCCAATGCCCGCTTTTAGATAAATAACACTAAAGCTTTTGCATTGAAGAGCGTATTAGTTTTATTTAAGAACCTTTGGGCTCCGTGGGCCCTAAAGTGGATCTTAATGATAATCTTAAAATGTGCCCCAACAAAATGGGCTTATTTTTGAGTTAGGCTTGCGACGCACAAGGTTATCCAATGCCCGCTTTTAGTTTAGAATTAAAGCTTTTTCTTCCTATCACACTTAAGTTTTTTTAGTGCTTTTTTAAGGTTTGATGGATCATTTTTTTGCTCACTTCGATTAAGTCATTCCGTAACTCCTAAAGTTTTTCTAAATCAAGATACGCCAAATGGAGAGCGTGTGTGTTCAATTTTAAATCGAGTAAAGCAAAAGTTTTCTTGTTGTTATTTATGGCCAACCTTGATCTATATCAGGTCCAATCAAATACTGTGCCGTTTTGCCGGTTAAACGAGAAGAAAGAATCGGTTGTTTTTAAGAGGTTTCTATTTCGAATTTTTGAAATTTACAAATCCATCTCTCCCAATATACATTTTTTTAATTCGAGTAAAGATGTAAATTTTTGTTATAAACAAAAAAGTTCATAAACCCGCCAACAAATTGGGCTCATCTTTGAGTTTAGTTGGTCCTGCTTAAGGTTATCCAATGTTGACTTTTAAATAGATAAAATCTAATCGTTTTCTTTAATTCCCAACAAAAGCTTTTTTCAAAGCCTTTTAAAGCTTTTGCTATTTGGAGTATTTCAAAAGGTTTGATAGACTATTAGTGTGATTAATGTGAAAAGACCATTAAATGCCTTCTTTAAGGTAAATAAAGCTTTTCCTTTGACCTTAAAAAAAATCAAGCTTTTTCTTTCATTCCCATCAAAAGCTTTTTTAAGAGCCCTTTAAAGCTTTTGTTATTTAGCTTATTTCAAAAGGTTTCACAGACCATTAGTTTGATTAATGCGAAAAGATCATTCATTGCCTTCTTTTAGGTAAATAAAACTTAAGCTTTTCATTTGACCTTAAAAAAATCAAGATTTTTCTTTTATTCCCATCAAAAGCTTTTTTTAAGTGCTTTAAAGCTTTTGATATGTGGCATATTTTAAAGGGTTGGATAGACCATTAGTTTGATTAATGCGATAAGATCATTCAATGCCTTCTTTTATTGAAAAAAGACTTAAGCTTTTCATTTGACCTTAGAAAAATTTCAGCTTTTTAAAGCTTTTGCTATTTGGCGTATTTTAAAAGGTTTGATAGACCATTAGTTTGATTAATGCCTTCTTTTAGGTAAATAATACTTAAGCTTTTTCTTTGACCTTCTCTCACTCCAAGAGCTTTTAAGCTTTCGCTATTGTTTGCTATTTGTCATATTTAAAAAGGTTAAATAGACTATTATTTTGAACAATGATAATAGATCGTTGAGGATCCTGTTCTGTTAAACAAATGAACAAAACTCTAGAGAAGACTCTTTGAAAAAGATCGAGGCTTCATTACTTCCGATAATTTTCGTTCTATTTGTGGGATTTATTATTTTTAAAGCAATTCCTTTTTGGGCAGTTTTCAATATTTCAAACTTTTCTTTTTGCTAATTTACTTTGTATACCAAAATTTTAGAACCCGTAGCCTCTGTTGGACCTAAAGTTGAAATCAAGGATAAAGCAGGCATATTTTTGGGTTACTCAAGTCATTCATTGGCCTTATTATGTCCAGCTCAGTCCTATCCGGTACCAGCATTTAGGTAAATTTTTTATATAAAAGCATCTCCAATTCAGGCAGTTTCTACTAGGGATATTATACATTCTTAATTACTATTTCAAATTTCTAGAGCCTGTGGCTTCAGTGGGCCCTAAAGTTGAAATTAAAGATAAATTGGGTATATTTTGGGCCAGCTCAAACAGTTCATTGGCCCTAATATGTCCAGCTCAGTCATATCCAGTGCCAGCTTTTAGGTAAATAATTGAGCAAAAAAAAAAAAATTATAATAGGTCAAGACCGACTCTATGAAACCTTACACTACTGAGGTCAAATGTAGACCAATTGCCAATAGTTTTTTTAACTTAAAAACATATATATCAAATTTTCTTGAAATACTAACATTATCTTTAGATTTTTTTTATAATTAAGACAATTCCGGCAGTTGGTCTTATATGGTAGGGTCAAATATAGGCCGATTTTCTCGAAATTGTGCATATCGCTTAATGTTTTGTGCTTTGGCATAATATCCCATATTCTATAACCCCACTTTCCGGCAGTTTTCCCTTTAACTTCGTGTTTTAAAATAATAAAAATTTTCATTCCCTCTAACCTAGAACCCATTGGCAGTGTGGCTCCCCGAGTCAATCGTAAAGATGAATTCAATCATGATAAAATTAAACTAAATGGCACCATTGCCATCCAGTGTCCGGCTCAATCCTATCCCGTGCCAAATTATAGGTACATTTAAATATTTTAGAAATCTCTAAGACACAAAAGGCATTATCACATAAACCCCTTAGAACCAATAGTTGGGCAGTTTTCTTTTTTTAATTATATCATAATTTAATTTTATATTATATATTTTTATTAAATAGAGCCTATAGGTAGCGTAGCTCCTCGTGTGAGTCATAAAGATGAGTTTAGTCACGAAAAAGTCAAGGTTAAAGGCACTATGGCTCTACAGTGCCCGGTTCAAGCATATCCAGTGCCATTCATTGTATAGGTAATTTCAAAAACAACTGAAGGCAGTTTTCATGAAAAAATTTAAGCTTTTTAAGTTTTTTTTTTTAATTGTAAGCTTTTAAATTTTGACCTAGATTTATAATTACAGAGATAATCGAAAGAGGTCCCCAAAAACTCACTAAAGGGCCATGATCGATTTCTATTTACCTGAGAATTTATTTTGAATCTAATTCTGATGAGCTTTAAAAGATATCTAATTTTATTTAAAGCTTTCAAAAATCGGTTAAAAATTTCAGATACTTTATGCAAATACTTATACATAACTTTAACTTTCAGAACCCCTGGGCAGTGTTGGACCTAGGGTTAATAAAAAAGATAGTTTCGATTTTGATACTATAGCCCAGGGCAAAAGTATAGCTGTCTTATGTCCGGCTCAAGCCTATCCAGTGCCAATATTTAGGTAATTAAGAACTTTGGTCAAAAAACATATCTTTATATCAAAAATCGGTTGACCAGAGAAGGTATCTGAACCCAACATTCAGAGTTTGTTTGATAAAACATAAAAACTTTAAATATTGTAGTTTTGAAAAATTTTCTGATCTGTAATTTTATAATTTTCTAGAACCTGTGGGTAGTGTAGGTCCACGTGTAAATAAAAATGATAATTTAAATTCGGATACTACCTATCAGGGTAGAGAAGTGACTTTGCTATGTCCCGCCCAAGCATATCCAGTGCCATTTTACAGGTAAAGGAAAAAAAAATAATTTTGGAATATACAAATTTTCTGTGAGGTTTTAAGTGAGTCGGTAAATCAAGTTTATAAGTTCGGATAGTATCGGAACTATCAGATTAAAGAAATGATGAATCTATAGAAAAATATTTCTTTGGAAAATTTTTCTATAGAAAAATATTTCTTTGGAAAAATTTTCTATAGAAAAATATTTCTTTAGAAAATTTTTCTATAGAAAAGTATTTCTTTGGAAAATTTTTCTATAGAAAAATATTTCTTTTTGAAATTTTTCTATAGAAAAATATTTCTTTGGAAAATTTTTCTATAGAAAAATATTTCTAACGAAAATTTTTCTATAGAAAATATTTCTAACGAAAATTTTTCTATAGAAAATATTTCTAACGAAAATTTTTCTATAGAAAAATATTTCTTTAGAAAATTTTTCTTAAAGTTTTCTATAGAAAAATATTTCTTTACAATATTTCTTTGGAAAATTTTCCTACAGAAAAATATTTCTTTGGGAAATTTTTCCATAGAAAAATATTTCTAACGAAAATTTTTCTATAGAAAAATATTTCTAACGAAAATTTTTCTATAGAAAAATATTTCTAACGAAAATTTTTCTATAGAAAAATATTTCTTTGGAAAATTTTTCTATAGAAAAATATTTCTTTGGAAAATTTTTCTATAGAAAAATATTTCTTTAGAAAATTTTTCTATAGAGAAATATTTCTTTAGAAAATTTTTCTATAGAAAAATATGTCTTTGGAAAATTTTTCTATAGAAAAATATTTCTTTGGAAAATTTTTCTATAGAAAAATATTTCTTTGGAAAATTTTTCTATAGAAAAATATTTCTTTGGAAAATTTTGCTATAGAAAACTATTTCTTTGGAAAATTTTTCTATAGAAAAATATTTCTTTGGAAAATTTTTATTTAAAAAATTTTTCTATAGAAAAATATTTCTTTAGAAAATTTTTCTATAGAAAACAATTTTTCTGTAGAAAAATATTTTGCTATAGAAAAATAATAAATAGAAATTAATTCTATTGAAAATTTTTCTATTATGGCCAACCTTGATCTATGTCAGGTCCCATTAAATCGGTTGATTTTTAGAAGTTTCTATTTCGATTTCAAATTTTAGGAATCTACAAGTCCAACTCCCAACATTCAGTCATTATTTCCATATTTGGATAAATTATAATTTTTTCAAGAATTCTTTGTCTTGGCTTTGTTTTAGAACCCGTCGGCAGTGTGGGACCCCGTGTTAACCAAAAAGAAAGCTCAATTACTGATATTGTATATCAAAATAAAGCCATTTCCCTACTCTGCCCCGTTCAAGCATATCCGGTGCCATTTTATAGGTAAATTTTGAAAATATATTTAATACTTCAAAGTTTTTGTCGCTTCTTTATATGAAATTTTGTTAATCATTGAGGAAGTAGCCAAAGTTTAGAACCTCGAAATTCTTATCTCCGAAAAGAACTTTATCTCAACATTCAGTCATTATTTTATATTTTTATATCAAAATTCTGAAAAAATTATTTTAACTAGAACCGGTGGGCAGTGTGGGACCCCGAGTTAATAAAAAGGAGAGCTTGATTTCCGATACTGCATATCAGGGTAAAGAAATTACCCTACTGTGTCCCGCTCAAGCATATCCCGTGCCATTTTATATGTAAATGTAACAATTTTTTTTAAGTTTCTTAATATCAAAAACTTTTAAAAGATTTTAAATGTTATAAAGAATTTTAATATGAAAATACTATTTAGATCAAAAATTGCCTTTATAGAGTGATATTTGGATAAATTGAAATTCGACAAAATTGAGATAATTTTGTAAAATATATTGAAATTGTTATTAAAATTTTTGCCAGTTTTAAAAGTCCCTACATTCAGTGGTTTTCTTAGAATTAGGACCCCTATTGCCTTTCTCAACTCAACTCAGTTTGGTCGTATGCCAGACGACCCAACTTTCACTCAACCAAATAATTTTTTGATATTGTGGAACTACAAAATGTTGAGTTCCGCAATGTCAAAAAATAATTTGGTTGAGTGAAAGTTTGGTCGACTGGCAGGCGACCAAACTGAGTTGAGTTGAAAACGGCAATAGGGACCTAGAAAAACATATTATTAATTTCTCGTATGCCCCCTTAGAACCTCTGGGCAGTGTTGGACCCAAAGTAAGTCTTTCGGAACAACTACAAAAATCCGCTGTAAAACTAAATGGTACTGTGGCACTATTTTGTCCAGCTCAATCGTTTCCAGTGCCTTTATACAGGTGGGTTTTATATAAGACTTCCTCTAAACCCCTTGCTCTCTAACAAAACTTTCCAAAATCACTGTTTGCTCATAAAAATCCTGCTTAAACATGAATGTTTTTGTTTGTTTTGTAAACATTATCAAAAAGTTTCTTGTGCCAACATTAAAGGTCGTTAAAAGTTTTCAATAAATCCCCCCAAAAACATTAACTTTAGGACTTAGTATAAATAATCTATTGTTGTTTGTGTGAAATTTTGTGTGTTGTCTTTCTTTAGAACCTGTTGCTAGCGTGCCACCTAAAATAAGTGTGGGTGAGAGGCGAAAAGACGCCGAAGCCAGCCTTAATACGGCGCTGAGTATATTTTGTCCGGCCCAGTCATATCCAGTGCCGGTTTTTAGGTAGGAAGATGGATTGTTTTTTTTTTTATTTTTCTAGGATATACAAATTTTTAAGAATAAAAAAAATAGAAAAACTTACTTTTTTCTATAGAAAAACTAACTTTTTTCTATAGAAAAACTTATTTTTTTCTATAGAAAAACTTATTTTTTTCTACAGAAAAACTTATTTTTTTCTATAGAAAAACTTATTTTTTTCTATAGAAAAACTTATTTTTTTCTATAGAAAAACTTATTTTTTTCTATAGAAAAACTTATTTTTTTCTATAGAAAAGCTTATTTTTTTCTATAGAAAAACTTATTTTTTTCTATAGAAAAACTTATTTTTTTCTATAGAAAAACTTATTTTTTTCTATAGAAAAACTTATTTTTTTCTATAGAAAAACTTATTTTTTTCTATAGAAAAACTTATTTTTTTCTATAGAAAAACTTATTTTTTTCTATAGAAAAACTTATTTTTTTCTATAGAAAAACTTATTTTTTTCTATAGAAAAACTTATTTTTTTCTATAGAAAAACTTATTTTTTTCTATAGAAAAACTTATTTTTTTCTATAGAAAAACTTATTTTTTTCTATAGAAAAACTTATTTTTTTCTATAGAAAAACTTATTTTTTTCTATAGAAAAACTTATTTTTTTCTATAGAAAAACTTATTTTTTTCTATAGAAAAACTTATTTTTTTCTATAGAAAAACTTATTTTTTTCTATAGAAAAACTTATTTTTTTCTATAGAAAAACTTATTTTTTTCTATAGAAAAACTTATTTTTTTCTATAGAAAAACTTATTTTTTTCTATAGAAAAACTTATTTTTTTCTATAGAAAAACTTATTTTTTTCTATAGAAAAACTTATTTTTTTCTATAGAAAAACTTATTTTTTTCTATCGAAAAACTTATTTTTTTCTATAGAAAAACTTATTTTTTTCTATAGAAAAACTTATTTTTATCTATAGAAAAACTTATTTTTTTCTATAGAAAAACTTATTTTTTTCTATAGAAAAACTTATTTTTTTCTATAGAAAAACTTATTTTTTTCTATAGAAAAACTTACTTTTTTCTATAGAAAAACTTATTTTTTTCTATAGAAAAACTTATTTTTTTCTATAGAAAAACTTATTTTTTTCTATAGAAAAACTTATTTTTTTCTATAGAAAAACTTATTTTTTTCTATAGAAAAACTTATTTTTTTCTATAGAAAAACTTATTTTTTTCTATAGAAAAACTTATTTTTTTCTATAGAAAAACTTATTTTTTTCTATAGAAAAACTTATTTTTTTCTATAGAAAAACTTATTTTTTTCTATAGAAAAACTTATTTTTTTCTATAGAAAAACTTATTTTTTTCTATAGAAAAACTTATTTTTTTCTATAGAAAAACTTATTTTTTTCTATAGAAAAACTTACTTTTTTCTATAGAAAAACTTACTTTTTTCTATAGAAAAACTTACTTTTTTCTATAGAAAAACTTACTTTTTTCTATAGAAAAACTTACTTTTTTCTATAGAAAAACTTACTTTTTTCTATAGAAAAACTTACTTTTTTCTATAGAAAAACTTACTTTTTTCTATAGAAAAACTTACTTTTTTCTATAGAAAAACTTACTTTTTTCTATAGAAAAACTTACTTTTTTCTATAGAAAAACTTACTTTTTTCTATAGAAAAACTTACTTTTTTCTATAGAAAAACTTACTTTTTTCTATAGAAAAACTTACTTTTTTCTATAGAAAAACTTACTTTTTTCTATAGAAAAACTTACTTTTTTCTATAGAAAAACTTACTTTTTTCTATAGAAAAACTTACTTTTTTCTATAGAAAAACTTACTTTTTTCTATAGAAAAACTTACTTTTTTCTATAGAAAAACTTACTTTTTTCTATAGAAAAACTTACTTTTTTCTATAGAAAAACTTCTATAGAAAAACTTACTTTTTTCTATAGAAAAACTTACTTTTTTCTATAGAAAAACTTACTTTTTTCTATAGAAAAACTTACTTTTTTCTATAGAAAAACTTACTTTTTTCTATAGAAAAACTTACTTTTTTCTATAGAAAAACTTACTTTATTCTATAGAAAAACTTACTTTTTTCTATAGAAAAACTTACTTTTTTCTATAGAAAAACTTACTTTTTTCTATAGAAAAACTTACTTTTTTCTATAGAAAAACTTACTTTTTTCTATAGAAAAACTTACTTTTTTCTATAGAAAAACTTACTTTTTTCTATAGAAAAACTTACTTTTTTCTATAGAAAAACTTACTTTTTTCTATAGAAAAACTTACTTTTTTCTATAGAAAAACTTACTTTTTTTCTATAGAAAAACTTACTTTTTTCTATAGAAAAACTTACTTTTTTCTATAGAAAAACTTACTTTTTTCTATAGAAAAACTTACTTTTTTCTATAGAAAAACTTACTTTTTTCTATAGAAAAACTTACTTTTTTCTATAGAAAAACTTACTTTTTTCTATAGAAAAACTTACTTTTTTCTATAGAAAAACTTACTTTTTTCTATAGAAAAACTTACTTTTTTCTATAGAAAAACTTTTTTTTTTTCTATAGAAAAACTTACTTTTTTCTATAGAAAAACTTACTTTTTTCTATAGAAAAACTTACTTTTTTCTATAGAAAAACTTACTTTTTTCTATAGAAAAACTTACTTTTTTCTATAGAAAAACTTACTTTTTTCTATAGAAAAACTTACTTTTTTCTATAGAAAAACTTACTTTTTTCTATAGAAAAACTTACTTTTTTCTATAGAAAAACTTACTTTTTTCTATAGAAAAACTTACTTTTTTCTATAGAGAACTAGCGGCACATGTTAGCCCACTACATTTATGGGTGTTAACGTAGTTACCCGGGTTATACCGCGAGGAGGTCAGTGTCCACAATTGAGATGAAGGATAACCAAGATAAGTGTTAAACTTATGGTATCAAAGTTGACTTCAAAACTAGAGTTGTTGGGAACTATTTTAGCAGCCATAAAAATTTATCACTACAAAAGATTTTAATATAATCAAAACTTTTAATTTAACGCCGTTAATTACTTTCGTAAAGGCCGCCGTGTTAAAGTTTTGACGGCGCATTTCTATAGGCATCAATTTAATTTATTTTATACTTTTAAAGTAAGACTTTAGTACCGAAAACCTAACATTCTCAAGGCATTTTCATAAATTTTAGTATAAAATGTTTATAATTGGGTAACATGGACTACCTTTCTATTACAGAACCCATGGGCAGTGTGGGCCCCAAAATAAATTTAGTGAATAGACGCAATGACGCCGAGACTGCTATTGCTCAAACTGTTAGTATATTTTGTCCAGCTCAGTCATATCCAGTGCCGATATTTAGGTAACTTTTGGAAATTTTTTAAATATTTTTAAACAATTGAGAAATCGAGAACTTTAATTTCCAAAGTCGGGGGCTTCAAGAAATGTTAAAGTTGTAACACATTAATATTTTGTAAATTTCACTTCAAGGCCTTCATTTAAGCAGTTTTCATTCAAAATGTTCTTTTTAATCTTGTTAAAAAAATCTAATTTTTGTTTATACACCTTTTAGAACCCGTCGGCCATGTTGGTCCCAAGATCAGTGTCGGCGAACGTTTAAGAGATGCGGCGGCTAAAGAAAATGCTACATTTACCATGTTTTGTCCAGCTCAGGCTTTTCCTATGCCAGGTTACAGGTACTAGTACTGGGTTATAATCTTGATAAGCTTAAGTCTGAATATATCCGAAATATTGTATGAGATCATTGTATAATACCGATATTATTAATCTAAATGGATCAAAGTTAATATCTGGGTAGATAAATTAGCTAGAATTAGTTCGAAAATCTGGTTAAGCCCTATCGAAGCTTGGTTTTCTTAATAAACCGAGAAATATATCTTAAAACATTGACTGTATAACCAATACTTTCTGCGACCGATCTTTCTCTATGAACTTCTCTTGAAGCTCAAATGGCTCTGAAAATAGACTTCTATAGATATACACGGACTTATGACACATTTCCTCTATTATTGCCCTGCCCTAGCGATTCTCATGGCTTATAATTTCTCTCTGCGAACAATCTTTCTCTATGAACTTTTCTAGAAGCCCAAATGCCTCCTTAAATGTAATTCTAGAGATATACTTACACGAACTGGTCACACATCTCCTCTATTATTGCTCTACCCTAGCGATTCTCATGGCTTATAATTTGGGTAACATTGAATATTAACATTAAATCAAAGACTCTATAATATAAAGATGTTGCACGACCATACATTGATTTGCCGTATGGTCGTTTTGAAAAGTCCCATAAAAAGATAATATACCGCTTTTTCTCTAATTCTGAAACAACTTATGGGGACACATAAATTTTAATTTTACGTGAAATTAACTCATTTATCTTTCATTTTGTTGAATATATAATGTAATTCTTCAATAATTTAAGGCTAAATTTGCAAACTTATGCATTTGTTTTATATATCGTTGTAAAGCTAAGCATTCACTCTTTCGTTTAATATAAATTCTAGTTGGTATGTTTCTATTTAGAAAAGTTATTCCATAAACAAACTTGACTTCTCAGGATCAGAAGCAGTTTTCATTCTTTTAAAATTGATTTATAAAAAAAAAAATACTTCTTTATAAACTTTGAACATTCCAGAACCTCTGGGTAGTGTGGCCCCAAAAATATCGGTAGAAAATCGTTTAAAAAACGCCGAAGCTTCTCTAAATAAAAGTATAACATTATTTTGCCCCGGACAGTCGTATCCAGTGCCTTTCTTTAGGTAATGTTTATAATAAAAATTAAAAATTTAAACAGTTTAAGAAATATCTGAAATATCGGCTGAAATTTCAAGAAGATTTTAGATAAAACGGACTTATTTTATATCTCTTTTTCTGTTTTTTTTTTTTTGTAAAATTTATTATATCATCTAAACAAAAATGTTGTAAATATGAAAAATATGTATTATATATATTATAAAGCTGATATCTCTTATATCAGGTCACAATTTTCAAGCAGTTTTTAAGATCCTAAATTTTAAGGTCCAAATTTTAACGCAACCAACATTCAGTCAGTTAATTTCATTTTGAAAGAAATTTTAACTATTATTTCGTAATTTTTAGAACCTTTGGGCAGTGTTGGTCCAAGAATCAATGCCCAAGATGAATTAAATATGGTACGTTCCAAACAAACTCAGAATGTTACCCTACTATGTCCAGCTCAATCATATCCTGTGCCATTTTTTAGGTAAGACTTTTTATTAGAAAAACTAAAGCTCTATTCCGAGATATAAGAATTACTTACTTAAATGGCCTATATTTACAACCGGTTAAGGTCAAAGACCGATCATATTTCAGAATGCAATGCGCTTCGATCTTGTGCGCATATTCCCCAATTTTGTAGACCAAGCTTTGAAAAACTTTCCTCTACTTGGTAATTTCATCGAAGTTTCGGAATTCCTCATCTAACATTAGGGGACCGTTTTTATTCTAATTGTAGTTGTTTCGTAGTAATTGTTTTTTTCCAGGAGTAGGTTACTAGCCCAACGTCCTAATCCATATTTTTATAGTTCTTATGGGAAAACTCGCGGCACATGTTAGCTTTCAACATTAACGGGTGTTAACGCAGTTCCCCGGAGTAGGTCGATGTCCACAGTTGAGATTAAGGATAACCAAGATAAGTCTGGGCTTACTAAGTTAAGACCAATCAAAACCGTTTTTTGGTATCCAACATCTCCTACATCACCCATTTTATTGTGGCGAGAAAAATTGATTATTTCTGATTAGCACCGAAATAGTTCGATTATAGACCGATTATGGTTTCAACAAATTTTTATTTTAACCGATTTTCATGATCCACAGAAATAAGCTTTGAATATGAATAATGATCCAAATGACAAAGCTAAATCATTGATGCTGATTCTAGAACATTTATAAGGCAGTTAAGAAGCTTTTGAAAACTTCCGCGAAACTAGAATATATCAAAATTTCGGAAAAGTTTTGGAAAAGTGTTTATAACTCAATTCAAATCCCTTTCATTCAGTTTTCAATAAATTTCTTTTTTGTTAAGTCTAATAAATGTATTAACAATTTTCAGAACCCGTTGGCTCGGTTAGTCCTCGCTTAACCTCGGGCGATAAGACACGAAACATTGATATTCATTATAAGAAAAGTGTGACCTTGTTATGTCCGGCTCAAGCTTATCCAGTGCCATTTTTTAGGTAAATTATATAATTAATTTTGATAAATAGAAAGTTTTTTTTAAATAAAAAGTGGGCGTGGCATTCCCAATGCTATTCTTTGGGAAAATTTTTTTATACAAAATCTATTCTATTTAAAGTTAATATGAATTTAGTAAATCTACAAAACTTGAAGTCATCAAACTTGGTTAGGCCATCATCTTCAGGAGAAGTATTCCCACTTTTATACAGTTCGAAAACCTTGCATTATTACCTATTTTTTTTAATATTTTTGGCTTTTATCAGTAAATTGGCTATTACATCAATAAATAAATTTAATAGACTGGGATTAAGTACGCAGAGCATTTCTAATACGGCAAATGCAAAAATGAGGCGTAATCCTAAGAGAGGGCTTGGTACATACGCTCAATTTTGATACATAATTTTGCATATCTAAAGAATATTAGATGTCAGATTAGATGTCAGATGGTAGATGTCAGATAGTAGATGTTGGAAATTCATCTACATTTATTATTTTAAAAGTTTGAGTTATTAATCTAAAAATAGGTGGCACTAATGCCCTTAATTATATCCCAATTTAGATATAAACATCGGGCAGTTTTCTCTAGGTTTTCAAATCTTTTTTTAAATATTGTTTCTTTCCCAAACTTTAAATAACAGTTTCGTTTCAGAACCCATTAGCGGTGCTGCTCCCCGTGTAGCTTTGATACAAAAAACTGGCATAGAATTTGTTTCAATTAATGGAACTGTGGCCATAATGTGCCCAGCCCAGGGTTATCCAGTGCCACATTTTAGGTAATTAGAATAAAAACATAGGGCTTAAAACGGTCTTAAGAATAGACCTGTATCGAAGGTAAATTTTTAAGGCATAAGGCATCTCAAACTTATGAGAAATTTAAAAAGAAAGAGTTTGTGTACCGAAATCTGTTGGATATTTTCCGGATTCAGGTTTTCTTTTAATGCTCAGGCCTTTCTTATACAATTTAATGGCATTTTTTCTATGTGTACATTAAAAATAACTAAACTTTGTAATACAGAAAGATATGCCCACCATTTTTTTTTTTACATTTAACCCTAATAATCCATATACAAAGTTTCATTCGGTTATCGGGAAAGCTTTGGCGTCGGCATAAGTTTTGACATACCAGTAAAACTAAGGGGTTTCTTCAAATGTTTGAAAAAAATGTCCACTTAAAATACATTTTTAAAAAAGCGCTTAACACCATGGCACTGAGAACGAAATGAGCTTTCCAACGAGATATATTACTTTAAAATCGGTTGAAAATCTTCCTAATTATTAAGGGTTTTCCAAAATATTTTACATATGCAATAAAAAAATGTATTATTTTTTTCAAAATTTTAATAAGATTTACTTTTTTGAGATCTCAGGGAAATCAAATATCCATTTTGGTTAGAATAGGCTAACGTTAAGCCACTTTTGCTAGAATAGGCTAACGTTAGAATAGGCTAACGTTAAGCCACTTTTGCATAGAACGAAAAAGTATTTGTTTATACCGTTTTCAAAGCTCCGTTTTTGTTTTTTTTTTAATAGCTTGTTAAACTAATTCGAAAAAAGTGAACTAAAAGTTCCAGAGTGGTAGTAAGAATACCCTGCAGATTATCACAAAAGCAAAATTAGATCGATATCTCTAACGGCTTAGCCGTACCTGAGACTTAAAGTCAAAAGATTTCGACAAAAACCTAATTATACCCTTCACCACCATAGGTGGAAAGGGTATTATAAGTTTGTGCTGATGTATGTAACGCATGGAAATATTTGTCTTAGACCCACCTTTTAGTATACGAATAGGCTTAGAATCACTTTCTGAGTCGATTTAGCGATGTCCGTCCGTCCGTCCGGCTGGCTGGACCCCCATGTAAACCTTGTAATCAAACTACAGGTCGCAATTCTAAAGATAATTTGATGAAATTTGGCACAGATAATTTTTTGATAATGGGACCATGGCTATTGAAATTCGTCAAAATCGGTCCATTATTTATGGTACCTCCCATAGGTCCCATTTCCCGGAATTGATATATTGGCCACAAATATCAATATTTTTTCATGAAATTTACAACAAATACTGCTTATGTCAACTTAAATCACTGTACCAAATTTCGTTAATCGGTCCACATTTGACCATAGCTCCCATACAAACTTTTCTTTAAAAACGCACTAAATGAGACAAAAATCACTAAAAAGCTCGTAAATCTGAAGATAATGGGAATCTTAAGTTTATTTTTTACATACATAATTTTTGTAACAACTTTGCTAAATTTCGAGATAATCGGTCCACATTTGACCCTAGCTCTCATATAAGTCCAAATGTCGGAAGCAGCTTAAATATAAAAGTTTTGAGAAAATGTTTATATGATGGCAAAATTTAGCAAATATTTGTCTTTATACAGAAAAAATAACACTTTTGACCTTAGTGGTGAAGGGTATCGTATTGTCGGGCTTGACCGACTATAGCACTTTCTTACTTGTTTTTATCAAAGTTATAAAAAAGCCCGTGAATTGTTATATATGAGCAGTTTTTATAAGAAACACTGAAATTATTATTGCTTTAATGGATAGAAATATATATTAGAAATTTGTTTAAAATCAGATGTCGTTAACCCTTTTATTACCAGGGTCAAAAGTAAGGTTTTTCAAATATTTTTTTTTTTCAAAACATGCTCCAAATTACATGTTTTCATTGTTATATTTCATTGGAAATTCCAACAATCGTTCAAAAGCACCTTTAATTACATTTTTATAAAATTTAACCCTTGCATACCCATGGGCTCTAAATAATTCCCACACTTAGCACATGGGTACGCAGGGGTTAGTTTGTATAAAAATGTAATTAAATGCGCCTTCAAACGATTTTTTTTAATTTCCATTGAAATATAACAATAAAAACATATAATTTAGAATATAGAATATTAGAGTTTGGATATAGGGTGGGTGTGCTTAGTAAGCACATTATGCCATATAAGCCCTAGAAATTGATCTGTTTAAAGATTCACGAAGATTGGACAAAAATAGAAACTTTTTACATTTAATTAGATTTTTTAAACTATTTACTCTTTATATCTGAGAAAGTCTTTAAATTTGTAAAGAAATTTCCTAAATATTTAGCTTATTTCAACATTCTGGCAGATTTTCTCCAAAAAAAATTTTGTTGACTAACATTTTAAAAAATTTTCAGAACCCATTAGCAGTACCGTGCCTAGAGTCAATTCATTGGCAAAATTTGATATGAAATCATTTCCATCAAAATCCACATTCTCTTTGTTGTGTCCCGCTCAAGGGTATCCAGTGCCATTTTTTAGGTAATTTTATTTTCTTTAGATTATTACAGTTTTTACAAAATTTTTTGCAAACTAACAAAATATTTTGTTAAACTAACGAAGGTTTTTCATATATCTTCAATTAATGAAAATTTCGTTAGAGTAACGAGGACAAAAAAAAAAAAACAAACTAGTTCTAGGAGTCCTTTAATAGGCCAATTGTAAGGTCCTCATCTGCCATAAGAAAGCGTATATTGTTGTGTTTGGAAATTGATCATACCAACACAAACCTCGACTCATGTGTAACAACTTTGCTGAAGATTATAGTCTGATCAAATGCACAGTTTACGATTTTATTAATTTTGAGTAGTTTTCAGCGGCGCCACCTGAAGTTGTTCATAACAACTAAGAAACTTTCGTCTGCTTATGCGTAACAACTTTGCTTATGATTATAGCATGATCAAATGCACAGTTTACGATTTAATTCACTGTGAGAAATTTTCTGTTGCTCCACCTGTCGGACTTTGCTCATTCCAATTCATTGACCTTCGTCGGTTTATACGCAACAACTTTGCTGAAGATTATAACATGATTAAATGTACAGCTTACGATTAAATTGACTTTCTAGTAAATTTCAGTCGCACCACCTGTCGAAATTTCTTCCTACCAATTAAGAAACCTTCGTCGGCTCATGTGCAACAACTTTGCTAAAGATTGTAGCATGATTAAATGTACAGCTAACGATTAAATTGACTTTGAGTAAGTTTCAGTGGCGCCACATGTCGGAAATTATTCACACCAACTAAAAAGCCTTCGCCGGCTCATGCGCTTCAACTTTGCTAAAGATCATAGCATGATCAAATGTATAGTTTACGATTTAATTCATTTTTAGTAATTTTCAGTGGCGCCATCTGTCGGAAATTAGTCTTATCAACTTAAAAACCTTCGCTGGCTTATCCGCAACATCTTCGCTAAAGAGCATAACATGATCAAATCCACTGTTTACTATTCTATAAAGAACATACATACAGACAAACATTCATTTGTTTAAAAGGTATAACATTACTAATTTTTTCCCCTTTTGAACCCCTAATTTCAAAAAGTTACATATGCATATTTGGTAATTCTTTGGTACCAATTGAATTCGGTACATTTTATTAAAACGCAGTTAACATAATGTTCCTATTCATATTACCTTTTGAGATGTTATATTATCATTTTGCCCCTTTTTTACCCATTCTGGCCCCAAAATAAAAAAGTACCAAATACATGTTTAATATTTCTTTCACATCTGTTGATTGCAGTACAAAGTTTTTTCTATATTCTTTAGTTTAAAATATAAGAGTGGGTTTAAAAGGTACAAAAAAAACTATTTTCACCCTTTTTTACCCCCCATCCGACATAGTTTCAAAAAAGTACCAAACACCTATCCGCTTATTTTTATAGCTGTTTAAAACGTAATTTTTATTTTGTTTCTATACCTATTACTTAAGGAGATATAGCGTTTTCGATTTCTTCCCCTTTTTACCCTCTAGAGGCAAAGGTTTCAAAAGCTCCTGCTTCTTCGACCTATACATCAAAAAAGATACCCACTGTCCAAATTTTATCAAAATCGTTAGAGCTCGTTTAAGAATATTATATATATTATTTTCCAGAAATGTTTCCTGTGCAAATATAAATTTATGTACCCAAATTCATTAGCGCTATCGGCGCATATTTCAGAATAGCTTGCATTAAAGTTCTACTTTAGGAACAACTTAAATTTTCCGAAAAACACGAGAACGCTCATAACCTAAAACCAAAGGCTTTGCACAGATATGTTTTGTAAAGCCACAAATTTTGCTAAATTTTTTAATAAATGATCCGCAATTGGATCTGAAAATGATTTTGTAAAACTATAAAACTTTTTGCAAAATTTTTGGATAAATAGGCCACAGTTGCCGCTTCATTCTATATAAGACCAAATTTAGGAAAATACTAAAATCTCAAGAAACGTTAGAAAAACAGAAACTTCCTAATTTTGTACAAAATGGCCCACATTTGACCTCAGTAATGTCATAAAATCGAGCATGACTGTAATTTTTTTTTCGATATTTTTGCTGAATTTTGTTTAAATTCTTAAATATATATATTTTAATTGACATTGAGAAATATTTAATTGGTATTGAGAATTTTCAATTAAAACTGAGAAATTTTCAATTGAAATTGAGACTTTTCAATTGAAATTGAGAAATATTCAATTGAAATTGAGAATTTTCAGTTGAAAATGATAAATTTTCAATTGGAATTGAGAAATTTTCAATCGAAATTGAGAATTTTTAAATTTAAATTGAGAATTTTTCAATTGAAATTGAGAAAAACCCAATTGAAAATGAGGTTGAATTTTTTAAATGAAATTGAGAAATTTTGAATTGAAAATGAGAAATTTTCATTTGAAAATGAGAAATTTTCGATTGAAAGTGAGAAATTTTCGATAGAAATTGAGAATTTTAGAATTGAAATTGAGAAAATACTAATTTAAAATGAGGTTGAAATTTCATTTGGGGTTTTCTTAATTTCAATTATAAAATTCTCAATTTCAATTGAAAATTTTTCTCAATTTCCATTTAAAAATTCAACCTCATTTTCAATTGCGCTTTTCTCAATTTCAATTGAAAAATTCTCAATTTAAATTTAAAAATTCTCAAGTTCAATTGAAAATTTCTCATCTTCAATTGGGATTTTCTCAATTTTAATTCAAAAATTACCAATTTCAATTTATAATTTCTCATTTTCAATTGAAAATTTCTCATTTTGAATTAGGATTTTCTTAATTTTAATTAAAACTTTCTCATGTTTAATTGAAAATTCTCCATTTTAAGTGAAAGTTTCTCAATTTCAATTAAAAATTCTCAATTTTAATTGAAAATTTCTCACTTTCAATTGAAAATTCTCAATTTCAATTGAAAATTTCTCAAATGAAATTGAGAATATTCAATTGAAAATGGTGTAGTTTTAGGGAAATTCTAAAAAGTTTTCAGAAATAGTTTTATTCTGTCATCGTTTTTTTTAACCTGATCCGGGAAGGTCTAAATAGAATATATGACAAAATAATAAAATTAGAAATTTCAAACTTAGCGTTAATTTTCCTAAAACGCAAATTTTCCTAAAAACGTATTAAAAAAAACGTATTTTGGTAAAATAGGATCCGAACAGGGGAACTGTCATCCCCCTAACAATAATAAGTAATACGCTTAAACAAGTAAATCGATTTTGATAAAACTTGAAATGCAGAAAAAGTTGTACCCACAAGTTCCAATAGTCCATTTTAAAAACAGGTCCGTGGAAAAGTCTAAATAGAGCTTCCATTAGGACTGTATTTAGAATTCACTTTCAAAAACTAGAGTTTTTAGAAACTAAAAATACTGATTTCGTTTTCAGTAATCAGTACTTTTTACTGAATACTGATTTTCGTTTTCAGTAATCAGTACTTTTTACTGAATACTGATTTTTGTTTTCAGTAATCAGTAAAAAAAGAAAATACTGAAAAAGTACTGGTACTGAAAAATGCCCATCTATGAAAACAATAAACTAAAATTTCTATAGAGTTAAATAAAACCTAAATTTTTATAGAGTTTAGTTTGAAAAAACAAGATATGGCAACAACAGAGTAGGTTAATCTTCTACCCCATTCTCAAAATAACAAATCGTGTAATATCCTAGACAAGTTTGGACAAATTAAGAAGAATAGTAGAGGGCGACTCTATCTTTGCTACTTAATAATTATATGAATATTTGAGTATATATCTTCTGAATTATTGAAAATTTCGTAAAGCGGTTAATGCCGGGTCTATACGTATTTAGTTTTCATTTTACCCCATATTCTGGCAGTTTTCTTTATTTTCTAATATTTTTTTCAATAATACCTAACAAAATATATAACTCTTCTTAGAGCCCGTTTCTAGTACTGCTCCCAAAGTGCCACCAGTAAGTGCCAGACCCTTAAGTATAAAGCACAATACAAGTGTTTCCATATTATGTCCAGCTCAGGGTTACCCAGCACCAATTTTTCGGTAAGATTTGGAAAAAAAAATAAAGGCAGTTTTCAATAAATATTTAAATTATTTAAAATACAAAGTATGTTTCAATAAGGGTATTCACTATGTACAGAAAATTTGAAAAAAACAAAAGTACTCGATAAAGTACTCGTATCAAAGTTCTATTGCATAAATGACTCTTTCGCACTTTAACACTTTGACATTGTGAATACTTTTAGTATTTTAGTTTTACCCCCAAATTCACAAAACAATTATAAAATTATCAAAGGCTTATTGTAGGAATTTTGGATTTAAAATTTAAGTTATAAGCTTGTCGTAGTCTTATTTTTCGATTATAAATAAGGGGTTTTATTTATAAAAATGAATTTTGTTTGTATTTTTTAATAATTTAGAACCCATTTCGAGTACTCCCCCCAAAATAAATGCCTTAACCTACAAGCCCAATGTTGCGGACTTGCATGAAAACTTAGCGATATTATGTCCAGCTCAGGGTTATCCAGCGCCAAATTTTAGGTAGGATTAAAGTTTAAAACTCTAGTGTTAAGAACTCAAATATTCGGGCAGTTTTCAAGAAATATTTTATATTTTAATAAAAAAAAATTGATTTATTCGAAATTTCAAGAAATATATTTAAGATATTTTTAAATAATTTTGGAATATTATTAAATTTGTTTTTATATAGAACCGGTTTCGAGCACGGCACCCCGTATACCCTCGATAATGAGTAAACCTTTTGAATTGAAACAAAAATCGGATATATCATTATTGTGTCCAGCTCAGGGTTATCCAGCTCCGCTTTTTAGGTAATATTAGCTAAAGATGGGATTTTTGACACCACTAAAGCCAAATTTGCAGGGACCGAATTTATGATATAGGGCTCCAATTCATCTAACTCATTTTTTTTTTTGGATCGGCTTTAGTTTTCGAGATATATATTTTTTTAAGTTACTTAGTTACACGATTTTGAGTAACATAACTGAGGAAAAGTTTAACCTATTTAGTTAAAAGAAAAAAACAAAATTAAGCTACAATACTACCTTCAAGCTGCCCTAACATAATATTTACTCCGCCCAGTAGTTTTGGAGATATAGCCGAATATATGTCGAAAAAAATATTATTTAAATTTTTTCTTTTGTTTTTCAAAAATTCATAAAAAATAGAGATAATAATAAAAGTTCCAATATTTTTCTATAACCATATAGGCAAATATATACTGCATAAAAAGAAATATTTCTTGTTAATATGGACCTAATAGTTTTGATTTTATTATTAATTTTGTGAAACGTGTTGTTTTACAAAAATGTAAATGTAAAAATGATATAGAGTTACCTTATTTTGCCTAAAACGAACATGGATTTCAACAAGATATAACTTGCTATATTCCTAACATATTTCCCTATATTACTGAAAGAAAATATTGAAAATTTTGTTGTCTTTTCCATTTTTTTTTTGAATTTTTGAAAAATAAAAAAAAATGTATAAAAAAAATTGTTCATCTAAAATTGAGCGGTATCTCCGAAACTACTTTATAGAATCGAAATAGTGTTAATTCAAAATAAAGGTAATATTGTAGCCGAATTGCGATTTTATATTTTTCCTAAATGAAACGAACCGTTTATAAGTTACGTTACAATAAATCGGGTAACTTCGTCGTTTTCGTAAAAAATTAATATCTCGAAAACTAGAAACGATACAAAAATGTGAATTAGAGGCACTGAAGCCCAAAACTAGATGATTACAAACTGACTTAGAAATTTAAGGTACCAAAAAATTTTGTGTTTTGAAAACTTTATATACAATAGAATAAAATGTAGAAGATTTTTAGGACCCGGCGGGTATATCAGAGTCTATAATTTCCAACTGGGTTATAAAACGACTACCAACTGGTTTTATTTTTAAACATTTTTTTTTTTACTAGAAACCAACATTCAGAAGTTTTCTCTCATATAATAGTTTCAAATAATTTCCAATTTTTTTAAAACCTGAAATTTCCTTTAGAACCCATTTCAAGCAGTGCCCCCAAAACTCCAGCTCTGCAGCAAAAACCTCTGGAGCTTAAACAAAAAGAAGATATTTCATTACTTTGTCCAGCTCAGGGTTTTCCAGCCCCGTTAACTAGGTAAACAAATCTAAAAAAACTTTGAAAGCTCTCTAACGTAACAAGCAGTTTTCAATAAATTTTATTTGAAATCATTTAAAATACAAAAAAATATTAAGTAGCTCAAAATTTTTATAGAACCCGTGGGTGGCAAAGCACCCACTTTGTTGTCTCATGACATAAAACGTTCTTGGATTGAGCGTCAACAAGCCCATGATATGGCTTTATTTTGTCCAGCTCAAGCTTATCCAGTGCCAGTATTCAGGTGGTTATTTAGAATTAAATTTAATTTAGAATAAAATTATAGCTAAAAATTTATTCAAAATTATTTTTTAGGTCTACATTTTTATTATTGGTATTTACAAAGTTAAGAACTTCAGCTAATACATCTTAAGCTCTATATCTCATTTATTAGGCAGAAAATGCTACCTTGTGAATACCCTTAATGAATTATATTTTCTTTATTGCACCTTGTCTGGTGACGTTAAATGGTCCGGCATTGAACGCAAAGCAGGCGTTAGTTTTGCCATTCTCTGTCCAGCTCAGGCATATCCAGTGCCAATGTTTAGGTAGTTCAACAAATTATTTTGTTTTGCTTAATACTCTAAGTTATCTTTTAGTTTAACAAATAAAAGTTTAATTAGATACCCTACAAGAAATGAATGACCGAAACTAACACATAGGCAATTTTTTTTACTAATATCTTTAAACAATTTTTGTATGGAAGAGTGAAACAACTGCAGATATCTGCAATTATTTCGCTCTTACATATGTAAGAATATATTTTGACAACGCGTAAATTGTATATCAAAATTTTATTGTCGTCGAAATTATTTTAATAAAAATAAAATACAATTATTGTTTATATTTAATTATCAAACATTTCAAGGGAAACGGTTTAATAATCGGTGGAACTTATGGGGCAGTAACTTTACGTTTTATTACAGGCTTTCGGGAAATATTTATCAAAATTCTCTAGTAAGCAAAGTGCTCAACCAGAACAGGAAAAATTTACAGAATATCTTGTTAAAAAAGATAAGTTTTCAAAAATAGATTATAATTCTAAATTTAATTTTCGTATTCCAGTTTATGCAAAATTATCATGAAGTGCTGTGTCAAATAAGAAAGTGCCACCTATAACTATTCCTATGAATTGGATTTGTATCAAATAGTTTCTTTAATATTTATCTAAACGATAAATGTTTTTAAATATAATACAATAAATAAATTAAAATTTGGACAGGTAAATGAATTTTCTTTTGTTGTTTTCTGGCTAGACAATTGGGGCCGATATATACATCAAGACTGACTAGTCACCTGTGACCGATATTTACATCAAGAGTGACTAGTCACCTGTGATCGATATATACATCACCATTGATAAGTAAAAAGTATTAGAGTGAACGGTTCGGATATACATATCTGGAGCCCGAACAATACATGTGTAAGAAAGAGATGCAAAATCACATGTATACAAAAGTTTCGGTCAGCTTTTTCATATTTGCCTTAATAAAATGATAGAAACTGCTGATTGATATAGCAGTCAACGTTACCAGTCAGTTGATCGGTCAAATGACTGGCCATGTTCTTGTAGGGTAGTTGTAGCTAAAAGAAGATAATGAGATCATAAAAAGTTTATTTGAGCTTTTTATACAAGATTTTGAAAAATTCTACGCATATTTTGTATTGGTTTAAATAATTTATTAAAACAAAATGATTCCTTGATAATATCCTATTGAAACTTATTCTTGGTCTATTAATTAGATATTATAAGAATTATTTCCGTTAAGAGGTTGTGGGTTCGTTTCCGGGCTCAGGTTCATATCATAAATTTTAATTTTAATTTTTAATAATTTTTATGATTTTTAAATTAGATTAATAATTTTTAGGAATACTGAAACAACTATGTGACACCTAGCAGTGTGGAATGCTGCATTTTCTGTCCCGCTACGGACTTCATCATCACACTGTGTCACCAACTGTTAGATGCCGGTAGTTAAGATCATCTATTTAACTGAATTCTTAAGCGAAATGGAAAACGAGAATTATGTTAACAATCATTTATATTTCACCTATGCTTTGAATAGCTTTAATTTTGCAAAAACTGAAAATTTGACTATTTTTTTCGATTTAAACGCTATTTTCAGATTTGGGGCCTATGCACTACGTGTTAACGTTGTCCAATTCGACTAAAATTTTGTGGGTGGAAGTTTCTCACCAAATCTCACAATAATCCGACATGCACCCCTTCAAATTCGAAAATTGATTTTTTTTCATACATTTGAAAACCCGCTATAATGCGTATATCAAGCAAAAAACTAAAATTTTACGAAAATGAGCGAATTCACTAAATTGTGAATAAATTCGAAAAAAATCAATCGGTTTTTATGGTCGATATCTCATTGTGTTGCTATTATATGTCGCTATGCGATAAAATAATAAATCTGGAAGTTTATTGCCGTTTTCGATTTTTCATGATTTTTTTAAAACGAAAATTTTTGCCATTTTTACGTAAAAAATATATTTTTTTCTTAAGCTTTTTATTATAACTCCGATACTATTGATCCGATTGAAACGCGATATATAAACGAATTAAAGGCTATGTAAATCTTAATTTTTCTGATTTTATTTTATTAATATCGGACTAGTAGTTTTTGAGTTATCATTAATTATTTGAAGAAACGTCTAAAAAAAATTGCAATTTAAAAAAAAAAATTTTTTTTAAAAAATCTTGCCATAGAATTTACAAATTTTACCATTTTTGTACAAAGGTAGTCATGATACATCAAAATTGTATAGTGGTTTTAAGAGCACATGAAAATTTTTTTTATTTTGTTGTGCTGTGATTTTTAAATTAGATTAATAAGTTTTAGGAATACTGAAAAAACTATGTGACACTTAGCAGTGTGGAATGCTGCATTTTCTGTCCCGCTACGCTCATCATCACACTGTGTCACCAACTGTTAGATGCCGGTAGTTAAGATCATCTATTTAATTGAATTCTTAAGAGAAATGGAAAACGAGAATTATGTTAACACTCATTTTTATTTCACCTATGACCATAGCTTTCTTTCAGAAAAGCTATTTTTGTTGATCCTTCACACGTCTCATTTCTTCACTTAAAGTTGGTATAAATGGGAAACCCATTGACTTAAAATATCAGGTGGTTCGCCGAGAAAAGTACTCACATAATAATTACTTAAATGGCCTATAGTTACAACCTGTTTAAGTCAAAGGCCGGGCATATTTTAGAATTCCATGCGCCTCTCCATCTTGAGCGCATATTCTCCAATATCGTATGTCAAGTTTTGAAAGATTTTCTTTAACTTAGTCTTTCTATTGAAATTTTGGACGCCCTCTTCGAGTTCCCTCAGAATCATTATCGAATACTTTTCTTGCCGGAATATTTTCATCCATTCGCACAACATGTCCTAGCTTTATGCGTTTCTCTATGCCAACGTCAGCGTATAACTCATACAGCTCATGATGAAATCGATGTCGATATTCATTATTGACGCTGATTGGTCCAAGGTAAACAAATTCTGCTTGTGAAAACCGCCTTTATTTTGGATTCATTGACAACAAGACCCACATTCATTGATCCCTTCTCAATACTTGAAAAGACGACAGTTACTTCGCGCAACCATGATATGAATGTCGTCGGCAAACGCGAGTAGCATGTGATTTCTGTTGAAAATTGTTCCAGTTGTGTTGACTGCTGCATCCTAAGACGATATTAAAGATATCGCATGATAAACAATCGCCTTGCCTTTTTCCAAGTTTAGTTACGAAGGAATCCGATGGGCTCTTACCTATTTTTACAGGTGATGTTGTATTGTTAACTTTCACCCTGCATAACTTTATTAGCTTCGTAGGAATGCCGAACTCAGACTTTACTTCAAAGACCTTCTTTCGCATCGGGCCGTGAAAAGATGCTTTGTAGTCGACGAAGAGATGATATGTGTCTATTTGTTTTTTTTTAGTCTTCTCCAGGATTGGGCGTAGGGTGAAGATCTGGTCAGTCAAAGATCTAAAGCCACATTCTTCTTCTTCTGTTTTACTTGACTCCCAGTGGAGCATACGGCCTCTTGGTTTCATTCATCATAATGTTTTTGCTTAGATTAGGCACCTCCAAAATCCTTGTGCCAGCTGCCGTAGCAGGGGGATTTCCCGCATGATTACCCCTTGGAGTAAAATATTCTGTAGTGTTGTTTCTTTCCATGCTTAAAACATAGTAAGAGCTATGTCGACGGGTGATGGCGCCAAAGACACGAGTCACGTTTGTATAGAGAGCCTCACGATCCGAGACAGACGCCCGCTTGCAGCCGCAACTAACATGTTGAACAGACGCTGTTTTTTCGTACTTTATATGTATAATTCCCCGACAACATACCAATTGGAACAAGGGGTACTTCTCTCAGATAATAAGCTGCGTCCGAATCTATTTTTAGACTCATTGAAAGGGACATACGTTTTAAAGACAGCTCCAAAGGGCAAATGCATTAGTTAGATAAGTTTTATATAGCCTAATACTCAATAACCAGTGGCTAGCTGAGTTATGAGGTGAACCGGCGCTTTTTTTTTAATTTATTTTTTTTAAGTGGATCTGGCTGGGGATCGAACTTGGGATCTCTGGATGCTAGGCGGATGACTAATCTACTATACCACGGCAGTTTTCGTACTCTACCAAGTACAATTATGTTAGACCCTTAGACCAAATACATTGGAATGGCTCTAAGGTAACTCCCTCTTATATTAGCCCTGACCTAGAATCCCACACGGGTTCTTTAACACATCTTCAACTATGTTTCTCAGGTTACCAGGATGTACCATGAGGAGGTTAGAGTAGGAATTGTATACAGTTATTACCTTGTAGCTGGAGATGCCAGGTAACAACTGCATCCCATTACATGAGTAATAACCCACATTGGTAGGTCCTAATTATTTCGTTAACTTTGGGCTTTAGCCTTTCACACAGTATGGTTGATAGAATCTTATATACAACTGATAGAGGGATAACCTCTTTAATTTACACTTACAATTTTAGCTTCTTTTCTGCACACTGGACAAAGTGCACTGAGATTTCAATCATCAGGCATGCGCTCTTCCGACCATATCGTTTCTATAAGTATGCCTACGCCTTATCAACTCATCACCTCCGGCCTCAGCAAGCTCTGCTAGAAAAACATCGGCACCCGCAGCTTTGTTATTTTTTACTCTAGTTATTGCAATTTTAACATGATTCTGGTGGTGGACATGTAACGCCTTTATCATTGATTTGTTCAGGTCATCTTGATCGCTTCCATTTGATACCAACAATTTGCACGCTTTCTGTATCTGTCACCAGGTTTTCTTTTATCGTATATTGGTGTGCGTAAAATATGGGAAGAAGAAGCTCTATCAACTTCCTGGAATGAAGGTATACTAGTCAAAATACCAAAAAAGGGTGACCCCAAAGACTTCTTCCTAGTCTAGTAATTTTTAATAGAACATCTGACGCAGTTTCTGAAACACTCCGCGAAAATCAGTTTGGGTTCCGAGAGAATAGATCTTGTGTTGATCTAATCAACACAGTAAGAATAGTACTGGAGTAATGTAATGAATTCCGCTCCCCCATTTACCTAGCGTTTATCGACTTTATGAAGGTCTTCGACAGTGTCAAAAGGAGCTATCTAAGGAGAATTCTAGAGAACCGTAAATTGCCAAAAAAAAAAAAAAAAAAAATTCTGAACTAAATTTAAATGCAGGGTTCTACTATTATCCTTGACTCCCAGTGGAGCATAGGGCCTCAACCATCCTTTTATATCGAACTCTATTGCGAGATGTTGGTCATACATCATTCCATGAATAGTTTACTGCTTGTAACTCCGCTTCAATTGAACTTCTCCATGTTCTAGCAGGTGCACCAACACGACGGTCGTTCCTTGTGGATCTTCATTTCTTATGCAATTTGGCCACCATATATTAAGGATTTGCCGCAAGCATTTGTTTGCAAAGGTTTGTAGGCGCTTATCGATGGCATTTGTGCGTTTCCAAGTTTCGCAGCCGTAATACAAGATGGACTTGACATTCGAGTTATATATTCGTAACTTAGTTGTTTTTTATATTTGCCGAGATTTCCAAATAGCTCGGAGAATGCCGAATGCAGATTTTGCCTTATTAATACGCGATTCAATATCCTCGTCGGCGCCTCCTTTTGTAGATACCAAACTACCAACTATAGGCACCTACACATCCAATAACCTCGTTATCCACTTTGGATGTGTAGGTACCTCAGGCGTGTTTTCAACTTGGCTGCAACAACATAATGGTCGGAGTCCATATGGATCCCCGAATAAAGTTTATCAATGGGCAAATATTACAATAATCCACTTTATTAAAACGATACCTGATTACCATTATTTAAACTTTTTGAATAGTATATCTATTTAATAATTCTACACCATTTAGGCGTTAATGTTTTATATACTCATTTGTAAAACACCTCCATTATAGTTTTCATTGTATCCACAACAAATTTTACAACCAATAAATTATAGATCGAACAACATTTAATGTGAATTTCCATAGTATTTTTTTAATATCATACAAATCTACTCCATAAAAGACAGACATTTCCATTCATTCAGTTGATAACTTAAATTTCCTACGCAAACTCTACAAATTGTTATAGTAAAATGTCGCTTTAAAGAAAAAAATAAAAATATTTATATAAAACAAATCAAATATTTAATGGGTAGAATGAATAGGTACACACTAAAAGTACGACGACTTTTGCTAAATAAGAGCCAGTCAGATAGACAGACAGACGGACAAGCAAACAATTCATAAAATCACGTTTTATGACAGCTCACTCCATCTAGTGGTCTAGACCGGTAAACTAAAGGCGAATGAAATAAAATGAAGGAATACAAAAAGCAAAATAAGAAACAAAATAACTGCAAATAAAGCAAAGCAAATAAATGGTTTAGGTGGCCCCCTCTCACACATTTTTACCCGCATTCGCATTTGTTTGGGGGATAAAAGCCCCCATCAACAACTCTAACCAGTTACCCGGTATTGTTTTTGTTGTGCCAATTTATGAAGTAAACAAACTCAGAAGAATAACACAAAAAGGAAATATAAAATAGCGGTTCTATTTTTAAACAGCTGTTTTTTCAAGACATAGCCATCTCTTTCTTTTCAACTCTAGCCATTTCATTCACTCCTTGTTTTAAGGCGCATGATCTAGATGAGATAATTTCCCAAAACAATTACCCCTTAAAAAAGAGATTAACAAAACTTGTTGCTCTTTTCAAAGAAGAAAACAAAAATTTGTTTTTGTTTAGAAAAGAGCGAGCAAAACAGACAAGGAAAATTAACCTAAAAATTGCTCTCTCTAATTCAGCTCTGTTCGAAAAGAGTGTTAAACTCGTTTTTAAATCATTTTATGAATGAATTACTTTGTGTGGCACGTTTTTGGGTCATGTTTACCCAAGATTTTACTCGTTTAATAACCTGATGAGATATGCCGGTAACGTGATATTTCTACTCATGAAAGTGCTGTTAAAGGGTGGGTGTCTGTATGTCTGTCACGTTGGGTTGATGTCTTGGCTGGGTGGTGTTAATTTTATTTTCTGTCATTCTCTTTTTTATCGTTTATTGTTTTTATTAACAATATAAACTTCCTCGCCGAGTCAGTCGGGGACTTGTTGCATTAATAAACTTTTTTGTGTGATATTTTTTTTATTATTTGTTCTTGAAATCAAGGTTATAGCATTTTTTGTTTCATTCACACTTGACCTTATGCCTGATTAACATTGACCTTTGACCTTAAGTTGAAAGGTTAAGGTTGAAATATTTAAAGAGTTCAATAACTTTTAAAAGAATTTCGAAGTGCTTTTAATAAATAAGGAAAATATTTTTTTAATAATTAGTTCTCAGCAAAATTCAGGCAGTTTTTCTTTTTATCATGTATATTAGGGTGCAACTTATCTTACGAAAGTGCGAAATTGAACCGTAACTCTCACTAGAAATGTTCTATGTAACATAAAAACAAGCTGTGCATTTTATATTTCAAAATTGCATAAGGGGAGCACGTGCCGCATCCGTCCACAAGGTCAGGTTAGGTAATAAAGAAGGTGTCAAGCGACACCTTCATTTGGAGACCCCAGGGGTCCATTGTGATCCTTTACTAGAAGAGGAGAAAGAAAACGATTGAAGATAGAGGAAGAGAAAAGATAATAGAAAAGTGTAGAGGGAGAAGGAGAACACCCTATCTAGGCCAGTTGAGACCAGTAGTGAACCATACAATATCATGCAAACTGCACTGTTGCAGATCCTGAAGTTCAGCAAAGAATCTGCTGCCTAGATGTTGAGTCTTTGATTTTGCAGACAGTGACAGAGAATGTGTTCTACCGACTCGGACGAATCCTCATCTAGACATAGTCTGCAGAGGTCCGGAGTGCTACTATACCAACTATGTAACCTCGAATTTAGGGCAAAGTGGCCCGTAAGGAACCCTATACATCTTCTAAAGCTTGACCTATTCAGACCTAATAGAATTTTGGTTCCATTAATGTCCGGTTTATGCCATTAAGGCCATTAAGAGCTCTAGATGTCCCCATGTCCTTGTGGTTTCTTTGCTTATCCAAGACTTAATGCCCAGATCAAAATGACAGATAGGTGGAGCCATATCTGTCACTTTTTGACTTAAGTCTTGGCTCGAGCTTAGTCTAGCGAGTTCGTCGGCAACTTCGTTGCCAACAATGTCGTAATGATCCGGAACCCAGCTCAATCTAATCCTGTAACTGAGAAATGGGTCAAGAAGAGCTATCCTACATTTTCTAACTGGTTTAGAGGTAATACTATATCCTTGCAGTGCTTTGAGCTCGTCCTGGCTATCAACGTATATTGTCACCTCACTATTTACAGCTATAAGACCCTGAATGAGCTTTGTAGCCTTCCAAATGGCCAAAAACTCTGCCTGGAAGACAATGCACTCGTCCGCGAGTCTAAAGGATTTCCTAACATTTTGATCCATCAGGAAAACACCAGATCCAGTACCGCAATCCATCTTAAAACCATCCGTGAAAATCGAAATGCCTAGAAAAAGTGCTGTTTGCCCCTTCCAGTCGTATCTATCAGGGATTACGATTTCTGGTGCTGATCTAAACAGTAGCACCTTGACTAAATAGTCAGATCGTGGTAAACCTGACTCCAAGCCCAAGTAGCCGGTTAAACTCAGAATACTAAGTATACCCGACTCGTACAGCCTTACTAGACTTCTCATTGCCATTCCCTTTATGAAAATATTAAGAGGGTACAATGATATCTAGGGCTGCTTGAACCCTGGCCCTAAGTCGGTGTCACTTTGACATCGATATCTACGTCAGAATCCAGCGAGATCTCTACTGCATATCGCTTGATAGCCGTGAAGCCGGTAGAGCCAGGCTGTTCCTTCTGGGTTTCTCCGACCAGCAGATCCCTATATCCTAAAAGAGATCCCGACTGAGATCGGCCGGAATTTGACATTACAGTTTCCTCAAATTCCGAATCCGACTCAAGCTCCCGTGGTATGAGAGGAGTCCAGATCGTCCAATAACCCCACATCTCTTCCAAGTCCGTCAGTAAAAGTCTTTCCAAAAAAAAAGTGAGGTCGATATCTTTAACCGTTTCTGCGATTTGAAATCGTAAAATCTCGCGAAAATGTGAATTTTTTTTAAATAATTTGAGTATATGCTTGTCAAATTGTACCAATGTTCAGCATTTAAAAAAGTAACATTGAATATTCTCCCCTAGACTATATAGAATGTACACGGCATTGTTTTTTTTTTAATGTGAAGAGTTTAACCCTCTCTTCACCGGGGTCAAAAGTCAGAATTTTGAGTTTTTTTTTCATTTTCTATGGGAAATTGACAGAATATTAAGAATTTATTGCCAAATTTTGTTCCAAATGCAAAAATATATTAATTTTTATTAACATTAAGACTTTTGATTAAAAATTATATATTAACCCTAAAGCGACATGGAGACTATACTCAAATTATTACAAAAAATTCAAAATTTTCGCGAAATTTTACGTTTTCAAATCACAGGTATTTTATTCCCCCATTTGTTCGCTTTATGATATCGGAAAGCAAATTCATTATTTCTAATATTTGTTAAACAAAATTTTCAAAAAATTAAAAAATGGTTTTTGAAACTGACCTGAGAAAAAAGTATAATTTTCTCATATGGAAAAAACAAAGTAAATTCGGTTTTATTTTAATAATACTCGACTATGTAGTACTTACAGGTCATAGAATTGTAGATAATGACATGCTTCGAAATTTATTTATCCTTAAGTAATTTTTTTGGCTGCTTATCATAAGGCGTATCGTCAAGGACACGAATTTTCGGGGCATAATTACAATAACTCCAAAACTGCTTCGTGGATTTTTAATTTTGATAACTTAAAATAAAGCTGCTTTAGTTATCTTTCGTATTCCATTCAATTTTTTTTAATAATTTTATTCGATGTGTTTAAAATTTGGGCAAAACCGAAAATACTTCCATTTTTTCCTATACAAAAACAGCTTAACACTTTGTGGAATGATGCGGCACCTGTTCCCCTTATGTAATTCTAAAAAATTATTGAACCGCATGTTTTTGTTTTACGTACAACATTTATAGGGAGAGTTACGGTTCAATTTTGCACTTTCGTAAAAAAAGGTGCACCCTAATATACAGATATATAAAAACATACATACCTACATTATTAATTTCTAGAACCCATTGGTGCCAAAGCTCCTACATTTTCTCTAGAATACACTTCAATTGAAGTTAAAAAAGCTCAAGGCTTAAGTTTTGCTCTTTTGTGTCAAGCTCAAGCCTATCCGGTACCCATTATAAGGTAAATAGTCTAAAATTTAACTATATATTTGGATTATTTTAAATTTCATATCAGGCAGTTTTCAAATCATTTGATATTTAAGCAACAAATCAGATAAAATTTTCTTTAAAAACTCCTTAACAGAACCTATGGGCTCAAAAAAGCCAGCCTTCCCCGGGGAAGTGCAGACATTTTCACATCATGCCGCCATTAATACAACTCTAGCGCTGACTTGTCAAGCTCAAGCATATCCGGTGCCATATTTTAGGTAAAACTTTGTTATATATGTATATAAAGATTTCAAATTCGATAGTAGAAAAAATTATTTTAAAAAGCTTTTGTAATCAGGATAAGTATTCAATGGATTACATGAAAAGAGAAGGGAAGTTAAAGGAATCCATTGCTGTAAATCCTAGCAAAACTTGTATGAAATATTTTCCTAGACTTTAAATAGTTTTATTTTATCAAAAGCTTTTACAAATTTCTAGGAATATGTCAGCTTTTAAAAGTTTTTGTAAAGTATGATTATGCAAAAGCTTTTCTTTAAAAGCTTGTATAAAAGTATTTGTATTATGTCTATTTGTAGCTTTATTGCCGAAAGCTTGTTTATGTGAGTTAAGAAATTCTTTTCTATGAAAGCTTTTCTTCTAATAAATTATATAAATAAGATTTGTTTTAAGAAGCTTTAAGATTTGTTTTTCAAAAGCTTCTTTTAGAGCAGAAGTAGTAAACGATTTTTCTGACAAAGTTTTTCATACAAAACTTATAAAAACTTTTTCTTCTTTCTATGTTTTTTTTTTATTTCCGAAAGCTTGTTTATGTGAATTTAAAAATGGTTTTCTATGAAAGCTTTTCTTCTAATAAATTATACACCTAGTTTTGTTTATAAAAGCTTTTAGAACAAAAGTAGCAAACGATTTGAGCTTTTCTTCCTTTTAAATTTTTTTTATAAACCATTTTTAAATTTCTTTGAAAGCTTTTACAGATTGATTATGATTTCACTATAAGACTTCTATTAGAGTAATATATAAAAGCTTTTTTCATAAAAGCTTTTTTTAAAACCAAAAAAATGATTTTTACCAAAACTTTTAGATACTTTTTTTCTTTTCAGTAAAAGCTTATGAATAGCTTATAGGTAGTTAGTTAGTTTAAAAAACAGAGTTTTTTTATAAAAAGCTTTGGATGCAAGTTTATATAAAGCGAGTGCCAGGATCTTTAATAAAGCTTCGTTTTATGAAAGCTTTTAGCATATATGTATATTTTAAACCGCATTAGTTCTACCTAAAGTTTTGGAGCTTTTTTCCAACAAAGCTTCTTTTGATAGAAGCCTGATTTTTGAATAAACAGCTCTTGTAAAGCTCCTTTAAACTATTAAAGCTTTTTATTTATTTTTTATTTTTTTGACTTTAAAACGTTTTTTAAAAAATAGAGAGTTAACGTTGGTTTAAAAAATAGAGTTTTTTTTTATAAAAAGCTTCTGAAGCAAATTTATATTAAGCGAATAGTAGGATCATTAATAAAGCTACTTTTCACGAAAGCTTTTAGCATATATGTATATTTTAAACCGCATTAGTTCTACCTAAAGTTCTGAAGCTTTTTTAATAGAAGCCTGATTTTTAAATAAAAAGCTCTTGTAAAGCTCCTTTAAATTATTAAAGCTTTTAAAAATCTTACTCTAATAATGAGTTCCCAACATTAAGGCACATGTTTTCAAAATATTATCTTTCTTATTAACAATTTATTGTACTTTATATACTTACATAAATTTAGAACCCATGGGATCCAAAAAGCCCGCTTTTCCTGGTGGCGTTAAAACATTTTCCTATGATACAGCTCTGAATACCACCTTAGCATTAACCTGTCAAGCTCAAGCCTATCCGGTGCCGTTTTTTAGGTAACAAATTTCTTACGAAACTATTAAAGTTCTTTAAAGTATTAAGCTCTTCATTCAGGCGTTTTTGAAAACTTAAAAGGAAAATTTGTTTAATATTTGATTATATACTTTATTTTTCAGAACCTTTGGGCTTTAAAGCTCCCTCCTTTCCCAGTATAGCTTCTAGATTTACTGCTTTTGTGACTAGAAATAAAACGATTGCCTTAACTTGTGAAGCTCAAGCTTATCCGGTGCCATTTTTTAGGTATAACGAATATTTTTAAGCTTTAGAAATAAAACGATTGCCTTAACTTGTGAAGCTCAAGATTATCCGGTGCCATTTTTTAGGTATAACGAATATTTTAAAAAGCTTTTATAAGCTTAAAAGCTTTATAATAAAAAATATTTCAATAAATTATTTCACTGTATTATTTTATTTTAATACCAACATTCAGTCAGATTTTCTTTAAATTGTTATAAATTACAAAAGCGTATCTAACCCTTATGATTCCTTTCAGAACCTTTGGGCTCTAAAGCTCCCTCATTTCCTAGTGTAGCTTCAACATTTACCATTTTCGTAGCAAGAAATGATATAATAGCTCTAACTTGTGAAGCTCAGGCTTATCCTGTGCCATATTTTAGGTAAAACATAATAATTGTAGATTTCTAGCATAAAAGCTTAAAGCTTTTTTAAAAGCTTTTAAGTATAAAAACTGGTTTGACAATTTTTTTTTAATTCTTTAATTATTTTGGGTCTACTTAGCAGCTGGTTCTGTAACATATAGTCATAGTCATGTCTTAAAATAATTATTTTTATCTTTTAGAACCTGTGGGCGCTAAAGCTCCTACATTTTCTAGTGATTCCAAAGTTAGCATGTTTGTGCGTACCATTAACTCTAGTTTTGCTCTATTATGTCAAGCTCAAGCATTTCCGGTGCCTAGAATAAGGTATATTTAAAAATATTTAAATATTGCGTTTCGAACTTTTAGGGCAGTTTTCAAAAGCTTTTTTTAGAAATATTTGAAAAAACCCTTATTTTTATTAAAACGTTCTTTTTTTGTATAGAACCTGTTGGAGCTAAAGCACCTTCTTTTAACACGGATTCCAATGTATTTTCTTATGTGCGCAATATTGGCCAAAGCTTCGCCTTACTTTGTCAAGCTCAAGCTTTTCCAGTGCCTTTTATAAGGTAATAACTTTTATCTATAGGTTTACAGTTATTCAGGCAGTTTTTTTTTATAAAAATTGTGTTCCTTTTATTATTTTTAACCAAAATATTTAAAAATTTTTAATATTTTAGAGCCAGTAGGTGCTAAAGCTCCTACTTTCAATACCGTTTCCAAAATAAGTAGTTTATTGGGCAAAAGCTCCGGTGAAATTGTATTGCTATGTCAAGCTCAAGCTTTTCCGGTGCCATTTTTTAGGTAATTTTTTAATATTTCGTTGCAGTAAAAGTTTGTTATTGAAGACTTTTCGAAAAAAGTTTTTTAAAACTTTTTTAAAAGAATAACTAGTAAAGCTTTTTAGCTCCTTTATTAATTATATTCTTCCTTTGAAATATCTTGTAATGGATTTATCTAAATAGTAAAGCTTTTTTAAATAGTTCAACTTATTGCAAAAACTTTTCTATGAAAGCTTTAGAAAAGTATTTGATCTTTTATTAAATATAACTGAATAAATTTTGTAACAAAAGGTTTATACACATTGTATAAAAGCTTTTCCAACGATAGCTGAAATACTTTTTAAAAAGCGGTCATTACAATTTTTTAAAGCTTTTATAAAAGCATTATAATATTAAACTAACTTTTATTATACCTTATAAAATAATTTTTCTTTAAAACTTATAGAAAGCTTTATAATCATAGTTTTTTTTTTATAAAAACTTTTTCTATTCCAGGTTGCGAAAAGCTTTAACGGCTTGAGTATAACTAAGAAAGCTTTAGAAAAGTACTTAAGCTTTTATTAAATATTACGGAAGAAATTTTTTGTTAAATCTTTTATAAAAGCTTTATGATATGAAGGCTAGTGATAAAGCTTTAAACTTATTTTTATCATAACTTATAAAAGCTTTTTTTCTTAAAAACTTATAGAAAGCTTTATAATCATAGTTTTTTTTGTAAAAAACTTTTCTATTCCAGGTTGTAAAAAGCTTGAGTAGAACTATGAAAGCCTTAGAAAAGTATTTAAGCTTTTATTAAATGTTATTGAAGAAATTTCGTATTCAGATTTGTATAAAAGCTTTTTCAAGGATAGCTTAAAACTTGTTTTAATTCTTTTTCAAATGTTTTATAAAAGCTTTATAATATGAAGACTTGTAATAAAGCTTTAAACTTATTTTGTCATATCTTAAAAAAGCTTTTTCTTAAAAACTTCTAGAAAGTGAAAACCTTATCCTGTTCCAGATTTTAAAAAGCTTTACGGCTTGAGTATAACTATTAAGCTTTAATATCTAGAGAAAGTCTTTAAAAGCAATTTGTAAAAAAGCTTTCATACACGTACAGCTTTATTAACACAAGCTTATTAAATTTAATACTTTTTCCACAAAAGTTTTGTAAGCTATTGCTTTTTAAATGAATTAGAATGTTTAGAACACTTTTTTTAAGGTTTTCGGGATTGTTTTAAGAATATGATCTAAAGCGTTTCTCATTAATTAAAAAGCTTTAATAAAGCTTTGTATAATAATTCATTTGCTTTGGATTTTTGAAAAAAAAATGTGACATGTTTACCAACGCATTAAACGATGAGAATTAATTTTGAAAGCTTTTGCTTTTTTGCGAATTAAAATATTATAGGAGCTTTTCTAACATATTTCTTAGGGGGATTGAAGTTCTTTTTTCGCAAAAACTTGTTTAGAGCTAATTCTCTCAATGCATTTTTTGGTAAAAATAACTTCATTAAGATTAATTTTTGAAAGTCATAAGAACTATTCTTGTAAAGCTTTGCCTAGGAACTCTTTTGATTTGGATTTTGTAAAAGTTGTGAAATGTTTATGAAATTATTAAAGGATTAGAGTTAATTTTGTAAGCTTTTACTTTTTATATGACAAAAATTGCAAAAGAGCTTTTATAAAGCTTTGCATAAAAACTCTTTTGATTAAGATTTGCAAAAATTCTGGCATGTTTGCGAAAGCATTAAACGATAAGAGTTAATTTTGTAAGCTACGATTTGTAAGCTTGATTTGTAAGCTCGTATTGATCGTTATGTAAACTAAAATGTTAAGGAAGCTTTTCTTTCCTTTTTTTAACATTTAAAATAACATTTTCGGAGAAACTTTTAGTGTGAGAGCTTTTATAAAACGTGAATTTTTTTTTTAACTTTTGAAATCTCTTTATAATTTAACAAAGACTACAAAAGCTTTTATACAATTTTTTTTTTAATTTTTTATGAAAGCTTTTTAAAGCTTTCGAAAGCTCTTGTATGAAAGCTTTTCCAGTCTACTTGCAGATGCTTTTTTAATTAATTAGTTAAAGGAAAAGCTTTTATATTGCAGCTTTTCTTTATTAAAACTGAATTACGATTGAATTCGCTAAGACGTTGTAAAGCTTTTATTTTTAGGTTAATTTTACCAACATTCAGGCATCAGTTTTCTCGAATTTGTATATCTAAAATGTTAAACTATTTCTTTATTTGTGTTTAAAGAGCCTTTGGGAGCTAAAGCTCCAGCATTTGCTTCGCTCTCAAAGGGCAGCATATTCTGGCAAAATCAAGGCGAAGATATTGTTTTACTATGTCCAGCACAAGCTTACCCGGTGCCATTTTATAGGTAATTTTGTTATAGCAAATAATCTCGATATCAAGGCAGTTTTCAATATTTAAGAAAAATGATAATAATTCATTATAACACATTAATAATCCCTCAAATCGTAAACTTTCAGAACCCTTAGGTGCCAAAGCTCCAGCGTTTTCCTCCTCTTCTAAGACTAGTTCTTTTGTTGAAAAACAAGATCAGGACATTCTGGGAAGAGCAGGGCAAAGATTTGGTATTACTATGTCAAGCACAGGCATATCCAGTGCTTTATTTTAGGTAAAGAAATGAGCAATATTAAAAGCTTTTAAGTTAAACTTTGGGCTACACTATCAACTGGTTCTCTAGATCTCTTAGCATTAAGTTTTTATTAACATTTTGGATTTCCCTATAATTTCTAGAGCCAATGGGTGCTAAAGCTCCCACATTCTCAAGTGATGTGGCCAGTTCCACTATCATACGCTTTTATGGTCAAAGTTTTGCTTTATTGTGTCAAGCTCAGGCCTATCCTGTGCCCATTATAAGGTAAAGCTTTTTATTGATTTAGCAAAAAAAAGCTTTGAACTTAAGTAGAATTAGTATTTAGATATGTTATTTTGAAAAATTATTAAAACTTATTAAGTTTAAAACTTTTTGTGTATTTTCTAGAACCTGTTGGTGCTAAAGCTCCTACATTTTCTGGTGAATCCAAAAGTTTTACTTTCGTCAAAGAAATTGGTCAAAGTTTTGCCCTACTCTGTCAAGCTCAAGCATTTCCGGTGCCTATAATAAGGTCAGTTTTCATTTAAGTTCTAAAAAAAATCAGGCAGTTTTGTTTTGTAAGTTTCTTAAACGTTTTTTATTTCCTAGAACCCATGGGAAGTGTGGCTCCCAAAATTTCCGGCGGTCGCTTGCAAGAAGTTACCAAAAAAGCTCAAGACAGCTTAGATATTTTATGTTTGGGACAAGCTTACCCAACACCATTTTTTAGGTACTTTTCTTAAACATGAAGGCAGTTTTCTTTATGATTTGAAACTTATTAGTTATTTTCACATTTCATATTATAATTTCTAGAACCCATCGCTAGTGTTGGGCCTCGTGTGTCCGGCGATCGTTTACAGGAGCATACCATGAACTCAAATGATAGTTTTGCTATTTTATGTCAAGCTCAAGCTTATCCTATGCCCGTTTTTAGGTAAAATTTGGCTTGTTAAAGAAAAGCTTTTTGAAAAAGCTTTTTAGTTTTAAAGGCATTTTTCAAGAATTCTTTCAGTTGGAAATATTTAGTTATTGTAAAGTTTAATTATTGCAGAACCATTGGGTCATGTTAAACCAAGAGTGGCCACCAAGAGTATAGAATTTACAGATGTGCCCCAAGGTGGAACTTATGTGGGCCATTGCCCAGGTCAAGCATATCCAGTGCCAGTTTATAGGTAGATAAATCCTCAAAGATATTGTCAAATTTTTGTAGAATTTGAATGTCATATAAAGAGTAAATTTATATTTTGTTGTTTCTAAGAATATTTCTCTATAGAAAAAAAATTTTTCTGTAAAAAACTTTTCGATAAAAACTGTTTCTATAAAAAAATTTTTCTATAAAGAATTTTCCGATAAAAAAATTTTTCTATAGAAATTTTTTCGATAAAAAAATTTTCGATAAAACAATTTTTCTATAGAAAAATTATCGATAAAAAAATGTTTCTATAGAAAATTTATCGTTAAAAAAATTTTCTATCGAAAAAAAAAATTTTCTATAGAAAATTTTTCCTTAAAAAAATTTTTCTATAGAAAATTTTTCGTTAAAAAAAAATTTTCTATAGAAAATTTTTCTTTAAACAAAATTTTTCTATAAAATTTTTCGTGAAAAAAAATTTTCTATAGAAAATTTTTCGTTTAAAAAAAAATTTTTTCTATAGAAAATTTTTCGTTAAAAAAAATGTTTCTATAGAAAATTTTTCGTTAAAAAAATTTTTTCTATAGAAAATTTTTCGTTAAAAAAAAATTTTCTATAGAAAATTTTTCGTTAAAAAAAAAATTTTTCTATAGAAAATTTTTCGTTAAAAAAAATTTTTCTATAGAAAATTTTTCGTTAAAAAAAATTTTTCGTTAAAAAAAATTTTTCTATAGAAAATTTTTCGTTAAAAAAAATTTTTCTATAGAAAATTTTTCGTTAAAAAAAATTTTTCTATAGAAAATTTTTCGTTAAAAAAATTTTTCTATAGAAAATTTTTCGTTAAAAAAAAATTTTCTATAGAAAATTTTTCTATAGAAAATTTTTCGTTAAAAAAATTTTTCCTTAGAAAATTTTTCGTTTAAAAAATGTTTCCTTAGAAAATTTTTCTTTAAAAAAAAAATTTTCTATAGAAAATTTTTCGTTAAAAAAAAATGTATCTATAGAAAATTTTTCGTTAAAAAAAATTTTTCTATAGAAAATTTTTCGTTAAAAAAAATTTTTTCTATAAAAATTTTTCGTTAAAAAAAATTTTTCTATAGAAAATTTTTCGTTAAAAAAAAATTTTCTATAGAAAATTTTTCGTTAAAAAAAATTTTTCTAGAAAATTTTTCGTTAAAAAAAAATTTTTCGTTAAAAAAATTTTTCTATAGAAAATTTTTCGTTAAAAAAATTTTTCTATAGAAAATTTTTCGTGAAAAAAAATTTTTCTATAGAAAATTTTTCGTGAAAAAAAAATTTTTCTATAGAAAACTTTTCGTTAAAAAAAATTTTTCTATAGAAAATTTTTCGTTAAAAAGAATTTTTCTATAGAAAATTTTTCGTTAAAAAAATTTTTCTATAGAAAATTTTTGTATAGAAAATTTTTCGTTAAAAAAAATTTTTCTATAGAAAATTTTTCGTTAAAAAAATTTTTCCATAGAAAATTTTTCGTTAAAAAAATTTTTCTATAGAAAAGTTTTCCTTTAAAAAAAATTATTCTATAGAAAATTTTTCGTTAAAAAAAAAATTCTATTGAAAATTTTTCGTTAAAAAAAATTTTTCTATAGACAATTTTTCTATATAAAATTTTTCTTTAAAAAACGATAAAAATTTTTCTTTAAAAAATTTTCGATAAAAAAATGTTTCGATAAAAAATTTGCTATAGAAAATTTTTTTATAGAAAATTTTTCTATATTTTTCTATAAAAAATTTTTCAATAGAAAAATTTCGAAAAAAAACATTTCTATAGAAAAATTTTCGATAAAAAAGTTTCTATCGCAAATTTTTCTATAAAAATAAATGTTTCTATGGAAAATTTTTTGATAAAAAAATTTTCTATAGAAAATTTGTCAATAAAAAAAATTTCTATAGAAAATTTGTCTATAAAAAAAATTTTCTATAGAAAATTTGTCGATAAAAATTTTTATAGACCATTTGTCGATAAAATTTTTTTTATAGAAAAAAGCACAAATTTTTCTAAAAAAAATTTGTCTATAGAAAAATTTGCGATAAAAATATTTTGCTAGAGAAAGAAGCTTTTTCTAGGGCTTCAGATTCGAGTAATCTTTTCTGTTTTTAATGATCAGATTTGTATAGAAATTTTGAGGTCATTTTTACAAATCATTCCTAAAGCTTTTTTAAAAACCCATCAGTGCTTTCAGTGGTATGGACTTCATGGATCTTCCCAGCTAGATTTTGTCGCTTTCCTCTCAGTAGTTAGCTTTTTCTAGGGCTTTAGATTTGCTAAACAAAAACAGAAACTAAAGATGATCTTGAGATAAGAAATGAAATGCCTAAAGCTTCCACTTTAAAGGTAAGTTTAAAGCTCTTGTTAAACTTTAAAAGGTAAGTATTCCAAGAAAAAAGCTGTTCTTTCAAAACTCTATAAAAAAGTAGTTATTTATATTAGCTAAAAAATCTACAGATTTCAAATTCATTCTCATTTGACATTTCAATGTGCTTTTATTAGTGATCAAATGTAACAGCAAAAATCGTTTAAAAAGCTCTAGCATTTCATTTAAAAACATTATTTCAAGATCATTTTTAGTTTTCTCAGCCACTTTCAGATAAAAAACTTATACTAATAAATTTTCCAATTTCCTTTTTCAGATGGTACAAATTCATTGAAGGTACCACCCGCAAACAGGCTGTTGTTTTGAACGATCGCGTTAAACAAGTCTCCGGTACCTTGATCATTAAAGATGCTGTTGTCGATGATTCGGGCAAATACTTATGTGTTGTTAACAATTCAGTGGGTGGAGAATCCGTTGAAACTGTCTTGACTGTTACTGCTCCTTTGTCTGCCAAAATCGATCCTCCCACACAAACTGTTGATTTCGGACGTCCTGCTGTCTTCACCTGCCAATATACCGGTAATCCCATTAAGACCATTAGCTGGTTGAAGGATGGCAAAGCCATGGGCCACAGTGATCCCGTTTTACGTATTGAATCCGTCAAAAAAGAAGACAAGGGCATGTATCAATGTTTCGTACGCAATGACCAGGAATCGGCTGAAGCTAGTGCTGAATTGAAATTAGGCGGCCGTTTTGATCCTCCCGTCATAAGACAAGCTTTCCAAGAAGAAACCATGGAACCCGGACCAAGTGTATTCCTTAAGTGTGTGGCCGGCGGTAATCCTACACCCGAAATCTCCTGGGAATTAGATGGCAAGAAGATCGCTAACAATGATCGTTATCAGGTGGGACAATATGTGACCGTTAATGGTGATGTTGTTTCGTATTTGAATATTACTTCGGTTCATGCTAACGATGGTGGTCTCTACAAGTGCATTGCCAAGAGTAAAGTTGGTGTTGCTGAACACTCGGCCAAATTGAATGTCTACGGTTTACCCTACATTAGACAGATGGAAAAGAAAGCTATTGTTGCTGGTGAAACTTTGATGGTTACATGTCCCGTTGCTGGTTATCCTATTGATTCGATTGTTTGGGAAAGAGGTAAGTAGAATTTCTTCTCTAATTTTATTATCTTCACTCCTAATGGGTGGAGAGAGGTAAGGCTGATCTTCAGTATGTTTATATAAAGGGTAAATCTGTTGAGAGTGCTCTGTATGATGAGGTCGGTTTTATTGAAAAAGGCCTGGTATTCAAAGAATACTTGTATATTGACCGCTTTCCTCGATATCGAGGGTGCTTTCAACAGTATTACGATTGAAGCCGTAATTTAGTACTTTACAGTTCTTGGAATTTTGAAGAGCTTTCCACCAGATGATACTGCTGTATACAACCAATGAACAATACGAGGTTTTTGCCCCCATTGTTTTTCTATTGCCCTCTTACAAAAGTATTGTGCTACTGTAGCTTTTTCGCCCGGACTTGGATATTGAGCTTGAAATCAAGCTTCCTTTCCAATATTACGCCGAGGTAATTTGCACTATCCGCTAGTAGATAAGTTTAACTGGTGGGTCTTGTACCTCCTGGTGAATAGAACAAGTTCGGTTTTGTTGGGGTTTAACGAAAAACCGCCCACTGTTATCCGCCCACTTTGCCAAGGTGAGAAGTGCTCTTTGAAGTATGACCCTAAGTGTGCTCGGAAACTTTCCTTTAATTAAGTGACACAACTTTCCTTTAATTAAGTGACACATCTTCAAAAGAGAATAGTATACCATTCAGAACTAGATTCCATAGTAGGGCAATGAAGTTGCGGACGATGCCGCTGGACAAGGCTCGAGCCAAGACTTGAGTTAAAAAGTGACGGACATTGCTTTTTCTATCTGTAACTTCTATTTGGCCATCAAGTGTTGGATTGGACATAGGGAAACATGGCTTTATGGCCTAAACCGAACATTGCCGTAGCAGGGCGATTTTTCGCTTGATTATCCCTTGGAGTAGTATATTCTGTAATGTTGTTTCTTTCCTAAGTCGATGGATGATAAGTACTAAGGCAAGAGCCACGTTTGTAAAGCGAGTCGCTCGATCCGAGACAGACGCTCGCTTGCAACCGCAACTAACATGTGAACAGACGCTACAGCTTTCTACTTTGTCAAGTACAATTATCTTAGACCCTTAGACCAAATACGGAATGACTAAATAATAACTTCCTCTCACGTTAGCAATGATCTAGAATCCCACTCGGTTTGTTTACCCCATCTTCAACTAGGATTCCAGGATGAGGAGGTGAATTGAATACAGTTATTTCCTGTTAGCAGAAAACCCAGGCAACAACTGCAACCCATTTGCAGGCCCTATGCTCCACTGGGAGTCAAGGATAACAGAAGAAGAAGGTCTGAATAGAATAAGTTTAAAAAGATGTATAGCGATCTTGTCGGGACACTGTGCCTTAAATTCTAGACTAAACAGATGGGATGGCAGCATTTTGGACTTCTTCAGATCATGTCTAGATGAGGATTCGTCTGAATCGGTAGAACACATTCTCTGCCACTGTCCAATGCTCCAAAATGAGAGGCTGAGACATATAGGTAGTAGCTTCCATATTGAACTTCAGGATCTATAACAGCGCCAACTGCATGATATTTTAGGGTTTATTACTGGACCCAGTAGGCTTAGATAGGACACTCTTCTTTTCTGCATATATCATAAATTCTAGTCTAAACAGGAGGGATGGTAGCATTCCGGACTTCTGCGGGCTATGTCTAGATGGGTATTCCTCCGCATCAGTAGAACACATTCTCTGGCACTGTCCAATGCTGAAAAATCAGAGGCTGAGACATCTAGGCAGTAGATTCCATATTGAACTTCCGGATCCGCAACAGTGCCAACTGTATGATATTGTAGGGTTTATTACTGGACCCAGTAGGCTTAGAAAGGGCACTCTTTTTATTCTTCTTTTGCATATATCTTTTCTCTTCTTCTACTCTTTTCAATCTTCATACGTTTCTATTGTTTGAAGTTCTGGAAGAGACAAATTTCAAAACTTGTTTACAGAATTTTGGCGAAAGTTTGTTTAATTTTATTTCCTTTTTTCCTTTAGACAACCGTGCCTTACCTATCAACCGCAAACAGAAAGTCTTCCCCAATGGCACCTTGATAATTGAAAATGTTGAACGTAACTCCGATCAGGCCACTTACACCTGTGTCGCTAAAAACGCTGAAGGTTACTCGGCTCGCGGTTCCTTGGAAGTACAAGTTATGGGTAAGTTATCATTATTCCTTTTTAAGATCAACATTGCCGAGACAAATGTTGATCATGAATATTAAGGCCATAAAAAATGGAAGGGAAAAAGGTACCAAACAAAAATTAACTAAAAACAAATGTTAATAAAAATTTTTCAATATTAAAGTCCGTCCGCTTTTAAGGAGGTTTTGAGTCCCTAACCGATCCCTTCCTTTTTTTAATGGCTAAACAGATTTATAAAATGTCTACGAATATCAAAAATTTGTCAACGTTGGATTGTTCGTTTCCTCTCAATTAGACGTCAATTGGTTTGTTTTTCATTTTTGAAAAGATTTCAGGTTAAATCAAAATTGTTTTAATTTTGAATCGTCATGATTTAATATCAAAATTTAGGCCTTTGTTTGAAATTTGCATTTGGACTAACATGTCCAATTAATTTTCGAAATTTTTTTTAAATATTTTGCCTTATTATTTACTTAGTACCACCCCAAATAGTACCATTTGATTTTGGTTCCGATATCATTAACATGAACGATATGGTCTCGGCTACATGTACGGTTAATAAGGGTGATACACCCCTGGATCTGCATTGGACCACAGCACCCGAACCCACATTGGGTGCGGGCCGTCTAATGACCAACGATGGTATACTAATAACAAAAACAACACAGCGTATTAGTATGTTGAGCATAGAATCGGTACACGCCCGCCATCGGGCCAATTATACATGTGTGGCGCGTAATGCAGCAGGAGTGGCATATCATACGGCCGAGTTAAGAGTTAATGGTGATGATGAAAAGAATTTAGAGATCTTAGATGTATATATAAAATAGATTTTTTTTAGTTTGTTTTTTGGGTTAATTTTTTATAAAATTTTTTCGGTTTTTTAATAGTTTTACCCCAAATAGTACCCTTTGATTTTGGTGAGGAAAGCATTAATGAATTGGATATGGTATCGGCCTCGTGTACCGTTAATAAAGGTGATGTACCCGTCGATGTAGGCTGGCTTAAAAATGGCGGCCGTGTTTATACCAATGATGGCGTGGTCGTGGCCAAAATGAGTCAGCGCATGAGTGTCTTGAGTATAGAATCGGTGAGGGCCCGTCATGCTGGCAATTATACATGTGTAGCAACCAATAATGCGGGGGTTACCAAGCACTGGGCAGTACTCAAAATAAATGGTTAAGAATTTGTTTTAAAATTTTGATATTCTGAAATTTTTGTAAATTTCTTAATTTTTTTAGTTTTTTTCTAAAATTTTATTTTACCTCCCCTTTAAATTTAAAAGTTTTACCCCAAATTGTGGCCTTTGATTTTGGCGAGGAGAGTGTTAATGAATTGGAAATGGTCTCAACCTCGTGTACGGTGAACAAGGGCGATTTACCCTTGGATATTTACTGGATGCGTAATGGTGGTCGCATTTACACCAATGACGGTCTGGTGGTAATGCGCAATAATCAGCGCCTAAGCGTTTTGAGCATAGAATCGGTACGAGCTCGTCATGCTGGAAATTATACCTGTGTGGCCACTAATTCCGGGGGCGTTACCATTTCTTCGGCTATGCTAAGAGTTAATGGTGGGACTGGACTCTAAAATTTCGTTTTTAATTAAAAATTCAGTTTATTTCGAGATATTTGTTTTTATTTTTACGTTTTTCCTCTACCCTCTTTTGTCAAGTTTTACCCCAAATTGTACCCTTTAACTTTGGTGAGGATAGTATTAATGAACTGGATATGGTCTCGGCCTATTGTACCGTTAATAAGGGTGATTTACCCATGGATATCTATTGGACTCGTAATGGTGGCCGTTTATTTACTAATGATGGCGTTATAGTTACACGCACAAGCCAGCGTATTAGTGTTTTGAGTATAGAATCGGTGCGTGCTCGTCACTCGGGAAATTATACCTGCGTGGCTACAAATAATGCTGGTGTTACCAACCAATGGGCCATGTTGGCCGTTAAGGGTTTGTTGGGGCTTATTTTGTTTAACAATTTTTCAAATTTTAAAACTTTTCAAATTTTTAAATCTTATGTTTCATTTTGTGCATAAATTTTCAAAAATTTTGTTTAATATTCCCCAAATCCCCAGATCTTAAGGTTCCACAATAAAACAATATCAAAAAATAGGTTTAGCTTCAAAATTTTTATATTTATTTTTTCTATTTGATAAACCTAGTTCCCCCACAAATTGTACCCTTTACATTCGGCGAAGAACCTGTTAATACCGGCGAAAGTTCAGGGGTTCAGTGTATGATACAAAAAGGTGATACTCCCCTTAACATAAAATGGACCCTAAACTCAAGGCCTCTCATAAATAATGAGGAGGGTATTACTATTTTAAAATTATCACCCAAGACCAGTGTCTTAAATATAGCCAGTGTTACGGAAAATCATAGAGGTCTATTTAAATGTATAGCGGAAAATAAGGCGGGAACCGCCTTTTATGCTTCCGAATTAAATGTTAATGGTATTAAGATCAAGAAGTTATATATTTTTTCAGTTTTTTTTCGAAATTTTGTTTTTTAAATTATGTTTTGAAAATCCCAAATTCCCAAGTAAAATTAAAAAATTTTAGAGGTTCAAAATTAGGGACCTTTCTATTTATGTTTTGCTTAAATTTTTAAACAAAAATTCTACCTTTAAAGTTCCTCCCTTAATCGGACCCTTTAGCTTTGGTGAAGATCCCATTAATACGGGCGAAAGTGCCGGGGTCCAGTGTATGATCCAAAAGGGTGATACCCCTATAAACATCAAATGGACTCTCAATTCAAGACCCTTAATCAATAATGAAGAGGGTATTGCCATCATGAAATTATCACCAAAATCAAGTGTCTTAAATATAGCCAGTGTTGGCGAAAATCATAGGGGCCTTTTTAAATGTATAGCCGAAAATAAGGCCGGCTCCACCTATTATGCCTCCGAATTGAAAGTTAATGGTAGTTGACTTATATAAATAAACTTAAAAATAATCTGTTGTTTTGGTTCTTTATTTTGATTTGAAATTTGAAATTTTGTTTATAAATCCCTTTGTTTTAAGTTCCTCCCCAGATAATGCCCTTCTATTTCGGTGAAGAGCCCATGAATATGGGTGAAATGTTTGGGGCTCAGTGTATGGTGATTAAGGGTGATTTACCCTTAAATATCTATTGGACCTTAAACTCCCAGCCCATAGTAAATGGTGAGGAGGGATTTACTTTAATCAGAATGAATCCCAGAACCAGTTCTTTGAATATAATGTCGTTAGAGGGCAAACATCGGGGCATATACCAATGTATAGCCAATAATAAGGCGGGCTTTACTTCATACTCGGCGGAGTTGCATGTTAATGGTTAGAGGAGCAAAAATAAGTCTTAAGAATTTTTAGAAATACATATATAATTTTATTTTAAAATTTAGAGTTTTCATTTTTCATCTTTTAATACTCCCTTTTTGTCCCAATTTTTGTATCTAGTACCTCCCCAAGTTGTGCCCTTTAATTTCGGCGATGAGGTCTATAATATGGGTGATATTTTGAGTGTAAATTGTGTAGTTCTTAAGGGGGATTTACCCTTGCATATACATTGGACTTTAAACTCGGAACCCATCACCTCGGGTGAGGCTGGTTTTACCATCGTACAAATGAATCGTCGCACGAGTTATTTGAGTGTGGATTCTTTAGAGGCCAAACATCGGGGCATTTATCGTTGTATAGCGGTAAATTTAGCCGGTTTAGCGGAATATGCTGCGGAGTTACAAGTTAATGGTGGGTTAAGCCGCTTTATAGAAAATGTCTGGCTAACGGTAAAGGGGCCTTGAAACCAGTTATTAACAAAATTAATAATTAAACTAAAATTTATGTCTTTCAACTTTTTTTATTAACCAAAAAAAACTAAAAAAGTGGGTGATTTGTTGTGAAAATGAAGATTAGGTTCCCGAAATTGGTCTATTATATTTTTAATTATTAAAAAATATTGGTTTAAGTTTCAGTTTAGGGGGGGGGGGGCATAAATTTACAGACGAATGTATGTATAACTGTACCCTGCGAGCGTTGCTGCTCCCCAACTAAAATAAGTTTGTAGGAAAGATATTACACAAATATCCAATTAATTTTGAATCATTTCATTGATTTTGTCCTATCAAGATATGATCAAATTCATAGTTTATGATTCAATTTATTTTGATTAATTTTCAATGGCGACATCTAACGAAAATTAGTCGCATTAACTTAAAAATCTCCGTCGACTCATGCGCAATTTATTTACGATTACGATTTAATTAATTTTCAGTAATTTTCAGTGGCGCCACCTGTTAGAATTTGAACATACTAACATAGAAACCTCCGTCGACTGATGCGCAACAACTTTCCTAAAGATCATAGCATTCATTCGTTAATTTTGCAGTGGCGCTACCTATCGGAAGTTGATCATACCAACTTTGAAAGCTTCATCGGCTTATGTGTCACAATTTTTGTTAAAGATAATACGATTTCATTTATTTTGAGTAATTTTCAGTGGGCCACCTGTCGGAAATTGGTCAAACCTATTTAGAAACATTCATCGACTCATGCGCAACAACTTTGCTAAGGATCATAGCATGATCAAATGCACAGTTTACGGTTTAATTAATTTTTAGTAATTTTAAGTGGCGCGACCTGTCGGAAATTGGTCGTACCAACTTAGAGACCTCTGTCGACTCATGTGCAACATTTTTGCTAAATATTATAGCATGATTAAATGCACAGTTTACGATTTAAGTATATCGGATATCGGTCATACCAATTAAGAAACAATTATAGGCTCATGCGCCACGAGTTTTCTAAAGATCATAGCATGATCAAATGCTTAATTTACGATTTAATTAATTTTGAGTAATTTTCAGTGGCGCCACCTGTCGGACATTTGTCATACCAATTAAGAAACCTTTGTCGACCCATGCGCCACATCTTCGCTAAAGATCACAACATGATCAAGTTCACAGTTTAATATTTAATTCATTTTGAGTAATTTGAAGTGGCGTCACCCGGCGGAAATTTGTCATTCCGATTTAGAAACCTTCGTCGATTCATGCTCAATAACTTTTTTTAAAGATCATAGTATGATTAAAAGTACAGTTTACGATTTAATTCATTTTGAGTAATTTTCAGTGGCGCCACCTGTCGGAAATTTGTCATACCAACTGGGAATCCTTTATCGTCTCATGCGCAACAACTTTACCACAGATCATAACATGATCATGAGACCTCCGTCGACTCATGTGGAACAACTTTACTAAAGATTATAGCGTGATCAAATGCATAGTTTACGATTTAATACATTTGGAGTAATTTTCAGTGGCGCCACCTTTCGGAAATTAGTCATACCAATTTAGAAACCTGTTTCGGCTCATGTCCAACAGCTTTGCTAAAGATCGTATCATGATCAAATGCACAGTTTACGATTTAATAAACTGTAAGTCGTTTTAGTGGCTCCATCTGTCGGAACTTGATCATATCCATTTCGTCGGCTTATGCGCAACAACTTTTCTTAAGATCATAATATGATCAAATGAATAGTTTACTATTTTATAACGAAAATACTGACAGACAAACATTCACTTTTATATATAGAAAAAATAGATTTTCGAAAAGGTCCAAATTTAGGTCCAGACCTCAAAAGTAGGTCAATATTATACCGTTTTTCGGTTTGCATTTATTGTATTTCTAGGTTTTGTTATATTTTTATTATAACAACATATTTTGCGAACTGTGTGTCCCAGTAGTCTAATAGGTAGGGTCCTAGGCAGCCTAGGCAGCCCACCAAGGACTCTGGTATATATAATTCACCAAGTATATAGTCTTAGTCACCCCGTTTGGAAGAATCGGGATCTAAAATAACTTTGTATTATAAAATTTAAATTGATCTATAAAATATTTTTCGACTAGTTCCACCCCAGATTACACCTTTTTCGTTTGGCGATGAGCCCTTAAATGTGGGCGATTGGTTTGGGGTTCAGTGTATGGTAGGAAAAGGCGATCTGCCAGTAGATATCTTTTGGACTCTAAACTCACAGCCTATTATCAATGGAGAAGATGGATATAACTTAATAAGGATGAATCCCAGGACAAGTTCTTTAAATGTCATGACCTTAGAGGCCAAACATCGGGGCATATATCAATGTATAGCCAATAATAAAGCTGGTTCTGCCGTATATGTAGAGGAACTACATGTTAATGGTTTAAAACTTAAGATTGAAATTATAGAAATTAAATGAAAAATTTATAATTTGTAGTTATTACTTTTTCTTAATTATAATTTTTTTAAACCCCCCAGTTCCCCCTCAAATATTGCCCTTTCATATCAGCGATGAAGTTTATAATATGGGTGATAGCTTAAGTATAACCTGTGTGGTCCAAAAGGGTGATTTGCCCTTGGATATGCATTGGACTTTAAATGAAGAACCCATTATATCGGGTGAAAATGGTTTCAATATAATGAAGTTACAAGCTCGCACTAGTTATTTAAGTGTTGATAACTTAGAGGCCAAACATCGTGGGGTCTATCGTTGTATAGCGGTAAATTTGGCGGGCTTAGCCGAATATGCTGCCGAATTGAAAGTTAATGGTGGGTTAATGTTGTAAGATGTTTTGTGTTTAACTTCAAACTAACTTGTCTCTAAAAGTGTTAAAAGCTCTAATGTAAAAGCTCTAGTGTAATACTAATAACTGCTATCAAAAATTAACCTTTTCCGAGAATAACTTAAGAAAACTATGGGTGATTTTGAAACTAATAAAATGTTGACAAATTGAAATGAAAATTTAATAAGTTCCTCTCAAGTTTTTGTATTTATTCTTTAACTCTCAGTTCCTCGAGTAGGAAGTATTTAGTATTTCGGCGGGAAAGCTTTAAATCGCGGCGAAATCGTTTGAGTGTTTAAAGATGATTTCGGAACCAGCTAAATTTTAAAGTGATTTAAAATAAAATAAATTAATTTACCATTAGATTTAATATCTTTTTAAACTATTAGTATTTCGTCAAATAAGTCCCTTCGTCCGATGATCAAATGAATAGTTTGCGACTAAATTTATTCTTATCAATTTTCAGTGGCGCCATCTGGCGAAAGATCCAATTCCGGAAAATAACGCCAACTTAGAAACTTGGTCGGCTCATGGACAACTACTTTGCTCATGACATAATTAAATGCATATTCTTAGTTTACGATTCAATTAATTTTTAACAATTTTCATTGGCGCCATCTATCAGTAACTGATAGCACCAATTCAGAAACCTTCGTCGGCTCATGCGCAATAACTTTGCTAAAAACCATAGCATGATCGAATGCACTTTTTGCGGTTTAATCCATTTTGAGTATTTTTCGGTGGCGCCATCTATCGTGATTTAATCACACTAACTTATAAACCTTCTCATAAGCAACAACTTTGCCAAAGATCATAGCATAATCAAGTGCACAGTTTACGATTTAATTAACTTTAAGCAATTTTCAGTGGCTCCACCTGTCGGAATTTGAGTATTTTTCGGTGGCGCCATCTATCGCGATTTAATCACACTAACTTATAAACCTTCTCATGCGCAACAACTTTGCCAAAGATCATAGCATGATCAAGTGCGATTTAATTAATTTTAAGCAATTTCCAGTGGCTCCACCTGTCGGAACTTGTTATACCAACTTCGTCGGCTCATGCCCAAAAACTTTTCTTTAGATCATAACATTAAAGTTTACTATTCTATAAAGGATATACAGTCAGGCAAACATTCATTTTTATATATATATATATATATATATATATATAGATCGTAGATATAGATTTTTCGAAAAGGTCCAAATTTAGGTCCAGACCTCAAAAATCAGTCAATATTATATCGTTTTTCGGTTTGCGTTGGTAATATTTTGTTATATTTACATCTTTAATTAAAAAAAAATGGAACTATTATGTTTTGGTGCGAATGTCTACAAATAGGTTATCTTGGGTCCAGTAAAATTCAACCAAATTTTTAAATAAGTTCAATTTAAAGAAATAAATTTGATCATAAGATTTTATCTCCTTTAGTTCCTCCTCAAATTAGTCCCTTCGATTTTGGTGAAGAGGCTTTAAATCGCGGCGAAATCGCCAGTGTTACTTGCATGGTACCCAAGGGCGATTTACCTTTGGATATCTATTGGACCTTAAACTCGGCCTTAATAGTTAATGGTGAACATGGTTTTAATCTATTCAAAATGAACAAACGTACCAGTTCTTTGAATATTGAAGCCTTGGAAGCTTTTCATCGCGGCACTTACAAGTGTATAGCCAACAATTCGGCGGGCTATGCTGAGCACGTGACCGTGTTGGAAGTTAATGGTTAATGGAGTATATTTTTTTTTAGTAGATTAAATTTTTTATAATTTTTTAAATTTTTATTTTAACCGCAATTTTATCTTGTCCACTAAATCCCAAAACCTTAAAAAAGTGAGGTTATATAAAAGTTTCATTAGTTCTAAAGTAGGGTACTATACAAATACTGCATACATTCTAGATATATAGCTATAACCTTAAGTGAAATTTAATCCATACTCTTTTAAATCGGTCCTCGATTTTTAAAAATTTGTATCTTTATCAATTTTCCCGGTTATATTATACATTTTTATTACCCTCAAGTTCCTCCCCAAATCACGCCTTTCGATTTCGGCGAAGAGGCCTTAAATCGCGGGGAAGTCACCAGCGTGCCCTGTATTGTTACCAAGGGTGACTTGCCTTTGGATATCTATTGGACCTTGAACTCGGCTTTAATTGTTAATGGTGAAAATGGCTTTAATCTATTCAAAATGAACAAACGTACCAGTTCTTTGAATATAGATTCTCTGGAGGCCCATCATCGTGGTACATACAAATGTATAGCCAATAATTCGGCGGGCTATGCGGAACATGTTGCGGTGCTGGAAGTGAATGGTGAAAAAAAGTGTTGATAATTCAAAAAAAAAAAAATATTATAAGTTTTTAGTTGAAATTTGTTTTATTTAATTTTAATTTGTTCCCCTCCCTAAAATCGGAAGAAAAAATTAAGCAGATTTTACAGATTTTGATGTTATATTTTTGTTACGTCACTTAAAAAAATTTACCTTTTGAGGAGTTAACCTTTTTTTTTGGAAAATTGAACTGTAACTTATGTTATGTCTTCTTTCCTTAGTCCCCCCTCAAATCAGTCCCTTTGACTTCGGCGAGGAGGCTTTAAATCGCGGCGAAGTGACTATTGTCAACTGCATTGTACCCAAGGGGGATTTACCCTTGGATATCTATTGGACCTTGAACTCGGCCCTAATTGTTAATGGGGAAAACGGTTTTAATTTATTTAAAATGAACAAAAGAACCAGTTCCTTGAATATAGACTCTTTGGAGGCCAATCATCGGGGCACCTATAAATGTATAGCCAATAACTCGGCCGGTTATGCAGAGCATGTCACGGTGCTGGAAGTGAATGGTGAAGAAAAGTGTTGATAAATAAAAATTTAAAAATATTATAAGTTTTTAATTTAAATTTATTTAATTGACATTTTCCCTCCTTTAAACCCCTACAATCGGTAAAAAATAAAGTAAAGATTTTATTAAAATATTGTTGTTATGCTATGAAAAAAAAAATTACCTTTTGAGGAGTTAATCTTTATTTTTGGTAATTTCGTTCTAATTTTTGTTATGTTCAAATCTTCTTCCTTTAGTCCCCCCTCAAATTAGTCCCTTTGACTTTGGCGAGGAAGCTTTAAATCGCGGCGAAGTGACTAGTGTCACTTGTATTGTGGCCAAGGGTGATTTACCTTTGGACATCTATTGGACCTTGAACTCGGCCTTAATTGTTAACGGAGAAAATGGTTTTAATTTATTTAAAATGAACAAAAGAACCAGTTCCTTGAATATAGACTCTTTGGAGGCCAATCATCGTGGCACCTATAAGTGTATAGCCAATAACTCGGCCGGTTATGCAGAGCATGTCACGGTGCTGGAAGTTAATGGTTAATGAAAAGTTTTGAAGAATTTTATAATAAAAATATTTTTGTAGTTATTAGTTGCTTTTTAGTTTGAATTTATTTGTGTGCTTAAACTCCCGAAATCCTCTTCTGAATCCCCAAAACTTATAGTCCCCTACAAAGTCTATATAATTTGCTTAAGTAAGTTTTATATAATAAAGTGAATTTTTCATTTAGGCTAAACTTTTCCTTGATATTAAACAATTTTAGCCTTTCAGTTTAAAAAGGTTTGAGTTATTTTGAGTGTATTAAATATAAGTCACCTGCTCATCACTATTTGAAAGAACCATCACTAATGGATGATGCTTTGTTTACATTTACAGAAACATGGAGTTATTTGTTGTTATATTCTCAAATTCACAATAACATTCTAAAATTCACAATAACTTTCTTCAATTCACAGTAAGTTGTGAATAAGTAAGGACAAAGTCTATCTATTTAAGAAAAAAGTTTCAAATTTTAATTATTTTCCACTTTTTGTTTTGGTGGGCTGCCGCACAGTGGTTTGAAACAAAAAAAAAGTGCTAATAAATCTATATCTTCTAAACCGTAAATCTAATTGCATTAGTATGTACAAAAGATTTGTTAAGGAGGACCCAAGCTTTCTAAATTTTGAATTTATGGTAACCCTGTAATTGCACAGGGTGAATCATTGGGCCTCAAAGTAAACCAGCTCAGAAGTAAAAATGCTTATGGACCCTGTAGCTCTGTCAATTATTGTCCAATATGGTCGATTTTTTATATTTTGGAATGAGCTTCAAGAAATAAAAAAAAAAACATTATTACTTTACTTTAATAACTATAAAGGGTTCAAAGTTATTTCAATTCAAAATATAAAAAAATAATTTTTCACTTCGAATTTTTTAGTAATAAATCTATATCTTCTTAACTGCAAACCCGATTGCATCAGTCTGTACAAGAGAATTGTTAAGGAGGACCCGAACGTTCTAAATTTTGGATTTATGGTTACCCTGTAATTACACAGGGTGAATCATTGGGCGTCAAAGTAGACCACCTCAGAAGTACAAAAGTTTTGGACCGTGTAACTCTGTCAATTATTATACATACATTATAGTTGATTTTTGACAATTTGGAATGAGCTTGAAGCAACGAAGAAAAAACATGATTACTTTACTATTAAAACTATTAAGGGTTTAAAGTTATTTCATTTCAAAAATAAAAAGAATCATTTCTCTCTTCGACTTTTTTTAGTTTTTGCCCCATTGTGCATTCGATATTAAAACCATAATTTTTTAAAAAATACAGATATACAGCCAACAGTTCAGGAAATAAAACGGTGAATACCGTTTTTAAATATCTTAAATCATTTAATATTGAGAAATTTTCAAATTCAAATATTTTTCGCTGATTTAAAAAAAATCTTTTTTTTTTCTCAAAAATATGGTATTAATTTTTTACTTTTTACGAAGAAGTTTTTGATAACAAGTTCATGTTTTATTATATATTCCTAGGGAATGGGGTTCTGGGATAATTTAAAACCAAAATTTCGGTCAGTGCAACATTCCCTTTACGTACAGCATTGAACGCAATTTGTCTAATTTTTAAGAAAATTTTTGTGTTTTTGAACATATAACAAAAAAGTCAAGCCGATATGGCAACTTTCTGAAATGCAATTATATAGTCCCATATATTCTTTTTAGAATTCAAGAATCAAAACTAGCGGGAATTCATAAACGAATTCAGAAAATCGGATTTTATAAAAAATTACAAATTTCTAGACACCCTAATTTTAATTGCAAAAAAGGTAAATTGGGTAAGGTTTTTTTAAACTTTTTAAATGTTTAACATGTTAATATATTCATAGAGAATGGGATTTAGGATGATTTAAAACCAAAATTTAGGTCAGTGCAACATTCCCTTTGCGTACAGCATTGAAAGAAATTTATCTAGTTTTTAGGAAAATTTTTGTGTTTTCGAACATATAACAAAAAAGTCAAGCCGATTTTGAAACTTTCTGAAATGCAGTTATATAGGCCCTTGTATTCACTTTTAATTTCAAAAATAAAAAGTAGCGCAAATTCGCAAACGAATCCCAAAAATCGAATTTTATAAAAAATGTCAAATTTTTATACTTCAGAATTTCAATTGCAAAAACGGTCAATTGGGTAAGGTTTTCTAAATTCGTTTAAATGTTTAACATGTTTATTATATATTTATAGAGAATCCCATTCTGGATGATTTAAAACCAAAATTTATGTCAGTGCGACATTCCCTTTACGTACAGCATTGAACGAAATTTATCTAATTTTGTGGAATATTTTTGTGTTTTCGAACATATAACAAAAAAGTCAGGCCGATTTTGCAAATTTCTGAAATCCAATTATATAGTCCCTTATATTCTCCTTTGATTTCAAAAATAAAAAGTAGCGCAAATTTGCAAACGAATCCAGAAAATCGAATTTAATAAAAAATGGCAAAATTTTTATACTTCAGAATTTCAATTGCAAAAAAGGTCAATTGGGTTAGGTTTTTTGAAACTTTTGAAATTTTTTAAAAAACTTTATAAGTACAAAAATTTAGGTATGTACCTTGTGCAGTTTTTCAGAAATTTAAAGTCAAATCAACCCTTATTAAAATCGCCGAAAAAATTTCCAGTGTGTCTGTAGCACTTAAAGGTTGTCATTAAATATCTATTCAAAATAGCTCGGTTTTAATTCACAATTGCCTTCAATTAACCACAAAATGATCCTTAATAAAATTCAAATATTACAATTTATCCCTCAAATTAGTCCGTTTTATTTCCCTTTTGGTGAAGATACCTTAAATCTTTCTAAGTAATCTCATTTTGTGATTTTTTTAATGAGACCTCAAATCACAATGAATTTACTGGTGTTAGTGCATAAAATCCAAAGATGATTGACCCTTAAATTTCGATTAGACTTTGAGGTTATGAGTTAGTAATCACATTTAACAAATCACAATAGTTGTTAAAAAAACGGTGTAAAGTTATAAGCAAATATTTTTAGTCTGAAATTATTTTTGATTTGTATTACCTCTCAGTCCGCCCTCAGAATAGTACTTTCGTCATCGGTAAAAAGGCTTCGTATTATTGTAAAGAGGCCAGTCTTGTGGTTGCAGTACTCATGGGTAATTTATTCTTTCAGTCCGCCCTCAAAATAGTACTTTAGTCAAAGGAAAAATCCGCCCTCAGAATAGTAATTTTGTCATCGGTAAAAAGGTCTCGTATTATTGTAAGGAGGCCAGTCTTGTAGTTGCAGTACTCATGGGTAATTTATTCTTTCAGTCCGCCCTCAAAATAGTACTTTAGTCAAAGGTAAAAATTCCCCTCTCAGAATAGTACTTTCGTCATCGGTAAAAAGGCTTCGTATTATTGTAAACAGGCCAGTCTTATGGTTGCAGTACTCATGGGTAATTTATCCTCTCAGTCCGCCCTCAAAATAGTACTTTAGTCAAAGGTAAAATTCCCCCCTCAGAACAGTACTTTCGTCATCGGTAAAAAGGTCTCGTACTATTGTAAAGAGTCTTATGGTCTTATGGTTGCAGTACTCAGAATAGTACTTTCGTCATCGGTAAAAAGGTCTCGTTTTATTGTAAAAAGGCCAGTCTTATGGTTGCAGTACTCATGGGTAATTTATCCTTTCAATCCGTCCTCAAAAGAGTACTTTAGTCAAACGTAAAAGTCCGCCCTCAGAAAAGTACTTTCGTCATCGAAAAAAAGGCCTCGTTTTATTGTAAAAAGGCCAGTTTTATAGTTGCAGTACTCATGGGTGATTTATTCTTTTAGTCCGCCCTCAGAAGAGTACTTTGGCCAATGATAAAAAGGTCTCGTATCGTTGTAAATAGGCTAGTCTTGTGATGGCAGTAACCATTGGTGATATATTCTCTAGTCCGCCCTCAGAATAGTCAACTGTAAAAAGACCCCGTATAGTTGTAAAGAGGCCAGTCTTGTGGTTGCATTAACCATGGATGATTTATCATTTCCGTCCGCCCTCAGAATAGTACTCGTATCGTTGTATCAGAATAGTACTTTAGCCAACAGCAAAAAGGCCTCGTATCGTTGTAAAGAGGCGTCTTGTGGTTGCAGTACCCAAGGGTGATTTATCCTTAGACATCTATTGAACTTCGAATTATACACCTTTTGTGACATAGGACATCCATTTCATTCGGCAGCTTAAATGTTTAGCCAATAATTTAACCAGATAAGCCTTTTATGTAACCGTTGGGGAAGTTAGGGTTAATAATAATTCACAATAATTAAATAAGCCCAAAAATAGGTATAGTGGCCAGTTTTGGGTGCTTATAGTAGTGTCAGGCGGTGCTTTTTTATATACTAAAATTTAAATTCAACACTTGTTGTGAATTCAAAATATAGACTAAAATTCACAATAACATTCAACAAATCATAATAACTATTAAAAAAATAATTCTCCCAGTCCCTCCACAAATCAGTCCTTTCGGTTTCGGCGAGGAGCCCTTAAATCGCGGCGAAGTCGCCAGTGTTGTTTGTGTGGTGCCCAAGGGTGATCTACCCTTAGATATCTATTGGACTTTAAATTCTGCGCTTATTGTGAATGGAGAAAATGGCTTTAACATATTCAAAATGAACAAAAGAACCAGTTCTTTGAATATAGAAGCCTTGGAGGCATTTCATCGGGGCTCTTACAAATGTATAGCCAATAATTCAGCGGGTTATTCTGAATATATAACAGTTTTGGAAGTTAATGGTTAATAATAAATCACAATAATAAAAAAATAAGTAATTTAGCTATAGATTTATATTTTGTATTATTTTTTTTATTATTTTCTTAAAATTTCTTTTCGTTTTTATCACTTCCCCTAAAAAAGTACCTCCTCAAATCCAAGCTTTTAATTTTGGTGATGAGACCGCTAATACCGGCGATGTAGCGGGTGCCTTTTGTATGGTCTCTAAGGGTGATTTGCCTTTGGAAATACGTTGGACTTTAAATTCAGCCCCTGTTATAACCGGGGAACATGGTTTTTCTTTACAAAGAATGAATGCTCGCACTAGTTCCTTAAATATCGATTCTTTAGAAGCTCACCATCGTGGGGCTTACAAATGTATAGCCTCTAATAAGGCGGGTACTGCCGAGTACACAGCTGAGTTAGAGGTTAATGGTTGGTGGTGTCAAAATATTCATCATATCATCTTTATTATAGTTTTTTTGTTACTATTTAAATATTTTGATTTTTATTAAACTTTTATTTAAACCCCCTTCTCTAGTACCTCCCCAGGTTTTACCTTTTAGTTTCGGCGAGGATGCCGCCGATATGGGTGAAATTGCTAGTGCCAATTGTGTGGTGCCCAAGGGTGATTTACCTTTGGAAATACGTTGGTCTCTTAATTCTATGCCCATTGTGAATGGTGAACATGATTTTAGCATAATGCGCCTTAACAAGCGCACCAGTTCTTTGAATATAGATTCTTTGTCCGCCTTTCATCGTGGCACTTATAAGTGCATAGCCTCGAATAAGGCTGGAACCAGTGAATATACCGCCGAATTACAAGTTAATGGTGGGTTTCGGAATGCTTAAAATACTCTTATGCTTTAATGTAATTTTTTTAGTTGCTAAGACTTATAACTAAAACTTATGATTTCTGTGCACATTTACAGATATTTTTCTGAATATAAATATATAAAATATACACGAAAGAAGCTGGATTTCCGAATTTGGAGCGCAATTTTCTATAACTCGAACTTGAAATGGGAATTTTTATGAAAGTGTTGAGCTGTTTTTAGGAAGATCGTGGTTATATTCTTTTGAAAGTTGCTTTTTTTCTAATGAAATGTAATTATTTTGGTCAAAAATCGGTTTAAGTATTACCCTAAGTTCCCCGGAGTAGACTTTGATCGTTAGATTTACCCAAAGTAATTATATGTCTCATAAATAACAGAGATACTAGAACAATTTTGGATGAAATCTTTTCGAACTTGACAAATTAAAGCTATTTTAACAAAAATCGGTTTTAGTACCTCCCCAAATTGAACTTTATAGATAAGACCTTTAATTTGGGTAATGTTTCATAGGGAGCCCTACCCATAGTCATGGGACGATCTCTTAGCAATAATAATAGGTCGCAAGTCTTCCAAATCGGGTACTTAAAACATTGAATATATAATCTCTCCGGGTACTCTAAACATTGACTATATAATCTCTCCGATATTATTGAAGTAGAGCTGTTTTTTTGATAAATTTTTTAATATTGGCTTAATATTTTTATATGACTTCTAATTATTTTAAATTGTTTCTGACTCAAATCGGTTTTAGTACCTCCCCAAATCAAACTATTTTCCTTTGGAGAAAAGGCCTCCGATTCGGGTGATTCGGTGCTCATAAATCTCTGGGAGATTTATCCATTGTAATCTTATGGTCTCTTAACAATCAAACTTTAGCGAGCAGGGACTCGGAAATAAAAATAGGTCGCATGTTTTCTAAATCGGGTACTATAAATATAGACTATATGATTTTACCAAAACCATAAAAATAGAGCAGTTTTAAGGGAAATTTATGAATATTTTTTAAACTTTTTTTGTTGTTGTCAAACGTTTACAAATTATTTTGATTTGTTCCGTACCAAAATCGGTTTCCTTTGGAGATAAGGCCTCCAATTCGGGTGATTAGATGGGCATTTAATGTCTCTGTCTCAAAGGGAGATCTACCCATAGTCATCGAATGGTCTCTTGACAATCAAACTTTAGTCAGCGGAAACTGGGAAATAATAACATTACACATGTCTTCCAAATCAGATACTATAAACATAGACTATATAATCTTTCCTAAATCATGAAAGCAGAGCAGTTTTAAGGAAAATTTATGTATAATTTGTTAATTTTTCTTGTTGTTTTAAAATTTTTTAAAATTATTTTGGTTTATTTCTGACTAAAATCGGTTTTAGTACCTCCCAAATTAAGCCTTTTTTCTTTGGAGATTAGGCCTCCAATTTGGATGATTAGGTGGGCAATGCTCTGTCGCAAAGGGAGATCCACCAATAGTCATCGAATGGTCCCTTAACAATCAAACAGCGGAAAATGTGAAATAAAAATAGGTCGCATGTCTTTGAAATAATAAACATAGACTCGTGAAGGGAAATTTTTTTAATATTTTTTAAACTTTTCTTGTTATTTTCAATTTTTTTCTAATTATTTTGGTTTTTTTTCTGACTAAAATCGGTTTTAGTACCTCCCCAAATTAAACCATTTTCCTTTGGAGATGAGGCCTCCAATTCGGGAGATTCGGTGGGCATACAATGTTCAGTCTCCAAGGGAGATCTACCCATAGTTATCGAATGGTCTCTTAACAATCAAACTCTAGCCAGTGGAGACTCGGAAATCATAATAGGTCGCATGTCTTCGAAATCGAGTACTTTAAACATAGACTATATAACAGCCGAACATCGAGGAATGTACACCTGTCGGGCACACAATAAAGCGGGTGAAAGCTCTTATGAGGCAGAGCTTAAAGTTAATGGTTATAAAAATTAAATGTTTAAATAATTAAATTTAAAATTCTTAAAATTTATTAGTTTTTTTGCAATTTTTTATTTTTCCTCCCTAAGTTCTACCCTCCATACATCCCTTTAGCTTTGACTCTGAGGCCAATGAGGGTGACAGCGTTCAATTGACTTGTCATGTGGCCAAAGGGGATTTACCTTTGAAAATTCGCTGGCTTCATAATGAACTGCCCTTGTTTTCTCATCTGGGTGTTTTGACTAGTAAAATTGGTGATCGTATTAGTTTGTTGACCATAGAATCGGTTAAGGCCGCCAATGTTGGTAATTATACCTGCATGGCCCAAAATAAGGCGGGTCAATTTGCTTATACCTCGGAATTGTTTATAAATGGTGATTCAGTTTTAAAGGAAATATTAAATGTTTAATGATATTATATTTTAATTTAATTAAGTTTTTATTTAATCCCACACAAATACACTTTTCAATAAATGCTAGGTTATATTTAAATTTTTACCTATGCCTACGGGATGTATTAGGCACAGGTAAAAATTATCTCTTAAGTTCTATCTATAATTTAGCTTCTCTTTAACTACTTTAGTTCTACCCCAAATTATACCATTTTCCTATGACGACATCATTAATATGGGTGATTCTGTGGATTTGTTTTGTCAAATCCAAAAAGGTGATCGCCCCATTAAGATTCACTGGAGTTTTGAGCGTAACTCAGACGATTTGCGTTTTGGCTCTCAACAACCTGTCATGCGCACGAATCGTATTAGCAGCAAATCAAGCATATTATCCATACCGAATGCTACTCCAGCTCATACCGGAATTTATACATGTACCGCCAGTAATAGCGCCGGTTTTACCAGCTACAGTACAAATTTAACGGTTAATGGTATATAAACGACTAATAAATAACCAACTAAATGAGAATTATAAGCTTTAATTTTACATGTTTCTATGTATTCTAACAAAATATGAACTAACCAAGTGTTTTTTAAACTTAAAAGCTTTTTTGCAGTCTGTAATATAAAACTTTATACCTAATATACAGTGGAATCTTGATAATATGTAAAGGCAAGACTTTAATAATTTTTATTTTATTTAAAAAATAAATTTTTTTTTTAGAGAAGAAAAATAATTTTTAGAAAATTTACATTCAGTTATCGGGATTCTACTGTACATATATCTCTCACAATTTCTATCATTATTAACATTTCTCTTAACTATATTATATTATTTATACTAAAATCTTTGTCTGTCAGTACCGCCTCGCATTACACCCTTCCAGTTTGGTGAGGAACCCTTGAATTTCGGTGAACCGGCCTCTTTGCAATGCACCATTTCGGGTGGCGACTGGCCCATAAGTGTCGAGTGGCTCTTTAATGACTATCATTTGCCGGCTCATTTAGAAATTGCTACCTCGAAATTTACTCGTCACACTCACGCTTTGGGCATTGAAAGTGTCACGGGAAATCATGCTGGAAATTATACTTGTCTGGCTAAGAATGAGGCCGGAAAGGCCTCTTATACAGCGGCCTTGATAGTGAATGGTGTGAAGATGGATTTTTGAAATATTTTTGGGTTTATCTGTATTATATTTTTATTTGTTTAATCATAATTTTACCTTGACCTTCCAATTTATAAAACAAATCGTTTGACGAAAAACTGTTATACTGTAACATTTTTCTAATATTTTTCTTCAAAAAACTTGTATATTATATAAAATTTAAAAAGAAAACTGTTATACTTAAACCTTTTTCTATAGAAAACTCTTATAATGCAACATTTTTCAAAAGAAACTGTTATATTGTAATTTCTTTTACGAAAAACTGTTATACCATAAAATTTCCCTAAAGAAAATTGATATTCCTTAACAGTTTTCTATAATAAATTGCTAAACTAATATACTGTTACATATTTCTATAGAAAACTGTTATACTGTAACATGTTTCTAAAGAAAACTGTTATACCATAACATTTTTTATAAAGAAAACTGTTAAAATGTAACTTTTTTCTATAGAAAACTGTTATACATTAACATTTTTCTATAGAAAAATTTTATACTGTAACATTTTTCTATAGAAAACTGTTATATTGTAACAATTTTCTATAGAAAGCTGTTAGGATGTAACATTTTCCTATATTAAACTGTTACACTGTAACATTTTTCTATAGAAAACTGTTATACCATAACATTTTTTTTAAGAAAACTGTTATACTGCAACATTCTTTTATAGAAAACTGTTATAATGTAACATTTTTAGTATACAACTGTTATACTGTAACATTTTCTTTGTAGAAAACTATTATACTGTAACATTTGTCAATAGAAAACTATTATACTGTAACATTTTTCTGTAGAAAACTGTTATACAATAAAATTTATTTAAAGAAAACTTTTATACTGAATCATTTGTCTATAGAAAACTGTTATACTGTAACATGTTTTTGTGGAAAACTGTTGTACTGTAACATTTTTTTATTGAAAACTGTTATACTTTAACATTTTTCTATAGAAAACTGTTATACTGTAACATTTTTCTATAGAAAACTGTTATACTGTAACATTTTTTTAAGAAAACTGTTATAATGTAACATTTTTCAGTAGACAACTGTTATACTGTAATATTTTTCAATAGAAAACTGTTATACCGTAACATTTTTCTATAGAAAACTGTTATACTATAACATGTTTCTATAGAAAACTGTTATACTGTAACATGTTTCAATGGAAAAACTGTTATACTGGGACATTTTTCTATAGAAAACTGTTATACTGTAACACTTGTCTATTGAAAACTGCTATACTTTAACGTTTTTCTATAGAACACTGTTGTAATGTAACATTTTTTTTATAGAAAACTGTTATACTGTAACATTTTTCTATAGAAAACTATTCTACTGTAACAGTTTTCTATAGAAAACTATTTTACTGTAACATTTTTCTATAGAAAACTATTATGCTGTAATATGTTTCTATGGTTGGCTATTATATTGTAACATTTTTCTATAGAAAACTGTCATACTGTTTCTTTTTTCTATAGAAAACTGTTATACTGTAACATTTTTCTATAGAAAGCTGTTATACTGTAACACTTTTCTATTGAAAACTGCTATACTTTAACATTTGTCTATAGAACACTGTTAAAATGTAACACGTTTTTATAGAAAACTGTTATACTGTAACATTTTTCTATAGAAAACTAATCTACTTTAAAATTTTTCTATAGAAAACTGTTATACTTTAACTTTTTTCTATAGAAATCTGTTGTACTGTAACATTTTTTAGATACAACTGTTGTACTGTATCATTTTTCTATACAAAACTGTTATACTGTAACAGTTTTCTATAGAAAACTTTTATTTCTTTACATGAAATTGTTAAACTAAATATTTTTCTATAGGAACTATAACTGAGCTCTTGGTGGTTTAAAATGATTTCTCTTGCCTAGGGGAAATTTCTGTTAGAAATCGGATCGTTTTGTAACTGTTAAAGTATTTCGCTGAACAGATTTTTTATCGTTTACATAAAAATTATATTAAATTTAATTTTCTTAAAATTCTTTCCAAAAGTTGCTCCCAAAATCGCCAGTTTCGACTTTGGCGAAGAGCCCCTAAACTACGGCGAACCGGCCTCAGTGCAGTGCACTATCTTGGGTGGTGATTTACCCATAAATGTAACCTGGCTTTTAAATGGCAAAGCCATAGATAGTTTCCATGATATATCCTTAGCGCGCATAGGCAAAAGAGTAAATGTCTTGACCATAGAATCGGTGGCTGCACATCATGCTGGGAATTATTCGTGTCGGGCCCAAAATAAGGCGGGCCTTACCGAGCATTATGCTAGTTTAATTGTTAATGGTTTGTTTGAGTTTATATTAATAATATTAATTATTTTTTTTTTATTTTTTACACCCCTTATTCATCCTCTTCCTTACCTTACTTGTAAAAAAAGTACCTCCCAAAATTACTCCCTTTTCATTTGGTGATGAACCCTTAAATTTTGGTGAACCGGTTTCGGTGCACTGCACCATCTCGGGTGGTGATTTACCGGTATCGGTTATGTGGACCTTAAATCGTCATCCTTTAATGCCAGACTTGGAAATTTTAACCGAAAAAAGGGGTAAACGTATTAATAGTCTTATGATTGATGCCATAGAGGCTAAACATGCTGGAATATATAATTGTATTGCTTCGAATAAGGCGGGAAAAACTGAACACTCAGCTGAGTTGGTGGTAAATGGTTAGTGGTGCTTAAAGTTTTTGTTTTAAATTGAGTAGAACTTTTTAATTTTTTTTTTTTTTTGCTTAAAAACCCCCAACCAATTTCCTCTTTAAAATAAAATTAATGTCTTAAAATGAGCTGCAAAGGTAAACTTGAATCTGTTCAGTTTGATGTGAGTTTTGACTAAGATATGCATATGTTGACTTTATTTAATTAATATGGTAACCTCAACAAATAAACAACTAATTGTAGGGCAACTCTGCGTTTCTAAAAAAATACCTTATTTTAAATTTTATCCCATATAATTGCTGCTGAACCCCTTTATCTAAGAACTTTTATTTCCCCCCCTTAGTCCCTCCCAAAATCAATTATTTCTCCTTCGGCAACGACGAACCCATGAGTTATGGTGAATTTATTAATGTCCAGTGCATCATATCGGGAGGTGATTTGCCCGTTAATATCAGCTGGATTTTGAATGGTAAACCCTTCGAAGATTATTTGGAAATTTATACGACCAAGCGTGGTAAACGTATTAACGAGCTAACCATTGAATCGGTGGCCGCAAAACATGCCGGAAATTATTCTTGTATTGCCGAGAATAGAGCTGGACAGGTCAATTATACCGCCGAATTGAAAGTTAATGGTGTGTTTGGCTTAAAAAGAAAAATTTAATTTTGTTTAATTTTTTTTTATTCAAAATTTTAAGTTTTTAAAATAATTCCCAACTTACCCGAATTTGAAATGAGATTTTTGCCGCATTTTATATAAATTTTATAATAATTTTATATAATTTTTTATGTTATATAAAACTGTTATACTCTAACATTTTCTTAATAGAAAACTGTTATATTTACATTTTTCATTTTTCAATAGGAAACTGTTAGGCTGTAACATTTTTTAATCCAAACTTTTACACTTCAATATTTTTCTATAGAAAACTGTTATACTGAATCATTTTTCTATAGAAAACTGTTATACTGAATAATTTTTCTATAGAAAACTGTTATACTGAATCATTTTTCAATAAAAAACTGTTATACTGAAAAATATTTCTATAGAAAATTGTTATTCTAAAACATTTTTCTATACGAAACTGTTATATAGGAACATTTTTCAATAGAAAACTATTATACTGTAACATTTTTCGAGAGAAAACTGTTCTAGAGAAAACTGTTCTATTTCAGTACAACAGAAAACTGTTATACTGAAATATTTTTCAACAGAGAACTGTTTAAGTAAAAACATTTTCTATGTTATTTTTTGAAAACTGTTATATTGAAACATTTTTTTTTTGTATAAAACTTTAGTACTGAAAGATTTTTCTATAGAAAAGTGTTATACTGAATCACTTTTCTATAGAAAACTGCTACACTGAAATATTTTTCTATAGAAAACTGCTTTTTCAAAAGACAATTTTTGTACCGTAACATTTTTCTATAGAAACTGTTCTACTGAAACATTTTTCTATAGAAAATTGTTTTACTGAAACATTTTTTATAGAAAACTATTATATTGTAACATTTTTCTATAGAAAACTGTAATATTGTAACATCTTTCTTTAAAAAACTGTTATACTGTAACATTTTTCTATAGAAAACTGCTATACGGAAACATCTTTCAATAGAAAACTGTTATACGGTAACATTTCTCTATAAAAAACTGTTCTACTGAAACATTTTTTTATAGGAAACTTTTTTACTGAAACATTTTTCTATTGAAAACTGTTATACTTTAATATTTTTCTATAGAAAATGTTATACTGTAACATTTTGCTATAGAAAGCTGTTAAACCGTAACATTTTGCTATAGAAAACTGTTTCTGTAGAACAGTTTTCTCTAAAAAATGTTACCGTATAACAGTTTTATATTGAAAAATGTTTCTGTATAGCAGTTTTCTATAGAAAAATGTTACAGTATAACAGTTTTCCAAAGAAAAGTGTTACAGTATACTGAAACATATTTCTATAGAAAACTCTTATATTGAAACATTTTTCTACAGAAATCTGTTATATTGAAAATTTTTTCTACAGAAAACTGTTATACTGTAACATTTTTCTATGATAAACTGTTATACTGTAATATTTTTCTATAAAAAAACTGTTAAACTGCAACATTTTTCTGTAGAAAATTTTTATATTATAACATTTTTCTATAGAAAATTGTTATATTATAACATTTTCTATAGAAAATTGTTATATTATAACATTTCTCTATAGAAAGCTGCTATGTTGTAATATTTTTCTATAGAAAACTGTTATAATTTAACATTTTCTATAAAAAACTGTTATGCTGTAGCATTTTTTATAGAAAACTGTTATACTGTAACATTTTCTATATAAAACTCTTATACTGTAACATTTTCTATAGAAAACTGTTATACTGAAACATTTTTCTACAGAAAACTATTATACTGTTAATTTTTTTTAATAAAAAACTTTTATGCTGTAACATTTGTAACAACAACTTTTTTATTGTAATATTTTTTTTGGAAAACTGTTATACTGTAAAATTTTTCTATAGCAAGTTGTTACATTGTCATATTTTTTTTTTTTTTTATAGAAAACTGTTATATTACAACATTTTTCTATATAAAATGGTTATGTTATAACATTTTGCTAATGAAAACAGTTATACTGTAACATTTTTTTAAAGCAAATTGTTATATTATAACACTTTTCTATAGAAAATTATTAAATTATAAAATTTTTGTATAGAAAATTGTTATATTAAAACATTTTTCTATAGAAAATTGTTGTATTATAATATTTTTCTATAGAAAATTTTTATATTATAACATTTTTCTAAAGAAAATTGTCATATTATAACATTTTTCTATTGAAAATTGTAATATTAGAACATTATTCTATAGAAAATTGTTATATTATAACATTTCTTTATAGAAAATTCTTATATTACTGTAACAGTTTTCTATAGGGAACTGTTATACTTGAAGGTTATGTGTTAAAAGATCTTATGCTGTTACATTTTACTATTAAAAACTTTTATATTTTTATATAGAAGATACTTTATATATTTCTAGTGAAATATTTTTGCATATACAACTTTTATGTAACGTTGTTTTTTTAAACTGTAGCGTTTTTAAATATGTAACGTTCTTTTGAAGTCTAAGTGAATTGATTTTAAAAAATTCAAGCAATTACTATCTAAAAATTTCTTACTATTTAGTCCCACCCAAAATGAATCAATTTACCTTCGGAGATGAGCCCATGAGTAATGGTGAATTTATCAATGTTGGTTGTATTATATCGGGTGGTGATATGCCCGTTAATATAACCTGGATGTTAAATGACCAACCCTTTGAGGATTATTTAGAAATCTATACAACTAAACGTGGAAAACGAATTTTAGAATTGACCATCGAATCAGTGGCCGCCAAACATATGGGCAACTATTCGTGTGTGGCCGAAAATAAAGCCGGTCGTGTTAATTATACGGCCGAATTAAAAGTTAATGGTGTGTTTGATATTTATAAATATTTTTTTTATTTCTTTTTCTTTTTTGTTGAAAATTCCCTTCCAAATTAAACCCAAAGTCCCTCCTAAGTTGGCCCAATTCGATTTTGGTGATGAACCGGTTAACTTCGGTGAATCGGCCAGTGTTCAATGTTTGGTGACATCGGGTGATTTTCCCGTTACCTTTTCCTGGCTATTTAATGGACGCAAAATATCCGATGAGGTCTATGATGTGTCCATGGTAAAGTTGGGTAAAAAAATCAGTGCTCTTTCCATAGATATAGTAAGAGCCCATCATGCTGGCAATTATACTTGTGTGGCCTCGAATAAGGCTACATGGGTTAATCATACCGCTGAATTGATAGTTAATGGTATTTTTTTTTAAAGTGTTATAAAAATTATACTAAATATTTCTTATTTTTTAATAAATTCTTTAGTTTTGTTTTCAATATTTTTTTTGTTTGTATAATTTCTAGTCCCTCCCAAAATAGCTCCCTTTGATTTTGGTGATCATGCTGTGAACTTTGAGGAATCAGTTTCTGTTAATTGTTTAATTTATCTGGGCGACTTGCCCATGGATATTTATTGGCTGTTCAATGGTCAGCCTATAAATGCATATACGGGGATCTCTATAGTTAAGGGTGGCAAGAAGGCCAGTATTTTGACTATAGATTCGGTACATGGTGGTCATGCGGGCAATTATACCTGCAAGGCTCGTAATGATGCTGATGCCGCTGAATATACGGCTGAATTGATTGTGAATGGTAGAAATATTAAGACGAAATTTTATTGGTTTTTGTTACTTAGAAGTTTTTAGTTTTTTTAAGTTTGATTTTTTATGATTTGTTTTTATCAACTTCCCATCCCTGGAGTTCCTTTACTCAAAATTGGTTACTTAAAGAGTTTCTGTTCACAAAAATTACGATGTTTAAATTTAAGCTTTTATACTGTAACAATTTTCTGCAGTACCGTGACATTTTCTATTAAAAAGTTGTTATACTCTTGATGTTTTTAATTAAAAACTGTCACACTGTTACATTTTTCTAGATAAAACTGTTATACTACACAATTTTTGCTTATAAAATTGTTATACTGTAACATTTTTATTAAGAAAATTATGTTTTGTAACATTTCTTTTCAGAAAATTGTTATACTGTGAGATTTTTTTAAAGAAAACGGTTTTACTGTTACATTTTGATTATAAAACTGTTATATTGCAAAATTTTTCTTTAAAAACTGTTACTCTTTAATATTTTACTTTAGAAATCTGTTATAATGTAACATTTTTCTTCAGAAAACTGTTATACTTTAAGATTTGTCTTTAGAAAACTGCTACTGCAACATTTTTATTATTTTACTTATTTACTGTAACATTTCGTTTTAGAAAACTGTTATACTGTAATACTTTTCTATAGAAAACTGTTAAACTGTAATATTTTTCTTTACAAAACTGTTATACTGTAATATTTTGTTTTAGAAAACTGTTATACTGTAACATTTTTCTTTAGAAAACTGTTATACTGTAATATTTTTCTTTACAAAACTGTTATACTGTAGCATTTTGTTTTAGAAAACTGTTACACTATAACATTTTTCGTTAGAAAACTGTTATACTATACTTTTTTTTAGAAAACTGTTATACCGTAATATTTTTCTTTAGATAACTGCTATACGACACCATTTTCATTATTTAACTGATTTACTGTAGCATTTCGTTTTAGAAAACTGTTATACTGTAATACTTTTCTTTAGAAAACTGTTAAACTTAAACAGTTTTCCTAAGAAAGTTGTTATACTGTAATGTTATGTTTTAGAAAATTGTTATACTGTAACATTTTGTTTTAGAAAACTGCTATACTGCACCATTTTCATTATTTAACTAATTTACTGTGACATTTCGTTTTAGAAAACTGTTATACTGTATTACTTTTCTTTAGAAAACTGTTAAACTTTAACATTAAAAAAAAAAACTATTATACTGAAACATTTTTCTTTAGAAAACTGTTATACTGCACCATTTCGTTTTGGAAAACTGTTATACTGTAATACTTTACTTTAGAAAACTTTTAAACTTTAACATTTTCTTTAAGGAAATTGCTATACTGTAATGTTTTGTCTTAGAAAACTGTTATAATGTAACAGTTTTCTTAAAAAAAAACTATTTTCTGTCTTAAAAAATGGCTAACTCTAAGAAAATTTGTTATACTGTAATATTTTTCTTTAAAAACTGTTATACTGTTACATTTTTCTCTAGAAAATTGTTATACAGTTATATTTTTCTTTAAAAACTGTAATACTGTACCATTTTTATTTTTTAACTGTTATACTGAAATATTTTGTTCTAGAAAACTGTTAAACTGCAATATTTTCTTTTATAAAACTGTTTTTCTGAAACAACTGTAAGAAAACTGTTATATTATAGCAGTTCTCTTTAGAAAACTAATATGTCTTTGGAAACTGCCTTACACTAGGAAAATTGTTATACTGTAATATTTTTTTAGAAAACTGTTATACTGTAAAGTTTTTCATTGGAAAACTGTTTTTTTATTAAAAACTGTTATACTGTAACATTTTGCTTTAGAAAACTGTTATACTTAAATATTCTTCAATAGGAAACTGTGATACTGAAATTTTCTTTCTATAGAAATCTGTTATATTTATCATTATTCTATAGAGAACCAATTTACTATAAAATATGTCTAAAGAAAACTGTTATACTGCAATGTTTTTTTAAAGGAAATTGTTTAATGTCCATTTTATTTTAATATTTAACTGTTATACTGCATAATTATCCATGTGGAAAACTATTACATTTTTCTATATAAAACTGTTATACTTTCACCTTTTTTTATAGAAAACTGTTATACTGTGATATTTTTTTTTGTATAAAAAACTGTTATACTGTAACATTTTTGTATAGAAAACTGTTATACTGTAAAATTTTTGTATAAAAAACTGTTATATTATAACATTTTTGTATAGAAAACTGTTATACTGTAACATTTTTATATCGAAAACTGTTATACTGTAACATTTTTGTATAGAAAATTGTTATACTGTAACATTTTTTGTATAAAAAAAACTGTTATACTGTAACATTTTTGTATAGAAAATTGTTATACTGTAACATTTTTATGTAGAAAACTGTTATACTGTAACATTTTTGTATAAAAAACTGTTATACTGTAACATTTTTGTATAGAAAACTGTTATACTGTAACATTTTTGTATAGAAAACTGTTATATCGTAACATTTTTATATCGAAAACTGTTATACTGTAACATTTTTGTATAGAAAACTGTTATACTGTGAGATATTTATCTCTCAATAGGGAATTGGAACTGTTTTGGTATAAAATTTCCAAAGATTTATAAAAATTCCATATTTTTTGAAAACATTATTTAGCTCCCCCCAAAATTGTGGCCTTCGATTTCGGCGATATACCCGCAAATTTCGAAGATTCTGTATCGGTAAATTGTTTAATCTCCTCCGGTGATATGCCCATCGAAATTGAGTGGTTGTTTAACAGTGAACCCATCAACATTTACGCCGGTATCTCGGTAATGAGAGGAGGCAAACGTACCAGTTTAATGACCATTGATTCCGTACATGCCGGCCATGCGGGCAACTATACATGTAAAGCGAAAAATCGTGCCGGCTTTGAGGAATACTCGGCCGCCTTGATTGTTAATGGTGCTGGAGTATTATAATTCAGATTTTATAAAATTTTATTGTTTGGTTTTTTAAAAAATTTTATATCATTTTTGTATTAATTTTTTGTTTAAGTTCCTCCCAAAATTACCCCCTTCGATTTTGGCGAAGAGCCAGCCAATGTTGAGGACTCTGTTTCGATAACTTGTCTTATATCTTCGGGTGATTTTCCTATCGATATTGAGTGGTTGTTTAATGATTATGGTATAAGTTCGTATTCGGGTATTACCGTGATAAAAGGAGGCAAACGCACCAGCATGTTAACCATCGATAATGTCAAGGCCCATCATGCGGGGCGTTATACCTGCAAAGCCAAAAATCATGCTGCCTCGAATAATTTTACCACTGAGTTGATAGTTAATGGTAGTTTTTGAATATGAATTTTATATATAAGGATTTTCTTTAGCTAAATTTCTTTATTAAGTTATTTTTGAGATTTTTTGTTTAATTAAAATTTTTGTTTCTAAGTCCCTCCTAAAATCACCCCCTTTGACTTTGGCGAGGAGCCAGCCAATTTTGAGGAAACTGTTTCGATAAGCTGCATTATATCATCGGGTGATCAGCCTATTGACATTGAGTGGCTGTTTAATGATTATGGTATTAGCTCATATTCAGGAATTTCAGTGGTCAAGGGTAGCCGACGTAGTAGCATGTTGACCATAGAAAGTGTACAGGGTAGACATGCGGGTTTATATACCTGTAAGGCCAAGAATCATGCTGCCGCCGTAAATTATACCGCGCCATTGATAGTTAATGGTAGAATTTTGAAATTTTTATGAAATATTTATAAGATTTTGTATTTAAATTTAATATTTTTATAATTTTTGTTACTTTTTTCTTATTTTAAAAAAGTCCCTCCCAAAATTACCCCTTTCGATTTTGGCGAGGAGCCGGCCAATTTTGAGGAAACTGTTTCGATTACCTGTATTATTTCCTTGGGTGATCAGCCTATAGATATTGAGTGGCTGTTTAATGATTATGCTATAAGTTCCTATTCGGGTATATCGGTTATAAAGGGCGGCAAGCGCACCAGTTTATTGAATATCGATAGTGTCAAGGCCCATCATGCGGGTAACTATACCTGCAAGGCCAAAAATCATGCGGCCGCTGTCAATTACACAGCGGAACTAATAGTTAATGGTATTTGTGTTAAAAAATCTTATATTGATAAAATTTTTTGTGTTTTTTATTTCATTTTATTTTGAAAAGTCCCTCCCAAAATCACCCCTTTTGACTTTGGCGAGGACCCTGCTAATTTTGAGGAAACTGTTTCGGTTACTTGTATTATTTCCTTGGGTGATCAGCCCATAGATATCGAGTGGCTGTTTAATGATTATGGCATTAGCTCCTACTCGGGTATTACGGTAATAAAAGGTGGCAAGCGCACCAGTATTTTGACCATAGACAGTGTCAAGGCCCATCATGCGGGTCAGTATACCTGCAAAGCCAAAAATCATGCTGCGGCTGTTAATTATACTGCGGAACTAGTGGTTAATGGTTAGGTTATATTATAAAAATATATAATTATTAAGGAAATATTTGACTTATTCTTTATTTAATCTTTAATTTTAATTATTTTATCACTTTTTCTTAAGTCCCTCCCAAAATTGTACCCTTTGATTTTGGTGAAGAGCCCGCCAATGTTGAGGATTCAGTTTCCATAACATGTCTTATATCATCGGGTGATCAGCCTATAGATATAGAATGGCTGTTTAATGATTATGGCATTAGCTCGTATTCGGGTATAACCGTGGTTAAGGGTGGTAAACGCACTAGTATCTTAACCATAGACAATGTACATGCCCGCCATGCCGGGCATTACACCTGTAAGGCCAAAAATCAGGCGGCCTCTTTTAATTTTACCGCGGAGTTAATAGTTAATGGTAGATTTTTTTGAATACTTTAAATAAAAAACTTAATATTAAGAAATTTTTGTTAAACATTTTCTTTATAATTTAAATTTACTTTATTAAAAATTTTAGTTGCTCCCAAAATAGCCCATTTCGAATTTGGTGACGTACCCGCCAATTTTGAGGACTCTGTTTCTGTCAATTGTTTAGTGTCTTCGGGTGATTTACCCTTAGATATTGAATGGCTTTTCAATGATAGTCCCTTAAATTCCTATGCTGGCATTACTGTCAATAAAATGGGCAAACGTTTGAGTGTCTTAATGATTGATTCCGTTAATGCCAGACATGTGGGCAATTATACCTGCAAGGCCCGTAACTTGTGGGCCTCTTCGACATATACCGCACAATTAGTAGTAAATGGTGATTAATAAAGTTTATTTATTATTAAATTTATTTTATTCAAAAATTAAAATTATTTTCTAAAATTTATTAGATTTTTTTAAACTTTTTTACATTTTTTTATATTTTTTTTCACTCCCGAAAGCCCTAAAATTTTTGTTCCCCAAAAATTATTCTAGAATTCGAAATATATCCTAAAATATTGAAATATGCATGAATTAGTTAAAAAACGCTTTAAGTACTTAATTGTTTGATTTTTTAGTTATTTTGAAAAAAAGGTTTGTTAAATTAAAGGTTTTCTTTGATTTGTGAAGAAAAAGCAAACGAGAATTATATGAAAAATTTTTAAAATCTTGTATATTGTTTTGATTAATAACACTTTGTTTAGCTGTTTAAAGCTTTAGTTTTTTCAAAAAGAAATTTTGTAAAATTTAAGACTTTCTTTAAATTGAAGATATTGTTAAATTTATTAAGAAAAACCAAACGGGAATTATATCGAAAACTTTAAAAAATCTTTTGTACTAATATAATTTAACAGACTTTTTTAGCTAAAATTAAAAAAAAATAAAAATTAAGATTTTAATTTTGTTCTAAATTATTTTTTGCTTAAATTGTTATGAGCTTTTGGTAGTATTAACTAAAAAGTTGTTAAACATATTACACGGATTATATGAAAATACAGGGTGCTCATCAAATGTACTAGAATAAGAAATATAAAATTTTGTATTGTATAGAAAAGTTTAATTTCATTTTATAAGACTAATTGTTTTTGAAGATGATGGACTATAAATATCCTCCTTGCTCATCCATCCAAATACTTATGCATCATCTAATTAGAAAATTATTCAATGCGGCCCAAAGGGTTAAAAAGGGCATGGCCTCAAATGAATGCTTTATTTTTAAAACGTGTTAAACAACAAAAAAAAAATAAATAAAAATCGAGTTTTTGGTCGATTAATGCTTTATGAAGGTCAATCATTTAGTGAAAGCAAAATTAAAAATTTTTCCACAGTCATGGTAAAAAATGCTAGATCCCGAAAATTAGACCTAACCTTAAAAGTCTGTTAGCCTCATTGGATTCAGTGCACTTTAAATTAAATGTACCGAATGTTTATTATAGGAAGCCTATCGACTTAAAAATGTTTATATAGGAATTCTTTTTTTTTTTAAAGCTTTCGATATAGAATGTTTTCATTTAAAAGCTTTTTATTAAAAAGTTAATAAGGTTTTAAAATTGAAAGTTTTCTATAGGAAAGTTATTGAAAGTTTTCTATAGGAAAGTTATTGAAAGTTTTCTATATGAAAGTTTCTTAATATAAACAGTTTTTTAGAAAGATTCAGATATTAAGTTATCTCTAGGAAAGCTTTTGATTTTGAAATTTTTCTATAAGAAAGTTTTATATAAAAAGTTTTCTTTCTGAAATATTTTGATGGCTAATGTTTTATATAAGAAATCTTTCGATATCGAAGGTTTATAATAGAAAACCTTTCGACATCGAAAGTTTCAGATATTAAGTTATCTCTAGGAAAGCTTTTGATTTTGAAATTTTTCTATGAGAAAGTTTTATATAAAAAATATTTTTTCTGAAATATTTTGATGGCTAATGTTTTATATAAGAAATCTTTCGATATCGAAAGTTTTAGATTAGTAATGGCAGTATTTTATTGGAAAGCTTTCGATGTGGAATGTTTTTAATAGAAAAGTTACCTACAGGAAAAATTTCGATATTGAAAGATTGATTTCGAATGTTTTCTATATGACATCTTTAGATATTCAAAGTTTTATAAAGGAAATCAAAAGTTTTCCATAGAAAATCTTTCGATATCGAAAGTTTGTTGTAGGAAGCTTATCGACATCGAAAGTTTTATATAAGAAATCTTATTTTTTGGAAAGCTTTCGATATCTAATGTTTTTAGTTGAAAGCTATTTATGTAAAAAGTTACCTATAAGAAAGCTTTTGATGTTGAAAGTTTTCTACAAGAAACTTTTTTAAGAAAAAAACGTTAAATGCAGAATTTTTGTTATAGGAATCCTTTCGACATCGAAAGTTTTTTATAGGAATTTTTAATATAAACAGTTTTTCAGAAAGCTTTAGCTATTAAGTCATCTCTAGGAAAGCTTTTGATATTGAAATTTTTCTATATGAAAGTTTTATATAAAAAGTTTTCTATCTGAAATATTTTGACGGCAAATGTTTTATATAAGAAATCTTTCGTTATCGAAAGTTTATAATAGAAAACCTTTCGACATCGAAAGTTTTAGATTAATAATTTCAGTTTTTTATTGGAAAGCTTTCGATGTGGAATGTTTTTAGTAGAAAGATTAAGTTATTAAAAGTTAGCTAAAGGAAAACTTTTGATATTGAAAGATTGACTTCGAATGTTTTCTATATGAAATCTTTAGATATTCAAAGTTTTATAAAGGAAATCAAAAGTTTTTCATAGAAAAACTTTCGATATCGAAAGTTTATTATAGGAAGCCTATCGACTTCGAAAGTTTTATATAGGAAATCTATTTTTTTGGGAAAACTTTCGATTTGTAATACTTTAAGTTAAAAGCTTTTTATTTAAAAGGTACCTGTAGTAAAGCTTTTGATATTGAAAGTGTTCTACAAGAAACTTTTATATAAGAAAAAAAAAAACTTTAAATATCGAATTTTTATTAAAGGAACCCTTTCGACATCGAAAGTTTTATATAGGAATTTTTAATATTAACAGTTTTTTTAGAATGCTTTAGCTATTAATTTATCTCTAGGAAAGCTTTTGATATTGAAATTTTTCTATAGGAAAGTTTTATGTAAAAAGTTTCCTATTTGAAATATTTTGACGGCAAATATTTTATATAAGAAATCTTTCGATATCGAAAGTTTATAATAGAAAAATTTTCGACATCGAAAGTTTTAGATTAGGAATGGCAGTTTGTTATTGGAAAGCTTTCGATGTGGAATGTTTTTAAAGGAAATCAAAAGTTTTTCATAAAAAATCTTTCGATATCGAAAGTTTATTATAGGAAACCTATGAACATCGAAAGTTTTTTTTATAGGAAATCTTGTTTTTTTGAAAGCTTTCGATATGGAATAATTTTAGTTAAAATTTTTTTTTATTAAAAAGGTACCTATAGGAAAGTTTTTGATATTGAAAGCATGGTACCGCTGATATATCCATTTTAAGTGTATATTTTCTCTATTATATAAATGGTATTGTTATATTTTGTTATCAGATCTTATATCGTTTTTTATAAAATTATAGGTCACTTTATGTTCTAAACCAGGGACGTAACTGTTATAACTTTCAGAAAATAAAAGTTATTTTTTTACTTTTATTTTGTTGAGCAGAAATAAAACTTATTTTTGGACTTTTATTTGTTTTTATAAAAAGCAACAGTTATTTTTGACTTTTATTTTTTCAAGTAAAAATAAAAGTTATTTTTTGACTTTTATTTTCTTTTTGAGCAAAAATAACAGTTATTTTTTGACTTTTATTTTTTCGAACAGAAATCAAAGTTATTTTTTGACTTTTATTTTTTCGAACAGAAATCAAAGTTATTTTTTGGCTTTTATTTTTTCGATAACAAATAACAATTATTTTTGACTTTTATTTTTTCAAGCAAAAATAAAAATTTATTTTTTGACTTTTATTTTTTTGAGCAAAAATAACAGTTATTTTTTACTTTTATTTTTTCGAGCAAAAATAAAAGTTATTTTTGTTAAAAATTCATGATAAATTCATCATGAAAATAACTTTTATTCATGTTCGAAATAATAAAAGTCAAAAATTACTGTTATTTTTATAAAAGTTAAAAATAACTGATATTTTTATTCAAAAAAAAAAAAATATAAAAATAACTGTTATTTTTTCTAAAAAATAAAATTCAGATTTTTAAGAAGCATTTTATGAAAATTTGGTCTATCAAAATTGTACACTTCGTTTTATACTCCTACATTTTCTTGAGGTTGCTTTTTTTAATCAAAAACTTAAAAATAACATTTATTTTTCGGTCCCTGTTCTAAGCAAAAGGTTTATATATCAATAATCAAATTATGGAATTAAATGGTTGGAATTTTGTTTGTTGCAAAAATCGGTTTTAAGAGATCTATGGTTAAGTTCATAGCAAAAAATCGGCGCTCTCGAATTTCATCTTAGAGACAAAACTTGTTGGATACTTTAGGCAGTCTTTCTATTAATATACTCTATCTTACTTATTAGTTCCCCCCAAAGTTGTACCCTTCGATTTCGGTGACGAGCCCACAAACTTTGAAGACTCCGTTTCGGTAAATTGTTTAATCTCATCCGGTGATATGCCAGTCAATATAACCTGGCTACATAACAAGGTAATCATGCAACCCTTTGGCACCGGTATTACCATATTAAAAAGTGGCAAAAGGGCCAGTGTTTTGACCATAGATGCTGTGCATGCGGGACATGTGGGAGAGTATACATGTCTGGCGGAGAATAGAGCGGGCAAGGCCAATCATACAGCGGAATTAAATGTCAATGGTGGAGATTTTGTTTATAATTAAGAAATTATAGAATTATAGAATTTAATTAAGAATTTGGTATACATTTTTAAATTAAAATTTTGTATAATTTTTTATATAAAAATTTTTTATTTTCTATATTTTATTGAAATCCTTTAAGTACCTCCTAAAATTACCCCCTTTGATTTTGGTGATGAACCGGCCAATTTTGGTGATTCGGTAACGGTGCAATGCACCATTTCTAAGGGTGACTTGCCGGTCGATATCAATTGGCAGTTTAATGGCTATGCCTTAAATGATTATCTGGGTGCTACAACTTCGAAGATAGGCAAAAAGGTCAGTGTTTTGACCATAGACTCGGTGAATGGTCATAATGCGGGCAATTACACCTGCATAGCCAAAAATATGGCCCAGACTTCGGAGTATAATGCGGAATTAGTAGTTAATGGTTAAGATTTGTTTTGCTTATTATATAAAATAGCTTTAATTAAAATTTCTTTTTGGTTTTTATTTTTCTTTAACTAACCCCCTTCTAGTTCCCCCCAAAATCTCACCCTTTTCCACGGGTGGCTCTGAGGCTGTGCATTTAGCTCAGTATATCACCTATCAGTGTACCATAACCAAGGGTGATTTACCCTTAAATATTTTATGGACTTTCAATAATCAACCTTTGATCAATGAGGACAATCAGGATATTTTGATATCCAAACTGGGTAGACGTAGTAGTGTTTTGACCATAGAAAGTGTTAGTGCCAAAAATGCTGGAAATTATACATGTCAGGGTTCGAATAATGCTGGCAAGGCCAGTTATACCACACAATTGAAAGTTATAGGTATTTGTGGTTAACAAAATTTTAAACTTGTTTAATTATTATTAAAAAAAAAGTATTTTTAATTTATTTTAATTTTGTAAAATTTATGATTTCTATTTTTATCCCACCCCCTATGACTTATTTTAGTTTTACCCCGCATTAGACCTTTTACCTTTGATGAGGGTCCCGCCCAAACGGGTCAATATTTAACTCTTTACTGTTCCGTATCATTTGGTGATTTACCCTTAAATATTTCCTGGCTCTTAAATGATCAGGAGGTGGAGGAAGATGATCAAGAATTGGGTATCTCGACGACCATGGTTAATAAACGTACTAGTGTTTTGACCATAGATTCGGTAGATGATCATCATGCGGGCAATTATACCTGTCAGGCTCGTAATCGTGCCGGCTTACAGACCTATGCCACGGAGTTAAATGTTTATGGTTAGCCTGATATTTTAACAACAAAATGGAATCTGTAGTTTTGACTCTATTAAAAACTTAAATTAATAACTTGATACTTAAAACTTTTTACTAAAATTTAAATTATTTTTTCTCTTTCTAAACATGAACTAAAACAAAAACATGAACTATTTACTGGTTTGCTTCCGTTGCTGTTGATTTGTAATGGGTTATTTCTATAAGTTGGATTCTCATACATTTTTAAAGATTTTATATTTAATTTGCAATAGTAGTAGAATGCATGTTGTCATTTAATTGGAAAAGAATTTACCAAAATTTTGCATGAAGAGCACTAATACAATATTTTTGCAAATAAATTGGCCTAAAATTTTGAATCTGGGCTTACCATATTTTATAGAATTTCATTAACAAACTCAAATTTGGATATGTTCTTATGAAATAGAAAAGTAGTCTGTGAACCCAAATCTCGACCTCTACATAACTGTAATGTATCGGCCTTAACTTGATTAAAATGATAATAAAACTTTATTGAGTCCTAACTGAAAACGTATTTGTAGAATGCAGTTCAAGAAAACTCAGGAGTTTGAGATAACTCAGTAGCTCAAGATGACTCAGCAGTTTGAGATGAAGTTCAAGATGAGTCTACAGCTTAATATAAATTAGCAGCTTGAGATGACTCTATAGATTCGGATGACTCAGTAGTTTGAGATTACTCAGCAAATTGGAATATTACAGGCAGATTGAGATGACTCAGCAGTTTGAGATGACAGCTTAATATAACTCAGCAGTTTAAGACGACTTAGCAGATTGGAATGACTCAGTAGTTTGAGATTAATCAGAATATTGAGATTTTATAGACAGATTTAGATGACTAAGCAGTTTGAGATGACTAAGCAGTTCAGGATGACTCTTCAGCTTTATCTAACTCAGCTATTTGAGATGACTCAACAGATTTGGATGACTCAGTAGTTTGAGATTTATCAACAAATAAAGATGTTATAGGTAGTCAATCTACCTATAACATCATCAGTAGTTAAAGATGACTCAGCAGTTTTAGATGACTCAGCAGTTTTAGATGACTCAGCAGTTTTAGATGACTCAGCAGTTTGAGATGTCTCAGCAGTTCAGGTAGACTCTACAGCTTAATATAACTCTGCAGTTTGATATGACTCAGCAAATTAAAATGACTCAGTGGTTTGAGATTAAACAGCAAATTGAAATGCTATAGGCAGACTAAGATGACTCAGCAGTTTGAGATGATTTAACAGTTCAACATGACTCTATAGCTTGATATAACTCAGCAGATACAGATGACTGAGCAAATTAAGATGAATCAGTGGTTTAAGATTAACCAGCAAATTGTGATGTTATAGGCAGATTAAGATGACTCAACAGTTTGAGATGACATAGCAGTTCAGGATGACTCTACAGCTTAATATAACACAGCAGTTTGAGATGACTCAGCAAATTAAGATGACTCAGTAGTTTGAGATTTATCAGCAAATTGAGATGCTATAGGCAGACTAAGATGACTCAGCAGTTTAAGTTGATTCAGCAGTTTGAGATGACTAAGCAGTTAAAGATGACTCTACAGCTTTATATAACTCAGCAGTTTCAGATGACTCAGCAAATTAAAATGACTAAGTAGTTTAAAATTAATAAGCAAATTAAGAAATTATAGGAAGATTAATATGACTTAGCAGTTCAGGATGACTCTGCAGCTTTACATAATTCAGCAGTTTGTGATGTCTCAGTATATTAAGATGACAAATTAAGATGACTTGGCAGTTTAAGAAGACTTAGCCGTTCAGGATAACTCTACAACTTTATATAACTCAGCAGTTTGAGGTGACTTAGCAGATTGGGATGACTCAGTAATTTGAGATTAATCAACAAATTGAGATGATAAATTCAGATTAAGATGACTCAGCAGTTTGAGATGACTTAGCAGTTCTGGATGACTCTACAGCTTAATATAACTCAGCATTTTCAGATGACTCAGCAAATTAAGATGACTCAGTAGTTTAAGATTAATCAGCAAATTGCGATGTTATAGGCAGATTAAGATGACTCAACAGTTTAAGATGACTTAGCAGTTCAGTATGAATTTACAGCTTAATATAACTCAGCAGTTTGGGATGGCTCAGAAAATTAAGATGACTCAGTAGTTTGAGATTAATCAACGGATTGAGATGTTATAGGTAGATTGAGATGACTCAGTTTGAAACTAATCAGCAGATTGAGATTTTTAGGTAGATTAAGATGACTTAGGATTTCGAGATGACTCAGCAGTATGAGATGACTTAGCAGATTGAGATGATTCAGTAGTTTGAGATTAATCAGCAGATTGAGATGTTATATTAAGACTCAGTTTGAGACTAATCAGCAGATTGAGATGACTCAGCAAATTAAGATGACTCAGTAGTTTGAGATTAATCAGCAAATTGAAATGTTATAGGCAGATTGAGATGACTCGGCAGTTTAAAATGACTCAGTAAATTAGGATGACTCAGTAGTTTGAGATTAATCAGCAAATTGAGATGTTATAGGCAGATTGAGATGACTCACCAGTTTAAAATGACTCAGCAAATTAGGATGACTCAGTAGTTGGAGATTTATCAGCAAATTGAGATGTTATAGGCTGATTGAGATGACTCAGCAGCTTGAGATGACTCAGCAGATTAGGATGACTCAGAATCAGAGATGTTAAAAATAAATGACTTAGCATTTCGAGATAACTCAACAACTTAAAATTACTCAGTAGTTTGAGATGACTCAGCAGATGTTATAGACAGATTAAGATGACTTAGCAGATTAAGATGATTCAGTAAAATGACTCAGCAGATTTATATGATTCAGTAGTTTGAGATGTTATATTTTGACTCAGTTTGAGACTAATCAGCAGATTAAGATGACTTAGCATTTCGAGATGACTCAGCAGTTTGAGATGACTCAGCGTATTAAGATGACTCAATAGTTTGAGATTAATCAGCAGATTGAAATTTTATTAGCAGTTTGAGATGGCTCAGCAGTTCTTCAGTACTGTTCGACCTTCGAGCCCTAATGGGGTTTTTCTTAAATTTAGCGTGCCTTGTAACCTTCTTTTAGTCAACAGCGTTGCTTTACGACTTGTCACCTGTCACGACATATATGCATTAAAACATCATTAAAGCATTTTTTGATCTCAAAGCATAATATGTAACACTTCATAGTTTAATTCAAAAGCCCTAACTAACTTATCCCTGGTATTTTGAGTGAAACTTTTATCTATTACAAAATTTATTGTATTATATCAGGGGCTAAATCGCCACATTCGATATCAATCGAAAACTCAGACTTTTAAGCAAATATTGTGTAACATACGTTAGGGATTTTCAAAATTATTTATTTTGCAAAAAAGTTTAATAAAATATGATATTTAAACATATCGGTTTTTTTTGTCAAAACATTTAGTTTCAATAAAATTCTTTTGCTATCAGCGAACTTTTGACAAATAAGTAACAAAGTAGTAAACCTTGAGTGTTATTTATAATTTTAATTATCCTTAAAGTATGCTACACAAATGTTTCTGAAATGTTCTACATTTCAATCGATATCGAGCCTGAAGTAAAATCTTTAATCTCTTGAGGCAAGTACAGAATTTATTAGGTCAAAATAATGAGTGTTCCTGAAAGATAATTGTGTTGCCGAATTTGGGATTTTTTACTTAGTTCAAGAAAATAATCAGTTTTCGAGTTATGCGAATATTTATTGGACAACCTCCTTCATTTTTTAAATAACGCTATATCTCGAAAACTAGAGCTAAGTTGAAAAAAAAACGTTTAGCACCATTGAATTCAGAGAACTCGACTTATCGAATTGTACCCAATTGGTCTCCCTTTTGTCGTTTTTTTTTTTTCAATTAGCACAGTGTAACTAAGGTTAGAAAATAGTTAGAACATGGCTTAGTAAATGATTTTTATTATGTTTTATCTTAGCGTTTAATTCCTCTTCATTCCTTTCTACTCCTAAAAGTCTTGCCAAAAATTGCACCCTTTAGTGCAGGAGCAGAGACCTTCTATCCCGGCGACTATTTTACCCTCCAGTGTTCAATAATACACGGCGATCATCCTTTACTAGTCTACTGGTATTTTAATCAACAAAAACTTAATGAAACCCAAGCTTCCCAAATGGGTATACAAATCTCGAAAATGGGTTCCAGAAGTTCGGTATTGACCATAGAATCGGTTCAGGGGCAACATGCGGGAAATTATACCTGTTATGGAAAAAATGCAGCAGGTGTAACAAATTATACGGCAACGTTGGTGGTTAATGGTATAAAAAAAAGGATTTCGAGATTATATTTTTTTGTAGAACTTAAAATTTTTTGTTATTTTTTTTTATTTTGGTTTTAATTTTTTTTTAATTTTAATTTTTTATGCAAATTTTCCACAAAAGTTCCCCCCAAATTGACACCTTTACCCTCTAGTGTGGATAATCCTTTATTTTTGGGTGATTACTTTCAATTAAATTGCGCGGTTTTGCATGGTGATTTTCCCTTTAACATCACCTGGTATTATAACGATGAACCGGCCAATCATATGGAGGGTATAAGCATTATGATGCAAAGCAAACGTAGCAGTTCCTTGAGTATTGAAAGTGTTTTAGCTAAACATGTGGGCAAATATTCCTGCATAGGTGCCAATCAGGCGGGTTATACGGAGGTTTCCACCAATCTAACCATCAGGGGTTTGTGGTTTTTGCTTTATTTTATAAATTTCACCCAAAAAAAAACAATGTATTTTACACTTTAAATGTTTTAGATTTTAGAAAAACGGTTAAGGTTTAATGTTATGGAAAGTTTTATGGTTTAATAATAAAAAACTAAAGCATACTTTAAGGGGTTTTGGCTGAACTAATTGTAAATGGCTTTGGAAGAATGTTTTATTTTAGAAACCGCAAAAATCATTATAAAATTTTAACATTTTCTTAAGGAAATTTGAAAATCATTTTATAAATTTTTAAGTGTTTAATTGTTCTAGCGCTTAAAAGCCTAAAAGTATACTTCATTTAATTCATCTTAAATATTTTCATTAATTTTGTTAATATTTGTAAGTGTTATTAACCAAAAAAAGTAACAAAATTGTAGGGTTTAAAAAAATAATATTCAAAAGAAACAATTATACGCACTTAATCCCAGTCTATTACATTTATTTTAAACATCTTACCCCCCTCTTCACAGCATTCTGGCAACGGCTGCATTAGGAATGTGGGAAGTGAAGGAGGTGAAACTGAAAAATGTTTGTGTTTATTTTCGTTCATAGAATTGCATTCTGAAACACCATTTTGAGGTCAGGAAAATTCCCTTACGAATAGAAAGACCTAGAAGGTGGAACTGTAGAGTTATCGCCATTTGAAAGCTGCAATTTTTACTTAAAATCAAAATTTTTGAACCTCACCATTTCCGATTTTGATCAAATTTTGTATAAATATTCTTCTATCTCATATAATTTCAAGATATTTTTTTTTTAATTTAAAGAACATGAAACTACTGGACATATCTTGAAATATGAGCCTAGTTTCATAAAAATCTAATGACGGTATCAAAAGTTATAGGCGTATAAGGTGGGTATGCTTAAAAAAAAATCTCGAAAAAAACAAAATTTGAACCGCCATAAAATCTGAACCGAAGGCGAAGTTTAAAATTTTGAAGAAGTCTAAAAATTATATGAGCTAGGGGAACTTCTTTACAAAATTTCATGAAAATTGGAGATGGTGTGATGTAGTATTTGTTCGAAAATATTTGATTTGACTTCTACACAGAAAATGGCAGTTTTCAAAAGGCGATAACTCCAAAGTTCCACCTAATAACGCTAAATGCTTTTGGTTCTTGAATACACTAGTCTAGAGCTTTCATTTGCCATAGACATTTTTTTGACCCCAGACCATCAGCCTCAGAATAGGGGAACGTATTTACAAAATTTCATGAAAATTGGAGATGGTGTGATGTAATATTTGTTCGAAAATATTTGATTTGACTTCTACACAGAAAATTTCAGTTTTCAAAAGGCGATAACTCCAAAGTTCCACCTAATAATGCCAAATGCTTTTGGTTCTTGAATACACTAGTCTAGAGCTTTTATTTGTCATAGAAAATTTTTTTTCTTCAAAACGTATCATAGTGTAATCTGAGCTTTTACCTTTGATTAACAAACATAATTCGTAATGATTGTATTTGTAAAATAGGTATTAAAGCATGGTTTTCGATTTGTCTTCTCCTGAAGATGATGGCCTAATAAAGCATCGAAACGCGTCAAGGAATTGGTTGTCCCCACAAACATTTTTTCGCCTTTAACAATAAATTCACTATTATATTAATAAACTAGCTGTACCCTGTGCGCATTGCTGCACCACCAACTAAAATAAATTTGAAGGAAATTTATTACAAAAATTATCAATTCATTTTAAATCATTTTTTTAATTTTGTCTGATCAACACATGACCAAACACAAAGTTTATGATTAAATTTATTTTGAATAATTTCCAGTATCGCCATCTATCGGAAATTAATCACAACAACTTAGAAACCTCCGTCGACAATTTATAATTTAATAAATTTTGAGTAATTTTCAGTTGCGCCACCTGTCGGAGATTGGTCATACCAAAATTGGAACCTATGTCGGCTCATGCGCAACACCTTTGCTAAAGATCAAAGCATGACCAAATGCACAGCTTACGATTTAATTAATTTTGAGTAATTTTTAGTGGCGCCATCTGTCGGGAATTAGTTTTACCAACTTAGAAACCTTTGTCGGTTTATGCGTTGCAACTTTGCCAAATATCATAGTATGATCAAATGCACAATTTATAATTAAATTAATTTTGAGTAATTTTCAGTTGCGCCACCTATCGGAAATTGGTCATACCAACTTAGAAACCTTACGCGGCCCATGCGCAAAAATTTTGCTAAAGATCATAGCATGATCAAATCCACAGTTTACGATTTAATTAACTTTAAACAATTTTTCAGTGGCGCCACCTGTTGGAACTTGGTAATACAAACTTGGTAATATTAATCGGCTCATGCGTAATACCTTTTCTCAAGATCATAACATGATCAAATGCATAGTTTACTATTCTATAAAGGACATACAGACAGACAAACATTCATTTTTATATACATAGATAAATGTAATAAACTGGGATTAAGTGCAAATAATTTTTCTTTTTTGAATTTTTATTAATCTTAGTTTTATTAATTATATAAATTTCTATGTGTGTGTGTGTGTCTAATCTTAGAATTACCTCAACTCGAACAGTTTCAATTTAATCCTAACGGTGTCAATGGTGGCCAAGCGGTCAGGGTCATGTGTATGGTCACTTCGGGAGATTTACCTATTGACATCTACTGGCTTAAAGATGGCCAGCCCTTGTTGCGTTCCATTTATCATAAAATAGATGAATATACCCTAATATTATCCCTGCGTCAAACTAATATTGGGGACAGTGGAAATTATACTTGTGTGGCCCGTAATAAGGCGGGAGAGGCTAGAAAATGGTCTAATTTAAAAGTCAAGGGTAAAAATTAAAAGGATTTTTAGTTTTCATTTTAATTAAGTTTGTTTTTAATTTGAAAATTCCTTAAGTTCTTCAAAACACAAGAAACAATCAAATAGGAACCTTAAAAAAATTTTAAAATTGTTTACTTTATATCAAAAATTTTTTCCTTCCTCTTTTCCTTTTAATCACAAAAAAAAGAACCTCCTTTATTGGCCCACCTCTCCGTGTCTACACCTCTCAGCAATGTCGGTGATTATGTGCAAATAACTTGCATTGTGCTCAAGGGTAATTTACCCCTGCATATCGAATGGTCTTTGAATGACAAAGATATTGTACCAGAACTACCCTTTACCACAGTGGCCTCGGTGGGTTCTCATACTAGTTTGTTAATGATTGATAATGTTACGGCCCTTCATGCTGGCCAATATCTTTGTAAGGCGGATAATCATGCGGGTTCTTTTAATCGAACAAAAAGTTTGATTGTTAATGGTAGGAGGATTTTTTGATCAAATATGGATAACGGTTCAATGACAACCGGATATTTTGACAGATTTTATTAAATACAAATTTTTCTCTTCCAAAATTTTTTTTCTAAATATTTTCAAAGAATTTCTTAATCAATTTTTTAAATTTTCTAAAAATTAGTTTATTTTTCTTACTTTTTTCATAAAAGCTTAAAATATTTAGTAAAAAAAATTACACCAGCTTAAAAATATGGTTAAATCTAATGAATAAGATAAGTTCTTATCCAAATCCAATTCTAATCTTGTTCCAGTCTTGATCTAATTTGACTCTGTGACCAAAATGCCCATTCGATATCGACCATAAACTCAGATTTTTAAGCAAATATTGTGATACATATATATTATTCTACCATAAATATTATTCTACCAAAATGAGATAAGGTTGGCAAGTTATACATCAATGGAAAGGAAAATTGATATACTTTAAAGTGAATTTAAAATTTTTTCACAATTTAGAAATTCATTTAAGACTTTTGCCAAAAAAAATGCAACAACAATAAATTTATGTAATTTTTTAATATTACTTTGTAACTTTTTGCTAAAATCTCTAAAACTAAACAAGGTATAAGGATTATTTTGGAATATAATATGTTTCAACATATTAGAAATTCAGAAATATAAATTTCAGAACAAGTTTCAAAATTTTATTGAACACTTTTTAATAAAGAAAAGTACAATTTTTGTAATAAATTTATGTAATTTTTTAAAATAACTTTGTATTTTTTTTTTCGCAAAAACCTGCAAAATAACATGAGGTAGACATGTTGTACATCAATGAAAAGGAAATTCTATATACTTATAAGTGACATTAAATTTTGTGACAATTTAGAAATTGATTTAAGGCTTTTGTCAAAAAAGTGCTGCAACAATAAATTTTCATAATTTTAAAATATAACTTTATATTTTTTTGCAAAATTTTCTAAAACTAAACTAAATGTTCCAAATTTCGTCGAAATCCGTCCAGTAGAAATTGCTGAGTTATTCATTATTATTTAGATTATCCTAAAAGTATGCCACACAAATGTTTCTGAAACATTTTACATTTCGATAGATTTCATATGTAGTGATTTGGACTCAGGTATATCTAGTCAAGCAACAAACTAGAGTTTTGAAAACTTAAAAGATTTGATTTTGTTTAAATACAAAAGACTAAAGAAACAAACTTGCAATTTTTTATATTTTTAAATCTATGGCTTGGTGCTAAAAGGGCAACTGTCAAGATTTTGCTGTTTTGAGTTAATCATTGCATTAGATGCCCTACTTTGCCCTTTTTTATTTGGCCCCAACAGCTAATCTGAAACTTTACTCTAAATAGATTTACGAGGGGGTTTCTGGGCAATGTTACTATGAATTTATATGAAAAAAAAAACAACAATAAATCAAATTTTCTCAAACCTACTTTTTTTTCATTGGCCCTTTTAGCACCAGGCCACAGAAATAAACTACAAGATTTTAGAAAAAATTGGTTTCTTAAAGCAAAATTTTAGGCTAGTCCTAGTTAGGTTTTAATCAAGCTTTCATCAAGTTTGAGTCCAGTTCTATTATATAAAGTTCTTATTTAATTCTAGACTTGTTCTATTTTAGTCCTTAGTCTTGTTCAAATAAAGTTCAGCTCTTGTTCTAGCTTGGTTCTATTCCAGTTGTATTGTAGAAATAAACTATGTATATTAAAACAAAAGACTTAAGAAACAAACTTTGCTTAGGAAAACGATGTATCGAGTTTCTTTCTTAAGTCTTTTATTTTTGACATAGTTCTAGTCTAGTTCTAGTCTATCTGAAGTCTAGTTCTATTATAGCTCTAGTCTAGTTCTAATCTAGATCTAGTCTAGTTCTAGTCTAGTTATGTGAATGTTTACTATTTTTATAAGAAACTTTTCAAAAATTTACTATTTGTATAGGAAATTTTTCAAAAATTGAATATTTTTATAGGAAATTTTTCAAAACTCTTCTATTTTTATAGGAAATTTTTCAAAAATTTCCTATAAAAATAGGAAATTTTTCAAAAATTTCCTATTTTTATAGGAAATTTTTCAAAAATTTCCTATTTTTATAGGAAATTTTTCAAAAATTTCCTATTTTTATAGGAAATTTTTCAAAAATTTCCTATTTTTATAGGAAATTTTTCAAAAATTTCCTATTTTTATAGGAAATTTTTCAAAAATTTCCTATTTTTATAGGAAATTTTTCAAAAATTTCCTATTTTTATAGGAAATTTTTCAAAAATTTCCTATTTTTATAGGAAATTTTTCAAAAATTTCCTTTTTTTATAGAAAATTTTTCAAAAATTTCCTATTTTTATAGAAAATTTTTCAAAAATTTCCTATTTTTATAGGAAAATTTTCAAAAATTTCCTATTTTTATAGGAAAATTTTCAAAAATTTCCTATTTATATAGGAAATTTTTTAAAAATTTCCTATAAAAATAGGAAATTTTTCAAAAATTTCCTATTTTTATAGGAAATTTTTCAAAAATTTCCTATTTTTATAGGAAATTTTTCAAAAATTGAATATTTTTATAGGAAATTTTTCAAAAATTGAATATTTTCATAGGAAATTTTTCAAAACTCTTCTATTTTTATAGGAAATTTTTCAAAAATTTCCTATAAAAATAGGAAATTTTTCAAAAATTTCCTATTTTTATAGGAAATTTTTCAAAAATTTCCTATTTTTATAGGAAATTTTTCAAAAATTTCCTATTTTTATAGAAAATTTTTCAAAAATTTCCTATTTTTATAGGAAATTTTTCAAAAATTTCCTTTTTTATAGAAAATTTTTCAAAAATTTCCTATTTTTATAGGAAATTTTTCAAAAATTTCCTATTTTTATAGGAAATTTTTCAAAAATTTCCTATTTTTATAGGAAATTTTTCAAAAATTTCCTATTTTTATAGGAAATTTTTCAAAAATTTCCTATTTTTATAGGAAATTTTTCAAAAATTTCCTATTTTTATAGGAAATTTTTCAAAAATTTCCTATTTTTATAGGAAGTTTTTCAAAAATTTCCTATTTTTATAGGAAATTTTTCAAAAATTTCCTATTTTTATAGGAAATTTTTCAAAAATTTCCTATTTTTATAGGAAATTTTTCAAAAATTTCCTATTTTTATAGGAAATTTTTCAAAAATTTCCTATTTTTATAGGAAATTTTTCAAAAATTTCCTATTTTTATAGGAAATTTTTCAAAAATTTCCTATTTTTATAGGAAATTTTTCAAAAATTTCCTATTTTTATAGGAAATTTTTCAAAAATTTCCTATTTTTATAGGAAATTTTTCAAAAATTTCCTATTTTTATAGGAAATTTTTCAAAAATTTCCTATTTTTATAGGAAATTTTTCAAAAATTTCCTATTTTTATAGGAAATTTTTCAAAAATTTCCTATTTTTATAGGAAATTTTTCAAAAATTTCCTATTTTTATAGGAAATTTTTCAAAAATTTCCTATTTTTATAGGAAATTTTTCAAAAATTTCCTATTTTTATAGGAAATTTTTCAAAAATTTCCTATTTTTATAGGAAATTTTTCAAAAATTTCCTATTTTTATAGGAAATTTTTCAAAAATTTCCTATTTTTATAGGAAATTTTTCAAAAATTTCCTATTTTTATAGGAAATTTTTCAAAAATTTCCTATTTTTATAGGAAATTTTTCAAAAATTTCCTATTTTTATAGGAAATTTTTCAAAAATTTCCTATTTTTATAGGAAATTTTTCAAAAATTTCCTATTTTTATAGGAAATTTTTCAAAAATTTCCTATTTTTATAGGAAATTTTTCAAAAATTTCCTATTTTTATAGGAAATTTTTCAAAAATTTCCTATTTTTATAGGAAATTTTTCAAAAATTTCCTATTTTTATAGGAAATTTTTCAAAAATTTCCTATTTTTATAGGAAATTTTTCAAAAATTTCCTATTTTTATAGGAAATTTTTCAAAAATTTCCTATTTTTATAGGAAATTTTTCAAAAATTTCCTATTTTTATAGGAAATTTTTCAAAAATTTCCTATTTTTATAGGAAATTTTTCAAAAATTTCCTATTTTTATAGGAAATTTTTCAAAAATTTCCTATTTTTATAGGAAATTTTTCAAAAATTTCCTATTTTTATAGGAAATTTTTCAAAAATTTCCTATTTTTATAGGAAATTTTTCAAAAATTTCCTATTTTTATAGGAAATTTTTCAAAAATTTCCTATTTTTAAAGGAAATTTTTCAAAAATTTCCTATTTTTATAGGAAATTTTTCAAAAATTTCCTATTTTTATAGGAAATTTTTCAAAAATTTCCTATTTTTATAGGAAATTTTTCAAAAATTTCCTATTTTTATAGGAAATTTTTCAAAAATTTCCTATTTTTATAGGAAATTTTTCAAAAATTTCCTATTTTTATAGGAAATTTTTCAAAAATTTCCTATTTTTATAGGAAATTTTTCAAAAATTTCCTATTTTTATAGGAAATTTTTCAAAAATTTCCTATTTTTATAGGAAATTTTTCAAAAATTTCCTATTTTTATAGGAAATTTTTCAAAAATTTCCTATTTTTATAGGAAATTTTTCAAAAATTTCCTATTTTTATAGGAAATTTTTCAAAAATTTCCTATTTTTATAGGAAATTTTTCAAAAATTTCCTATTTTTATAGGAAATTTTTCCAAAATTTCCTATTTTTATAGGAAATTTTTCAAAAATTTCCTATTTTTATAGGAAATTTTTCCAAAATTTCCTATTTTTATAGGAAATTTTTCAAAAATTTCCTATTTTGATAGGAAATTTTTCCAAAATTTCCTATTTTTATAGGAAATTTTTCAAAAATTTCCTATTTTTATAGGAAATTTTTCAAAAATTTCCTATTTTTATAGGAAATTTTTCAAAAATTTCCTATTTTTATAGGAAATTTTTCAAAAATTTCCTATTTTTATAGGAAATTTTTCAAAAATTTCCTATTTTTATAGGAAATTTTTCAAAAATTTCCTATTTTTATAGGAAATTTTTCAAAAATTTCCTATTTTTATAGGAAATTTTTCAAAAATTTCCTATTTTTATAGGAAATTTTTCAAAAATTTCCTATTTTTATAGGAAATTTTTCAAAAATTTCCTATTTTTATAGGAAATTTTTCAAAAATTTCCTATTTTTATAGGAAATTTTTCAAAAATTTCCTATTTTTATAGGAAATTTTTCAAAAATTTCCTATTTTTATAGGAAATTTTTCAAAAATTTCCTATTTTTATAGGAAATTTTTCAAAAATTTCCTATTTTTATAGGAAATTTTTCAAAAATTTCCTATTTTTATAGGAAATTTTTCAAAAATTTCCTATTTTTATAGGAAATTTTTCAAAAATTTCCTATTTTTATAGGAAATTTTTCAAAAATTTCCTATTTTTATAGGAAATTTTTCAAAAATTTCCTATTTTTATAGGAAATTTTTCAAAAATTTCCTATTTTTATAGGAAATTTTTCAAAAATTTCCTATAAAAATAAAAATAGGAAATTTTTCAAAAATTTCCTATTTTTATAGGAAATTTTTCAAAAATTTCCTATTTTTATAGGAAATTTTTCAAAAATTTCCTATTTTTATAGGAAATTTTTCAAAAATTTCCTATTTTTATAGGAAATTTTTCAAAAATTTCCTATTTTTATAGGAAATTTTTCAAAAATTTCCTATTTTTATAGGAAATTTTTCAAAAATTTCCTATTTTTATAGGAAATTTTTCAAAAATTTCCTATTTTTATAGGAAATTTTTCAAAAATTTCCTATTTTTATAGGAAATTTTTCAAAAATTTCCTATTTTTATAGGAAATTTTTCAAAAATTTCCTATTTTTATAGGAAATTTTTCAAAAATTTCCTATTTTTATAGGAAATTTTTCAAAAATTTCCTATTTTTATAGGAAATTTTTCAAAAATTTCCTATTTTTATAGGAAATTTTTCAAAAATTTCCTATTTTTATAGGAAATTTTTCAAAAATTTCCTATTTTTATAGGAAATTTTTCAAAAATTTCCTATTTTTATAGGAAATTTTTCAAAAATTTCCTATTTTTATAGGAAATTTTTCAAAAATTTCCTATTTTTATAGGAAATTTTTCAAAAATTTCCTATTTTTATAGGAAATTTTTCAAAAATTTCCTATTTTTATAGGAAATTTTTCAAAAATTTCCTATTTTTATAGGAAATTTTTCAAAAATTTCCTATTTTTATAGGAAATTTTTTAAAAATTTCCTATTTTTATAGGAAATTTTTCAAAAATTTCCTATTTTTATAGGAAATTTTTCAAAAATTTCCTATTTTTATAGGAAATTTTTCAAAAATTTCCTATTTTTATAGGAAATTTTTCAAAAATTTCCTATTTTTATAGGAAATTTTTCAAAAATTTCCTATTTTTATAGGAAATTTTTCAAAAATTTCCTATTTTTATAGGAAATTTTTCAAAAATTTCCTATTTTTATAGGAAATTTTTCAAAAATTTCCTATTTTTATAGGAAATTTTTCAAAAATTTCCTATTTTTATAGGAAATTTTTCAAAAATTTCCTATTTTTATAGGAAATTTTTCAAAAATTTCCTATTTTTATAGGAAATTTTTCAAAAATTTCCTATTTTTATAGGAAATTTTTCAAAAATTTCCTATTTTTATAGGAAATTTTTCAAAAATTTCCTATTTTTATAGGAAATTTTTCAAAAATTTCCTATTTTTATAGGAAATTTTTCAAAAATTTCCTATTTTTATAGGAAATTTTTCAAAAATTTCCTATTTTTATAGGAAATTTTTCAAAAATTTCCTATTTTTATAGGAAATTTTTCAAAAATTTCCTATTTTTATAGGAAATTTTTCAAAAATTTCCTATTTTTATAGGAAATTTTTCAAAAATTTCCTATTTTTATAGGAAATTTTTCAAAAATTTCCTATTTTTATAGGAAATTTTTCAAAAATTTTCTATTTTTATAGGAAATTTTTCAAAAATTTCCTATTTTTATAGGAAATTTTTCAAAAATTTCCTATTTTTATAGGAAATTTTTCAAAAATTTCCTATTTTTATAGGAAATTTTTCAAAAATTTCCTATTTTTATAGGAAATTTTTCAAAAATTTCCTTTTTTATAGGAAATTTTTCAAAAATTTCCTATTTTTATAGGAAATTTTTCAAAAATTTCCTATTTTTATAGGAAATTTTTCAAAAATTTCCTATTTTTATAGGAAATTTTTCAAAAATTTCCTATTTTTATAGGAAATTTTTCAAAAATTTCCTATTTTTATAGGAAATTTTTCAAAAATTTCCTATTTTTATAGGAAATTTTTCAAAAATTTCCTATTTTTATAGGAAATTTTTCAAAAATTTCCTATTTTTATAGGAAATTTTTCAAAAATTTCCTATTTTTATAGGAAATTTTTCAAAAATTTCCTATTTTTATAGGAAATTTTTCAAAAATTTCCTATTTTTATAGGAAATTTTTCAAAAATTTCCTATTTTTATAGGAAATTTTTCAAAAATTTCCTATTTTTATAGGAAATTTTTCAAAAATTTCCTATTTTTATAGGAAATTTTTCAAAAATTTCCTATTTTTATAGGAAATTTTTCAAAAATTTCCTATTTTTATAGGAAATTTTTCAAAAATTTCCTATTTTTATAGGAAATTTTTCAGAAATTTCCTATTTTTATAGGAAATTTTTCAAAAATTTCCTATTTTTATAGGAAATTTTTCAAAAATTTCCTATTTTTATAGGAAATTTTTCAAAAATTTCCTATTTTTATAGGAAATTTTTCAAAAATTTCCTATTTTTATAGGAAATTTTTCAAAAATTTCCTATTTTTATAGGAAATTTTTCAAAAATTTCCTATTTTTATAGGAAATTTTTCAAAAATTTCCTATTTTTATAGGAAATTTTTCAAAAATTTCCTATTTTTATAGGAAATTTTTCAAAAATTTCCTATTTTTATAGGAAATTTTTCAAAAATTTCCTATTTTTATAGGAAATTTTTCAAAAATTTCCTATTTTTATAGGAAATTTTTCAAAAATTTCCTATTTTTATAGGAAATTTTTCAAAAATTTCCTATTTTTATAGGAAATTTTTCAAAAATTTCCTATTTTTATAGGAAATTTTTCAAAAATTTCCTATTTTTATAGGAAATTTTTCAAAAATTTCCTATTTTTATAGGAAATTTTTCAAAAATTTCCTATTTTTATAGGAAATTTTTCAAAAATTTCCTATTTTTATAGGAAATTTTTCAAAAATTTCCTATTTTTATAGGAAATTTTTCAAAAATTTCCTATTTTTATAGGAAATTTTTCAAAAATTTCCTATTTTTTTCGGGGAATTATATATATATATATATATATATATATATATATATATATATATATATATATATATATATATATATATATATATACTATTTTCAATCTAATTTTTTTAAACTTTTGCAAATTATTTTGGCAATCCCTAAGGTATGTTAATTAAGTTCCTATGCTAGGAGTCAATTATAAGAGAAGAAGAAGAAGGTATGCTAAACAATATTTGCTTAAAACTCTGACTTTTCGATCGATATGGAATGCGGCGATTTGGCCCCTGATCTAGTTCTCTCCTGATTCTAGTCTAATTTTATTAAAAACGAAAGACTTAAGTAACAAACTTGAGTTTATTGAAAAATAAGATTTAAGAAACAATGACCCACAAAAAACGTACATCCTAGGGTTAAGTTGAAGAATCTAGAATATACTTTTCTGGTAATAACCTTCTCATGATTCAGTATAAAGAAAAATTTGATTCATTTGGATGTCATCCATAAAAAAACTGTTTTAATAAAAAATTTAAGCTGGTGTAGTTTTTTTTTGTCATAAGTCGGTTTTAGTCGATTTGGTTTTTTCTCTGTATTACTTTTAAGGATCTCCATAAAGAAATTTTTCTTCAAAAAAAATTCTTCAAATTTTGAAGTGTATATAAATAAAATTAATTTCAATTATTAAAAAAAATAAAACATATTGTATAAAGCAAAAACCCAATTAAAGAAAACAGCTCAACATATGCATACTGAAATTTTACTATACCATTTCACCAAAGAAAAAAGCACTCCCAGCACCAAGCAAACACCAACACAGAAAATTCCAGCACTTTTACACCTTAAAAAAAGACACCAAACATAAATGCACTCAAATAACAGAAAACAAGCCACCGACAACTTCTAAAAAAATACAAAAATATTTATCTCAAAAATATATTTTATTATAAACAAAATATGGCTTTTTTAAAACAGGCTTTAATTTTGGTTTAAAATTTTTTAATTTAAATATTTTTGTTTTTATTTTAGTTTGGTAAATTTTAAATTTTTGTTTAAAATCTTGTGGCTTTTTCTTATAATTTTTGTAATTACAATGTTTCAATAAAAAGAATTCAGCTTTTTGTTCTCAAAATGGTATGAACTCGTTTAGTTCTTGTATATTTACTTATCATGAAAAACTATAAATGTGCGCAGCAAATCTTATTTAAAATAGAAAATACAACAACAACAAAAAAATCACCCAGGACTTATTAAATACTAAAATTTTCTATTAACAAAACTCTATAAATAATAACAAAAGAAACTACGTTATAACTATTAAACAGAACTTCATATTTAAACCACTCTACTATCTCTATGTATAAAAATATAATCATTAAAATGCAGCCTTAAAGACTTAAACTGCAAAACAAATTACTACATCATCTCGTATAATGAAACTCCTCAAAAGATGAAGAAAATAAAATCCCATTTCATAAAACCCCAACCCACAAATATTTCCTTTTAACCCTAACAAAATCCTTTAAATCCCTCATTCATTTTTATTTTGAGTTTTTTAACATTTTTGTTTGTATATAAAACGAAGTAATTTTGTGAAAAAAAATCAAATTTTAAAGGTTTAATTACACAGCCTTTAAGACTTCGTTTTCTGCATGCCTTAAAGTTTTATTCTAATTTCTTTCATTTCATTCAAATTTTCATTTCTTTATTAACACTTAACACATCCCACATTTATGTTGTCCTTTTATGCTTGAGTTCTTTATCGATTAACTTAGTTTATAAGCTTTTTTATTTGTAGTTTGGCTTTATGATTTCTTTTAGCATTTAAGCATATGTGAAAAAACAAAATAGCATTAAATCTAAAGACTTAAGACACATGCTTTGGACTAATGATTTTAAATAAAACAAAAGACTTAAGAAACAAACCTGAGTTGAATGAAAATTAGATTTGATTAAATCTAGAAAACTAATGAACTGATCAATTAATTAAGGTTCAAAAACGGTCAAAAAACAGAACAAATCTTTCAAAAACGAAAGACTTAAGAAACAAACTTGACTGAAATTATGGCAAAAGAAATAAATATGAGACCTCAGAATCAATCACGGGAATTAAATATTATTTAAATAGGATTTATATTCTAGTTCTAGTCTGGTTCTCTTCTAGTTCTAGTCTAGTTCTAGTCTAGTTATAGAAAATTTTTCAAAAATTTTCTTTTTTATAGGACATTTTTCAAAAATTTTCTATTTTTATAGGAAATTTTTCCAAAATTTACTATTTTTATAAGAAATTTTTCAAAAATTTACTAGTTTTATAGGAAATTTTTCAAAAATTTACTATTTTTATAGGAAATTTTTCAAAAATTTACTATTTTTGTAGGAAATTTTTCAAAAATTTCCTATTTTTATAGGAAAATTTTCAAAAATTTACTATTTTTATAGGAAATTTTTCAAAAATTTACTATTTTTGTAGGAAATTTTTCAAAAATTTCCTATTTTTATAGGAAATTTTTCAAAAATTTCCTATTTTTATAGGAAATTTTTCAAAAATTTCCTATTTTTATAGGAAATTTTTCAAAAATTTCCTATTTTTATAGGAATGTTTTCAAAAATTTCCTATTTTTATAGGAATGTTTTCAAAAATTTCCTATTTTTATAGGAATGTTTTCAAAAATTTCCTATTTTTATAGGAATGTTTTCAAAAATTTCCTATTTTTATAGGAATGTTTTCAAAAATTTCCTATTTTTATAGGAATGTTTTCAAAAATTTCCTATTTTTATAGGAATGTTTTCAAAAATTTCCTATTTTTATAGGAAATTTTTCAAAAATTTCCTATTTTTATAGGAATGTTTTCAAAAATTTCCTATTTTTATAGGAATGTTTTCAAAAATTTCCTATTTTTATAGGAATGTTTTCAAAAATTTCCTATTTTTATAGGAATGTTTTCAAAAATTTCCTATTTTTATAGGAATGTTTTCAAAAATTTCCTATTTTTATAGGAATGTTTTCAAAAATTTCCTATTTTTATAGGAATGTTTTCAAAAATATCTTATTTTTATAGGATAGTTTTCAAAAATTTCCTTTTTTTATAGGAATGTTTTCAAAAATTTACTATTTTTATAGGAATGTTTTCAAAAATTTACTATTTTTATAGGAAACTGATAAATACCTGATTCGCAAGTGTCGAAGAAATCAAAAGAACTACGAAACAAACTTGATGTAAAACAGAATCGAAGGAGTTTTTATTTCAGTAAACAAAAGACTTAAGACACAAGCTACCTAATGATTTCCGTTTAAATAAAACAGAAGACTTAAGCAACAAACTTGACTTAAAGAAATCATATACAAAAATGTGTTCTTTTATTGTAAATAAAATTTAATGCTATTTTGTAAAAAAGAAAAATGGCAAAATAAAATGTTAGCAAATTAAATTGAAATTATTTAAAAAAAAATAATACAAGGCGACGTTTTAACTAAATATTCCCTAAGTCAAGAAACGTTAGAGATTTGAAATCTTATACATTTTTGTCATTTAATGGGGTACTTTTGTAAAACCCCAAAGCTAAAACCATTTTATTTTACATTTTTCTTTTGTGTCCTATAGTCTGTCCGTCTAATATTTCTAAAACCGCATGCTTATATTACAAATTATCTTAAATTTGTTAAGAATCTTGAATATTGTATTAACATATTTTTATCTTTTTCAATCCTTTTGTTAAAAAATCTCAATAAATTTATATGAAAAATCAACAAAAACAGTACCACCAAGATGGATTTTGGAACCCACCGATAAGGCTTTCGCTCAAGGATCCGATGCTAAAGTTGAATGCAAAGCTGATGGTTTCCCCAAGCCTCAAGTGACATGGAAGAAAGCTGTGGGTAAGTAGAGATTTGGAAAAAAGATAAACTTTAAAGAAAAAGGGGCTAGAAATTAGTAGAACCTTTAATCCCATATCTTCAAACTTCTAAAATTTACATTTTCTTTATTGTCCCTTAGGTAACAGTCCCGGTGAATATAAGGATTTGAAGAAGAATGACAACATTCGCGTTGAAGAAGGCACCCTACACATTGACAACATTCAAAAGACCAACGAAGGCTATTACTTGTGCGAGGCTATTAACGGCATTGGCTCTGGACTCTCGGCTGTTATCATGGTTAGTGTACAGGCTCCTCCAGAATTTACCGAAAAGTTACGCAATCAAACTGCTCGTCGTGGTGAACCCGCTGTACTCCAATGCGAAGCTAAGGGCGAAAAACCCATTGGCATTTTATGGAACATGAACAATATGCGTTTGGACCCCAAGAACGATAATCGTTATACCATTCGTGAGGAAATCTTGTCTACCGGTGTTATGTCCAGTCTCTCCATTAAGCGTACCGAACGTTCTGACTCTGCCCTGTTTACCTGTGTGGCCACAAATGCTTTTGGTTCTGATGATGCCAGTATTAATATGATTATCCAAGAAGTTCCCGAGATGCCTTATGCCTTGAAGGTTTTGGACAAATCTGGACGTTCTGTACAATTGAGCTGGGCTCAACCCTACGATGGCAATTCTCCTATTACCCGCTACATTATTGAATTCAAACGCTCTCGTGCCTCCTGGGATGAAATTGATCGTGTTATTGTTCCTGGCGATACCACCGAAGCTCAAGTACAAAAATTGAATCCTGCCACTACCTACAATATTCGCATTGTTGCTGAGAACCCCATAGGCACCTCCCAATCCTCGGAAGCTGTTACGATTATCACCGCTGAAGAAGCTCCCTCTGGCAAACCCCAAAACATCAAAGTTGAACCTGTTAATCAAACTACTCTCCGTGTCACCTGGAAACCACCAGCACGTTCTGAATGGAATGGTGAAATTTTAGGTTACTATGTCGGCTACAAACTATCGAACACCAACTCCTCGTATGTCTTTGAAACCGTTAACTTTGTGACCGAAGAAGGCAAAGAACATAATTTGGAATTGAATAACTTACGCGTCTATACCCAATACTCAGTTGTTATACAAGCTTTTAATAAGATCGGCGCTGGTCCCTTGTCTGATGAAGAGAAACAATTTACCGCTGAAGGCACACCCAGTCAACCACCCAGTGATACTTCCTGCACTACCTTGACTTCTCAAACTATTCGCGTTAGCTGGGTTAGTCCTCCTTTGGAATCGGCTAATGGTGTTATTAAGACTTACAAAGTTGTCTATGCCCCAAGTGAAGAGTGGTATGGTAAGTATCTCTAATCAAGTCTGAAATGTAAAACAAATTTATAATATTTCCTTACTTAAAGATGAAACTAAACGTCATTATAAGAAGACTGCTTCCTCGGATACCGTTTTACATGGCTTGAAGAAATACACTAACTATACCATGCAAGTTTTGGCCACCACTGCCGGAGGTGATGGTGTACGCAGCGCTGCCATTCACTGCCAGACCGAACCCGATGGTAAGTAAAATCAATCCCTTTTCTAAAAAAAAAACTTAAATTAATTTTTCCTTCCTTCTTACAGTACCCGAAGCTCCCACCGATGTCAAGGCCTTGGTAATGGGTCATGCCGCCATTTTGGTCTCATGGCGTCCACCAGCACAACCCAATGGCATTATCCAACAATACACAGTCTACACTAAAGTTGAAGGTGCCGAAGGTGAACCCAAGAGCCAAAAGATCTCTCACTACCAAATGAGTTACGAAGCCACCGATTTGGAAAAGAATAAGCCCTACGAATTCTGGGTTACTGCCAGCACCAACATTGGCGAAGGTCAACCCTCAAAGAGTATTGTAGCCATGCCCAGCGATCAAGTTCCTGCTAAAATTGCCTCATTCGATGATACCTTCACTGCCACCTTCAAGGAAGATGCCAAAATGCCCTGCTTAGCCGTTGGTTCACCTCAGCCTGAAATTACCTGGAAGATTAAGGGTGTCGAATTCACTGGCAATGATCGTATGCGTGTTACCACCGATGGCTCGTTATTGATTAAGTCTGTAAATCGTCAAGATGCTGGAGATTATACTTGTCATGCTGAGAACTCAATTGCTAAGGATTCGATTACCCACAAGTTGACTGTTTTGGCACCACCCATGTCGCCTCAAGTTACTTTGTCGGCCACTACTACTGATTCGTTGACTGTTAAGTTGAAGCCTCATGAGGGTGATACTGCTCCATTGCACGGATATACTTTGCACTACAAACCAGGTGAGTAACAGAGGACGTGAAAGGGGGATTTGAACCTTTGGATATCATAATTGGAAGGGAAGACTGAAGTTTATTCCACTGGGAAATTGATTACAAAGGGATTAGCCCTTGTTGAATTTCGTGTTTCGTGAAATTTACGGGTTTCAGGAGCAAGATCCCTAATTTCATTTGAGCACAAACCATTATAGTAACCATAGAACAGTGAAACGCAACCCACATTGCGATTATGCTCCAATGAGCCAATAGAGTTGTTTACCCTACTGTCACCGATAAGCACCTTCGCTCTCTGTTATACACTGTCGCGAAGTTCCAAAACAGATTTTAAAGCACCGGCCCAGACATGAGAGTTGTATTCCATTTTCGGTCAGATATAGGTAGTATAAATAGTAAGGAGATCAGTCGAAATGAAATATGTCTTATATCCCTTTAGAAAGTCGAGATACTTGAATGCTTCTTTCGAAACTTGGAAAATGTGTTTAGTTCAACGGACATCGCACTGAATGTTCATGCAGGGAACATTAAGAGTTTTTTATTCCCCAAATATTTATACCACCCATAATAACAGTTAAAGCAGTCGGTTCTTCGTACCGGAACGACTGGAGAATCTTAGGATTCGGACCAAGGACTGACACTTCAGTAATATTACAATAATATCGCAGTTATAACAACAGCAGATAAAGCAACATGGTCCGTAAGGCATTTTTGTTTTAATGCACAATATTGGGTCTTATTTAGCTGGCCTATATTCCAAACAAAGTCAGAGCATATTTTAGAATTTCATGCACTTCGATCTTTTGCGCATATTTTCCAATTTCTTAGGCCAAGTTTTAAAATATTTTCCTCTACTTGATCTTCCAACGAAGTTTCGGATGTTCTCTTCTAATATTAGGGGACCCGCTTAAATTGTTTTTTCCAGGAGGAGATTACTAGATCGATATCCTAACACATATTTTGATAATTCTTATGGCAGAACTCGCGGCACATGTTAGCTCACTACATTAAAAAATGTTAACGTAGTTCCCTGGGTGATACCACGGGGAGGTTAGTGTCCACAGTTAAAATGAAGGATGACTAAGATAAGTACCAAGTTAAGACCAATAAGAACCGTCGCCTGTTATCCCCTACTTAGGTCGGAATTTAGCGTATCATTCATGATTTGCCTCTTGGCAATCTCCAACGTACTAGGCCTATGATTGAGTAAATATGAATGGCAAAGGTTGCTATTATCTGCAAAAGAGTAGATAAGATTGGAAGTATGACCTAGAAAGTCATTTAGAAAAATAAGAAGAAGTGTAGAAGAAAGAACGGAGCCTTGTGGTACCCCTGTTTCAATGAATGTTGTTAAAGATCATGTACATGATTATGTCTTGGGGAAGTCTCCAAATGTGTTATGTTAAAGCTTTGATGCTCTGTCCGATAACATCCCTGGAATTTTGTTTCCTCATAAAAAGAACTGCTGAGTTATCAGCACATTATGTTTCCTTATGAAGATTAGAAGTTACTGATATGCTTCTGACCACACTGGAACTAAATTTGTCACCAACCAAACGTTTTATAGATGAACAGCATAGTTTCTTTGTCCAATCTTCAATTACTGCCGGCTACCATACATCGCTATTATAGTTCAGTCGTCTGCCTATGCTATTTTTCTCTTCTTACGACGCTCATTGGTATTTCTTCATATATCCGAAAAATAGAAGCAGTTATCCTACAGCGCAGCCGTGGTATAGCAGGTTAGTCATCCGCCTAGCATACCAGGTGTCCCAAGTTCAATCCCCGGCCAGACCCACTTGAAAAAAAAAATGTTAAAAAAGCGGCGGTTCATCCACCTCATAACTCGGCTAGCCACTGGTTGTTGAGTATTAGGCTATGTAAAACTTCTCTAACTAATGCATTTGGCATTTGGAGCCGGCGTTAAAATGTAGGTCCCTTTCAATGAGTCTAAAAATAAAATCGGATGCAGCTCATTGTCTGAGGGAAGTACCACTTGAAATGTTGTCGTGGAAATCATTATTATGTTATGTGGTGAGGTAACTTTAAGACAGCCTGTGATTGTTCTTAAAGTTGATTACCACTTGTCCAACCTCAAAGTACTGCCGGCTTGTGATTCAAGGATCTTATTTCAACATTACTCTCTTTTTTATGGGATTTTTAAAAACGACCATACGGCAAGTCAATGTATGGAAGTGCTTCTTCTTCTTCTTCTGTTATCCTTGACTCCCAGTGGAGCATAGGGCCTCAACCATCCTTTTATATCAAACTCTATTGCGAGATGTTAGGCATACATCATTCCATAAATAGTTGGCTGCTTGTAACTCCGCAACGTTCTAGCAGGTGCACCAACACGACGGGCGCTTCCTTGTAAATTCCAATGAAGCGCTTGTAGAGCAATGTTGGTATTTGGCCTTCGAAGTGTGTGGCCTATCCATCGCCATTTCCGTTGACATACCTCTATAGAAGAAGGGATTTGGTTTGTAGCGTTTAGTAGATCTTCATTTCTTATGCGATTTGGCCACCATATATTAAGGATTTGACGCAAGCATTTGTTTGCAAAGGTTTGTAGGCGCTTATCGATGGCATTTGTGCGTTTCCAAGTTTCGCAGCCGTAATACAAGATGGACTTGACATTCGAGTTATATATTCGTAACTTAGCTGTTGTTGATATTTGACGAGATTTCCAAATAGTTCGGAGAATGCCGAATGCAGATTTTGCCTTATTGATACGCGATTCAATATCCTCATCGGCGCCACCTTTTGAAGATACCAAACTACCAAGATAATTAAAGGCACCTACACATCCAATACCCTCGTTATCCACATTGATGTGTTGCGACGGGTTTGCGCCATAGCCTCCAGGCATAATCTTTGTCTTGGAAATATTGATTTCCAGCCCAGCTGCCCGAGATTTAATAGTAATAGCGCTAGTGTTTTCTTGAAGGTGAGCTGGTCTTTGGCTTAGAAGACATACGTCATCGGCGTATTCCAAGTCCTCGAGTTGCTTAAATGGTGTCCATTGGATACCACGTCTACCATTCAATACCGTGCGCATTATATTATTGATGACAAGAATAAAAAGTATAGGTGATAATATACATCCTTGTCTTACTCCAGTAGTAACTTCGAACGGATTAGACAATTTACCTTTATGTAGAACCCGGCATTTAAAGTCAGCGTAAATTGCCCGAATTAAGTTCAGAATTTTCGTTAGCATGTTACGGTTTTCTAAAATTCTCCATAGATAGCACCTGTTAACACTGTCGAAGGCCTTCATAAAGTCGATAAACTCTAGATAAATGGGGGTGCGGAATTCATTACATTGCTCCAGTACTATTCTTACTGTGTTGATTAGATCAACACAAGATCTATTCTCTCGGAAGCCAAACTGATTTTCGCGAAGTATTTCAGAAACTGCGTCAGACATTCTATTCAAAATTACTCGACTTAGTATTTTGCTCGGTAATGGAAGAAGTGTTATTCCCCTGTAGTTATTGCAGTCTTTGTATGGAAGTGCAACATCTTTATATTATAGAGTCCTTGGTTAGATTCTTTTGGTTTCTAAGTCTTAGTTACATCGATGGCGATGAAATTATCGATGAATTATCAAGACAGTATTTTAACCTTAACCTAAATATAAATATAAAATATAAAACCCTTTATCTGACAGTCATAAGTGGTAATCAAGTCTTTAATCATCTAGTATCTAGGACCCTATGACCAAAATTAAATATAGAAATGGCCAAACCTATGCTGTTGCCTGGCCACTAAGCCATAAATTCGAAGATAGAGGTACACATGCGGATTGTGTATTAAATACATCATAATAACTCTATATCGGTAGAATATATAGTCTGCCATTGTTATATGCTTCAAAGTTGGAAACTTAATTTTATAGGTAGCATATTTCACAGCGCATCTGAATAATCTTATGGGATTGAAGGACTTTGGACATATGCATACCATATGATACGAGCGACATTGATTCAAAGTCGCAAAGACGAAGACTTAAGTTTTCAGTTAGAAAATTCAACATTAGGCTCTATGACATCCAGATGTGCAAACTGAACGATTATAAAACAATTATTTATCGATTCTATTTACAACTTTCGCCATATCTTCTCTCTATTATTAACTGTTTATTCTCCATATGGAAGAATCACCGATCTTAACCTTCCTAACCTAGACTGACCATTTTTATACTCTTTACCACCATAGATGCTAATGTTTTAAGGCATAATAATATTGGTATGGGATCCATTAACAGATTAAAATTCTTATAATATTTAAATAAACTCAGCAGAAATATTGCTTGCTGAAGTCAATGTACCAGCATTTTTTGGAAACGGTTCTTATTCGACCATACCTTCTACACAAGACCAAAACTTTAAAAATAATTAAAGTTATTTGTACGGATAAGCACACGGTAATCGTAAATCGATATGTGAAATATCCTGAGAATCGGGTCAAGTAAGAATCTTGCTTCCATAGCAGATAACATTTATGTTATCTGACCCATTGTGCAAAGTTCACCACTTTTAATTCTTCCCCTAGTTTTCCAGAATGTTTCTGATGTTGTTGTTATTCTGTTTATGTCTATAAGCAGAGCAACATGTTTCTCTTATTTGCTGTAACGAGTATAGCAACACTTGTAACTACATTCTCTCTCTCTGTTACTGTTAACTTCAGATAATCTATTTATACAACGTATGTGTGAGCGTGTTCTTGATCATCTGAGAATGTATTCGAACATGCATGAACTTTCGTAAGCCACATTGTTAGTGTAATTAATGACAGCAGCTCTTTGTTTACGTCTGCAAAAAAATGCTAGAAACTCTCTTCTCTACTATATAAGGCCGATGTGCGAATATTGTGGGAACAGTTTTAATTGAGACGCGTATAAGAGAACAGTAAGACTAAGAATATTTGTAAAGCAGTTTTGTAAAGTGTGTTTAAGTGATTAACTCTAAAGTTAATAAAGATATAAAGATATTAATTTTGTCTTCGGTTGTTTGCAAAAAAACTCCTTCCATGTTTTTAAAGGAAAAACGTAACAATACTTAATTCTCAAGAAATTGTTGCTGCGATAAGAAAATAAAGTTCATATACGTCAATAAGAGTAAAAAATACTATTAATTTATTGAAAAGCGGTCCAGTTCACACTTTACCTCAGTGCACAGTAGGAAATTACGGCCAAAACCTCCAAAAAAGTTTTTAATTTTTTTTTTTGAGAAATTTTAGTGTCAGATTAGAGCTGACATTTCAAAACATGTAATCCCAAATTTTTACCATACTGCATTGCCTACTAAGGCTGTAATAATTCCTCAAAGTTTGAATATTTGTTTATATGTTCGTAATAAAATTATTTGTATATTTGAACGCATATATAAAATTCGCTTAATTTTGGAATACGTGTAAAATTTTGGCTTTTTCTTTCTTGAATTAAAAAGTAGATAGCTTTTACTAATCAACAGCGCTAGTTTCAATATCTTTTGACTTATGCTTCATCTAGAAATCTAGTGGTTAAAACAACCATAAAAAATTAAAAAAAAAATGTTAATACAAAGTTTGATAGAGCCCGATTTTTTTTTAGAGATTTTTAGAGGTTGAAGCACAACACTCTCTAATAGCTGAAGTCAATCATTAATAAGCCCTATGAATTTCATATTCATTTGCATCCCATTTCAAGAATTATAACGTTTTCAGTAACACCCCTTTTTCACAATTTTTTGCAAATTATCGCTAAAAAAAATCACTCAAAAATCAGCCATTTTCTTTAGTTTCCTTTCTAATTCTATGCAAACTTTTTATATAAAGATAAAAACAACAAATTTTTTAATTTTGAATGACTTTTGTATAATTTATTTAAGTATATAGGTGGTGGTCACATAATTGTGGACGCAATAAAAATTTTAAAATCTGCAAATTTAATATTATTCAAGAACTCGTAATTTTTTTTTATAAAAATATTCAATGTTAGAGTTTTTCTGTAGGTTTGTTAGAAGCATACAAAATCTGGTTTTAAGCTCATAGTATGAACCTAATATCTCTGAAAGGACATATCCGATTTTGTCAAGTCATGTATCGTAGGATAGGTATTCTTTTCATACATTATCCTATTTAAGTAAATAATTTTTATAATCGCCAGCAAAGATTTTTTAGCATGTTTAGTAGTCCAGTTTTATGTGGCCACAGACTTTATATTTTCTTAAAAAAACTATTTCAGTTTAACTAAAGGTATATTATTTATATACACTAAAAATTTCAAGAACAAAAGTCAATAAATGACCAAGTTATTGAGTTTTGGCCGTATTCTCCCACTGTGCAGTGGTGAAGGATACCAAATAGTCGAGCTTGTTCGACTACAACCCTTTTATACCTTTCATAATTGTTTTATATTAATTTTGTATTTTTTCTCTCAGAATTCGGAGAATGGGAAACTGCTGAAGTTTCGGTCGATGCCCAAAAATACACTATTGAAAATCTATTATGCGGTTCACGTTATCAAGTTTATGCCACCGGATTTAATAAGTATAAAAATTTGTATATTATTAAAGAAAACTTTAAGCTAATATATTCCTTAATTCTAAAACAGCATTGGCGCTGGCGAAGCTTCTGATATTTTGAATACACGCACTAAAGGCTACAAACCCAAATTGCCCGAGAAATCACGTTTCATTGAAGTCTCCTCCAATTCGGTGTCATTACATTTCAAGGCCTGGAAAGATGGCGGCTGCCCCATGTCTCATTTTGTGGTAGAAAATAAGAAACGGTATTTGTAGTTTTTTTTTAATGTTGAAAAATATAATGCTTATATAATACGAAAACTTTAACAGCGATCAAATTGAATGGAATCAAATCTCGAATAATGTTAAGCCCGACAACAACTATGTGGTCTTGGACTTAGAGCCCGCCACCTGGTATAATTTACGTATCACTGCCCACAACTCTGCTGGCTTTACTGTAGCTGAATATGACTTTGCCACCTTGACAGTAACCGGAGGTAAGTTTTTTCAGTTTTCCTTTTGAATTGAAAAAAATTTTGAAATATTTTTTTGTAAAAAAAACATTGCTTTTGTACATACCACAAAAACAACTACGTACAGATTAAGATTTTTATTTCACAGAAAATAAAAATCTTAAGCAAAAATATACAAATAACAAAAAAATAAATAATTATAGTAAGTTTACTATAAAAAAAGCTACACCTGCTTAAATGTAAATTTTATAAATAAAAAAAAAATACGTTTTATGATTTTTTTTAGCTTTTTATGAATTTTCGAAGTTTTCATTTCAAATTTTTAATTATTTTTAAAGCACTTTTAAAATTTTAAGTTCATTTCAAAATAAACATTTTCAAAAGAGCTTGTTTTAGTTTAAATACAGTGCGATTCACTTAAAAATAACCAGTCGAAACGTCTTAGTAAAATTTCTATATTAAGAAATAATGGTATGTGATAGAAATTGGTCATTTTCAAAGCGATCGATTTCAATATATTTTGGAGATAATTTTCCCCATTTCCAAAAACAATTCGAACAAATTTTTTTTTGAGGAAATAACCGAAAATTATCTCCAAATATATCAGAATTCGATCGCTTTGAAAACGATCGATTTCCAACACATACCGGATAGGTTGGGTAATTTTATTTACTTAATATCTCCTACAAAAATTAACCAATTTACCTCAACCTATTTTTATACCCTACACCGCCAAAGGTGGAAAGGGTATATTGGATTTATGCTGATGTTTGTAACGTATGGAAATATTGGTTTGAGACCCCCATTTTAGTATAAAAATCGACTTAGAATCACTCCCGTCCGGCTGGCTGGTTGGCCAATTATCCATGTAAGCTTGTTATCATTCTACAGGTCGTAACTTTAAAGTTGATTTTGGCACAGGCTCATATTTTGGTCAAAAGACGATCCCTATTCTTTATGGGTGAAATCGGATTACTATTTCGGGTACCTCCCATAGGGATGCCCTACCGGAATAGAATTTTTGGTCCTTAACAGCCACAAATTAAGTTGTATTTTAATAATATTCAGCACAAATATTGCTTATCATAACCTTAATCAGTGTTCCTAGTTTTGTAGAAATCGGCCCATATTTGACCATACCTCCCAAACAAGACACATTCTCAATAGACGTTTATATTCACATAAAAGCACTAAAACGTTAATAACTCTAAAGATAAATGCATTTGATTACTTAAACTTTGTACAGATAAATATTTTAAAAATATGAACCAATAACCAAAATTTGGTAATAATCGGTCCACAATTGAACCTAGTTCCCATATCAGGCCCTTAGCCGGAAATGATATAAATCTCGAAATTTTGAAAAAAATAGCAAATAGTATATGCATGTATGTCTCAAAGACTTAAGGAAACCTTGTTTAATTGTTGGTCCATATTTGAGGTTAGTAGTGCAGGATATGATAGAGTCGGGCTTGACCGACTATAGCTTTTCTTACTTGTTTAATACAGTCATTTTTCTTAGGCGTTTGTGGGTGGGTACATTTATGTGTATCGAACTGTATATTTGTAAAAAAAATTTGATTTTATCTTTTTTATGTAATTATTAAAATGTAAATGTTATTTTAATTTCTTAAAATTTTTTGGTTAATTTAAATTTTAGCTGCTAGTGTAAAAAAAAACAGAAATTTTGTAATGTAACAAAACAAAAAAAAAAGTAAATTCTATTGCGTAAATGCAATTTGTTTTTTCCTTCCCTTGTTAGTAACTAAAAATTTAACAAAAAAAAAAAAAAAAAACTAAAATCTCAGAACATTTTTGGTAGTGTATGGAAAATCAAAATTTTGCTTAATAGTCCTTATTTTCTTTATAATTTTATTTTTCTTTTGGAAATTTTCAAAACTATTTTCTTAAAAAAAAACAACAACAACAACAGAAATAGTAGTAGTTTATCATCAAAATTTCAGTTTATTTTCTTTAATTTAAGTAAAATTTTATTTTCAAATTTTAAGTTCCTTTCAAACCATTTATGTGAGACTTATTTTTAATGTGAATTATTTGAAAATTTTGATTTGTAACCCCAACCCCCCTTTACCCAAACAGTTTATGATTTGAAACTCATGTTAACTGTTAGCAAGCAAGAATCCCTTGTGATAAATGTCTATAGTTTAGCATGTGGCTAAATGTTGTATGAAGAAATATTATAATAAAATCAATCACAATAAGCTTAAAAGCAACTCTGTATTATTGTGAATAATATAAAATTTTGTTTATTGTAAATTTAAAAAAACTGATAAAATACTCTTTCAATATTTTACTGTTAAAAGTTTGCATGATTTTTATGAAAGTGCAAATATAAGACTTTCATATAAAAAGTATTCAAGCTTGATGAGGCCAGTGCTATTATCTGACTCCTTTTTCATTGAGGAAAATGTTTAATGGACTATTTCTCAAAACAAAAGTTGATATTTTGATAGGGTTATAGCCCATTCACATTATCAATTCTGAGGAGTTTTCAATAACCAAACCACTTCGAAAGCTTTACTGTTCACATTTGGATTTTCTGGCATTTATTGAGTTTTCAAGCAGAGTCAAACATTTTTGAAACACATACTGAACCACATCATCTCCAAATTGGATTAAATTTATTAAATACTCCTAGCTCATACAATTGTAAGAGTTCTTCAAAATTTTGAATTTGATTTTTTAAAATTTCGCTTTGGTTAAGATTTTATGGTGGTTCAAAGTTAGTTTTTTTAATTTTTTTTTAATATACCCATTTTATGTGCCTATAACTTTTGATACGGTTATCAGATTTTTATAAAACTAGGCTCATATTTCAATGTATCCTCCTTGGACAACATCGAAGATCAATTTTCTTTATTCTTCTCTCTAATATTGGTTATATTGTTGAAATCAAAATACAAAAACCAAAAAAGTGGGCCCATGGGAAGATTTAAAAATAATCGACATTTTGTAAAACAAGTTATATTATTTCAGTACAAATTTTAAAATTTTTTTATAATTGTTGAAAATTTTTTTATTATTTTTTTTTTTTTTTGCTTTAAAACGATTCATTAAAAAAAATTAAATTTTAAAATTTGTACTGAAATATTATGACTTGTAAAAAAGTTTACAAAAAGTCTATTATTTTCCGATCCCAACATGAGCTCACGATTTCGGTTTTTGTTTTTTGGTGTCAACACTATCCCAGTAAGAACAGTGTCAAACGTTTGAAATAGGATAACTTTTACATTTGATATCAATCGTTTTTTTCAAACTTTTTTCAAACCTGAACAGATGTTTGAGATTCAAATTCATTTTCAAATGAGGATTCACTTGAGAATTAACGTTTGAAGAATGATAGTTTCTCAAATTGAGAATAAAGCTTATTCTCAAATCATTATCAAATCCTAAGATGATTTGAGAATTATTTGAAAAATGGTGTTATATAAATTTGATATCGAACCATATTTTAATGTTTTTTCAAACTTAAAAAAAAATGTTATATTAAAAAAACAATAAAGTAATTTTAATGGAATGGCATTGCATTTCAAAAAAAATTCGTTATTTCTTTCGGATTTTTTAAAATTGATTCATATTCGAACATAAAACCTTGCTTAAAAGAAGTCAAGATTAAAAATTCAATAATATTCGTATGCATAAGTAGATTTTCTTTGTTTCTTAAATTTATTTTTGCCTAACAATAAAAAAAATTATATTTTAAGCAAAAAGAATTCAAATATGACGCACCGTTTTCAAAAACAAAATAAACAAACTCAAAAATAACAAAAATACAACGCCATTTTATTTATGTTCCACATGTAGATGATATCCACATTTGAAAAACCTTTGAGAATGAGGTTTGATAATGATTTGAGAATAAAAGCATTTCTCAATTTGAGAATAAAGTCCCCTTTTTGTTGAGAACGCTATTATTCTCAAATCAGTATCAAACATTTGACCTTTGAAAAAAGGTTTATTTTCAAATCATCCTCAATTTGAGAATAAACCTTTTTTCTTACTGGGATAATCCATTTTCGACAGAGGGATAAAGAAAATGGAAGATATGCTTATGGAGATATCGTTAAGCCAAGGACATAATTGATTTTCCTTGATCTCCAACACATGATTAAATTTTTTAATGGCAAGAACATAAAATAAAAGGGCTGACGCTAAAATATGAGCCTAATTTTATACAAATATGATTTCCGTATCAAAAGTTATAGGCTTATTAAAAAGGTGTGTTTTGAAAAGAAATCTTGAAGAATCTTAACCAAAGCGGAATTGTGTGAGCTAGGAGAATGTGTATACAAAATTCGTCAAAATCGGAGATGGTGAGGTTCAAAATTCTTATTGGTATCACCCAGCAAACATTTTTTTTTTTATAATTTCTATGAAAAGTTTCAACAAAGACTCAATATTAATATCTCTTAACAAATCTTAAACCTTTTAGCAAATCTTAAAACCACATTTTTAAAGTGTTGGTAAAATTTTTAATATTTTATAACTTTTCAAAATAATTTTCATTCAAAACTTGACTTTAAAAATTTTTCGAGTTTTCAAGCATATTGTGAATGATCTTTTAGAAAAGTGGAACCAATTCCCAATTTCCAATTCAAATCACAATGTCTTCATTGTGGTCATTGCGTTAGGGAATAACAAGAAAATAATATAACAATATCAGAACCGATGGATATACAAGTATATTTAAGACATGTGAATCCTAAAGTGAAGCTCACAACATCGTTTGGTTTACACTTTTGTAGATGTCATAGAGCCCATTGTGGAATGTGCTACATAAAAAAAAAATGGTTCGTCTTTAAACCTTAGGTTGGTTTACTTACTAATCCGGTTTTGGTTTTAACCCTGTCTTGCAAATTCATTATTATTTATTGCCTTCGATGTAGCAATGGCCTAGCAGTAAGACTGTGTCTTGTTTTAAAGGTCTGTCCGTAAAGTTCTTATGTGGTAGTCGTTTCTTTGTAGCGGAGTGACTCGTGTATGTTAGAATTCCGATCATAGAATGGCACTTTATAATACGAGTGCCGATCGATAAGTAAATGTTGTTTTGAATTTCGCGCTTTCTTATGAAAACACTGCCCCTGTCAAAAAACAACTGTCAATTGATTCCTGTCTAAATTTGAATAAGGTACGTCATTAAGTTTGTTTTTGGCAGCTGTTGATAAATGTTGTGGGTACTCTGCACCATCCATTTCTGTGGTATAAATTTGGACTCTGAATTTCGATATGGCCGCACAAGTACTAAAAATGTCGAACGTTGTGATGCTGAGTTGAGGTCTCTACATCCGAAGCATTTGAACAAATTATTACTTACTTAAATAGCCTATATTTACAACCTGTTAAGGTCAAAGGCCGAGCATGTTTTAGAATTCCATTGGAAAAATTCACAATATGGTTTTATCCGAACGGAGATTAAAAGTGCGAGTGATTGTGGACAACATAGGCATGGCTCGGTTGTTTCAATTTTGAATGATCACTTGGATATTTAATAGCTTTTCGCTCACAATCACCACAAATGCAACCGTTTGACAATTTTTCTTAAAAGTTTGGCACTGTTTAATAACAGAAATATGCACAAGTTTTTGCACCGTTTCATAATCATGGAGGAAACGTGGATTCACCACAAAGCACTGGAGGTCAAACAGTCGGTTTGTCGGGGTCAATCCAGGTGGCTTTGCCAAAGAAGGCAAAGGTGAGGTTTTCAGTCAATAAAGTCATGGAGACCGTTTTGGAATGGAATGACTTGGGGCATAATCCATATTGACTACTTCATCTTATTAACATATTGTGTTCATTCAATGAGGAATTAAGAAAAAATGACAGCATTTGGCCAAAATTTTGCAAGGGTGACCACATGTGTAAGAGCCAAGACTTAGGAATTACGTCCGATATATTATTTGATCACTGAATCCAATAACTTTATAAGGATTTTGGTCAAAAGAATTGACTGACTGTAGAACCGATAGTAGTAATTTCCAACAGGGTCAGTTGGGCGTGTTTTTGCTGTAACTGCTATATTATTGATAATACGAGGGTGGATCAAAAAGTTCGTTTCGTTTTGGGTAAAACATAAGTTGTTATACAAAAAGTTAATTTATTTATAAAAAATGATTTGTCGAGGTCTTTAAAATAGAAAATTGTTGGCAGATCATTTCGATGTTGGAGTCAGTTTTTTTTGCACCAAGCCATTTCTTCAAGTTTGAGAACAAGACATAGTCAGTTAAAATTAATGAATTTTAACTGTCCTTAGAATTCCCCCTTATCGGCCATATTCTCAAGATTTAGCCCCGAGTGACTATTTCTTGTTCTCAAACTTCAAGAAATGGCTTGGTGAAAAAAAACTTACTCCAACATCGAAATGATCTGCCATAATTTTTCTATTTTTAAGACCTCGAAAAATCATTTTTTGAAAAATAAATTAACTTTTTGTATAACAACTTATGTTTTACCCAAAACGAAACGGACTTTTTGATCTACCCGCGTATTATCAATAATATAGCAGTTACAGCAAAAATACGCCCAACTGACCCTGTTGGAAATTACTACTATAAGTTCTACAGTCAGTCAATTCTTTTCACCAAAATCCTTATAAAGTTTTTGGATTCAGTGATCACATAATATATCGGACGTAATTCCTAAGTCTTGGCTCTTAGGTTCCTATAAAAGTAGCAAGTGTTGAGTCGCTTTTTTATTAGCTCATGTATTCCTTTTCCATACAAATTTACTATCTAAGATTAAGGTATTTAAATGGCCTATATTTACAAACTGTTAAGGTCAAAGGCATAGCATGTTTTAGAAATCCATGAGCTTTGATCCTATGCGCATATTCTTCAATTGAGTAGGCCAAGCTTTGAAAGATTTTCCTCTACTTGGTCTTTCCATCGAAGTTTCGGACGTCCTCTTTTAATATTAGGGAGACCGTTTTATTCTGTTTCATAGTAATTGTTTTTTTTCCAGGAGTGGTTTCCTAGCCAGACACCCTAACCTTTTTTTAATCGTTCTTATGGGAGAACTCGAGGCACATGTTAGCTTACTATGTACTTTAATGGGTGTAAACGTTGGTTCCCGAGTGATATCTAGAGGAGGTCAGCGTCCACAGTTGAGATGAAGGATATCCTTCACTATCTAAGACTATCCTTAGACATTTTGCGCCTGTTGCTACACCATTTTCAATTGTAAATGAGAAAATTCCAATTGAAAATGAAAATTTACATTTGAAAACAAGAAAATTCCAATTGAAATTGGGAATTTTCATTTGAAAATAAGAAAATTCGAATTAAAATTGAGAATTTCCATTTGGAAATGAGAAATTTCTAATTGAAATTGAGAATTTTCGTTTGAATTTGAAAAAATTACAATTGAAATTGAGAAATTTCCATTTGTAATTGAGAAATTTTTATTTGAAATTGAGAGTTTTGTATTTGTAATTGAGAAAATTTCAAATACATAGAAATGAGAAATTTTCACTTGTAATTGAAAAATTAGCATTTGAAAATGAGTTTTTCATTTGAAATTGAGAAATCTGTAATTGAAAATGAGAAATTTCTGTTTGTAATTGAGAAATTTTTATTTTAAATTGAGTTTTCCATTTCAAAATGAGAATTTTCGATTTGTAATTGAGAAAATTCTATTTGAAATTGAGAAATTTTCATTTGAAATTTCGAAAAACCCAGTGAAAATTTCTCAATTACAAATGAAAATTTCTCATTTTCAATTACACATTTCTCGATTTCAAATGGAATTTTCTCAATTACAAATCGAAAATTCTCATTTTGAAATGGAAAACTCAATTTAAAATAAAAATTTCTCAATTACAAATAGAAATTTCTCATTTTCAATTACAGATTTCTCAATTTCAAATGAAAAACTCATTTTCAAATGCTAATTTTTCAATTACAAGTGAAAATTTCTCATTTTCAATTATACTTTTCTCAATTACAAATGAAAAATTCTCATTTACAAATGGAAAATTCCCATTTTCAATTTAAAATTTCTCATTTTCAAATGAAATTTCTCAATTTCAATTGGAATTTTCTCAAATTCAAATGAAAATTCTCAATTTCAATTGAAACTTTCTCATTTTCAAATAAAAATTCTCAATTTCAATTGGAATTTTCTCATTTTCAAATGTAAATTCTTAATTTCAAATGGAAATTTCTCAATTCAATGTGGAAATTTCTTATTTACAGTTGAAAATGGTGTAGTTTAAACTCTGTATTAATGAATTCTAATAGTCCTACCTTATATCTTCTGGTGTATATCTATTTTGTATATATTGTATATCTTAATACATACATAGCCCAGATAGATAGTTTTCTTGATACCAATAAACACACGTCATCGGTACAACCTTTGTACCCAATGGACAAGCCCACTACGAGTAAGTATGACATTGACCGTAGTTAATATAGCAGTGGAAACAATAAAAATGTCCTTTATTATTATTATGAAATTAATTATAGCATTTCGGTAATAGAAAATAATTAATGTGGATTAAGGGGTTATTCAGTCAAAGTTTTAAGTCGAAACTTAAAAGTGGGGTTAAAAAATTCTTTAATGGAATTCCAACTTAATATCTGTAATGATAATATTAAAAGTGATTCACTTTCCAAATATATTTCTCATAATGGTTTGAAAAATCTCACCAATTTATTATTTGTATCACACATTTAGAATTTTTTTATTTTCTTTAAGTTGTTTTACAAAAATCATAAAAAAATTTAAATTTTTATTTAAAGCATATTTAAGTTTATTTATAAAATCATTATAATTTCAAGTAAAATTATAAAAAAATCAATTTAAAAGCAATTGATCTAAAACAAAAGAAAAAAAACTCAAAAATAAATGGGGTTTGAATTTTAATCATCTTCTCAAATATTTACCTGCAACAACCAAAATATCAACAAAAATATTCATCATTTTCTAATAACAAAAAAATTTTAAAATTATACAAGAAATGAGAAAAAATGCAGTTTATTTCGTTTTTTTTAATAACAAAAAATTCATTTATTAAAACAAAAAACCAATTCAGTTTTTCTTAAAATTTTTTTATATTTAAATTTTAAAACATATTCATATTTTTTTTTCAATCATTTTGATATGAAACAATTTTATAGTTACGATTTATATTATATTGATTTTTAAAATATTTATATTTTATTTGATTGTTAAATACTAAGATTAAGTTAAAACAGTTATTTATGGAGTCTACTTTTAGGAGCTATTCCAACTTTTAGGTGTCATACCTAAAAGTAAGCTGTAAATTTATAAAATTAAGTATTAAAATTACTTTGAAAACTTAAGCTATAATCTAGTTATAAAATTTTGCTTGATATCAGTAATTTCTTAACAATTGTGGAGTATACTTTTAGGTGGATATTAAATTTTGAGTACAAAGCTTTTAGTTAAGAAAAATTTGAATTCTAATTAAATTCTATCATTTCCGAAATTTATAGCCTAAATTATTTTGGAATTGAAAACTTGACGAAAGGAAAACTTTGATATTGAAAAGTTGGCGAAAGGAAGACTTTCATATAGAAACGTTGACGTAAGGAAAACTTTGATATTGAAAAGTTGACGAAAGGAATACCTTTCTATAGAAAAGTTGAAGTAAGGAAGACTTTTATATAGAAAAGTTGATGTTTGAAAGACTTTTAAAAGTTGACGTTAGCAAGACTTTTATATAAAAAAGCTGACGTTAGGTAGACCTTTATATGGAAAAGTTGACGCTAGGAAGACTTTTATATAGAAACGTTGACAAAAGGAAGACTTTGGTATACAAAAGTTACCGTCAGGAAGACTTTTATATAAAAATAGTTTACTTTAAGTAGGTTTTTATATGGAAAAGTTGACGTTAGGAAGACTTTTATATACAAAAGTTGACATTCGGAAGACCTTTATATGAAAAGTTGACGTTAGGAAGACTTTTACGTACAAAAGTTGACGAAAGGAAGTCTTTTATATAGAAAAGTTGTCGACACGAAGAATTTTATATAGAAAATTTGACGTTAAGAAGACTTTTATATAGAATAGTTGATGTTAGGAAGTTTTGTATATAGAAAAGTTAACGTTGGGAAGACTCTTATATAGAAAAGTTGACGTTAGCAATACTTTTATATAGAAAAGTTGACGTTAGGAAGCCTCTTATATAGCAATGTTGGCGATAGGAAGACTTTTTTATTAAAAAGTTGACGACAAGAAGACTTTTTTATACAGAAGTTGACAATAGCAAGATTTTTTTATGAAAAAGTTGACGATAGGGAGATTTTTTATAGAAAAGTTGACGATAGGAAGACTTTTTTATAGAAAAGTTGACGATAGGAAGACTTTTTTATAGAAATGTTGACGATAGGAAACCTTTTTTATAGAAAAGTTGACGATAGGAAGACTCTTTTATAGAAAAGTTGAAGATATGAAGACTTTTTTATAGAAAAGCTGACGATAGGAAGACTTTTTTTTATAGAAAAGTTGACAATAGGAAGACCTTTTATAGAAATGTTGACTATAGGAAGACTTTTTTATAGAAAAGTTGACGATAGGAAGACTTTTTTATAGAAAAGTTGACGATAGGAAGACTTTTTTATAGAAAAATTGACGATAGGAAGACTTTTTGTAAAAGAAAAGTTGAAGATTGGAAGACTTTTTTATAAAAAAGTTGACGATAGGAAGACTTTTTTATAGAAAAGTTGACGACATGAAGACTTTTTTATAGAAAAGTTGACGATAGGAAGACTTTTTTAAAGAAAAGTTGACGATATGAAGACTTTTTTAAAGAAAAGTTGACGATATGAAGACTTTTTTATAGAAAAGTTGACGATAGGAGGACTTTTTTTATAGAAAAATTGACGATAGGAAGACTTTTTGTTATAGAAAAGTTGACGATTGGAAGACTTTTTTATAAAAAAGTTGACGATAGGAAGACTTTTTTATAGAAAAGTTGACGACATGAAGACTTTTTTATAGAAAAGTTGACGATAGGAAGACTTTTTTAATGAAAAGTTGACGATATGAAGACTTTTTTTATAGAAAAGTTGACGATAGGAGGACTTTATTTATAGAAAAGTTGACGATAGGAGGACTTTTTTTATAGAAAATTTGACGATAGGAAGACTTTTTTTATAGAAAAGTTGACAATAGGAAGACCTTTTTATAGAAAAGTTGACGATAGGAACACTTTTTTTATAGAAAAGTTGACGATAGGAAGATTTTTTTATAGAAAAGTTGACGATAGGAAGACTTTTTTATAGAAAAATTGACGATAGGAAGACTTTTTTTTATAGAAAAGTTAACGATTGGAAGACTTTTTTATAGAAAAGTTGACGACAGGAAGACTTTTTTATAGAAAAGTTGACGATAGGAAGACTTTTATATAGAAAAGTTGATGAAAGGAAACTTTTATATAAAAAAGTTGACGTAAGAAACTTTTATATAGAAAAGTTGACGTTAAGAAGGCTTTAATATAAAAAAGTTGATTTTATAGAAAAGTTGACATTAAGGAGGCTTTTATATAGAAAAGTTGATGTAAGGAAGACTTTTATATAGAAAAGTTGACGTTAAAAAGATTTGTATATAGAAAAGTTGACTTTAGGGATACTCTTATCTAAAAAGGTTGACGATAGAAAGAATTTTATGTAGAAAAGTTGACGATAGGAAGCTTTTATACAGAAATGTTGAAGTTAAGAAGATTTTTATATATAAATGTTGATGTTAGGAAACATTTCGACAGAAAAGTTGTCAAATATCAAAAGTTTTGCATATTTTTAGGATATTTCAAATATTTCAATTCATCTCGAATGGAAGAAACCAGAATCGAATAAAAAAAATGTAGAATCCTTTTTTTAAATCTGCTTTTTTTTAAATCTCTTCAAAACCTACTAAAAGTATGCAATAAAATCTGTTTCGATACCTCGCCATTTTCAATTCGAATCGAAGGCCGGAACTTGAACCCAGAATATAGATTTAAGTTAAAATTGTTGTTGTTAGTTACATGATAAAGTTTGTTTTTTTACAACATTGCATACTTTTAGGCTTTTAAGAAAAATGGTGCCTACTTTTAGGCATATTGACTTAAAAATCTTAATAGTTTAGTTTTTAATGTTTATATCTATTAGTTTAAACGGAATGTTGTTCAAGTTTTTTAATGCTTAAAATTTTTAACGCTTTTTTTTAATAAATTTCCATTTAAGATTTTCTATTATTTAAGAAAAACAAATTGCATTTAATGGAGTTGGTTTGACATCAAACAACGAACTCAACTCAATAGAATTTAAGTAATTTTGTTAAGAGATTAAATGTAAGAATCTACCAAAATTTAAAAACTTTCATTACATTTTTCAGTATAGTTTTTTTTTAAAGATTTTCTTAAAGTTTTTTGATATATATTTTTTAAATTTTTCTCAATTTTCCATACATTTTATTCTAAATTTTTTTTAATGAATTTTATTACATTTTTTCAAAAATTTACTTAAAATTTTTACTTTGTCTTAAATTTGTAACAAAATGTTAAATTTAATTATTTTTCAATAGAACATTTTTTCAAAGATTATTTCTAAATGTAGTGCACTAGTCTTCCAGGGTACATTAACATTTATTGTTTTATTGATAAACTATATGTATGTGTCGATCCTGCGTTCCCCGTTTTTTCTAACTATTCAAGTTTTTTATATAATATATCGGGTACACACAGTGCGACCTGTTTACTTTTATATAGAAAAGTTGACGAAAGAAAGACTTTTATATAGAAAAGTTGACGTAAGGAAAACTTTATTAGAAAACTTGGCGTTAGGAAGACTCTTGATAGAGAAAAGATGACAAAAGGAAGACTTTTTTATAGAAAATTTGACAAAAGGAAAACTTTTATATAGAAAAGTTGACGTTGGGAAGAACTTTCTTATAGAAAAGTTGACGAAAGGAAGACATTTATATAGAAAAGTTGACGAAAGAAAGGCTTTTATATAGAAAAGTTGACATTATGAAGACTTTTATATAGAAAACTTGATATTATGAAGACTTTTTTATAGAAAACTTGAAGTTAGGAAGACTTTTATACAGAAAAGTTAGCAAAAGGAAGACTTTTATAAAGAAAAGTTGATGATAGGTAGACTTTTATATAAAAAAGTTGACGTTAGAAAGACTTTTATATAGAAAAGTTGACGAAAGGAAGACTTTTATATAGAAAAGTTGTCCTAAGGAAGACTTTTATATAGAAAAGTTGTCCTAAGGAAGACTTTTACATAGAAAAGTTTACAGGAGTAAGACTTTTATATAGAAAATTTTACGTTGGGAAGACTTATATAAAAAAGACTTTTATATAGAAAAAATGATGTTATGAAGACTTTTATATAAAAAAAGTCGACGTTAGGAAGACTTTTACAGAGAAAAATTGACGCTAGAAAGACTTTTATTTAGAAAAGTTGACATCAGGAAGAATTTTATACAGAAAAGTTGACAAAAGTAAAACTTTTATATAGAAAAGTTGACGATAAGAAGACTTTTATATAGAAAAGTTGACGATAAGAAGACTTTTATAATGAAAATTTGATACTAGGAAGACTTTTGTAGTGAAAATTTGATACTAGGAAGACTTTTATATAGAAATGTTGACGAAAGGAAAGCTTTTATATAGAAAAGTTGAGGCAAGGATGATTTTACAAGTTTAGATTTAATAATTTCAATGACTCTATCTCTAATTCTTTTCTAGCTCCCCTTCTCCAATTTTGCCTATTTTTGATCAAACAACGCTTGTTTGCAAGATCATTGTACAAATTTGTAGAAACTTCTACACGCGAATAAGTATTTTATACTTACGGGGGAGAAGGTTCCTCATATACCGTTCACAACACATTTTGTTCAATTGGCCAAAAGTTCAGTGACTAAACGTCTGTAAACAAGTTTTGAAAATTCGTAGGGAAGAGTAAACCTCTTCTACTCCGATCATTTTAATTTTGATCTAAAAAGATTTCTTTATTAAAAATTACATATATTAAGATTAGAGCTTCTTACTGTTCTAGTGTATAACATGTTCATTGTTAAATATTTAATACTGCCCTAATTGACCTACATTTAGACCTCTTCCCGGGCCATATTCCAAAAAATAACCTAGCCTGTGAGTAAAACTCAGTCCTCGTTAAAATTACATTAAAATCGATTAAAACGTTTAGTAGTTGAGGAAGTTAAAATATTTATAATCTCTAGAAATCTAGTGCACTAGTCTTAGTACAAACTTTTGAAAAAATGTCTTTATTTATGAATTTAAACTTTTTTTTCAAAATTTTTTCTTAATCTAAATGTTTGTGTATTTGTATATAAGAGGTACAAAGGTAATGTTCGTGTAAAATTTTTTCCTTAGTTTTTTTTAATAAAAAAAGACAAATTACACAAGTTTTTTAAAATTTCTTAAAACAATAAAATTTAAATAAAAAAAAACGAAATAAACTTTGTTTTGTTTTTTCCTGAATTTCTAAAAAAACGAAACACATTTTTATAAAAATTTCTCTTTCCTTAACTGTCTCTCTTTCTCTTTTAAATATAACTTTCTCTTACGCTGTCACTCTCACTCTCTTTGTGTGTTTGTGTTAACCTAAATGTGTCCTTTAAATCCAACTCCGTTTGTATGTATGTATGTATGATGTTTTGGTTAATATTTGGTTGTTCCAGGAACTATTGCCCCATCGCGCGATTTACCCGAATTAACAGCCGAGGATACGATTCGCATCATTTTGTCGAACTTAAATTTAGTTGTGCCCGTGGTAGCTGCTTTACTCGTCATAATTATTGCTATAATTGTTATTTGTGTATTACGTAGCAAAGGCAATCATCATAAAGGTATATATACCTCCCAGAAAACTAATCAAAACTTTTTTTTGTTTCTCTTTCTCTCTCTCTTTTCATATATAATTTCAATTCTCTTTAATTTTTTTTTTAACTATCCATTTTATAATTTATTTATAATTTGGTTAATATAATTTTTTTGACAACAAAAAAAAAATCACCACTTAAAAAAATTGCTTGCTTAACTGTTACTTATGGTGTTCAAACTCGCTTATAAAATTCGAAATTTTAAATTTCGATTATGCATGCCCTAACCTAAATAATACTAACAAACGCTAAATGTCCTACCTGAAATCGTCCCCCATCAACCGCGTTCCAAATAATGGTTTGTATATTAAAACAAAAACAAAAAAACAACAGGTACCGTTGCTCCCTTGGATGATGGCCGCGGTAATGGCAATTTACATACCCGCATACGTTTACCCGCCTGGATGCCCGAATGGTTGGACTTGAATTTTATGGTTCCCCTGATCGCCACCGTCATTGTGGTCTTTGTGGGTATTCTGGTTGTATGTGTTGCCTTGTCTCGCAGACGTTCCGATGATTTACGCGGTGGACAAAAGGATGTGTATTGTAGGTTGATTTATGAATGCTTAAGAAAACATGATTTATCTGCAATTTGCCATAACTTTAACCTCAAAAAAAAAACATTAATATTTTAGTTTTATTATTTTTCTTTAAACTAAAAATACTAATTTAAAACAATATTTTACTAACAGCTGCTGCTAAAGGGAAAACGAACTTTTGCACTGAGAGAAAAAAAAAATATAGATAGAAATTGTTTATTTGAAACCGTTGCTGAAACAATTTAAAATTTTAATAAAAAGGTTTATCAAAATTTGGGACATCAAACATTTAATTAAAAAGTTTTACTGTAGTGTATTGCACTAAGAATCCCAATTTATTACAATTATTTATTATTGTAATAAATAGTTTTTTGATAAAACCAAAAAATGTTGGTGGGAAACCTTTCCTCGACGCGTTTCGATGGTTGGTTAGACCATCTCATCAGGAGGATTATCCCTAATTCTAGACAGAGCGAAAACCTCACATTATGTATAATTTAAGGGACTGAATAAATACGAATTATTATTATTGTGTCCAACAAATATCAACATAAAGCGCAGATTATCATCCGAACAGAAACACACAAACATTTTTCAGTTTTATCATTTCTTTATTTCCCACACTTTTGTTGTTGCTTTGTTTTTTATCTGTATGCCCTTTTTATCCCCTAAATGTACAAATTTTTAAAAAAGTACTTTAGACCTTTTTAAAAATTATTTTAGTTGTATACAAACTGTATTGGATTTTTTAAGAGTTTTCGGAATTTATTTGAAAACAAACATACAATTTTGGGAAATTTTATTCCATAGAACGAGTACGAGAGTGTTTCGGAAACTCCTTAGCCTAGCACAAAAAGCGTGGTACAAACAGAAAAAAGTTAAGTGTTTTGGAAACTTTCATCTCTGCTATAAACACATGTTAAATTTTGTTTCGATCTGGTAACTCCTTCATATAGAAACAGGTGTTCACAAAAGACGCATCGGCTAATTTTTTACAATGGAAAAATTAGAAATACATGGTGTCCCTAAATATTTACATAAAAAAGGTTTAACGGGGCAGGAAATTCATAATAATATGGTGAATGTGTTAGGTGAAAGTGCTCCTTCATATGCAACATAAAAAAATTGGGATGCTGAATTTAAAAGTGGTCGTACAAGCATTGAAGCCGAACCATGTAGTGGATGTCCAAAAACAGCAACAACAACAGATATTGTAGCCAAAGTGCATGATATGATATTTAATGATCGACGAATAAAAGTGCGTGAAATAGCTAATATCATGGGCATCTCAAATGATCGAGTCCATTTCATTTTGCATGAAGAACTACAGATGAAAAAGCTTTCTGCCGCATTTGCTATCAGTCGACCAAAAACGCATAAGAATGAACATTTCTCAAGCTTGTTTAGATCATTTTAAGCGTCGTTTCATAACTGTTGATGAGACATGGTTCCACCATTATACTCCAGAGACAAGACAATGGACTGAAGCTGGAGGAAGTGCCCCAAAGAAGGCAAAAGCAATTCAATCGGCTGGTAAGGTTATGGCAACGGTTTTTTGGGACTTCAAAGGTATTTTATTGATTGACTATCTGCAAAAGGGCAAAACAATAAATTCAGAGTACTACTGCAACCTTTTGGATCAATTAAATGTACAAATTCGTGAAAAACGTCCTGCCTTACAACACAAAAAAATTATTTTTCATCAAGATAACGCACCAGCGCACAAGAGTGTTTTAACGAAGGCTAAAATCAACGAATTAAAGTACGAGTTGCTTGACCACCTACCTTATTCTCCTTATTTAGCTACCAGTGACTTTTACCTATACCCAAATCTAAAAAAATTCCTTGCTGGCAAGCGTTTTACCTCAAATGAAGATGCAATTACAGCTGTAAACCATTATTTTGAAGACCTTGAGGAAAACTATTTTAATCAAGGGATAGAATTGCTAGAAAAGCGTTGGACTAAGTGTATTGAAGTTTCAGGAGACTATATTGAAAAATAAAAATATTTTTGAAAAACTAACTATTCTCTTTCATTGGTAGGCTAAGAAGTTTCCGAACCGCCCTCGTATGAAAAAAACTAGATCTTTCGCAAGCGTTTATAGAATGTAAAGTCCTACCTCTTCACCTTTACTCCAATCGTTTTGTCTCATGAACTAACCAAACATTAGCCCTTAGTTTAAAATGATCGCAAGTGACTGGAAAAATATTGATTGTAAGCGACAAAAAATCTTAAATAATAAAAAACGGGGGAATGTTTTGGTGCATAACATTTTTGTTCTCTGTTAGTTTGCTACTTTCGACAAACTAATTAATTTTTTTCCAAATGGTTTAGAAGTTATGGTGCAACGTATCGTATGAGAAGTTTTTATACCCACCATCAAAAAGAATGGGGGGTATATTGAGATTGTCATTCCGTTTGTAATTTCCTTAATATTGGCTCAAAAATCAAAAACGATATATATTCTGAATCCTTATAAAATTCTAAGACGATTGAGCGATGTCCGTCTGTCTGTCCGTCTGTCTGTCCGTCTGTCTGTCTGTCTGTCTGTCTGTTGAAATCACGATAACGCCTAAACGAAAGGAGCTAGCTCACTGAAACTTAGCAAAAACATTCCTCATTTATGAGAAAATTTTGGTATTGAAATTGGGCAAAATCAGTTAACATTTGACCATAGCTCCCGTATAACCTCGTCTGGGCTAGTCGCTTATTTGCTAATAACTGACAAATTATAATAGCTATGATGACAAAATTTAGTATCTAGAAGTTTTCCATAAGCACTAGGCAGCATGTAAAATTTCATCGAAATCGGTTCACATTTAACCATAGCTCCCATATAAAAAACATACGGAAACAGCCTAAATTTCACCTGAAATTCACTTAAATGCCAATAAATGATAAACTGTAGTAGCTTTGACCACCAAATTTAGCACAAATAAGTCTTATGTGAATACCAGCCAGTTTTGTCACAATCGGTCACCATTTGACCTAGCTGCCGTATAAAAAACTTACGAAAACACAAAAATTCAAAAAGAAAAGGGGATTTATGTCCGTCTGTCTGTCAGATAAAATCGTGATAGCTCCTTAACTACAAGAGCTAGTAAGACTAAATTAAGCACAAGGAAGTCTTATGTCAATGCCAGCCAGTGTGCAAAATTTCGTCACAATCGGTCACCATTTGACCATAGCTCCCATATAAAAAACTTATGGAAACACAAAAATACATAAAGAAAAGGTTGTTTATGTCCGTCTGTCCGTCAGATAAAAGCACGATAGCGCCTTAACGAAAAGAGCTAGAGGGACAAAATTTTACAAAAGTATTTTGGTTATCTTGAAAAATGTGTTGTGTTGAAAATGGACAAAATCGGTTCAAATTTAGTTAGAGCTCCCATATAACCCCGCCCCGGGAAACACATTAATGCTGATAAATTGAATACAATTGTAATAGCTATGACGATTAAATTTAAAATAGGGAAGTTTTATGCAATTTTTGATCAGTTTATCAAATTTTATAGGAATCAGTCCATATTTGACTTTAGCTTTCATGTGAAAAACACTCACGGAAACCAAAAATTTTAGCAAAGGCCAGTTAAAAGCTATTAAATTAGAAACTATGATAGCTATGGTCACTAAATTTTGCAAGAATAAGCTCTCTATATATACCAGCCAGTGTGTAATTTTGTTATAATCGGTCAACATTTGGCTATAATTCTTATATATAACATCCCCTTTTTATATCTACAATCAAAAAGATTTGGAGGTACATTCATTATATTAAGATTGCACCTATGAAATTATATAGGCATCAATCAATGTTCAGCCCAGACTTTATATATGATGAATGCATTAGGAACTCATAACGAAATATATGGACCCGTCGTATTACTATTAACGTGTTTAGCCTAACTACATATTAATCGCAACGAAAAGTATTTAACAACTTATTAATGTAAAACTATACCTGGTTATGAGACCGAATCTTGATCAAAGTAAATACTGGGGAAACCACTAAAATATTTTTGAATGTTGAACTATAAAGCTACGGCAACCGAATTTAGTCCAAAGATTTTACAAACAATACCAATTAGCTAAGCGATTTTTTCAGTTTTGGTCCAGATTTTGAATTAGCTGCACCCTGTTTCTGAACATAACACAACTTGATGGTGGGTATATAAGATTCGGCACAGCCGAATATAACACTCTTACTTGTTTAGTTTTACTTCAATAACGTTTAAGCTACTGGGCCGATTGTAGAAATATATGCAGAAATCGCCCAATGGGTAGTTGGAGTTTTAGACCAATTTTTAAAAACATATACATTTTTAGCACAAAGGCCTCTACACTGTATGTAAAACCTTTTGGTCCCTATAACTTTCGTAAATATAAACCTATCGAAAAGATTTTTACACATTCCAAAACTACTTAAGAAAGAAAGAAAAATTTGCTTACTGTACTATTCTCTCTAATAGTTTAAGAGATATTTAACGGAATGTCGCTTACGAATATTTAAATCTAAGGCCTCGGAATTCATTTGAAAATCAAAGAGCAAACAACAAACAATATTCTTTGCGCTTATCTTCTTTGCTTCGGTTTATCATACCAATCGTACATCTAAGTACAAAATAGCCTTAGAAATGTTTGCCTGAATAATTCGTTATGGCTTCAGCAAAGATAGGCAGCCCAAACTGCCAGGAGCCGAAGACTTTTTTTATATTTCGTAAATATCACGATCATTTAAAAAAAAAATACTTATATTAAACATTTTTATATTTATATATTTTCTACCGAAAAATTTTCGATAATATTTTATCGAACATTTTTTTTATTTATTTAAAAATTTTTCGAAAAAAATATTTTTCTATAGAAAAATATTCGACAAAAATTTTTCTATAAAGAAAAATTCTCGATAAGAATATTTTTCTACAGCAAACATTTCTTTAGAAATATTTTTCTATAGAAAAATTTTCAATAAAAATATTTTTCTATAGAAAAATTTTTAATAAAAATGTTTTCCAGAACAAATTTTAATAAAAATGTTTTCCATAGGAAAATTTTCAATAAAAATTTTTTCCATAGGAAAGTTTTTGATAAAAATATTTTTCTATAAACAAATTTTCGATAAAAATATTTTTATAGAAAATTTTTCGATAAAATTTTTTTATAGAATAATTTTCCATAAAAAATTTTTTTTAAAGAAAAATTTTCGATAAAAAAATTTTTTATAGAAAAATTTAATTTAAATCATTTTCGTATAGAAAACTTTTCAATTAAAATATTTTTCTATAGAAAAATCTTTGATACAAATATTTTTCTTCAAAAAAATCTTTGATAAAACTTTTTCGACAGCAAAAATTTCTTTTAAAATATTTTTCTTTAGAACATTTTTTTGATAAAAATATTTTTCTGAAGAAAAATCTTCGATAAAAATATTTTCCTAATGAAAAATTTTCAATAAAAATATTTTTCTGCAGAAAAATTTTTCGATAAATTTTTTTTTTTATAGAAAAACTTTCGATCAAAATTTTTAAAAGAAAAGTTTTCGATAAAAAATTTTGAATACAAAAATTTTTTATAGAAAAATTTTCTATAAAACATTTTTTTATAGAAAAATTTTCAAAAAATATTTATTTTATAGAAAAATTTTTTCTGTAGATTATGGATAAAAAATATTTTTCTATAGAAATACTTTCATAAAAATATTTTTCTTCAGAAAAATCTTCAATAAAAATATTTTTCTATAGAAAAATTTTCGATAAAAATTTTTTTCTCCAGAAAAAAATCGATAAAAATTTTTTTCTATTTGACAAAAGTATTTTTCTATAGAAAAATCTTTGATAAAACTAATTCTCTAAAGAAATTAAAAAAAAAACTCAAAAAAGAATATTTTTAAAGAAAAATTTTCGATAAAAATTTTTTTATAAAAAATTTTTTTATAGAAAATTTTTCGATATAAAATTTTTTTTATAAAAAAATTTTCCATAAGAATTTTTTATAGAAAAATTTTTGGTAAAAATTTTTTGAAAGAAGAATTTTCGATACAAAAATTTTTTAAAGAAAAATTTTTCATAAAATATTTTTTTATACAAAAATTTTTTATAAAAAAATTTGGGATAAAAATTATTGTCTGTGAAAAATTTTTGGATAAAAATATTTTTCTATAGAAAATTCATTTCCGTTTAGAAAAATTTTAGATAAAAATATTTTTCTATAGAAAAAAAATCGATAAAATTCTTTTCTATAGAACAATTTTCGATATAAATGTGTTTCTATACAAAAATATTCGATAAATATATTTTGATAAATAAATATATTTTGATAAAAAAATATTTAAAAAAAAATTTTCCATAAAGAATTTTTTTTTTACAAAAAATTTTCGATAAAATTTTTTTATAGAAAAATTATTGATACAATTTTTTGTTTTTGTTGAATAATTTTCCATAATTTTTTTTTTAAAGAAAAATCTTCAATAAAAATTTTTTCTATAGAAAAATTTTCCATAAAAATATTTTTCTTTCGAAAATTTGGTGATAAAAATTTTTTTCTAAAGAAGCATTTTCGATAAAAATATTTTTTTATAGAGTTATATTCGAAAAAAAATATGTTTCTAAAGAAAATTCTCCGGTATAATTTTTCGATAGAAATATTGTTTTTTCAATAATGTGATAATTTTGATATAGGAAAATTTTCGATAAAATTTTTTTTTATAGAAAATGTTTCGATAAAAAATTTGTTTATAGAAAAATTTTCAATAAAAAATTTTTCTATAGAAATATTTTCTATAAAAATATTTTTCTATAGAAAATTTTTCGATAAAAATATTTTTCTATAAAGAATTTTTTTAAAGAAAAATTTTCGATGAGAAATTTTTTATAGAAAAGTTTCCGATACAAAAATTTTGATAGCAAAATTTTTCAAAAAAATTTTTTATACAAAAGCTTTTGATAAAAGATTTTCTTATTAATTTTTTTATAGAAAAAATACAATTTTTTATAGAAAAATTTTTGATAAAAGGTTTTTTTTTTATACAAAAATTTTTGATAAAAAAATATTCTATAGACAAATTTTGGATAAAAATATTTTGCTATTGAAATATTTTGATAAAAATATTTTTTTTTTGAAAAAATTTCAATAAAAATATTTTTCCGTAGAAAAAAAATCGATTAAAATGTTTTCCTATTGAAAAAAATTCGATAAAAATATTTTTCTGTAGAAAAATCTTCGATAAATATATTTTTCTAAAGAAAAATCTTTGATAAAAATATTTTTCTATAAAAAATTTTTTATAAAAAATTTTTTTATTAAAAATTTTCCATAAAGAATTTTTTTTCAGAAAAATTTTCGATAAAATTTTTTTTTTACAGAAATATTTTCATTAACAATTTTGTTATAAAAAAAATTTTTTATAAAGAATTATTTTATAGAAAAATTTTTGATACAAAAATTTTTTTATAGAATAATTTTTCATTAAAACAAATTTTTGATAAAAAATTTTTGATAAAAAAATTTTTTGTAGAAGAATATTTGAAAAAAATTTTTATAGAAAATTTTTCGATAAAAATTTTGGTTGAAAATATTTTTCTATAAAAATACTTTGATAAAAATATTTTTCTTTAGAAAATTCTTCGAAAATATTTTTCTATAGAAAAAAGGTCGATAAAATTATTTTTCTATAGAAAAAATATTTGTTTCGATAAAAAATTTGTTTATAGAAAAATTTTCGATAAAAAATTTTTCTATAGAAATATTTTCTATAAAAATATTTTTCTATAGAAAATTTTTCGATAAAAATATTTTTCTATAAAGAATTTTTTTATAGAAAAATTTTCGATGAGAAATTTTTTATAGAAAAGTTTCCGATACAAAAATTTTTATAGCAAAATTTTTCAAAAAAATTTTTTTATACAAAAGTTTTTGATAAAAGATTTTCTTATTAATTTTTTATAGAAAAAATGTTAAAATACAATTTTTTATAGAAAAATTTTTGATAAAAGGTTTTCTTTATACAAAAATTTTTGATAAAAAAATACTCTATAGACAAATTTTGGATAAAAATATTTTGCTATTGAAATATTTTGATAAAAATATTTTTTTTTTGAAAAAATTTCAATAAAAATATTTTTCCGTAGAAAAAAAATCGATTAAAATGTTTTCCTATTGAAAAAAAAATCGATAAAAATATTTTTCTGTAGAAAAATCTTCGATAAATATATTTTTCTAAAGAAAAATCTTTGATAAAAATATTTTTCTATAAAAAATTTTTTATAAAAAATTTTTTTATTAAAAATTTTCTATAAAGAATTTTTTTTTTCAGAAAAATTTTCGATAAAATTTTTTTTTACAGAAATATTTGCATTAACAATTTTGTTATAAAAAAAATTTTCCATAAAGAATTATTTTATAGAAAAATTTTTGATGAGAAATATTTTATAGAAAAGTTTCCGATACAAAAATTTTTATAGCAAAATTTTTCAAAAAAATTTTTTTATACAAAAGTTTTTGATAAAAGATTTTCTTATTAATTTTTTTATAGAAAAAATGTTAAAATACAATTTTTTATAGAAAAATTTTTGATAAAAGGTTTTTTTTATACAAAAATTTTTGATAAAAAAATACTCTATAGACAAATTTTGGATAAAAATATTTTGCTATTGAAATATTTTGATAAAAATATTTTTTTTTGAAAAAATTTCAATAAAAATATTTTTCCGTAGAAAAAAAATCGATTAAAATGTTTTCCTATTGAAAAAAAAATCGATAAAAATATTTTTCTGTAGAAAAATCTTCGATAAATATATTTTTCTAAAGAAAAATCTTTGATAAAAATATTTTTCTATAAAAAATTTTTTATAAAAAATTTTTTTATTAAAAATTTTCCATAAAGAATTTTTTTTTTCAGAAAAATTTTCGATAAAATTTTTTTTTTACAGAAATATTTTCATTAACAATTTTGTTATAAAAAAAATTTTTCCATAAAGAATTATTTTATAGAAAAATTTTTGATACAAAAATTTTTTTATAGTATAATTGTTCATTAAAAAAAATTTTAATAAAAAAATTTTTCATAAAAAATTTTTCATAAAAAAATTTTTTGTAGAAGAATTTAAAAAAAAAATTTTATAGAAATTTTTCAATAAAAATTTTGGTTAAAAATATTTTTCTATAAAAATGTTTTGACAAAAATATTTTTCTTTAGAAAATTCTTCGAAAATATTTTTCTATAGAAAAAAGGTCGATAAAATTATTTTTCTATAGAAAAAATATTTTTCTAAAGAAAAATCTTTAGTTAAAATATTATAAAAAATTTTCCGTCAAAAATTTATTTATAGAAAACTTTTTGATAAAAAATTTTTTTATGGAAAAATTTTCAATAAATTTTTTTTATTGAAAAATTTTTGATAAAAATATTTTCTATAGAAAAATTTTCGATAAAAAATTTGTTTATAAAAAAATTTTCATACAGCATAATACACCATATAAGATCGATTTAAAAAAAATATCAAACAAAATTACTGAAGTTTACTTTAGCCGTTAAGCCTGGGGAATGATGAAAATTCTAACTGTACTTTGAGCATACCAATAGACTTAAAATCACTTTCTGAGTCGATTTAACGATGTCAGTCCGTCTGTTCCCCAAAGTCTTGTCAGTCCGCTGGACGACCAAAAAATTTTGGCTGTAGGATCATTGCTATTGAAATTTGTCAAAATTCGTATATTATTTTTGGTAGCTTCCATAGGTCTCACTTCCCGGAATTGAGTTTTGGACACAAATTTATTTGTATTTCAATGAAATTCATAGAAAATACTGCCTTTATAAACAGAAATTATTGTACCAAATTTCATCCAAATCGGATAGATATAGTATCGAAAAACGAAAACAAATATAACCAGTGCAAATTTTCAGTTTTCCCTTAAACTCTTAACAATTTTTTATATAACTTAACTACTTACAGCTATTTTCTTAATTTTCCTATTTTTAAATTTTTATTTTATTTCTGTTTTATTGACAAAAAAAAAAAACAAAAATACGAAAATTTTTTAACGAAATGGATTAAACAGCGGAAGTTTTTCATTTCAAAGGTCACTCATTATTAAATTAAAAATTGAGTTTGTTTTATTAATTATATAGATATTTCTTTATTGCGTTTTTTTTATATAAAAAAAAATATTTAAAAAATTTATTTATATATCTAAATGTTATTAATTATATTAAATGTGTTATAAAAGCATGATCTAGTTAAACTGAAAAAAACTAAAAAAATAGAAAAATACTTCAACAATTCAACTACACGAAAACACCAAAATACACAGACTTCGTAGAGTTTAAATATTTCACATTTTTATCGAAATCATAAAACATTACTTTAGGAGCCCAACTACGATATTCTCTACGAATTCATAATTAAAAGATTTTGAAAAAATTATTTAGAATTTTTAAAAAAGTTTTCTGCTATTGATTCGTTTTGAATATCGTAATTCGGTCAATATGAATCGAAAAGCAAGAGATTGAAAATTATTGCATTGTATACCTTAAGGCTGTTTTAATAATGATCAAAATCAAAATGTTTTAACTGAATATCTACAAACACTACCCCCTTTATACTCCTCCTATTGTCTTAATTCATTCACAATCGAATGTCTAAAAAAAGTTATCCCGGAGTACTGGCCCAAATAAAAAGAAAACTAAATTACTACACCTAAAAGTATACACTACAATATTGTTCTAAATATCTCCACAGGCTTACACAGTAACTCATTTCGAAAATGTACAGAAAAATTAAAAACTTGTTATAATCAGGGACCGAAAATAACTGTTATTTTTGAATTTTTGATTAAAAAAAAAGCAACCGCAAGGAAATGTCGGAGAATTAAATAGTCTTAGACCAAATTTTCATAAAATGCGATGCTTTTTAAAAATTTGATTTTTATTTTTTAGAAAAAAAATAACAGCTATTTTTTGATTTTTATTTTTTTGAGCAAAAATAACAGTTATTTTTAACTTCTATTTTTTCGAGCAAATTTAAAAGTTATTTTTTAACTTTTATTTTTTCGAGCAAAACTAACTGTTATTTTTGACTTTTATTATATCGATCAAAAATAAAAGTTATTTTTTGACTTTTATTTTTTTTTTGAGCAAAAATAAAAATTATTTTTTGACTTTTATTTTTTCGAGCAGAAATAAAAGTTATTTTTGTGTTTCCAACCCCAATTATGATTACAAAACTCAACGCCATTAATTTTTGAGCATATGTAAATTATTTTCACTGAAAAACTATCTTTGTTTGAAAAAAATTTTCAATAAATTTATCATAATTTTAAACAAAAATAACTTTTATTTCTGCTCGAAAAAATAAAAGTCAAAAAATAACTTTTATTTCTGCCCGAAAAAATAAAAATCAAAAAATAACTTTTATTCTTGCTTGAAAAAATTAAAGTAAAAAATGACGGTTATTTTTGCTCGAAAAAATAAAAGTTAAAAAATAACATTTATTTTTGCTTGAAAAAATAAAAGTCAAAAATAACTGTTATTTTTTATCGAAAAAATAAAAGTCAAAAAATAACTTTTATTTCTGCTCGAAAAAATAAAAGTCAAAAAATAACTTTTATTTTCTGACTTTTACGATAAAAGTTATAACAGTTACGGTTCCTGGTTATAACTCTACAGCTTGGTGCTAAAAGGGCCAATGTCAAAAAAATAGCTTTGAGAAAATTTGATTTAAAGTTTTTATTTTCCATATAAATTCATGGTAACATTGCCCAGAAAAATCCTTATAAATCTGTTTTGACTTAAGTTAGAGATAAGCTGTTAGAGCCAAATAAAAGATGGTAAAAAAGGGAATCCATTACAATGATTAACTCAAAACAGCGAAAAATTGACATTGGCCCTTTTAGCACTAATCCACAGAATTATAAGACAAAAATATTATCTTTGAAATAGAATTACTGCTTTCGATTCAAAATTATTTTTAAAATCGTTTTGGATACCACTTAACAAATACTTTTTTTTTACATAAAAAAAAGTCAAAGGGAAATGTTCGTTCTAGCCCAGCAAACATAGACCGATTTATAGCATTCGAGACGAATCGAAATCTGATAGACTTTGGAAAAAAATCATATTGCCTATTTTCAGGAGTTTCCATATAACTAAATTTTAATTTAATTGTACATAAAATCTATCCGATTTCGATTCGTTTTGAAAACCATAATTCGACACCAGCATTTCATATCAATCGCCACCCTTAACCCTCATCTAGTTAAACATTTATCTATATCAACCTAAATATTATATGTTAAAAAATAAATATTTTATTGATCTTAAGCTCATCTCATTAAATTTAAATTTGGCAACTAAATCAAAACGTTTTTGCGATCGAAAAACAAATATTCAAGGTACAAATTAATCTACTTTAGATATGTACAAAAAGTATATACAAAAAGTTTTTAGTTCAACATTTCCTTTTTATTTTAACCCCTTTTTTATCCATAACATTGTTGTAACCCCTTAAATTTGGATCCCTTAACTTGTACTATGAATATTTGTTCAATAAAAAAAAAAAACTTGTACATAATATAATTACCCTCCCTCTGTATTATAAATGTTGTAAATTTAAATATATTAAAACCAATTATTTATCATGATCTATAAATTTACTAATTCAAGTCAAAAGTGGTTCCAAAATAATGAAGCTATGGTATTAAAATTCCTAAGAGTTAATGTGATATAAAAATCTTAGGCTTCGTTTTTGCTAAACGTGATATATAGTATTACCATATGAGTTCGTGTTTCTTGTTCTATGGGTCAGTTTAAGGAACTTTGACCCTCCGTAACTTACTCCGAAGTTTTGTTTATTTGGAGCTCTTGAACGAAAAATTTCCAATATTTTCAATCCCAAATAAAAAACTGACTGCAAACTGTGTTGCAAAGGTTTTATACTTCTCCATTTGCGTGAACTCCCTAGAATTTTAGAACATTCCACCTTTTTTTCTTTAAATTGATCGTGGAGTTGTTATTTTAAAAAATGTAAAATAAGCGGTTCAAAATTTTGGTAAATTTTTGCAAAATTAAAAAATGTTTTTATACTTTTTGTGAACCGCCGTGGTATAGCAGGTTAGTCATCCGCCTAGCATACCAGAGGTCCCAAGTTCAATCCCTGTCAGACCCACTTGAAAAAAAATAAATTTTCAAAAAGCGGCGGTTCACCTCATAACTCATCTAGCCACTGGTTATAGAGTATTAGGCTATGAAAAACTTCTCTAACTAATGCATTTGAAGTTCGGAGACGGAGTTAAGACGTAGGTCCCTTTCAATGAGTCTAAAAATAGAATCGGATGCAGCTCATTGACTGAGAGAAGTACCCCTTGTTCGAATTGGAATGTTGTCAGGGAATTATATATATATATATACTTTTTCGATTCTGCGAAGTGCCGGCTTGGCACCAAAAAAATATTTTTTACGCCGCACATATTGGTCGTCAAAATACATTTTTCGTTATATCTTCGGCATTTAAAGTGTGATATAGCGATGTTTTTGTCTCGAAAAGCCCAATAGTCTTTGGTCTCAGATATCCGGTTCTAGTATTTATCCACCAGACCTCATTTGCTACTACCCTAATATCAAAAAAATTAAAGCTCTTAAAAAATCTTTAAACTTAAACTAAAGAAGTTTTTCGATTATTCCAACCGAAATATTAACAACAAGAAATTTTGCTTTGGTGTCGCACATACACTAGTCGGCATATTTATTTATTTATTTATATTTGGCGGTTCGATGAGCCAACATCAATATTTAAGAGTATTGAATTAAAAAGAATTTTCCAACAGGATAACGCTCCATGTCATAAAAGCAAATGATCATAAAATTTCTAACAGAGGCCCGTGTTGAAACTCTGGATTGCCCTCCCCAAAGTCCAGATTTTAATGTAATAGAAAATGTGTAGTCATAGAGAAATAGATTTGCGGATTTGACAAGAACAAAAGATTAAACGATCATTGTGGTCGCAAATGCTTGGAAAGAGATTTCAATGGAGTTTCTACAGTTTTTGGTGGATGCCGTTCCGAACCACCTTCAAAAAGTTTTAAATGCTGAGGTGGATACATTTTTGATTAATTTAAATAATGACTATTAATTTTTGTTGACCTTAAAGTTTCCAATTTTTTAAAATACGCTCTTTTAAAATATGTCAAAATACTTATGCCAAATCCTGAAATTTCCATTTTTAGTTTCAATTAAAATAAATTGTGCAAAACATTTAAATTGTGGAAGGTCTTTTGTTTTCTAATAAATTACAATATTTTTTACTATTTTCAATATTTTTAGTTTATTTCTTTGTTTGCATAGAACCGGAAATAAGAAAAGAAGAAAAACAACTGGTATGTCAAAATAAATATGCCGACTAGTGTAGCTGGAAGCATTACAGTTTTTCAAAGAAATAATCAAAATACCAGATTAACACAAAGCAAATATTTTCTTTTGATAGGTTTATTTGCTGAACCCAATTATTTTCACAGCTTATCTATATCATTCACAAAAGAGCGATGTATTTTGGTAACCCCTATGTGCGGCCAAAATAAAAATTCCTTATTTTAATAGTTCGCTTAGAATTATCGAAAAACATTCTTAGTAAAAGTTTAACGATTTTTTAAGAGCTTTAATTTTCTGATATTAGGATGGTAGGAACTGAGGTCTGATTAATAAATACTAGAACCGTGTAACTTAAGTCAATGGCAATTAAGGTAAAATATTAGCCTTCTCGAGACAAAAACATCGAACGAAAAATTTATTTTGGCGACCAAAAGGGGCGTTAAAAAAATAAAAAAAAAACTAGTTTTCAAAACTGTCTTACAATACTTTATATTCGGTTGAGTACGGCGAGCTTTTTTTTGACATATAAAAGTAGAGGGCCAATGTACGCGGCAAGCGGCTGCGGGCGGCAATCAGCTGTTTTTTGATTTGTCAAACTTGAAGCGGCAATGGAAAAAAGTAGAACTTTGTTCTACTTTTCCGCGCGGCAGATTTTTTCAGTGCTGCCAGATTTAATTATATCCTACTCAAATGTATTTGCATATGAATATTTTTGTAAACAAACGCACATTTTATGTAGTGGCAATACTACGACCGTCCGCAGCTGCATGCCGCGTGTATTAGGCTTGTACCTTAAGTCGAGACGCTCTAGTGTACATGCTCTAGAATGATAACACAAGTCAATAAAATTTTGCGGCATGAGATTTGTACGTAAAATATGGGAAGAGGAAACTGTGCCAACCTCCCGAAATGAAGGTATACTAGTCAAAATACCAAAAAAGGGTAACTGCAATAACTACAGGGGTATAACACTTTTTCCAAGTCCGAGCAAATTACTAAGTCGAATAATTTTGAATAGAATATCCGAAGCAGTTTCTTCTACACTCCGCGAAAATCAGTTTGAATTCAGAGAAACCCGTTCTAGTACTAGAGCAATGTAATGAATTCCGCACCCCCATTTTCCTGGCGTTTGTCCACTTCATGAAGGCCTTTGACAGTGTCAACAGAAGCTATCTTTGGAGAATTTTAGAAAATCGTAACATGTCAATGGACATTTTGAACTTAATTCGGGCAATGTATGTAAATTTTAAATGTCGAATTCACACAAGGGTAAATTATCAGACTTACTAGCATTCCTATCAGAAAAATGGTGCCGTTCCATTCACCATTTTGGCGAAAGTAAAGTTGTGGCTCTAGATATTTCCAAGGCGTTCGATAGAGTGTGGCATGGTGCACTTTTATCAAAACTTGTTGCTTTTGGTGTCGGTAATACCTTCTCTCGATTTATATCGAGCTTTCTCAGGGATCGCACTATAAGAGTTGTTGTAGATGGGGTCTCATCAAACGAGTTCAAGATCAATTCAGGGGTACCGCAAGGCTCTGTTCTTTCTCCTACTCTATTTCTTATATTCATTAACGATCTTCTATGTCAAACTTCCAATCCTACCTATTCTTTTGCAGATGATAGTAACATTTGCCATTCGTATTCATTTAATCATAGACCGGATCTTCCACAGATTGTGGATATGAGACAAAACATGAATGAATCATTAAATGGCAATCTCGAAACCGTTTCCAAATGGGAACGTGTAAATAGAGTCGACTTTAATGCACGCAAGACCCAGTGTTGTATGCTTACACATAAACGCACGGCAGATCATGTTACTTCATCTGTATCCATGGATGGTGTAAATATTCAGGAATCAGATGCTCTTGATGTTCTGGGCATGAGAATTCAATATGATGTCCGTTGGACTAAGCACATCTTTCAAGTGTCGAAAGAAGCATTCAAGTGCCTAGGTTTTCTAAAACGGTGTAAGAGATACTTCACTCCAACTGATCTCCTTAAAATTTACACTACCTATATCCGACCAAAAATGGAATACAACTCTCATGTATGGGCCGGTGCTTCAAAGTCTATTTTGGAGCTTCTCGACCACGTACAGGGGGGGCGAAAGTGCTTATCGGTGACAGTAGGGTATCCAACTCTATTGACTCACTGGAGCATCACCGCAATGTGGGTTGTATAACACTGTTCTATCGGTACCACTTTGGAATGTGTTCTAACGATATCAGGGACCTCGTTCCCGAAACCCGAAGATTCTTACGCAGCACACGTCAATCCGTTAGATCACATGCATTTGTGGTTGATTGTCGAGTGGACCGAACAACACACTATAAAGAAAATTCGTTCTTTAGCCGTACAGTACGTATGTGGAACTCACTTCCTGCAAAAGTTTTTCCTGACAGTTGCAATATAGGAAAATTTAAATCTAATGTCCACAAACACTACTCCCTCTTTCCTTCTTCCCTATTTTCCTAGTTCCAACACAATGCATAGCATAAGTAGGGGTCATCCCCTGAGTGCTGGTCATAAATAAAAAAACACTAACGCTATCACTATTGAATCTCGGTCAGCTGAGATGGAAATCAATATTTCCAAGACCAAGATTATACGTGGAGGCCGTTAACGCACTTCAATGTGAATAACGGGGTTATTGGTTGTGTAGGTACCTTTTTTTGTCTTGGTAGTTTGGTATATACAAAAGGTGGCGCCGACAAGAATAATGAATCGCATTTCGGAATTTTTCGAGCTATTTAGAAATCTGGGCAAATATCAAGAACAACTAAGTTACGAATATATACTATTCGAATGCCAGATCCATCTTGTATTTTTGCGAAACTTGGGAACTCACAAGTCGATAAGCGCCTACAAACCCTTGCAAATAAATGCTTGCGGTAAATCCTCAATATATGGTGGCTACTAAACGCGACACACCAACTCCCTGCTTCTATAGAGATATGTCAATGGAAATGGAGGTGAATGGGCCACACACTTCGAAGGCTAAAAACCAATATTGCTCGACAAGCGCTGCTAGAACGTGGAGAAGGTCAATTAATGTCGAGTTGCAAGCAGCAAACTATTGACGGAATGATGTATACCTCACATCTCGCAATAGAATTCGATATAATATGGCCCTATGCTTCACAGGGAGTCAATGATAACAAAAGAAGAAGAAGAAGAGTTAGCTATGTTTTAGTGTGTATTCGCAATGGTAGTTTTAATTAAAGTACCTGGTTGACCGAGCCTTGCTCGGGGCTTTATGATAAGCATTTTGAGGCAAATTTTAAAGTTTTTATATATTTTATTTTATACAGTTACAGTTTAACTCATTTTGAATAATTTTGGAAATTGGTCATACCAACAGAAACCTCCATCGACTCATGCGCAACAACTTTGCTAAAGATTATAGTCTGATCAAATGCACAGTTTACGATTTAATTCATTTTGAGTAGTTTTCAGTGGCGCTACCTGAAGTCGTTCATACCAACTAAGAAACCTTCAACTGCTTATGCGTAACAACTTTGCTTATCATAACATGATGAAATGCACAGTTTACGATTTAATTCACTTTGAGTAATTTTCAGTGGCGCCACCTGTCGGACTTTGGTCATTCCAATTAATAAACCTTTGTCGGCTTATCCGCAACAACTTTGCTAAAGATTATAGCATGATTAAATGTACAGTTTACGATTAAATTGACTTTGAGTAAACTTCAGTGGCGCCACCTGTCGAAATTTCTTCATACCAACCAAGAAACCTTCGTCGGCTCATGTGCAACAACATTGCCAAAGATTATAGCATGATTAAATGTACAGCTTACGATTAAATTGACTTTGAGTCATTTTCAGTAGCTCCACCTGTCGGAAATTATTTACAGCAATTAAAAAGCCTTGGCCGGCTAATGCTCTAGAACTTTGCAAAAGATCCTAGCATGATCAAATGTACAGTTTACGATTTAATTAATTTTTAGTAATTTTCAGTGGCGCCACCTGTCGGAAATTAGGCTTACCAACTTAGAAACCTTCGCCGGCTTATCCGCAATATCTTTGCTAAAGAGCATAACATGATCAAATTCACAGTATACTATTCTATAAAGAACATACATACAGACAAACATTCATTTGTTTTAAAGTTATAACATTACTAATTTTTTCGCCCTTTTTATCTCCTAATAATTGGTACTTCTTTGGTACCAATTGAATTCGGTACATTATATTAAAACTCAGTTAACATAATTTTGCTATTCATATTACTTTTTGATATGTTAAGTTATCAATTTATCCCTTTTTTACCCATTTTGGTCATAAAATCAAAAAAGTACCAAATACGTGTTCAATATTTCTTTCACATCTATCGATTGCAGTACAAAGTTCCTTTCTATATTCATTAGTTTAAAAAATAAGAGTGGGTTAAAAAGTAGCAAAAAAACTATTTTTACCCCCTATCGGACATAGTTTCAAAAAAGTACCAAACACCTATCCGCTTATTTTCATGGCTGTTAAAAACTTAATTATAATTTTGTTTTTATACCTATTACTTTAGGAGATATAAAGTTTTCGATTTTTTCCCCTTTTTAACCGTTTTTATTTTCTTAGAGGTAAAGGTTCCAAAAGTCCCTTCTTTTTCGACCTAAACATCAAAAAAGGTACCTACTGTCCAAATTTTATCAAAATCGTTAGATGTATATATATATATACATACAATTATTGCTCGTTTAAGAATATAAGTTAACAAGTCTTTGTGATAATGGGACTTAAGATTTAACGGTTTCCTTTCCTTTCTATATTCATTAGTTTAAAAAATAAGAGTGAGTTAAAAAAGTACCAAAAAAACTATTTTTACCCTTTTTTACCCCCTATCGGACATAGTTTCAAAAAAGTACCAAACACCTGTCCGCTTATTTTCATGGCTGTTAAAAACTTAATTATAATTTTATTTTTATACCTATTACTTTAGGAGATATAACGTTTTCGATTTTTTCCCCTTTTTAACCGTTTTTACCCTCTTAGAGGCAAAGGTTACAAAAGTCCCTTCTTTTTCGACCTAAACATCAAAAAGGTATCTACTGTCCAAATTTTATCAAAATCGTTAGATGTATATATATATATATATATACATACAATTATTGCTCGTTTAAGAATATAAGTTAACAAGTCTTTGTGATAATGGGTCTTAAGATTTAACGGTTTAGGCAAAGGAAATATAAATATATTAAAAACAGTTGGTGCTAAGGCACTACATATAAAAAAAAAACTATATAAAATTTATAAAAATATTTATTTTGGAACCACTTTTATGAAATTGAATATTGTAAGATTGAGTTGGAAACAAAAACTTTTATTCAAGAAATTCGTATATGCGTACAAAACCAACTCAATCTTATCAATACCTTAGAATTATAGACCTTAACTATTCCATCTAGTAACTATCCAAATTTGATATTGTGTAAATATGTTAATAATTTAAAAACAAAAAATCTAGTTTATCATCATTTTTATTCTAAGCAGTCTAATTTCCTCACTTTTTCCCACTGCTTTTTGAGTTTTAGTAATAATTTTTCTTCATTTTTTTTTGTAAAAACCTGTCAAAAGTTTGTGTTTTTTTCAAAACTTTTTTTAGTTAAACTATAAATTTTTTAAGACCCCCTATAAAAAAAATTAAAAACTAAGATGCTTTACATAAAAAAAAAATGGAAAATCGCAAAAATTCAATTCAGTTTTTAAAATCTAAAAAAAAACATCAAATCATTCATTTTTCTTAAAACTCTTTTTTCTACATTTTGTATTTATTAAAAAAAAAGAATAAAGGTTTGGTATATTTGCTAAATGTTTTTATTATATTTATTTGGAAAAAAAAGAAGAAAAAATTCTCTAAGCACCCAGTAAAAAATTTTAATAGTTTTTAAAAAGTTTGCGTTTGCGGCTGGATTGTGAGTGACTTGTTGAAAGTATTTGAGTAAAAAAAAAAACTAAAATGGCACTATTTGTTCAGTATTAATAATAAAAATGCACCATTTTCTAAAAAAAAAACAGAAAATTAAACTAAAACAGAAATAAAGTAAGAAAGAATTTTTTTAGAGTTTTGTTAAAAAATTCTTGTTAATTATAAAATAAATATAACGTCTTAAAGGTAAAAGCATCTTCAGTATTTAAATCTACAACATTTTTGTTTTTCGAAACGACACATATTAATTCTAGATGATGTAGTTTATAATCAGACAATGGGACCCGGCGCCACCTTGGACAAGAGACGTCCCGACTTGCGTGATGAATTGGGCTATATTGCACCACCCAACCGTAAGCTGCCCCCAGTACCCGGCTCCAACTACAACACCTGCGATCGGATCAAGCGAGGTACAGTTATAAGTAAGCATCTAAATTTTCCAAAACAACATTTATTAATAAAAATACCAAGTTTTTTTTTATAGTTTTCTTTGAATTTTCTCTTGATTTCGTTTCGTTTACCATAACAACAATCACATGATTTCAATCACATTTTCGTTTCGATTCGAATATTCTTGAGTTGCAAAATATTTTCAAAAAAAAGCTAATAAAATACTCGTTCGTGTCACAGTCAATTCACAATAAAATCCCAAAAAAAGAGAAAAACGAGAGTTGTTATAAAGAGAGAGTCTTGTTGTTGCTGACAAGGATTTGTTTTTGCAAGAAGTCCTTTAAAATCTCCTTCCTTTTTTAACAAAAGCTTTAGCTTTATTTTTCATTATTTCCATTTTCTTCTTAGTAAAACACCCACTTTCATTCATAGTAGAAAATTTTGAAAAATTTTTATTTAAAATTCATGTTAACAACTAAATGCACAGTGGGGCTTTTTAATATAAAAAACCAATCGAAATTTAAACAGTAAAAATGGACCTAAACAAAAATCTTTTTCGATTGGCTTCGAAGCTTTCTCAATTTTTTTATTTAAGCAAATTTTTAACGTCAAAGGTATACCTAGTGGTACCACTGTGCATATAGTTTTTTTTTTGTTAAATTTAAATTTAATACGCATGTTTTGTTTTTATATAATAAATGTTGGGGAAAATTTAGATTTTAGTATTAAGTTTAAATGTAGTCTACAATTTTCTTTAAGAACCAGTAAAAATGATAAAAATTTGAGTGAATATTTTTAACAAAAATTTTTCTATAGCTAAAATTTTTCTATAGCCAAAAATTTGTCTATAGAAAAATATCTTTTAAACAAAAATTTTTCCAAAGAAAAATATTTTTAAACAAAAATTTTTCCAAAGAAAAATATTTTTTAACAAAAATTTTTCTAGAGAAAAATATTTTTTACAAAAATTTTTCTATAGGAAAATATTTTTAACAAAAATTTTTCTATAGAAAAATATTTTAAACAAAAATTTTTCAATGCAAACAAAATTTTTTAACAAAAAATCTGTTAAATTTATTTATTAATGTAACAGACCAATTTATTGATAAAAACCAAAAAAAAAAAAATGTTTGCGGTGAAACCAAATTCCTCGACGCGTTTCGATGGTTGGTTAAGCCATCTCTTCAGGAGGATTAACCCCAATTTAGACAGATCGTAAACCTCGCATTATTACTAAATTTACAAACAAAACTTTTAAGAATTATGTTCGTAAGCCATAAGTAAAAGCGTAGATTATCGACTGAACAAATCGATAATCTAAGCTTTTACTTATGGTTTATGAACATAATTCTCAAAAGTTTTGTTTGTAAATTTAGTAATAATGCGAGGTTTACGATCTGTCTAAATTGGGGTTAATCCTCCTGAAGAGATGGCTTAACCAACCATCGAAACGCGTCAAGGAATTTGGTTTCTCCGCAAAAATTTTTTGGCTTTTTATCAATAAATTGGTCTGCTACATTAATAAATAAATGTAACAGATTTGGGATCAAATGTGAATAATCACTCTTTTTGAAAAATATTTTTAAAAAAATTTTTCTGGAGAAAAATATTTTTAACAAAAATTTTTCTAGGGAAAAATATTTTTAACAAAAATTTTTCTAGAAAAAAATATTTTTAACAAAAATTTTTCTAGAGAAAAATATTTGTAACAAAAATTTTTCTAGAGAAAAATATTTTTAGTTTTAAAATCCTGATGATGCTGTCCAATGGATAGCGAAATATTGATGAATAATTAATTAAATATATTTAATTTTATAAAAAACAAAACTACAAGACCTCGAGCTTAAAAAAATCTTTTATTTATTTTGCGAAAAATATTTTTAACAAAAATTTTTCTATATAGAAAAATATTTTTAACAAAAATTTTTCTATATAGAAAAATATTTTTAACAAAAATTTTTCTATATAGAAAAATATTTTTAACAAAAATTTTTCTATATAGAAAAATATTTTTCACAAAAATTTTTCTAATAGAAAAATATTTTTCACAAAAATTTTTCTATATAGAAAAATATTTTTCACAAAAATTTTTCTATATAGAAAAATATTTTTCACAAAAATTTTTCTATATAGAAAAATATTTTTCACAAAAATTTTTCTATATAGAAAAATATTTTTCACAAAAATTTTTCTATATAGAAAAATATTTTTCACAAAAATTTTTCTATATAGAAAAATATTTTTCACAAAAATTTTTCTATATAGAAAAATATTTTTCACAAAAAATTTTCTATATAGAAAAATATTTTTAACAGAAATTTTTCTATATAGAAAAATATTTTTACTAAAAATTTTTCTATATAGAAAAATATTTTTAACAAAAATTTTTCTATATAGAAAAATATTTTAAACAAAAATTTTTCTAGAGAAAAATATTTTTAACAAAAATTTTTCGAGTGAAAAATATTTTTAACAAAAATTTTTCGAGTGAAAAATATTTTTTACAAAAATTTTTCTAGAGAAAAATGTTTTTAACAAAAATTTTTCTATGTTATAACAAAAAATTTTCTATAGGAAAAAAATTTTTAACAAATTTTTTTCTATAGAAAAAATTTTTTTACAAAATTTTTTGTATAGAAAGTTTTTTTAACAAATTTTTTTCTTTAGAAATATTGTTTTCTCTATAGAAAAATTTTTTAACAAATTTTTTCTATAGAAAAATTTTTTTAACAAAATTTTTTCTGTTTTTTTAACAACATTTTTTTCTATAGAAAAATTTTAAAAAAGGTTTATCAAAAAAAATTTTTTTTTATCAAATTTTTTTCTATAAAAAATTTTCTTTAGCAAAATTTTTTTATAGAAAAATTTTTTAAACAACATTTTTTCTGTAGAAAAATTTTTTCTATAGAAAGATTTTGTTAAAAAAATTTTTCTCTGGAAAAATATTTTAAACAAAAAAGTTTCCATAGAAAAATATTTTTATTTAAAAATTTCTAGAGAAAAATTTTTTTAACAAAATTTTTTTTTAGAAAAATATATTTAACGAAATTTTTTTTTAGAAAAATATTTTTAACGAAATTTTTTCTATAGAAAATTTTTTTTAACAAAATTTTTTCTATAGAAAAATTTTTTTAACAAAATTTTTTCTATAGAAAAATTTTTTTAAAAAAATTTTTTCTACAGAAAATTTTTTTTAAAAAATTTTTTCGATAGAAAAATTTTTTTAACAAAATTTTTTCTATAGAAAAATTTTTTTAACAAAATTTTTTCTATAGAAACATTTTTTTAACAAGATTTTTTCTATAGAAAAATTTTTTTAACAAAATTTTTCCTATAAAAAAATGTTTTTAACAAAATTTTTACTATAGAAAAATTTTTTTAACAAAATTTTTTCTATAGAAACATTTTTTAAACGAAATTTTTTTCATAAAAAAATTTCTTTAACAAAATTTTTTCTATAGAAAAATGTTTTTAACAAATTTTTTTCTATAGAAAAATTTTGTTAACAAAACTTTTTCTATAGAAAAATATTAAAAAAATTTTGTAACAAATTTTTTTTCATAGAAATTTTTTTTTAACAAAAATTTTGCTATAGAAAAATATTTTTAACAAAAATTTTTGCTATAGAAAAATATTTTCAAAAAAATTTTTCTAAAGAGAAATATTTTATTACAGACATTTTTTCAATTTTTAACATTTTTACTGGTTCTTTAATTGTATTTAATTTCTTATTAAATGTTTTTGATAATAATTTTATTTTAAAATTTATTTTTTACATATAACTTCGGCTTTTGTCGCACCTTTTTCTGTTGCTGTAAATTGTTGTTTTTTATTTTAATAATTTATTTTATTCTAAAATAAATGTTGTAAATATGTAAAATGAAAAACACACACTCAACACCCAAAACAAACAACAACAACGACACAAAACACCCCTACACACAAATTTCGAAAACTTTTTTCGTTTATAATTTTTATAATTTATAAATGTAAAAAAAACCGAATTAACAAAAAAATCAGCTCATGGTGGCATGCGTTCAAATCACTCAACTTGGGATCCCAGAAGACCCAATTTATACGAAGAACTTAAAGCACCACCAGTACCAGCTCATGGTGGTCATTATGGTCATAGTCATGTGGTTAATGAATGTGCTTACAGACATCCAGGTGGGTGGTTTCAAAGAGACCAATATTTATTTTTTTGGTTTTTTTTATAATTTTTGTTATGTTAAGTTCATTGAAAAAATTTCATTTGTCTTATGTTAATAACAGAATTAAGTAAACTAACATTTGTTTTAAAATTTTTTATTTGTTAACTTATTTTTATTTCTTTCAATAATTTCAAAACTTTTTATTTCACTTAACTCTTACTAACTTTTAACTCTAAAATGGTCGTTCCTTAACTTGTTCTTTAACATCAGTAATTGTAAGTAAACCAAAATATAACTAAAATTTTTACCTCATCTGTAAATTTCATAACTAAAGTTTGTATCTTAATGTAAAACTGCATGTTCTATTATTTTTCTAATCACTTTTTTACACATCTCTTCACTTCATTACCGACAAACACTTAAACACACTAAACACCAACATTTACACTTAAAGACAAAATTATTCCTTCACTTGACTAATTCTTGTTTAATTTGATAATGTAAAGGTATGGAAGATGAAATCTGCCCCTATGCTACTTTCCACTTATTGGGCTTCCGCGAAGAAATGGATCCCACCAAGGCCATGAACTTCCAAACCTTCCCCCACCAAAACGGTCATGCCCCACCCGGTCATGCTGGCACCATGGGACCACCCGGACATCCTGGACACATGCACTCACGCTCTGGCTCTCAATCTATGCCTCGTGCTAATCGTTATGCTCGCAAGAACAGCCAAGGAGGTCAATCATCCATCTACACACCAGCTCCCGAATATGATGATCCCGCTAATTGCGCCGAAGAAGATCAATACGTGAGTTTGGAATTAAACCCCGAAAAATTAAAGATTTTAACAAAATTTTGTGAACTATTTTAGCGCCGTTATACCCGTGTCAACTCTCAGGGTGGTAGTTTGTATTCTGGACCTGGTCCCGAATATGATGATCCCGCTAACTGTGCTCCCGAAGAAGATCAATATGGTTCTCAATATGGCGGTCCCTATGGCACACCTTATGATCATTATGGCTCTCGCGGTTCCATGGGTAGACGTAGCGTTGGTAAGTTGAAAATAAGAAAAAAACTAGGCCCTTTGCCAAAATATTTCCATAAAAAATTTTTTCTTATAAATATTTTTCTATAGAAACATTTTTGCTAAAATAAATTTTTCTATAGAAAAATTTTTGTTAAAATAAATTTTTCTATAGAAAAATTTTTGTTAAAATAAATTTTTCTATAGAAAAATTTTTGTTAAAATAAATTTTTCTATAGAAAAATTTTTGTTAAAATAAATTTTTCTATAGAAAAATTTTTGTTAAAATAAATTTTTCTATAGAAAAATTTTTGTTAAAATAAATTTTTCTATAGAAAAATTTTTGTTAAAATAAATTTTTCTATAGAAAAATTTTTGTTAAAATAAATTTTTCTATAGAAAAATTTTTGTTAAAATAAATTTTTCTATAGAAAAATTTTTGTTAAAATAAATTTTTCTATAGAAAAATTTTTATTAAAATAAATTTTTCTATAGAAAAATTTTTGTTAAAATAAATTTTTCTATAGAAAAATTTTTGTTAAAATAAATTTTTCTATAGAAAAATTTTTGTTAAAATAAATTTTTCTATAGAAAAATTTTTGTTAAAATAAATTTTTCTATAGAAAAATTTTTGTTAAAATAAATTTTTCTATAGAAAAATTTTTGTTAAAATAAATTTTTCTATAGAAAAATTTTTGTTAAAATAAATTTTTCTATAGAAAAATTTTTGTTAAAATAAATTTTTCTATAGAAAAATTTTTGTTAAAATAAATTTTTCTATAGAAAAATTTTTGTTAAAATAAATTTTTCTATAGAAAAATTTTTGTTAAAATAAATTTTTCTATAGAAAAATTTTTGTTAAAATAAATTTTTCTATAGAAAAATTTTTGTTAAAATAAATTTTTCTATAGAAAAATTTTTGTTAAAATAAATTTTTCTATAGAAAAATTTTTGTTAAAATAAATTTTTCTATAGAAAAATTTTTGTTAAAATAAATTTTTCTATAGAAAAATTTTTGTTAAAATAAATTTTTCTACAGAAAAATTTTTGTTAAAATAAGTTTTTCTATAGAAAAATTTTTGTTAAAATTAATTTTTCTATAGAAAAATTTTTGTTAAAATTAATTTTTCTATAGAAAAATTTTTGTTAAAATTAATTTTTCTATGGAAAAATTTTTGTTAAAATAAATTTTTCTATAGAAAAATTTTTGTTAAAATAAATTTTTCTATAGAAAAATTTTTGTTAAAATAAATTTTTCTATAGAAAAATTTTTGTTAAAATAAATTTTTCTATAGAAAAATTTTTGTTAAAATAAATTTTTCTATAGAAAAATTTTTGTTAAAATAAATTTTTCTATAGAAAAATTTTTGTTAAAATAAATTTTTCTATAGAAAAATTTTTGTTAAAATAAATTTTTCTATAGAAAAATTTTTGTTAAAATAAATTTTTCTATAGAAAAATTTTTGTTAAAATAAATTTTTCTATAGAAAAATTTTTGTTAAAATAAATTTTTCTATAGAAAAATTTTTGTTAAAATAAATTTTTCTATAGAAAAATTTTTGTTAAAATAAATTTTTCTATAGAAAAATTTTTGTTAAAATAAATTTTTCTATAGAAAAATTTTTGTTAAAATAAATTTTTCTATAGAAAAATTTTTGTTAAAATAAGTTTTTCTATAGAAAAATTTTTGTTAAAATTAATTTTTCTATAGAAAAATTTTTGTTAAAATTAATTTTTCTATAGAAAAATTTTTGTTAAAATTAATTTTTCTATGGAAAAATTTTTGTTAAAATAAATTTTTCTATAGAAAAATTTTTGTTAAAATAAATTTTTCTACAGAAAAATTTTTGTTAAAATAAGTTTTTCTATAGAAAAATTTTTGTTAAAATTAATTTTTCTATAGAAAAATTTTTGTTAAAATAAATTTTTCTATAGAAAAATTTTTGTTAAAATAAATTTTTCTATAGAAAAATTTTTGTTAAAATAAATTTTTCTATAGAAAAATTTTTGTTAAAATAAATTTTTCTATAGAAAATTTTTTGTTAAAATAAATTTTTCTATAGAAAAATTTTTGTTAAAATAAATTTTTCTATAGAAAAATTTTTGTTAAAATAAATTTTTCTATAGAAAAATTTTTGTTAAAATAAATTTTTCTATAGAAAAATTTTTGTTAAAATAAATTTTTCTATAGAAAAATTTTTGTTAAAATAAATTTTTCTATAGAAAATTTTTTGTTAAAATAAATTTTTCTATAGAAAAATTTTTGTTAAAATAAATTTTTCTATAGAAAAATTTTTGTTAAAATAAATTTTTCTATAGAAAAATTTTTGTTAAAATAAATTTTTCTATAGAAAAATTTTTGTTAAAATAAATTTTTCTATAGAAAAATTTTTGTTAAAATAAATTTTTCTATAGAAAAATTTTTGTTAAAATAAATTTTTCTATAGAAAAATTTTTGTTAAAATAAATTTTTCTATAGAAAAATTTTTGTTAACAATAATTTTTCTATAGAAAAATTTTTGTTAACAATAATTTTTCTATAGAAAAATTTTTGTTAACAATAATTTTTCTATAGAAAAATTTTTGTTAACAATAATTTTTCTATAGAAAAATTTTTGTTAACAATAATTTTTCTATAGAAAAATTTTTGTTAACAATAATTTTTCTATAGAAAAATTTTTGTTAACAATAATTTTTCTATAGAAAAATTTTTGTTAACAATAATTTTTCTATAGAAAAATTTTTGTTAACAATAATTTTTCTATAGAAAAATTTTTGTTAACAATAATTTTTCTATAGAAAAATTTTTGTTAACAATAATTTTTCTATAGAAAAATTTTTGTTAACAATAATTTTTCTATAGAAAAATTTTTGTTAAAATTAATTTTTCTATAGAAAAATTTTTGTTAAAATTAATTTTTCTATAGAAAAATTTTTGTTAAAATTAATTTTTCTATAGAAAAATTTTTGTTAAAATTAATTTTTCTATAGAAAAATTTTTGTTAAAATTAATTTTTCTATAGAAAAATTTTTGTTAAAATTAATTTTTCTATAGAAAAATTTTTGTTAAAATAAATTTTTCTATAGAACAATTTTTGTTAAAATAAATTTTTCTATAGAAAAATTTTTGTTAAAATAAATTTTTCTATAGAAAAATTTTTGTTAAAATAAATTTTTCTATAGAAAAATTTTTGTTAAAATAAATTTTTCTATAGAAAAATTTTTGTTAAAATAAATTTTTCTATAGAAAAATTTTTGTTAAAATAAATTTTTCTATAGAAAAATTTTTGTTAAAATAAATTTTTCTATAGAAAAATTTTTGTTAAAATAAATTTCTCTATAGAAAAATTTTTGTTAAAATAAATTTTTCTATAGAAAAATTTTTGTTAAAATAAATTTTTCTATAGAAAAATTTTTGTTAAAATAAATTTTTCTATAGAAAAATTTTTGTTAAAATAAATTTTTCTATAGAAAAATTTTTGTTGAAATTAATTTTTCTATAGAAAAATTTTTGTTAAAATTAATTTTTCTATGGAAAAATTTTTGTTAAAATTAATTTTTCTATAGAAAAATTTTTGTTAAAATTAATTTTTCTATAGAAAACTTTGTGTTAAAATTAATTTTTTTGTAGAACAATTTTTGTTAACAATAATTTTTCTATAGAAACATTTTTGTTGAAATTAATTTTTCTATAGAAAAATTTTTGTTAAAATTAATTTTTCTATAGAAAAATTTTTGTTAAAATTAATTTTTCTATAGAAAAATTTTTGTTAAAATTAATTTTTCTATAGAAAAATTTTTGTTAAAATTAATTTTTCTATAGAAAAATTTTTGTTAAAATTAATTTTTCTATAGAAAAATTTTTGTTAAAATTAATTTTTCTATAGAAAAATTTTTGTTAAAATAAATTTTTCTATAGAAAAATTTTTGTTAAAATAAATTTTTCTATAGAAAAATTTTTGTTAAAATAAATTTTTCTATAGAAAAATTTTTGTTAAAATAAATTTTTCTATAGAAAAAATTTTTGTTAAAATTAATTTTTCTATGGAAAAATTTTTGTTAAAATTAATTTTTCTATGGAAAAATTTTTGTTAAAATTAATTTTTCTATAGAAAAATTTTTGTTTAAATTAATTTTTCTATAGAAAAATGTTTGTTAAAATAAATTTTCTATAGAAAAATTTTTGTTAAAATTAATTTTTCTATAGAAAAATTTTTGTTAAAATTAATTTTTCTATAGAAAAATTTTTGTTAAAATTAATTTTTCTATAGAAAAATTTTTGTTAAAATTAATTTTTCTATAGAAAAATTTTTGTTAAAATTAATTTTTCTATAGAAAAATTTTTGTTAAAATTAATTTTTCTATAGAAAAATTTTTGTTAAAATTAATTTTTCTATAGAAAAATTTTTGTTAAAATTAATTTATCTGTAGAAAAGTTTTTGTTAAAAATTTTGTTAAAGAGAAATATATTTTCTAAAATCATTCTCATAATTATAGGTTCCACTCGCAATCCTGGTAATGGCTCTCCTGAACCACCACCACCTCCACCACGTAATCATGACATGAGCAATTCCTCATTCAATGACTCTAAGGAAAGTAATGAGATCTCTGAAGCCGAATGTGATCGCGATCATGGACCACGTGGCAACTATGGCGGTAAGTCTAAACTTTTTTATTCGAAAAAAATATTTGTAAGGATTTAAACATAATAAACTAAAAAAATCGTTATCTTAAAAAAAAATTGAAAAATTAAAAAATGTCTAACTTTTTTATATTTTCAAAATTTACTTATTTCCTTTTCTTTAATATATTTTATATTTATATATAATTTTTATAAAAAAAAAAATAAAACATATTTTAACAGAAGATTCTAAGGATGGTGAGTGTGTAACTGGAAAGAAATTCATAATCCAAATTCATAAACAGAAACATTTGTCATTAATCACTTTGACATATTTTCCCCCCTTTTTAATCTGACAAGAATAATCATTCCAACTACACAAATCACTCATTTCAAAAACCATCTTAAACGCTTTATTATATCCATCATCAGATGTATTATATATCATAATTAATTTGATCATTTACATATCCTCATATCTTATAACTTAAAAATTAATTGAAATTAATTTTGTTTGCTTTAAGAAACTTTATACATATAAATGTTTTGTTTTAAAGATCACACAAAAAGTTATGCTAATTTTGTGTGAGATTTAAGTAGGAGTTAGGAGTTAGGCTTGTATTTTGAAACAGTCCTCCATTTAGTTTTGAAGATTGTTTTCATTAAGGTCATTTAGAACTAAGCTATGCTCAAACTTTTGTACGTCTTAACAAAAATATTGAGGTTAGAAAGACACAAATAGTTTTAGTACGCATAAGCTTTTCACCTCAAAAGCTTTTTTCAAGTCCTAATTTCTAAATAAAAGCATTCTTTTAGCAAAAGTATTTTAAAAGTCGTAATTCTCCTAAAGATCTCAAAATATTAAGAAAAATTTTTTAATACACCAAAATATATTAAAATTTTCTGCTAAAAGCTTCGTATAAATCTACAGTAAAAACTTCCTAAAAAGCTTTAATGCTAGTTTTACAACTCGTGAAATACGAAAGCTCTTCCACATGTTATACAAAGCTTTTGTTTAATACTTAGAAAATTTCTACCACATTTTTGTTTTCTCTAATTTGAAAACTTTGAAAGCACTTATCCCAAAATATATATTTTTCATGTAGACGTTCGCACCATTTTTGAAAAAAAATTGAGTAAATTATGATATTTTGCTCTACATATTGGTCTCTACAGTTACATTAAATGAAACTCCAATCAACTCTTTACAAAAAGCTTTTAAAAATGATCAATCGCTTAATAAACTTAATAATTTTTATAAAAATTTAATTTTTACCATTTCCTGTAAAAAAAATAAAGACAATTAAAAGACTGTTTTTCAGGATATTCAAGGATAAGGACAATAAAGGTCCTTCAGAGAGGATAATAGCTAAATATAAATCTAAAAGAAGAAATAAAATCCTTTCCTTTTTAAATTTGATAACGGGTTCAGAAGTTATTGAGTCGTAAACATTTCCAATTTTTCACAAAAATAGCCGAGACGCCCAGCCTATGAATCTAAACGATATAAATAAACGATTGTTTTTACACGATAATATCCGGAGGCAAAAGGAAAATATAAATTTTGAATTTAAACGATATTGACAAGGTTTCAGAGTCATTCGATTGAACTCTTATAGTCAGAATATATATTTAGTATCAAAAAATCAAAAAATGTAGTTAATAAAAATAGTCTGAGTATAATGCAATAAACACAATCACGACTGCAGGCTACGGGCTACAACCGACCACTGTTGTAGCTGTAGCCAATAATCAACTAATTTATATTTTTTGATGGCGACAATAACAGATTCAGTGCTGTCAACACAAAAGAATATTAAAGTAAATGAGCGATTTAAACCACCTAACTTTATTTACCATAAATACGATGAAGAAAGTTGATATAAACAATTAACATACTTTTCAAATATTTATATGTTTAATGCATATAATAATATAATAATATCTTATAAAAATATAATATTGTATAAAAATTTAAATTTATATAACTCTACCTCAATAGAAGTAAATTTTTAAAAAGTTAATTTTCAAACTGTCATATCTCACACGCTACATGTGCAAGAGCTATGTAGTTAAGGTTATATAAAAGCCTAGTGTCTCCTGTATCAAATTCATTATATAATTTCCCGACAACATTCCAATTGGAACAAGGGGTACTTCTTTTAGACAATGAGCTGCATCCGATTCTATTTTTAGACTCATTCATTCGTTTTAACTCCGGCTCTGAACGGCAAATGCATTAGTTGGAGAAATTTTACATAGTCTAATACTCAATAACTGAGCTATGAGGTGAACCGCCGCTTTTTTTGGAAATTTTTTCTTTTTTCAAGTGGGTCTGGCCGGGGATCGAACTTGGGACCTCTGGTATGCTAGGCGGATGACTAACCTGCTACACCACGGCGGTTCACATATAAAAGAACTTATATCTTATTATATCTTATTATACTTATATCTATATTGTTTTAAGATTTGTGCATCTTAGTAAAAAAAAGTCGGTTGTAAAATTAAGTTTTTAGTATATGAGCTCTTAACCTATTATAAATCAGAAGAATATATACATATATCATTTGAAAGGTACTTTTCGTACCTTAATACCAGTTATGCCATTAATTCTTGAAATTTAAAAAGCCCATTACTCTCAAACTGTAAGATATCACACCAAAATCTTTCTATACGATTTTTTTATTTAGAGAGGGAATCCGTTGATATCGGAGGTTACCTACTAAAATGAATTTATGTCATTGCTATCAAAATATAAATTATTTTGTCCATCTTATAAACGCTGACTACAAGGCGACGATGACAGCCAACGACTTTTGTAGTCGGTGTTCGTGTAGCCTGCTGTCGTGATTGTATTTACAGCATAATGCATTAAACACATAGACAACAACAGGCTACACAAACACCGACTACAAAAGTAGTTGGCTGCAATCGTCGCCTCGTAGTCAGCTACTTAATTATTTTGGGGACGACAGCTACATTAAAGATGGCGGCTACATTTCGAAACACCTGTTTATGAGTGGTGCCAATATCGCGTTTATAAGATGGACAAAATAACAATTTAAATTTTGATAAAAACGACATAAATTCATTTTATTAATTAACCTCCGAAATCAACGGTTTTCCTGTACCTGATGGTATGTCTATATCAAAAAAAAATTTATAGAAAGATTTTGATGTGATTTCTAATAGTTTAACAGTTATGGGCTTTTTAAATTTCAAGAATAATACGGTATAAATTTAGAAGTTTATATACGATATTAACTTTTTTGGTATCAAACAAAAGCTACTGAACATATCTTTTATATATATATATATATAATGGATAAGGAGCTAATATACTATAAACTTATTTCTGCAACCGACTTTTTTTTATAAAAATTCGTATATCTTAAAACAATAAGATATAAGTATGCTCTTTTATATAATGAATTTTATAAAGGACATACTGGGCTTTTATATAACATGAACTACGTAGCTCTAGCACACGTAGCGTGTGAGTTAGACAGTTTAAAAAATAACTTTTTAAAATTTTACTTTTATTGAGTTAGAGTTATATAAATATATAAATTTTTACATAATATTTTATTAGATATTATTATATACATTAAATATATAAATATTTTATAAGTACGTAAATTGTTTACATAAATTCTCCCCATTTTATTTGTGGTAAATAAATTCAAGTGGTTTAAATCGCTCATTTATTTCAATATTATATGGTGTTGACAGCACTAAATCTTTTAATGTCGCCAACAAAAATAGAAAATAGTTTAATTTTGGCTACAGCTACAACGGTGGTCGGTAGTCGTGTAGCCGTGTCGACTCTAAAAAATTTATTTCTATTTGAATGCATGTATTCTAATTTTGACAGGTTGTAGCCCGTAGCCTGCTGTTGTCTATGTGTTTAATGCATAAGACTATACAGTGGATGAGTAGCCAGATTATTAGAGTCTAGTCAGAGTATAAGACTTTAGTCTGAGAATTAAACTATAGTCGTTGTAATGATAATAGTCAGAGTATAAAACTATAACGCAGGCTAAGTCTATAATCAGAATATAAGGCTATAGTCTAAGTATATGATCATGGCCAGAGTATATGACTATTGACTATAGACTAGAGTCTGAGTAAAAGATTATAATGAGACCATACGACAAAACATTGTCACAGTTTAAGACTATATAAATATAGTCTAGGAGTAAAACTGTAGTCATAGTGTGGTCGTGTTTATTACACTATAGTCTGTGTATTTAACTATCGTATATGCTAGTTTAAGACTGTAGTATATATCTGACTAAAATTCCATAAATAGTTAAAATAGTGATTGGTTTAATAAAAGTCCCCCAAAGATTGGAGTTATATGACCTATTTTCCAAACTAAATCTGTTCAATTTAAATATTAAAGAGATGCTGTTTTTTTCCCTAAGCGTATCAGTCATTTTTTTTACATTCTTTCATAAACGAGTAAATTGCATTAATATCAGATTTTGTAAATTGCACTTAACATTTTTCAGGAAAAATTTATATATTATCTATACCATCATCTAAAAATCATACTGTGTTTTGCAAATATATTTTTATGTTTTTTGATTTATTGTCACTCGTTTTTAACGAAACTTTTATTTATTTTTCATTTAATTTTTCTTTAATTTAAAGCACATTTTTTAAACCATTAATGCACATGGATATTAGAACTTCATAATTATTCTATAATTTTTGTCACTAAAACAATGTGATTTTAAAATATAAATAGTACATGTATAAGTATTTTTTTTTTTTTTTTAATAAATCATCAAACATTTTTATACACAATTTCAAGGCTGAGAGGATATTAAAATGTGACTAACAAAATTTTTGTAATAAATTTTAATTTTAATTTTTTTTATAGTTAGGGCCAAGACTCTATAATACACTATAATAAAAATATTTTAATAGAAAATTTTTTCATATGAAAATATTTTTATAGAAAATTTTTTCATATGAAAATATTTTTATAGAACATTTTATGATATGAAAATATTTTTATAGAACATCTTTTCATATCAAAATATTTTTATAGAAATTTTTTTCATATGAAAATACTTTTATCGCAAGTTTTTTCATTTGTATAAATTTTTATATAAAATTTATTCATATGAAAATATTTTAAAAGAAAATGTTTTCATATGAAAATATTTTAATAGAAAATTTTTTCATATGAAAATATTTTTATAGAACATTTTCTATAAGAATATTTTCATATGAAAAAATTTTCTACAAAAATATTTTCATATGAAAAAATTTTCTATAAAAATATTTTCATATGAAAAAGTTTTCTATAAAAATATTTTCATATGAAAAAATTTTCTATAAAAATATTTTCATATGAAAAAATTTTCTATAAAAATATTTTCATATGAAAAAATATTGCTACAAAAATTTTTTCATATGAAAAAATTTTCTATAAAAATTTATTCATATGAAAAAATTTTCTATAAAAATTTGTTCATATGAAAAAATTTTCTATAAAAATTTGCTCATATGAAAAAATTTTCTATAAAAATTTGTTCATATAAAAAAATTTTCTATAAAAATTTGTTCATATAAAAAAATTTTCTATAAAAAATTGTTCATACGAAAAAATTTTCTATAAAAATTTGTTCATATAAAAAAGATTTTCTATACAATTTTTTTCATATGAAAAAGATTTTCTATAAAAATTTGATCATATAAAAAAATTTTCTATAAAAATTTGTTCATACAAAAAAGATTTTCTATAAAATTTTTTTCAAATGAAAAAGATTTTCTATAAAATTTTTTTCATATGAAAAAAATTTTCTATAAAATTTTTTTCAGATGAAAAATTTTCTATAAAATTTTTTTCAGATGAAAAATTTTCTATAAAATTTTTTTCAGATGAAAAATTTTCTATAAAATTTTTTTCAGATGAAACAATTTTCTATAAAATTTTTTTCATTTGAAAATATTTTCTGTAAAATTTTTTTCATATGAAAAAATTTTCTATAAAATTTTTTGTCATATGAAAAAATTTTCTATAAAATTTTTTTCATATGAAAAAATTTTCTATAAAATTTTTTTCATATGAAAAAATTTTCTATAAAATTTTTTTCATATGAAAAAATTATCTATAAAAATTTTTTCATATGAAAATATTTTCTGTAAAATTTTTTTCATATGAAAATATTTTTTATAAAATTTTTTTCATATGAAAAAATTATCTATACAAATTTTTTTATATGAAAAAATTTTCTATAAAATTTTTTTCATATGAAAAAATTTTCTATAAAATTTTTTTCATATGAAAAAATTTTCTATAAAATTTTTTTCATATGAAAAAATTTTCTATAAAATTTTTTTCATATGGAAAAATTTTCTATAAAATTTTTTTCATATGAAAAAATTTTCTATAAAATTTTTTTTATATGAAAAAATTTTCTATAAAATTTTTTTCATATGAAAAAATTTTCTATAAAATTTTTTTCATATGAAAAAAATTTTCTATAAAATTTTTTTCATATCAAGAAATTTTCTATAAAATTTTTTTCATATGAAAAAAATTTTCTATAAAATTTTTTTCATATGAAAAAAATTTTCTATAAAATTTTCTATGAAGTTTTTCTATAAAATTTTTTTCATATGAAAAAATTTTCTATAAAATTTTTTACATATAAAAAAATTTTCTATAAATTTTTTTTCATATAAAAGAATTTCCCATAAAATTTTTTTCATATGAAAAAGATTTTCTATACAATTTTTTTCATATGAAAAAATTTTCTATAAAATTTTGTTCATATGAAAAACTTTTCAATAAAATTTTTTTCATATGAAAAAATTTTCTGTAAAAATTTTTTTCATATGAAAATATTTGCTATAAAAGTTTTTTTTATATGAAAAAATCATCTATAAAAATTTTTTTATATGAAAAAATTTTCGATAAAAATATTTTCATATGAAAAAATTTTCTATAAAAATGTTTTCATATGAAACAAATTTTATCGAAAAATTTTCTATAAAATTTTTTTCATATAAAAATATTCTATTTCCCCAAATGTATTAGACTATACAGTGGCTGCAATAATTATACCTATACCCAAAGAGATAAAGCCTTAAAATTTGTGTACAAAAATATTTTTCAATATTTTCAATGTCATTAATGCATGTTTTTTTTTTTATTTTTCACAAATTATAGTAATATTATCAAATGTCAGTAATACATTTAAATTTTTTATACAATTAAGCTTTCACTTTTTAAACTTGTACATATTTTAGCAAAATTTATAATTTCATTATCATTGCCCCAAACTCCACAGAACAAACAGAGCCATTTTCCAGATTATTCCATTCAAAAGACCCTATAATAATATTGTAGTTATTATAAATAAATTCCCTAATTCATAAATGAAAAAATTAATTAAATTTTCCATACAAAATTCATACAATATTTTTATAATTCGTTTATGAATTAGGGGGATAATTTTAATAAATATTTTTGTTTAAATTCCTAATTTTTATTGTTTTTTATTTCTTTTCATTTCTTTTTTTATTGTACAAACCCCAAAAAAAATATTGGAATATTTGAAAAACATTAAAAAAAAAACTTTAATCCGGGACTTAATTTTTGAATTTTAAACTAAAAAAATTCATGAAAAATTTTTGAAATTTTTGAAAAAAAAAAAATCTGAACAATCTAAAAATAAACAGCTGTTAAAAGATCCCCTATGCACAAGGATCAACGTACCACAGAGGAGATGCGTAAATTAATAGAAAGGTAATGTAAAAAAAAGTAGTGAAGAAAATTGTTTTAAAAGCCTCTTGCAAAAAATATAAATTATTTAAAAAAGTAACACATAAAAGTTGCAAACTAATATTCCAAACCCCAAAGATAAAGGGTCAGTTTTAAGGCATCAGCTGAACTTAGTTTCCCTCCTAATTCAAAAAGCTTTTTTAAATTCCCTTTACTAAAAATGCATTCTATTAACAAAAAAGCTTTTAAAAGTAATACTCCCAAAGAACTGAATATATTAAAAAAGTTTTGAATATCATAAACAATTTTTCCGTTGAAAGCTTTTTTTTAAAAAAAGCTTTTAAGCTTGAATTATAACTCCTAAAATACGAAAACTTTTTAAAGTAATACTCCCAATGAATTCAATTTATTAATGAAAATCTTTTGTATATCATATATAATTTATCCAGTGAGAGCTTTATTTAAAAAGCTTTTAAGCTTGAATCATAACTCATAAAATGCGAAAGCTTTTCTATTATAATTAAGTTAGTAAAATACTTAAAGCAACATTTTTAAATGAAAAGCTTTTATCGAAAGCATTCTCTTTCTTCTTCTTAAAAAACAGATCCTTTATTTCTATTTTAAAAACCACAAACTTTTAATTACTCATAATTATTTAAAGATAAAGGCTCAGTTTTAAGGCATTAGCTATACTTAATTTCCCTCCTAATACGGAAAGCTTTTTTTAAATTCCCTTTACTGAAAATGCAATCTATTAACAAAAGCTTTTAAAAGTAATACTCCCAAAGAATCCAATGTATTAAGAAAAGCTTTTTTTTTCATTGAAAGTTATTTCAAAAAGCTTTTAAGCTTGAATTATAACTCCTAAAATACGAAAGCTTTTCCCTTACGATTTATTTAGTTAAATACTTAAAATAATATTTTTAAATGAAAAGCTTTTACCAAAATAAAGCTTTCTATTTCTTCTGCTTTTAAATATCACACAAAATTTTTCCAGTGAAAGCTTTATTTATAAAAGCTTTGAGCTTGAATTATGACTCCTAAAATACGAAAGCTTTTCCCTAATAATTAAGTTAGATAAATACTTAAAACAACATTTTTAAACGGAAAGCTTTTGAATATCATACAAAATTTTTCCAGTGAAAGCTTTATTTATAAAATCTTTTAAGCTTGAATTATAACTCCTGAAATACGAAAGCTTTTCTCTTATGATTTAGTTAGATAAATACTTAAAACAACATTTTTAAATGGAAAGCTTTTACCAAAATAAAGCTTCCTCTTTTTCTCCTCTAAAACTGAAACTTTAAATTACTCAAAATTATTTAAATATAAAGGGCCAGTTTTAAGGCATCAGCTAAACTTAATTTCCCTTCTAATTTGGAAAGCTTTTCCAAATTCCCTTTACTAAAAATGCATTCTATTAACAAAAAAGCTTTTAAAAGTAATACTCCCTAAGAATTCAATATATTTAAGAAAAGCTTTTGAATATCATACAAAATTTTTTCAGCGAAAGCTTTATTTTTAAAAGCTTTTAAGCTTGAATTATAACTCCTAAAATACGAAAGCTTTTCCCTTATGATTTAGTTAGATAAATACTTAAAACAACATTTTAAATGGAAAGCTTTTACCAAAATAAAGCTTTCTCTACTCAAAAAACTGATCCTTTATTTCTCTTTAAAAAAAAAAAACATAAACTTAAAATTACTCACAATTATTTAAATTTTTGATTGTTTGAATTTTTCTACTTTTTATTCCCTTTAATCCCCCCTCGGTTAACTTTGCAAATATTTATGACTCAAATTCAATTTTAAACTAAATATTCTCTCTAATAGTCGAAGACATTTGTAAGTTATTTAGCCACGATTTTTTTGATTTCCTTTGTATGTTGCCTGTATAACAGTAGTGCGTAAAATTATAGTAGAATTTGATTAAAAATGTATGTAAGTAGAATTGAAAAAAAACACAAAATAATTTAAAAAAAATATTTGGTTTTGGTTTAATGGCATGTAAGTGTTTACTTATCACTTTTAATTAAATTAACAATAATATTATAATTAAAATTAATTTGCATGCTTTTCTTAATAGCTTTTTTTTCTTAATTTTTTTTTTATATGTATAATAATATGTATTTGAAAACTTTTGATTTTAACTTGTTTTTCTATTGAGTTTGATGTTTATTTCAGCAATTCACAGTTTTGAAAAGATTTTAGTAATTACACTTTATAAAATATTACATAAATAATTTCAGAATAATATAAACATAATAATCAAAAGCTTTGTAAGTCTATTATTGTACCATATTTTAAGCTTCTATGAATTTTATATTTTTTAAGATAAACTGTTCCACGATTAAAGTTGTTGGACCAGCAAAGTCAGACAATTCTATATATTTATGAAATAATATAGAAAAGCTTTATGTAGGATTTATATAACTAAAGCTGTAGACGATTGAGTGAAATTTACATGTTACAATATCGAAACACTTGTTAATATCACTCAATCGTCAGCTGCTTTAATTATACAAACAGCACATTAATGTCAAGTGTAGTAGAAAGCTTTTGGGCGAAACGTTGTTTAATTAATGAAAAATAGGGTATTATAATAATTTTAGAGAAAAGCTTCACATAAAGCTTATCATTAATAGATAGTGCTTTATATAACTTTACGTATTTAAAAGCTTTTCTTTTAACTTTAATTATAGAAAAGTTAATACCCAAACAAAGACTCTATAATATAAAGATGTTTCACTTCCTTATGTGACAGCGTATAGAGAAAAGGACCTAAGGGTAATAATATTTAAATCTATTTTTGCCCTTTGGTCCCTTTCTATTCGTCACATAGATTGATTTGCCGTATGTTCATTTTGAAAAATTCCACCAAAAATAGAATATACCGCTTTCGCTCTAATTCGGAAACAACTAATAGAGAAAATTATACAATGGACAAAGATTAGGCACACACACGTGCTCACGAAATGTATGTTTGTTTGTGTTTTCATGTGTTTTTTTTATTGTTTTTTATCCACTTTACTTTCACTTTTGGTCATTGACCCAACTTTTCTATAGTTCGGAGACGTCCAGCTCTACAGCACAATGTGCGAACTTTTATAAAAGAGCTTTTGAGCTTTTATATCGACACACCATCATGAAAATATGTTTGTCCTACTCACACTTATGTGGTTATTTCAATGTAAGTGCTGCCAGATTATAAGTTTTTTGCTCGATTGTATGAAGAATACTCTTATATATGAAAAAAATTAAATCTGGTGAAACTGCCCGCATAGAAATATTTGTCTTAGACCCACCTTATAGTATACCAATAGGCTTAGAATCACTTTCTGAGTCGATTTAGCGATGTCCGTCCGTCCGTCTGGCTGGACGGCTGGCTGGACCCCCATGTAAACCTTGTAATCAAACTACAGGTCGCAATTCTAAAGATAATTTGATGAAATTTGGTACAGATCATTTTTTTGATAATGGGACCATGGCTATTGAAATTGGTCAAAATCGGTCTATTATTTATGGTACCTCCCATAGGTCCCAATTCCCGGAATTGACATATTGGCCACAAATATCAATATTTTTTCATGAAATTTAAATCAAAAACTGCTTATGTCAACTAAAATCACTGTACCAAGTTTCGTTGAAATCTGTCCACATTTGACCATAGCTCCCATACAAACTCTTCTTTAAAAACGCACTAAATGAGACAAAAAAATCACTAAAACGCTCGTAAATCTAAAGATATTAAAAATTTTGAGTTTATTTTTTGCATACATAATGTTTGTAATAACTGTAATCAATTTGTCAAATTTTGAGATAATCGGTCCACATTTGACCCTAACTCTCATATAAGTCCAAATGACGGAAACAGCTTAAATATGTAAGTTTTGAGAAAATGTTTGTATGATGGCAAAATTTAGCAAATATTTGTCTTTATACAGGAAAAATAACACCTTTGACCTTAGTGGTGAAGGGTATCGTATAGTCGGGCTTGACCGACTATAGCGCTTTCTTACTTGTTATACATATGGGGGATTTTACGTCAAATAACTGAACTTTTGAAATCGACCCCCTCTAATTAGAAACTTTTTTACCGATCTGAAAATTTGTTTTTAAACTTCTATCCAATAGGACTAACCTTGGTATGAATTTCCTTCAAATCGGAGGACATCGATTTCAAAAGTCGGTCACTTGACGTAAAATCCTCCATATTCATGTGTATATTATTTTCAACATATTTAAGTGTAAAGGTAGGATCACATGATTGACGCAAAGCACCAATTATTGGTATATTTTATATTCCAATCGTGTGATTTCCCAATTTACTGTCCCATACGTCAATCAAAAAAATTTGTTTATCTTTTAAACTTGCAGAAGATCTTTTAATAACCGAATGACATAGAAGGTATAAAGCTTTTAGAAAATTGTATAAATCGAAAAGAAAAGCTTCAGTAACACTTTTTTTAATCAACCTAGAAGCCGTACTTATAACTTTATTTTACCGAAAGCTTTTATGTTAAATAAATTTATACAAATCCATTCATCTTTGAAACTTGCAGAAGATCATAAAATAACCGTGTGACAAAGAAGGAATAAAGCTTCAATTGTAAATTTTTTACATTTCAGTTCTTAAGAGATGTCACAAGATTATTTAGTTAATTAATTGTTTTTACATAAAGAGGCTTTTAAGCTATCTACGGGCTTTTTGAACTCATAAAAGCTATTAAGATAAACTAAATTGTATATTAGTTGTGTCAGTCACCCCCCCCCCCCCCCCTATTATTAAAGATAATGTAAAATAATTCTAAAAAAAATATATATTTTTTGCCACGCCTACAAATATTGACCTTTAAGTATTTTGTTCACTGTGTCGCCAATTTTAGTCCGATAGTAACATTTAATATATCGGTGTTCACGGCTCTATAAGGGCTACATTTCGTTTTTTGATAGTTTTATACTACCACGTCAATTTCTGGTGATAACTTTTTAAAACTCGATTCGATTAGGATGAACACAGTGGCAAAAAAGTAAATAAAATTCTTTAATTCTAGGGGGTGACTGTCACAAGTTTTTTTTTGAACCACTTCATTATAACCCTCAAGGAAGCTTAAGCACGAAAGTAAAAGCATTTCTTAGGCTCCCAGATGCTTTTAAAAGCTCTTAAGTCAACCGATACCTCAGTTAGATTGCCTAGATTTTCAAAGAAATAGAAGCCGAGGTTTAGTTTGTATGAAAGGGCAGGGTAACTACACTCCTTGGCATCAGCCTGAACTCTTGGCTTAAACATTCAACAGCAATGATGAGGATCAAGGATGCATCCGGAATAAATAAGGACAGTAATCTGTGAGGACGCTTCCATTCTAAAAGGGGCCACATCTGTCTGGAGTGAATATATACTCGAACCGACAACCGCAACTTTTTTACTGAATTAAAATCTTTTTCACGTAATAAGAGAATGAAAGCTTTTATGTCAGATTTCGAAATAACTTCCAAAAGTGAATTATCTTCATACAAAGCTTTGGAGAAATCTATACAAAAGCATTTTTAAAAATAGACAACATTTTCAAGAAAATGATCAACCATTTTGAACTACTCATTAAACTTAAAAAAAAAGAAAGCTTCTTTTTATTTCTATAAAGAAAATTAGCTTTAATAGCGATTAAGATTTTTAGTGAGTTTTTTTTATGTTGCTGTATCGGTAAAGCTCCAGAAAAATGTATAGAAAGAATTTAGAGTTTTTAAATAAACTCGGCTTAAAAGCTTTCTGAAGAAAAATTGTAAGCCGTAATAGCAAACGAATAAGTAAAGCTTTAAAATTTGTAACATATATTATATTCTAGAAGCGGAAGCTTTTATATGAGCTTTTGATAAGCTTTTAAATTTGTAACATATGTTATATTCTAGAAGCGGAAGCTTTTATGTCAGCTTTTGAAAGAACTTTCATACAAAGCTTTTTAATAAGAGATAACATTTTCGAGAATTCTTTTTTAAAGGGAAGCTTTTTTTTATTTCTATAGCACAAATTTTGAATAGGTTTTTTTGTATCTGTTAAAATCTAGAAAAATATATAGAAACTAATTAGAATTTAACTTGTCTTTAAAGTTTGCTGAAGCAAAAATTGTGAGCCCTAGTAGCAAACGAATGAATAAAGCTTTTTAATTTGTAACATATGTTATATTCTATAAACCGGAGCTTTAATGTCAGATTTTGAAATAACTTCAAAAAGTGAGTTTTGTTCATACAAAGCTTTGGAGATGTCTATACACAAGCATTTTTAATAAGAAAAAACATTTTCAAAAAAAATTTTCAGCCATAAAAATACTTATGAAACTTTATTAAAAAGGGAAGCTTTTTTGAATCTTCTTTTATTTCTATAAGGAAATAAGTTTTAATACTGATTAAGATTTTTAGTGATTTTTTTTTTTTTTTGCTGTAACTGAAAAGCTCTGGAAAATATATAGAAAGTATTTAGGATTTATAAATAAACTTGTCTTTAAAGCTTTCTGAAGAAAAATTGTGAGTCGTAGTAGCAAACGAATAAGTAAAGCTTTTAAATTTGTAACATATGTTATATTTAAGAAATGAAAGCTTTTATGTCAGATTTTAGAATAACTTCCAAAAGTGAGTTCTCTTCATACAAAGCTTTGGAGATGGCTATACACAAGCATTTTTAATAAGAGACAACATTTTTTTTTAAGAGAAGCTTTTTATTGTTATAGCGAAAATTAGCTTTGATTGCAATTTTGAGTAGGTCTGTTTTGTATCTGTTAAGCTCTAGAAAAATCTGTAGAAAGTATTTAGAAGAAGAAGAAAAATTGTGGGCCGTATTAGCAAACGAATTAGTAAAGCTTTTAAATTTGTAACATATGTTATATTCTTGAAACCGAAGCTTTAATACAGATTTTAAAATAACTTCCAAAAGTGGAGTGGAGTTTTGTTCACAGAAAGCTTTGGAGATGGCTATACACAAGCATTTTTAATAAGAGACAACATTTTCGTGAAAAATTTTCAGCCATTTAAAAATATCTTTAAAAGCGAAGCTTTTTTAAATCGCTTTTTATTTATATGATGAAAATTAGCTTTTATAGGTTTTTTTGTATCTATAAAGCTCTAGAAAAATATATAGAAAGTATTTGGAATCTAAAATTAAACTTTTTTTCAAGATTTCTGAAGAAAAATTGTGAACTTTAGTAAACGAATAAGTTAAGCTTTTAAATGTTTTATATTTAAAAGGTGCGTTCTTCTTACACAAAGCTTTAATTAGTCACTTATAATTAATTTTTAATTAAAACAAATATTTCTGAAAATTTTTTGAAAAGTTTTACAGCCTGTTCACAAAACTTTCATACCTTAAAAGGCAATCGAATAATAGCCAAACGATTAAGCTCTAAATTGAGTTCGTTTTCTTTTTTCGTTTAGAAATAAAAGCTTCGTAATGAAATATCAAATAATAGTATTGCCATGATATATTTTAGTACTTTTCTGAAAGCTTTTCTTATAAAACTTAACAGCCTGTTCACAAAACTTTCATACGTTAGAAGGCAATCGAATACTAGCCAGACGATTAAGTTCTAAATTGAGTTCATTTTATTTTTTCGTTTAGAAATAAAAGCTTCGTAATGAAATATAATAAAATTGAATAAAATCAAAAATAAATAAAAACAAAAAATAATAACATTTAAAATTTTTTTCAAAATTAAATGAAAATTTGTTTTTAAATAATAATTTTATAAAACGATGTTGTAAATATGTTGTTGCTGAGTTGACAGCCCTTGGCCGGGAAACTTCGGGTCATTCCGGTACGTAGAACCGGCTGTCGCGAAAATGATAAAATGATGTTCTGGGCATGGGAATTCAATGTAATGTCTGTTGGACAAATCATATTTTCAAGTAAGAGTTACTTTACTTCATCTGATCTCCGTTCTATTTACACCACATATATCCGACCGAAAGTGGAATACAACTCTCATGTATAGGCCGGTGCTTCAAAGTCTATTTTGGAGTTCTCGAGCGATTGCAGGTGTTAGCAAACAGTAGGTTATCCAACTCGAATGCTCTATAGTTACTATTTTGGACGAAATCAGGGAACTCGTTCCCGATACTCGATATTCTTACCCAAAACATATATTAGAGCGCATCCTTTCGTAGTCGATTGGTCAGTAGACAGAACATCAACACTACAGAGAAAATTCGTTATTTAGCCTTACAGTTCGTATGCGGAAATTGCTTCCCGCAGAGTTTCGCCAGTCAGTTTTAATATAGGGAAGTTCAAATCAAATGTCCACAAAAACTTTTCTACCTATTCCCCCTCCCACAACCTTTTCCTTACTCCAACACAATGCATTGTATAAGTAGGGTCATCAACTGAGTGCTGGTCCTAATCAAAAAATTAAAGAAACGTATTTTTGTTTCCCAGACGATTAGAATAATTCAATTGTCCAATTTGACATGTACTTTCGTCCATGGCAAAAAAATTGTAAGGTATAACCGTTCTCTCTTACAAAAAAAATTTTTGAAGTAAATGTGAAATATTTGAAATATGTTTTTTTTAAACAATTATAAAAGTCGTTGCCACATGTGAGAAATGGGAATATTATTATCAGGAAATTTTGAACGTATAATGTGTAATATGTTGTAAACATTTCGTTAAAACTTATTTTATAAAGTTTAGCGGATCCTGCACAAGGAAAAAAAAGAATCGAGACAATTTAATTTTGTAATAATATATTTAAAGTATTTTTATGTTTGTTCCCGTACTCTAACGAAACTACCCAAAACAGTCCGAAGTTGTCAGAAATTACTCAAAAAACAACAATTTGTATTGAAAATTTTTTTCGGGAATACGTTTGAGTAAGTTTGGGTCGTTTCGTTAAAGTACGAGAACAAACATTTTGTGTAACATATTTTTTTATAATTTATGTTACAGTTTCTTCAGCTTCTTTTTGGGATTGAAAATTTTATTTTCACCAACATTTTATTTAAAAAACGTATCTTCAAATATGTTCTTATAGATAGATTTTGGTGTGATCTTTTATAGTATGAGAATTATGGGCTTTTTAAATTTCAAAAATTATACGGCATAACTTTAGAAGTTTATATGCGATATAAACTGGTATATCAAACAAAAGCTACTGAAAGTATCATTCAAATGATATATTATACATTCTTCCGATTTATAAAGATTAAGAGCTCATATACTCAAAACTTTTTTTTACCATCGACTTTGTTTATAAAAATGAGCATATCTTAAAATAATATAGATATAAGTATGGTCTTTTATATAATGAATTTTATACAGGATATACTGGGCTTTTATATAACATAAACTACTTAGCTCTAGCATATGTAGCGTGTTAGTTATGACAGCGTAAAATTTTACTTTTATTGAGTTAGAGTTATATAAATATACATTTTTATATTATATATAAAATGTATATATTTTTTGTCTACATCTACAACGGAAGTCGGTAGTCGTGTGGCTATGTCGACGCTTAAAAAAAATTATTTCTATTTGAATGAATGCATTCTAATTTTAACAGGTTGTAGCCCGTAGCCTGCAGTCGTGATTGTGTTTATAGTATAATAGCAAACAGAAAGTGGGATTTTCATAAGTAGTATGGTAGCATAATTTGAGAAAAGAAAATAATAATTCGATCAAACGTCAGAAAGTTAATATGGCTGACAAAAGAGAGAACGGTTATACCTTACTAATTTCTTTTATCATGCTTTCGTCTACACATTTTATATATGAATCAAAATTTTAAAAGCTTTTTCTCGTTTCACTCGAAAAAAAAATTTCAAAAACCAAAAGTAAAATTTTATCGCCAGTTGACGTACAATTAAAAAAAATAGTAGTTTCAAAAACATGCTGTTAAAAAGATTTATAGAGTAATATTTGAATAATCTATTTTTATAGCCATTAGGATTTTAAGTATTTCAGATTTATCGATAAAGCTTTTGTATAGAAAATCATATAGAATTTATGATTTAATATTCTGGAAAATTTTTCTAGTAAATAGCTTTTCAACTTTATTCAAATAAAAATTTTACGAAAAATTTTTATACAAAATAGGATAAAAAGCTCAATAAATATATTCATAGGTTTTATAATTCAAAAGATTTGTTGAAATATCTTCTTCTCTCAATCTAGAGAAAGATTTTTTCAATAATTCTTTCGAAAATGTAAAGCTTTTGTTCAGTCTTTATACATTTTAACATATAAAATATATTTTATAAAAATTAACCCCTTAAATGAGTTAAAAATTAAAAGCTTGTTTGCTTGCTAAGCTGTAAAATATCAAAGTTAAAGTTAAATAATTATAGCCATAAAAAATGTGTCTATAAAATACATGTTTAATATATAATTATTTTTTTTTAAATAATATCTAATAATATTCTAACCTTTAAAACATTTTCCCGTCCTAAAACAGAAACGAAGCCGGTCCAAAACAACTCCAACAACAAAGTGGCGCAGGATTCACAGCCTACGATACTATGGCAGTGTAATTTGTAAATTTGTGAACAGCCGCCGACAGCAGCAAAAGCAAACGTCATTTCAAACGACTTCAAAACCAAAAGAACATAATCACTCATTAATTTATTAATAACCAACAACAAAAAAAATCACATACAAAATTTTACTAAAATTGAGTGAATATTACGAACAACAACAAAAAAACTATTTAATATTAAGAAATTTACATCTACGTATCTCTTTATCCCCCAAAAAGAAAAAAAAAATACACACAAAGAAAAAAGGAATGAACCTCTTTAAACTTCTGGAATAAGAAGTTGAAAAAATCTAGAATATTTTCTTTATCAAGAGGAAAATATTTTCAGGTTTTATTGGGTGCTTCTGAATTGTGCGAAAGCTTAATTTAACAAAAAAAAAACAAAAATTGACGAAAAAGTAATTTATGCATTTTAAAGAAAAAATTAACATATTTAAACGAACAACAATCTTTTTTTTAATGTATAAGTGTATTTTGATGGTAAATAATATTATATTTAGAAAAAAAAAAACATTAACAACAAAAAATATTCATTAATTATAAAAAAAAGGTTAAAAACTAATTTATAAGAAACTACCAAAAAAAAATTAAGGAAAACAAATTAGAGGAAGGGAATAAAAATAATTCAGGAAAAGTAATTTAAAACACCACAGAAAAATAGTTATAAAAAATAGAAAAAAAAAGAATTAAATTAAATTAATTTAAAAAAAAAACTGAGAAAGTTTAAGGGAAGAATAATGATTTGAAAAGATTTGAAATTTTGCTTAAAACTAAAGCTTTTAGAGCTTTTTTACAAGGAAAAGCTGTTGGCAACATTTTTATGCATGATATTTGTTCATTAAAACTCTTGAAGATTTTGCTTTTTATTTTAAAAGTTAATTTCTTAAAATAAAAAATGTTGCAGCAACATGTTGCCAAGAAATAAACAGATAAAATATAGAATTGCTTTAAAACTTTTAAAGCTAATAATTTCATGCAATGATTTCATATTCAAAATAGCATTATTCTTGAAAATCAAAATGTTGCTGCAACATGTTGCTAAGAAATATTAGTAAAACCACTTAAGTTCTACGAAAATGTTAACATTAAATCATTAAAATTTTTAATTTTATATAAAAAATAGAATTTTTCTTTAAAAATAAAATGTTGCTGCAACATGTTGCTATAAAATATAAAAATGCATACTAAAATGTAAGTAAGAAAGCATTTGTATTTTAATTCCTTTTTTATGTTAAAAAAAAATTATATTTAAAACAGCTTTCTTAAAAAAAAAATTGTTGCAGCAACAAGAAATAAACAGATAAAACATAGAATTGCTTTAAAATTTTTAAAGCTAATAATTTTATTCAATGATTTCATATTCAAAATAGCATTATTCTTGAAAATCAAAATGTTGCTGCAACATGTTGCTAAGAAATATTTGTAAAACCACTAAAGTTCTACGAAAATGTTAAGATTAAATCATTAGAATTTTTAATTTTATATTCAAAACAGAATATTTCTTTAAAAATAAAATGTTGCTGCAACATGTTGCTATAAAATATAAAAATGTATACTAAAATGTAAGTTCGAAAGCATTCGTATTTTAGTTCAAATACAAAAATTATATTTAAAACAGCTTTCTTTAAAAAAAAAGATTGTTGCAGCAACATGTTGCCAAAAAATATACAGAAAAAACATGGAATTGCTTTAAATTTTTAAAGCTAATAATTTTATTCGATGATTTCATATTTAAAATAGCATTATTCATAAAAAATAAAATGTTGCCGAAACATGTTGCTAAGAAATATTAGTAAAATTACTAAAGTTCTAAAAAATATTAACATTAAATCATTATGATCTTTATTTTCATATAAAAAATAGAATTTTTTATTCAAAAATATAATGTTGCTGCAACATGTTGCTAAGAAATATTAGTAAAACCACTAAAGTTATACGAAAATGTTAACATTAAACCATTAGAATCTATGATTTCATATAAAAGCTATAAGTTTCTTAAAAACTAAAATGTTGCTGCAACATGTTGTACTAAAATTTTAGTACTAATGCATTTGTGCTTTAATTCCTTTTTTATGTTAAAAAAAATATATTTAAAACAGCATTTTATGAAAAAAAAATAAATGTTGCAGCAACATGTTGCTAATAAGTATACATATAAAACAAGGAATTGCTAACAAAATGTAAACATTGAATCATTATCACGTTACTTGATTTTATACTCAAAACAGCATTTTCCTAAAATATTGAAATGTTGCAGCAACATGTTGCTTATAAATATGCATTAAAACATACAAATTTCACAAAAATGTTAACACTAAATCATTGCATTCTTTGATTTCATAATCATAACTTCTTCTTTAAAAACAATATGTTGCAGCAACATGTTGCCTATAGAAATAAATGGAAATCATCAAAATTTTGCTAAGAAAAATAAAAAAACAAAGAATTGGCACTGGAATTTAAACATTAACTCATTTAATTATTTGATTTTATATTCAAAGCAGCTTTAATCTAAAGAAATAAAATGTTGCAGCAACATGTTGATAATAAATAAACATATAAAACTTGGAATTGTTAACAAAATGTGAACACTGATTCATTACGTTACTTGATTCATACTCAAAACAGCCTTTCCTTAAAATTACCAAATGTTGCAGCAACTTGTTTCTTTTAAATATACACGGAAACATAAAAATTCTACCAAAATGATTACACTAGATCATTGCATTCTTCGATTTCAAAATCATAACATCTCTCTTCTTTTAAAATAATATGTTGCAGCAACATGTTGCTAGTAAAAATAAATAAAAACCATAAAATTTTTCTAAAAAAATCAAATAACAAAGAATTTCTATTAGAATTTAAAAACTAACTCATTTAATTGTTTGATCTTACATTCAAATCAGCTTTTATCTAATGAATTAAAACATGCTTCTGCAACATTTTAATTCATTAGATAAAAGCTGATTTGAATGTAAGATCAAATAATTAAATGAGTTAGTTTTTAAATTCTAATAGAAATAATAATAAAAATACATATAAAACTTGGAATTGCTACCAAAATGTAAGCACTAAATCATTGCGGTTCTTGATATCATACCTAAAACAGATTTCCTTAAAATAATCAAATGTTGCAGCAACAGCAACAAATGTTGCTTATAAATATGCAGGGAAACATACAAATTCTAAAAAATGTTAACACTAAATCATTGCGTTATTTGATTTCATAATCATAACCTCATTTTTATTTAAAAATTAAATATTGCAGCAACATGTTGCTCATAAAAAATAAATAAAAGCCATCAACATTTTTCTAAGAAAAATCAAATAGCAAAGAACTGCTACTAAAAAAGTTAACACAAACTCATTTAATTATTTGATTTTATATTCAAAACCGCTTTTATCTAAGGAAATAAAATGTTGCTGCAACATGTTGCAATAAAATGTATAAAATTATTACCAAAATGTTAACATCTATGCATTTATTTTGATCATTATTTGATTAAGTATTAAAAACAAGATTTTTCTTACAAAAATTAAATGTTGCAGCAGCATGTTGCTAAGAAATATACATATAAGTGCTGCTAAAATATCAACGGAAAATCATTAATTCTTTGATTAAATTAAAATATAGCATTTAAATGCATTTTCCTTAAATAAATTAAATGTTGCTGCAACATGTTGCTAAGAATTATAAGTAGGAATACACAAGTGCTATCAAAATGTTAACACTAAATCATTGAATTCGTTGATTTCATAATAAAAACATCATTTTCCTTCAAAACTAAAATGTTGCATCAACATGTTGCCAAATAAAATTAATTATTTTCTTTCCAGAAATATAAAACTTACACCAAATTTTTAAGGCTGTATATATAAAAAACTAATTTTTTTGAAGAATAAAATGTATGTATATTAAAAACATTGCTTCCAAATTTTTACACTTATACATTTCATTCTAAAACTGCATATTTAAAACAGCAGTTTCCCTTATTAATGAAATGTTGCAGCAACATGTTGCCATACGTAAAGAATTCATAAGAAATTGTGAATATTAAGACATTTGTTTATTGCTTATTAAATATTTAAACCAAATTGACTTTAACAAAAGTTTTGTCCTAGCAACATGTTGCAATATGCTTGACAAAAACATTTGATTCATGGATTGTAAATTTAAAGAAATCATTTCTTAAAAAACAATTGATTAAAACATATTGCTAAATAAATATGTATAAGAACATAAAAAATTTAAATTTTATAATATATCAGCAACATGTTGCTATGAAATAGGTTTATATCAAAACAATAGAATTTATAAAAAAAATATAAACAGTAAAGCAAATAATTTTCAATTGCATATTTTAGACAATAACTTTTTAAAAAAAATTAAATGTTGCAGAAACATGTTGCTAAGTAATTTTTAGGAATAATATATATTCATTACCAAAATGTTAACAACAAAGCATTTAATTCTTAGACGGATTGTCTTCAATGAATTTTATTTTAAAATTAAAATGTTGCAGCAACATGTTGATAAGTATATTGTATGCGAAAAATAGGTTTTATATCAAATTTCAAAAATGGAATCATCAAAATTTTATTTTCAAATCATTATCTCTCCCTTTATTTACTCAGTTTTTAAAAAGTTCTGTTTAGTTTTAAACAAAATATAAAAAACAAACTCTGCACAAAACTTTTACTTCCTCCAAATACCCAAAAAACACAACTAAACGATGACTTCTCCAACGACCCTTATATTTTAAGAAATTTTTTAAAAGTGTTTTGTTTTTTTTTACAAAATTTTTATTTCTTAAATTTAGTTTTTCTTTTTTTTTTAATGAAAATTTTTTTTAAGAATCTCATCAATCATTGAACACAAGAAAAAAAAGTCATTAAATAATTATAATTTGCCATTATTTTGAAAAAATATTATTTTTATTTGTTTATAAGTAATTTTTAAGTTGAAAAATTTTTACTGTATATTTATTATAATTTTTAATAATAATGAATCCTATTAATATTTACACAAGAATTTAAAAAACGGTGACACAATTTATGTTTGTAAGATCACTTTGTTTAAAAAAGTGTTTAAAAAAATGTGTGATGTTTTGTGGTAGTCATTTTATTTATAACATTTAAAGGCTTAAATTTAGAAAGAAATGAAAAATATGTGAAGGAATTTGTATATAAACATCGAAGAAACTGGTTTAAAAATGTTGCAGAAACATGTTGCTGGAAAAAATCTTTCGAATTTACAATGTTTAGTTGTATAAATAGGAAAGATTTGAAAGAATTTGTATATAAACATTAAAAATAGTGGTTATAACATGTTGCGGAAACATGTTGCTAAACAATTTTTGGAATTTACAGTGTTATATTGTATAAACATTTAAGATTTTTGTTAGCGTGCATTTTTGTAACATATTATGAGATGATTAAAATGTTGCTAAACATATTATCTTATAATTTTATTTTTACTGTGAAACTGAATGAAACTAAAAATTGGTTCAAATATGTAGCAGAAACATGTTGCTGGAAAAATCTTTTAGAATTTACAATGTTTTATTGTAAAAGCATTAAAGATTTATGGAAGCGACTATTTCTGTAATATATTAGGAAAATATTAAAATGTTGCGAAACACATTTTCTTGCAATTTTATTTTTACTGTAAAAATTGAATAAAATTAAAATATTGTTCAAATATGTTGCAGAAACATGTTGCTGAAAAAAATCCTTTAAAACTTACAATGTTTTGTTGTAAAAACATTAAAGATTTGTGGTAGCTACTATTTCTGTAAATTATTAGGAAAATATTCAAATGTTGCGAAACATATTTTCATGCATATTTTTTGTAAAAATTTCATAAAATTTTACTGCTTAAACACAATGAAACAAGAAAATGTATAGTATAAAGATTTTGCTTTTTAATTTTAACAGCAATTTCTTTAAAAACATTATGTTGCAGCAACATGTTGCTTAAATAAATACTCATCAAAACATAAAAGTGCTAACAAAATCTTAATACTAAGACATTTGATTATTTGATTTCATATTCCAAACATCATGTTCCTTAATAAAAATTAAATGTTGTTGAAACATATTGATTCAAATATGTTGCTGAAACATGTTGCTGGAGAAAATCTTTAGAATTTACAATGTTTTATTGATAGAAAAATTAAAATTTTTTTTTTTAATTTTTACTGTGAAACTGAATGAAACTAAAAATGGGTTCAAATATGTTGCAGAAACATGTTGCTGGATCCTTTAGAGCTTAGAACGTTTTATTGTAAAAACTTTTAAGATTTATGATAGCAACTTTTTCTATAAGATATTAGGAAAATATGAAAATGTTGCGAAACAAATTTTCTTCCGTTTTTTGGTCAAAATTTCATTAAATTTTACTGAATAAAACAAGAAAATTTGTAGTAAAAATATTTTGCATATTAATTTTAACAGCAATTTCTTTAAAAATATTATGTTGCAGCAACATGTTGCTTATATAAATATTCATCAAAACAAAGAAGTGCTAACAAAATGTTAACACTAAATCATGTCTTTCTTTGGTATCATATTCCAAACATCATTTTCCTTAACAAAAATTAAATGTTGCAGAAACATATTGACATAAAATTTCAAAATTTTTATTGTAAACTGAAACTGAATGAAACTCGAAATTAATTCAAATATGTTGTAGAAACATGTTGCTGGAAAAAGCCTTTAAAATTTACATTGTCTTATTGTTTAAACATTTAAGATTTATGGTTGCGACTATTTTTGTAACATGCATATCAGGAAAACAATAAAATGTTGGGAAACACATGCCTATTTCTTTCGGCAACATTTAATTTTTTGTGGAAAATGATGTTTTGAATATGATATCAAAGGATGAAATGCTTTAGTATTTACATTTTGTGAGGATTTCTATGTTTTGATGAGTATTTATAAGCAACATGTTGCTGCAACATAATGTTTTAAAGAAGTTGCTGTTAGAATTAAAATTTCAATTTTTTTTCTGCGTAAACTGAATAAAACTGGAAAATATGCAATATCAGTTTTTTGCTTCTTAATTTTGCCAGCAGTTTCTTCAAAAACATTATGTTGCTGCAACATGTTGCTTATAGCAACACATAAAAACAAAGAAGTGGTACAAAAATGGTAACACCAAGTTATTTCATTCTTTGATTGTTATAGTCAAAGCAGCATTTTCTTAAAAAAAAATGTTGACGCAACTTGTTGCCTTATAAATTATAGAATTTTCAACATGGATTACACATTTAAAACAAATGTTTCCTCTAAAATAATCATGTTTCCAAATAATAAAAATTAAATAAACGCAATTGTTATTCTATAAGCATGATTCAAATATGTTGCAGAAGCATGTTGCTGGCAAAAATCTTTAGAATTAACAATGTTTTATTGTAAAAGATTTATGATAGCGACCGTTTTGTAACATATTTGGATAAGATAAAAATGTTTCAAAATACATTTTCTTGCAAATCTCAAAATTTAAAATGTTGCCGCAACATGTTGCATTGTAATTTATAGAATTTTCAGCAAAAACATTTTTTAACTACATATTTTTATCTTAAAAATATTGTATATTTAGCAACATGTTGCCAAGCAACTTTAGCAACATATTGACAAGTAATAAATATGAAATAAATAGTATTTTTCTTGTTTATATACAATTACTGCCAGTAACTTGTTTTTATACAAATGTTGCCAGCAACATGTTTATATACAAAGTGACCTTTAAACTATATTTTTGTAGCCCTTAATGTTTCTTTTAAGTACATTTCTAATAATGTTTTTCTTAATATTTTATGTTTTGAGTTAAAATAGTGCTTCCCTTATATACATCATTTTATTATTTTGCAATTTTTCTTTTTTAACTTTATCAACACTTATATCATTTTTGTATCATACAACTTTAAATTGTAATTTTCTTTTAGTTTTATATACATAATTTTTTTTAATTTACAAAAGCTTTAACATTTTATTTGTATTATAAAAACATAACGATTTAATTTGTGTTTTCTAATATTATGGAAAAATCTGTATGTATACTTTTTTGACTAAGTATCATTACAATTTTATTTATACATATTCATAAACTATATTTATTACGATTAAGATTACAAAAAAAATACATTTGCTTTATTATATTTCTTTTAATTAAACAAAAAATATAATTAATATAAAACAAAAATTTTGATTTCAATGGGTTTTATTTTAAGTTGATTTTCTATGATTTTTTTTTAGTCCAAAAGGTTTGTACTTTAAATTCTTTATTTTTTCAATATTGTTTTCTTTTACTTTTGAGTCTCTTTGCAAAATTTCCTTTTAATATAAAAATCTTTAACGAAAAAAAATTTACCAAAAAATATATCTAAGACTGAAACTACAAAATTGCTCAAAATTTTTATAAAAAATTTTATGCGTGTTGTATTTTTGGGAAATTTTGTTGAGACTATTAAACATTTAATTTCTGGATTTTTTTAACTAAAACACTTCAAAATGTTTAAGACTTTAAAGCAAACTTATCAGCAACATGTAGCGAAACATAGGCATTTGAGCAACAAGATAAAAATAAAATCCCATCATAGGTTTCTAAGTATAAGCAATGATAACAAATTAGATTTTAGCTGAAAAATATTTCAGCAACATGTACCTAAAATGAATATATCTCAACGAAGTTTGTAATGTTGCCAGCAACTTCCGAATATTTTACGAAGCTAACAATCTCTTTAGATTTTAAGTTAAAATAAAAATGCATTAACACTTCGAAATGTTGTTAGCAACATTCTGTCAGCAACATTGCTTAAATGTTGCTGATAGAATGTTTTACATTAAATGTGTAGAAGTTGTACCAAAATGTTAACTACAAAAAATTGTATGATCTTTCGTTAAAACATTTTTCTTTAAAAAAAATAAAATGTTGCGGCAACATGTTGCTAAGCAATAATTAAAAAGTCATTGAATTGCTTCTAAATTTTAAAGCAATATCATATCATTTGTTGATTGCATATTAAAAACAGAATTTCTTTAAACAAATGTTGCCAGCAACATTTTCTAACCGTTAACACAGATTTTGAGAAAACACTTGTTCTTAGCAACATTGCTAAAATACCTACATTGAAAGTATAGAACTTGCGCCAAAATGTTAACTCTAAAAATTCCATTTCAAAACGAGTAATTTTCTTAAAACAAAAATAAAATGTTGCTACAACATGTTGCTAAGCAATATATATCAAAAAACCATTGAATAGCTTCTAAAGTTAATCACTTCATCGTTTTATTTGTTAATTGCATATTAAAACAGAATTTCCTTAAAAAAAATGTTGCCAGCAACATTTTGTAACTATTATTACAGATATTGAGAAAACACTTGAACAGCAAATAGAAACATTTTAAATACCAAATATATTTCAAATGTTTATTGAGAAATAAAATGTTACTGCAAAATGTAGCCAGCAACAATGTTCCTTTAAACATGAGACATACAAATAATTTCAAACATTTTTTAATTGTTTTGGAATGTTGCGGGCAACATTTTTCGGACAACATTGAAGTTTAAAATAGTATAAACAACTTACCAACATTTTCAAAGTGTTGCTTAACAATTGCAACATGTTGTCAATAATAGCAACATGTTGCTGAAACCACTTTGTTCCTTTAATTATAAATTTTTACTTTTTTTCATTCATTTGGGTATCGTACAGAAAAGGACTTTATAGATTAAATATTTTTACAAAACACTCCTCCCTCTTCCTTGAAACATTTAACCAAAACTTAAACATTTTTTATATAATAAAATATAAAAACCACCAAAGACACAAATATCGATATAATTTTTAATAAACTAATATTTTTTATAATTTAAAAAAATACAGTCCTGTTCTCATAAATATAGCCAATCAAAATGCTCTTAGTTAAATGATTACATTACAAAATTGAATGCATCACAGATGCCATTTAACGAAAATTTTTGATTGCAATATTTTTCTATAGACAAATTTTCGATAGAAATATTTTTCTATAGAAAAATTTTCAATAGAAATATTTTTCTACAGAAAAATTTTCGATAGAAATATTTTTCTACCGAAAAATTTTCAATAGAAATATGTTTCTACAGAAAAATATTCGATAGAAATATTTTTCTATAGAAAGATTTTCGATAGAAATATTTTTCTATAGAAAAATTTTCGATAGAAATATTTTTCTATAGAAAAATTTTCGTTAGAATTATTTTTCTATAGAAAAATTTTCGTTAGAATTTTTTTTCTATAGAAAAATTTTTGTTAGAATTATTCTTCTATAGAAAAATTTTCGTTAGAATTATTTTTCTATAGAAAAACTTTTGTTAGAATTATTTTTCTAGAGAAAAATTTTTGTTAGAAATATTTTTCTATAGAAAAATTTTCGTGAGAATTATTTTTCTATAGAAAATTTTCGTTAGAATTATTTTTCTATAGAAAAATTTTCGTTAGAATTATTTTTCTATAGAAAAATTTTTGTTGGAAATATTTTTCTTTAGAAAAATTTTAATAAGAAATATTTTTCTAGAGAAACATTTTCGTTAGAATTATTTTTCTAGAGAAACTTTTTCGTTAGAATTATTTTTCTATAGAAAATTTTTCGTTAGAATTATTTTTCTTTAGAACAATTTTCGTTAGAATTATTTTTCTTTAGAAAAAATTTCGTTAGAATTATTTTTCTATAGAAAAATTTTCGTTAGAATTATTTTTCTATAGAAAAATTTTCGTTAGAATTATTTTTCTTTAGATAAATTTTCGTTGGAATTTTTTTTCTATAGAATCAGAAAATTTTTCTATAGAAAAAAAATTCCAACGAAAATTTATCTAAAGAAAAATTTTCGTTAAAATTATGTTTCTATAGAAAAATTTTCTTTAGAATTATTTTTCTTTAGAAAAATTTTTGTTAGAAATATTTATATTTATTAACTTCATTCGATTTCTTTTTATACTCATTTTACTTAGAGCATTTTGGTTGGGTATATTTAAGTGATCAGGACTGTTATATACTAATTATTTAGTTTAATATGAATAAGTTTTTGTTTGAGATAAAAATCAGACAAATTCTCAATGTCTTAAGAAAACTGAAGAATGAAAGAAACTTTGAAAAGAACTTTTTTAATAGAATTTTTTACTAAAGTTTCTTGTGATTTTGAGAAATTGTAGGTAAATATTACGAAATTTTTTATAATATGATTTGCTTAAATATTGATTAGTGAATAAACTTAGAGGCTTGTTATAGATAATTTAATTTTATAAGTAATGCAATTTTGAATAATTTATACTAATTTAAGTTAAGATTTGAAAATTTTTAAATATTTTTGAAATTTTGAATATTTTTGGAATAAATTTTAAATTACTGGAAAAATTATTTGATAAAGAAATTTATTATTTTAAAAGAAATACAAACAATTTATATAAATTATAAATGTAGTGTTGTGAACATAACTATTTATATGGCTTAAAAAATTTATAAAAATTATTAAGAAAAAATTTCCAAATTTATAAAAAAAAATTTACATATTATAAATATTATTAAATAATCTTAGAACTTAAGCATAAACAAAATATTTAATATTTAGAAATTTAAGAAAGTTTCATTAAATTAAAAAAATCGAAAAAAAATATTTGAAAATTATAAAAATTAAAAATTTCTTAAAACAAAAAAAATTTAATTAAAATTTGGAAACAAATATTATTGCCCACGTTTTGGAATCCAGTTAAATTGTAGAGAAAAGAAAAATCAAAATCAAAAATAATTTTAAATTTACTCAAGTATGAAAAAATTAAAAAAAAAAAGAAAAAATTTAAATATTTGGCATACAAAAAAGTTTTGATTAAAATTTATCTAAGAAAAAAAAGTTTGGCTTAAGCAAAATTTTATGAAAAATTTACCAAAGAAAAAATAGAAATTTATTAATTAATTTTTTTACAAAAACTTTCATTGAAAAAATCGCTTCAACAAAAAATACACCAAAAAATATTTTAGAAAAATAACACTGTGCTAGTTGAAAACCCCCACAAAAGGGAGACCTAGAGGCTAAAGAAAATTCGAGTACCCTGAATTCAATGGTGCTAACCGTTTTTTTAGGTTAGCTCTAGTTTTTGAGATATAGCTATATACAAAAATGTATGAGGTTGCGCAATATATATCAGCATAACTCGAAAACTGTTTATTTTCTTGAACTAACTCAAAAAACCGAAATTCGGCAACAAAAATATCTTTGAGAAACACTAAATAAATTTTAATTCGTTTTTGGAAATAAAATTTTTTTTGTGTGCAAAAAAAAATATTTTTGAAAATGGAAAATTTGTGATTTAAAAAAAAATTGTTTGCAAACAAAAAAATTTATTTTCAAAACGAAATATTTTTCTATAGAAAAATTTTCGTTAGAAATATTTTTCTATAGAAAAATTATCGTTCGAAATATTTTTCTACAGAAAAATTTTCGTAAGAAATATTTTTTTGTAACAAAATTTTCGTAAGAAATATTTTTCTATAGAAAAATTTTCGATGGAAATATTTTTCTATAGAAAAATTTTCGATAGAAATATTTTTCTATAGAAAAATTTTCGATAGAAATATTTTTCTATAGAAAAATTTTCGATAGAAATATTTTTCTATAGAAAAATTTTCGATAGAAATATTTTTCTATAGAAAAATTTTCGATAGAAATATTTTTCTATAGAAAAATTTTCGATAGAAATATTTTTCTATAGAAAAATTTTCGATAGAAATATTTTTCTATAGAAAAATTTTCGATAGAAATATTTTTCTATAGAAAAATTTTCGATAGAAATATTTTTCTGAAAAAATATTTTTGAAAATGGAAAATTTGTGATTTAAAAAAAAATTGTTTGCAAACAAAAAAATTTATTTTCAAAACGAAATATTTTTCTATAGAAAAATTTTCGTTAGAAATATTTTTCTATAGAAAAATTATCGTTCGAAATATTTTTCTACAGAAAAATTTTCGTAAGAAATATTTTTTTGTAACAAAATTTTCGTAAGAAATATTTTTCTATAGAAAAATTTTCGATGGAAATATTTTTCTATAGAAAAATTTTCGATAGAAATATTTTTCTATAGAAAAATTTTCGATAGAAATATTTTTCTATAGAAAAATTTTCGATAGAAATATTTTTCTATAGAAAAATTTTCGATAGAAATATTTTTCTATAGAAAAATTTTCGATAGAAATATTTTTCTATAGAAAAATTTTCGATAGAAATATTTTTCTATAGAAAAATTTTCGATAGAAATATTTTTCTATAGAAAAATTTTCGATAGAAATATTTTTCTATAGAAAAATTTTCGATAGAAATATTTTTCTATAGAAAAATTTTCGATAGAAATATTTTTCTATAGAAACATTTTCGATAGAAATATTTTTCCATAGAAAAATTTTTGTTCGAAATATTTTTCTGTAGCAAAATTTTCGATAGAAATATTTTTCTATAGAAAAATTTTCGATAGAAATATTTTTCTATAGAAAAATTTTCGATAGAAATATTTTTCTATAGAAAAATTTTCGATAGAAATATTTTTCTATAGAAAAATTTTCGATAGAAATATTTTTCTATAGAAAAATTTTCGATAGAAATATTTTTCTATAGAAAAATTTTCTATAGAAATATTTTTCTATAGAAATATATTTCTATAGAAAAATTTTCGATAGAAATATTTTTCTATAGAAAAATTTTCGATAGAAATATTTTTCTATAGAAAAATTTTCGATAGAAATATTTTTCTATAGAAAAATTTTCGATAGAAATATTTTTCTATAGAAAAATTTTCGATAGAAATATTTTTCTATAGAAAAATTTTCGATAGAAATATTTTTCTATAGAAAAATTTTCGATAGAAATATTTTTCTATAGAAAAATTTTCGATAGAAATATTTTTCTATAGAAAAATTTTCGATAGAAATATTTTTCTATAGAAAAATTTTCGATAGAAATATTTTTCTATAGAAAAATTTTCGATAGAAATATTTTTCTATAGAAAAATTTTCGATAGAAATATTTTTCTATAGAAAAATTTTCGATAGAAATATTTTTCTATAGAAAAATTTTCGATAGAAATATTTTTCTATAGAAAAATTTTCGATAGATATATTTTTCTATAGAAAAATTTTCGATAGAAATATTTTTCTACAGAAAAGTTTTCGATAGAAATATTTTTCTATAGAAAAATTTTCGATAGAAATATTTCTCTATAGAAAAATTTTCGATAGAAATATTTCTCTATAGAAAAATTTTCGATAGAAATATTTTTCTATAGAAAAATTTTCGTTTGAAATATTTTTTTATAGAAACATCTTCGTTAGAATTATTTTCTATAGAAAAATTTTTGTTAGAATTAGTTTTCTATAGAAAAATTTTCGTTTGAAATATTTTTCTATAGAAAAATTTTCGTTCGAAATATTTTCCTATAGAAAAATTTTCGTTCGAAATATTTTTCTATAGAAAAATTTTTGTTCAAAATATTTTTCTATAGAAACATTTTTGTTCAAAATATTTTTCTATTAAAAAATTTTCGTTCGAAATATTTTTCTATAGAAAAATTTTCGTTGGAATTATTTTTCTATAAAAAAATTTTCGTTCGAAATATTTTCCTATAGAAAAATTTTCGTTCGAAATATTTTTCTATAAAAAAATTTTCGTTAGAATTATTTTTCTATAGAAAAATTTTCGTTGGAATTATATTTCCATAGAAAAATGTTCGTTAGAATTATTTTTCTATAAAAAAATTTTCAATAGAATTATTTTTCTATAGAAAAATTTTCATTGGAATTATATTTCTATAGAAAAATGTTCGTTAGAATTATTTTTCTATAGAAAAATTTTCGTTAGAATTATTTTTCTATAGAAAAATTTTAGTTAGAATTATTTTTCTATAGAAAAATTTTTGTTAGAATTATTTTTCTATAGAAAAATTTTCGTTAGAATTATTTTTCTATAGAAAAATTTCGTTAGAATTATTTTTCTATAGAAAAATTTTCATTAGAATTATTTTTCTATAGAAAAATTTCGTTAGAATTATTTTTCTATAGAAAAATTTTCGTTAGAATTATTTTTCTATAGAAAAATTTTCGTTAGAATTATTTTTCTATAGAAAAATTTTCGTTAGAATTAATTTTTTATAGAAAAATTTTCGTTAGAATTATTTTTCTATAGAAAAATTTTCGTTAGAATTATTTTTCTATAGAAAAATTTTCGTTAGAATTATTTTTCTATAGAAAATTTTTTGTTAGAATTATTTTTCTTTAGAAAAATTTTCGTTAGAATTATTTTTCTAAAGAAAAATTTTCGTTAGAATTATTTTTCTAAAGAAAAATTTTCGTTAGAATTATTTTCCTATAGAAAAATTTTCGTTAGAATTATTTTTCTATAGAAAAATTTTCGTTAGAATTATTTTTCTATAGAAAAATTTTCGTTAGAATTTTTTTTCTATAAAAAAATGTTCACTAGAGATATTTTTCTAGAGAAAAATTTTCGTAAGAATTATTTTTCTAAAGAAAAATTTTCGTTAGAATTTTTTTTATTCGAACGATTTTACAAAACAAAAAAATATTTTTTTGCAAACAAAAAAATTAGTATTCCTAAAAGACAATTTTTCCGAATTTCCGGTTTTTACATAGTTCAAGAAAATGAAACAGTTTTCGAGTTACGAGTCACGCGAATATTTATTGAGCAACCTCCTTCTTTTTTTTTAACGCTATATCTCAAAAACTAGAGCTAACCTAAAAAAAAACAGTTAGCACCATTAAATTTGGCGAACTTGATGTATTTTTATCCACTAGGTCTCACTTTTGTCGGTTGAAAAAAGTTGTTAAAATCGAGCACAGTGTAACTGAAAGAAATTTGATAAAACCGATTTACTTAAATATATCCAAAATCATCCATGATTTCTTAATAAAGTCACTTTACTAAAGATTTTCAGTTATTTATAATTAAGTGAATCGGTTAGATCTTTTTTGCTTCAAACTCACTTTAAACAATTTTTGAAAATTTTTTTTTTAATATTTAACTTCAACCATAAAACAATTTATTCAACATAAAATCAAAATCTCATCTTTATCATTAATTAACTCATAAATCATACATTCGATCATCATAAATATATAAAAATCATACCAAAAAAAAAACTTAAAAAAATCATCTTTATACCTAAAATAAAAATTAAAATATTAATATAACATAAAATAAAAATCTTAAAAAAAAACTACACAAAAAAAATACTTTCGCACAATTAAGAAAAAAAAACTTCATTCCCAAAAAATTTAAAAACCCCCACTTTTTTATACTTAAAAATTATAATAAATTTAAAATTTGAGAAAAAAAAAACAATGAGAAAAATTAGTTGTGAAAAATATTTAAAAAATAAAACTTCTTCATAAAAATAAATGTCAGGTTACTAAATTGAGAAAAAAGAAATTATCACCATATTTAAGCCCCGAAAAAAACAAAGAAAATTTAAAAAATACTAAAGACATTAAAATCTTAAAAGAAAAAATATTCATTAACAATTTAAATTTACCCTTAATAATTCTATCATATTTAAAATTAAAAATAAAAAAAATAGTATGTCTTAGCATATAACATAAAAAATCACTTACATATTATCCATATTAAAAAACCAAAAATACATTCAATGAAGTAAAACAAAAAAGTCATTAAACATTATTAAAATGCATACTACAATAACAAAAATATAAGAAAAAATATAAAAAAATATAAATTTTATTCAAACGTAACAAAAAATTAAATAAAACATACAACTTAAAATTAAATACATAAAACATACATATATATATAAATATAAAATATAAAAAGACAACAACAAAAACATACGAAAAATACCACAAAAACAACAAAAAAAACTTCCACAAATTTCATGTTGGATAAATAAAACAAAACAAAAAACAAACAAAATTTAAAATTGTCTTTTAAATCTAACAGTTCTGTTATAAGAATAAAGCAGTTTTATACTGTTTTAACATTATGGTAAGCAATACTGTTATACCGTATATAAACACTGCCTTACCGAACATTTATGTTACTGTTAATATATTCCTACTTCTACACTAACCAATCAGCAAATCACCAATCAGAAGCTAATGTTCTAAAAGTAGCTTGTCCATACGTGAGTTTGTGTATGTGTGTGCTCGCTAAACATCTCTGTTCTCGTTTATGTATGAACTTCCGAAGAATAAACTGAAATAGCAAAATCGATTTCCGTTTTCGACGGTGGGTGTCTTTGCTGCTGCACTACACATGGTTGGTTGCTAAGCTTGGTAGTATATCTCTGTTGCTTCCGGTTATTGTCTGTTGACTAAAGATATGCATTAGATTCATTCGTGTACGTTAAAATTTGTACAAATTATTACAAAATATTACGGAAAGCCGTTCGTTTACCCAAAACTCAGTAAGAGGGGAAATGTAAACAGAGAGATTTTTTGAGAAAAAGTGACAGTTTATTTGCTGAGTATTTGGAAAATGTTACGGGAAAAATTTCTGCTTGTAAAAGTCCAGTAACAACAACAACATGAATAAAAAATGTAAACAAAAGATAAACAGACAGTAACAATTTTGCAGCAATTTTTATTTAGTGAACAATTTGAAGTAAAAGAAATAAAATTAACTAAATTAAAGTTAAAGTTAGTATATAAGTTATTAAAAATTAAAAGCTTAGGTCATTTTTATTTATTTATTGTCTATTGTATTGTTTTTTTCTTATTGTCTCGATTTACTTACTGGATTTTTACGAATTTTCTGTTCGTTTACTTTTCTTGTACAAATGATTTTGTGAGAGTAAATTCGTTCATTTACTCAGTAAATACTCAGCTTACTGGACTTTTACTGGAAAGTAAACGAATAGACCTATTGTTACAATAGTTTTAAATAAGTGTTTTCATTTTCTAGCAAGGTTCGAAAAAAAACAGTACGATATTATATTGTACTGAAAGTTAATTATTTGTACGTACCTAATTATTTCGGAAACAAAGTTAGGTCCACAGTAAAGCAAGTAAAAGTGTTATATTCGTCTTTGGAGAATCTTAGATACCCTTCACAAATTGTATCGAGATTGTGGCAACCATTTCTGCGTAAAATATGGGAAGAAGAAGCTCTGCCAACCTCTTGGAATGAAGGTATACTAGTCAAAATACCACAAAAAGGGTGACCCTAAAGACTGCAATAACTACAGGGGTATAACACTTCTCCCAATACCTAGCAAAATACTAAGTCGTGTAATTTTGAACAGAATATCCGACGCAGTTTCCTCTACACTCCGCAAAAATCATTTTGGGTTTAGAGAAAACCGTTCTTGTGTTGATCTAATCAACACAGTAAGAATAGAATTAGAGCAATGTAATGAATTCCGCACTCCTATTTACCTAGCGTTTATCGACTTTATGAAGGCCTTCGACAGTCTCAACAGGAGCTATCTATGGAGAATTTTAGAAAATCGTAACATGCCGACGAAAATTCTCAACTTAATCCGGGCAATGTACGTTGATTTTAAAAGTCGAGTCCTACACAAGGGTAAACTATCAGATCCGTTCGATGTTACTACTGGAGTAAGACAAGGATGCATATTATCACCTATAATTTTTATCCTCGTCATCGACAACATAATGCGTACGGCTCTAAATGGTAGACACGGTTTCCAATGGCCACCCTTTAAGCAACTTGAGGACTTGGAATAGGCCGATGACGTATGTTTTCTAAGCCAAAGCTCTGGCCACCTTCAAGAGAATACTAACGCTATTACTGCTGAATCTCGTATAGCTGGTCTTGAAATTAATATTTCCAAGACAAAGATTATGCCTGGAGGCTATGGCGCAAACACGTCGACACACATCAATGTGAATAACGAGGTTATTGGGCGTGTAGATACCTTCAATTACCTGGGAAGTTTAGTAACTACAAAAGGTGGTGCAGACGAGGATATTAAATCGCGTATTAATAAGGCAAAATCTGCATTCGGCATTCTTCGAGCAATTTGGAAATCTCGGCAAATATCAACAACAACTAAGTTACGAATATATAACTCGAACGTCAAGTTCATCCTGTATTACGGCTGCGAAACATGGAAACGCACAAATGCCATCGATAAACGACTGCAAACCTTTACAAACAAATGCTTAAGACAAATTCTTAATAAAGGGTGGTTAAATTGTAAGGACCGATGTTGAATGTGAACCATACCTAAACGCCAAGCTTTTTTCCGAATTTTATTTGATATTTCTCTATTTCAGACTTACTCAATTTGAACCATCGAGAGATAGACAATCCAACAACGTGTTAAAGTTATCCAGACTTATTATGAAAATAGGCGTTCAAATCAAAATGCATATCGTGCACTTCGTGATTTTTTTGGTCAATTTGATCGTTCAAATATGCGTACAATCGCAAAAATCGTGGAAAAATTCGAGCAAACCGGGTCTGTGGAAGATGTGAGAATACCAGTGCATGCTCGTACAGCTCGTACTGCAGAAAATATTGCTGCTGTTCGCGATAGTGTGGCTGAAGAGCCGTCCACCTCAAAACGTCGTCGTGCACAAAAATTGCACCTCTCACGCTCGTCGTTGATGAACATTATGCATAAAGACTTGCATTTACACGCTTACAAGGTGCAAATGGCTCAAGAACTAAAGCCTCTTGACCATTCCGAACGTCGTGAATGGGCAGAATGGTGGCAAGAAATGGCAACAGTGGATGATCAATTTTCGAAGAAAATCATCTTCAGTGATGAGGCACATTTTCATTTGATTTGATAACATTTCTCAGTGGAATTGGCGCATTTGGGCGAATGAGAATCCAAGAGTGATTGTCGAAAAACCAATACACCCACAAAGAGTGACTGTTTGGTGCGGTTTGTGGGCTGGCGGCATCATCGGGCCGTATTTTTTCCAAAATGAGGCCAGTCAGGCAGTTACTGTGAATGGTGTTCGCTATCGTGAGATGATAACCAACCTTTTATGACCCTAATTGGAAGATATGGATGTGGACGATATGTGGTTTCGGCAGGACGGTGCCACTTGCCACACAGCTAACGAAACAATGGCTCTTTTGCACAACAAATTCAATGACCGTGTTATCTCACGTAATGGCGATGTCAATTGGCAGTCAAGATCATGTGATTTGACACCGATGGACTTTTTTCTTTGGGGTTATTTAAAAGAAAAGGTGTACGTCGATAAGCCAGCAACAATTCAAGAGCTAAAGGATGAGATAATTCGGCATAGAACCTCCATTATGCGTCAGTTTTATCGAAAATTTGGACCATCGGATGGAGGTATGCCGCCGTGGTCGCGGCGCTCATTTGGCCGATATTTTGTTCTATACATAATTGAGTAATACCAATATATCATAATAAAATAAAATTATAATAATTTCCTAAATAGTTTGTGTTTTATTCAAAATCAACATCGGCCCTTCAAATTTAACCACCCGATAGCTGTGTTCCAGAACTATCAATACTGTACAATATTGTACAATTTTTAACCAGAAATTACAATTAAGTCATTTTTTTTTTTCAGTACAGGAACACTTTCCTGTAGTTTCTGATTAAAACTTGTACAATATTGTACAGTATTGGTAGTTCTGGAATACAGCTTATACGTATGATATTAAAATATTATATTTATATCAAATTGTAGGTGATCTTAGAGATATTTTTGGTGTTTGTAAAACGATTTTTATCAAATTTCGGCAATTTGAGGAACATCAAATGTAGTTTTTTTTGGGGATATTTCAGGTATTTATGGATCGATTTTTATGAAATCTAACCAGGGTAAGGATTTGAACACTCATTTCACACATTTACTCATGTGCAAAAATTCCTTTTTATAAAAATCTCGCACACAGTCATGGGTATTAACAAATTTTTCTTGTACATTCATCTCTTACTCGTGTTGACAAGAGTAAACTTTTTCTACACAAGTCACAATCAACTAAAAAATGAAAACCACATTTTGTGTGCCACTCAAAAAAAATATTTTACACGACTAGCGCACGACTTGCCCGTGAGTTGCACATTAGAAGAATTATTAACAAAATGTCTGCTTTGTTAAAGAAAAGACAAAAACAAAAAATACAAGAACAAAATCAAATTAGTTTATTGAATGATCGTAATATTTACGAAAATTAAAAAAGTTTTCGGCTGTGTTAGGTTTAAGAAACACAGCGGGAAATATCGGGAAATAAACAAAAGTGCATAGAAACACATATACAGGGTGGCCCAGAAAGACCGAAGTGGTGTGAATTGCTTATAACATTTTATTTAAGAGATATTTTTTTTTTTTTAAATACATTAAATTTATGGGGAATATTTTTGGATTAGTTATTAAAAATGATATCCCGCAAGTGGTGGCCATATTCTGCTTCGCACAAATGTGCTCTTTCCAACACATTTTCCATGACCTTTCGCAAAACTTCCGGTGGTATGTTGTTAATTTCTTCTCGAATATTGGTTTTTAACTCCTCAATAGTCCTAGGCTTATTAACATAAACTTTTCCTTTTAAATAGCCCCAAAGAAAACAGTCTGGAGCGGTTAAATCCGGGGACCGCTGTTACGAGAAATTATTCTTTCACCAAAGATGTCGCGTAAAAGAGTCATTGTGGCCCTCGCAGTGTGGGCTGGGGCTCCATCCTGTTGGAACCATATTTGCGGATGGTTTTCCACGGCTGGCCTTACAAAATTTTGCAACATGGCCCGATATCGATCACCATTGACGGAAATGGCGACACCTTAACTGGGTGCAATTGTCGTTGATGAAGTACTCTCGGGTTTTCCGAGTGGACAGTTCGGTGTCTGCCGGGACCAGGAAGGTTCCTTACTGCTCCTTGTTCTCGAAAATTTGCAACCAGACGGTTTATTGTTGACTGAGAGGGTGCAACCCGCACATTAAATTGACGACGGTATGCACGCTGAGTCAACACAATGGACCGTTGATTTGAAAAGTAAATTTCAACAATTTGGGCACGTTGTTCAATTGTGTATTGCTCCAATATAAATTATCCAAGTCTTCTTTACAAAATACTGAAAAGAAAAGAAAAAAAATTATAATAAAAAAGTTATAAGGAATTCACACCACTTCGGTCTTTCTGGGCCACCCTGTACATAGGTATTTTTAATATTTTGATATTTTGTTTTTGATATTTTGAAAAAAATGATTCAATCTGTTTTTTATTTATCAAAAACCGCATTGATAAATAAAAAATATTACATTATTTATTTTTCTGCAATTTTTTCACAGTACAAATCTCTAGGCCTCGTAACCGTAGATTTGTCCTGCTGAAAATGTAAAAGACTCAATTGTAATTAACTAATAATGATAATTAACTAAATTAAAAATGAATGAATGACAAATGTGGATGCTCATGCGCCTGCTTATGTTGTGCGCATGAGGAAATGATTTTTAAATTTTATTCACTCTTCACGCGCGAGAGTTGTATAAGTTAATCTTTAGTCATAATTGTGTGTAACAAAACAAAAAAACATTACTCACAACTCTTGAGAAAGTGCTGAATTTAGACAAATGAGCTTCACACTCGTGAATATTTTCTTACCCTGAATCTAACAGAGTACTTCGCAGAAGGATTTCCTAAAATTTGATACTATATAATTTATGAAGGCTGGTCTATCATAAGAACTGTTTTTATAAAGAGTGTTCTAAAAAAAATATGCATTTACTATTTTAGACAAAATTTATCCATAGTGCAAGAAATAATTTATTTTTTGATCAAGTTAGTTTCTATAGATATGTCAGATACTATTATTATAGAAATTATTATTTTTCAATAGTTATTTCAATCAAAATGGACTGCGAAAAAAAAGTTCGTGAAAATATAATTAAAACCTTTCAAAAAAATCCGTCATGGACTTTTAAAAAAATAGCTAAAAATTTGAAAGTTGACCCTCGAACGGTTTCTAATGCCATCAGACGGTATAATGAAAACCTGAGCATTGAAAGAAAACCTGGATCAGGGAGGAAAAAAGGTCCTACAGATATTGGTAAGGCAAAAGAAGTCGAGCGGCTCTTTCGAAGAGCGCCTAACACTTCTTTAAGAAAAGCAGCTCGTACGGTGAAATGTTCTACGAATTTTGCACATAGAGTCAAAGCTTATGCTGGACTGAAGACATACAAAGTCCAAAAGGTTCCAGATCGCGATGCTATAAAGAACTTAGAAGCAAAAAAACGAGGGAAAAAATTGAAGTCTGATTTTATAAAAAAATACACCTGTTGTGTGATGGATGATGAAACATACGTACTGGCAGACTTTTCTCCACTTCCTGGTCAAGATTTTTATGTTGCTGATAAACGGGGCAATGTTCGGCAAGAGTTTCGCACAAAAAAACAAACAAAATTCCCTAAGAAGTTTCTCGTGTGGCAAGCTATTTGCAGTTGTGGCAAAAGAAGTAAAGTATTTGTGGCATCTGGCACAATAAACACAGAAATTTATATAAAGGAGTGCCTACAAAAACGGTTGTTACCCTTTTTAAGAGAGCACAGAGTGACTACATTTTTTTGGCCCGATTTGGCATCATGCCATTATGGAAAAAAGGCACTTGAGTGGTACTCAAAGAATAATGTCATTTTTGTACCACGAGAGGCAAATCCACCTAACTGTCCAGAACTTCGGCCTGTGGAAAGGTATTGGGCTCTGGTAAAAAAGGAATTGAAGAACACAGGAAAGATTTCCAAGAACATGTCCGATTTTAAGCGCAGGTGGAACACATGCTCCAAAAAGGTATCAGAAGCGAAAATAGTCGATAATTTTGCAAAACACGAGTACTAAGTAAACATTTTAATGCTAAATGATTTTGTATAATATGTCATTATATTTGCGTATTTTGTAGAGTTTTTATATTAAAAGGTTTGATTTTTATTTAAGAAAATCCAACTACAAATTTTATTTAGAGCACTCTTTACCCTTCACCAATAGGTGAAAGGGTATTATAAGTTTGTGATTCCGTTTGTAATTTTTTTATTAGTGATCGTAGACCCCATAAAAATTATACCGATCGACTCAGAATCGGGAGAAGAATCGATTAAGCGATGTCCGTCTGTCTGTCTGTCTGTCCGTCCGTCTGTCTGTCTGTCTGTTGAAATCAAGTTTCTGAAGCCCCTGGAGGATGGACTTACATAAATTATATATCAGATTTTAGGAAATTCTCCCGCAATTAAATTTCATTAAAATCGGTTTATAAACACCGAAAATATCGAAAAAATACCAAAAATTAGACGAAAATTTGAAAATTTTTGATTGAAACACACTTTTAAATAACAAGAGAAAAAAGATACTCCTGGTGTACATGTGATAATATGTTATATATCAGATTGTAGGAAATATTTTCCCAAAGCACTCTGTAAAATTTTATCAAAATCGGTCCATAAACAACAGAGATATCGCCAAAACACTGAATTTGATGTATCGCAAATTGCCCAAAGTACACATTAGAGAATGTTTGTTGAAAAAATTAAATGCAGAAATAGGAAAACTATCCTCCTTTAGTACGGACCTACATAAATTTTATATCAGATTTTAGGAAATTCCCCCACCAAGCACGTTATTAAATTTTATCAAAAGCGGTCTATAAACAATTGAGATATCGCCATAACACTACATTTGATGTACAGCAAATTGCCCAAAGTACGTGTCTAAGAAATTTTGTTTACATTTTGTAAGTATTGTTTCAGCGATATCTCAGGTGTTTATGGGCCGATTGTGATGAAATTTGACATCGTTCTTTATGGGAGGATTTTCTAAAATGATATATATACTCCACAAATCTGATTATGAATACCATTCAAATTGTACCGATCAACTCAGAATCGGCACAAGAATCGATTTCGCGACCTCCGTCCGTCTGTCCGTCCGTCTGTTTGTTTGCCCGTCCGTCCGTCTGTTTGTTTATCCGTCCGTCTACCTGTCTGTCCTTTTTTCTGTTGTAGTCAAGTTTTTGGCGCTCCTGTTTTGTCGATATCTCAGATGTTTGTTTTGATGAAGTTTAATAGCGTCCTTCGCAGGGGTTTATCTAAATCCTGATGCATTCTGTAATTTGTGGTAGATATAATTTAGCGTTTAAGCGATGGTGTTTTGATCGACAATGTTGAAATTCAGGGTGGGGCAATTCAGGAGCTCCACAAATCTGGTTTTAGCAGACAGACACACTGCATTTATCTTAATTTTGTGTCTGACTTTTGAACATTATGATAACATTTGAGAATGTATTATATATCAAATTATAGGTAATCTTCTAGGAAGTACAAAAATGCAGCTAATTACATGATATCCGTTTAAAACCTACATATGTATGTAAGTATCTCACATATCAACAAAAATTTAAATTTTTTAATTGCAATTGGGAGAAATACGTTCACGTTTGACAATTGATCCCGTATAACTTCGCCTAAGGCAATCTCTTAGTAGCTAATAAATGACAAATTATAATAGATACGATGATGACATTTAGTATAAAGACGTTGTACAATATTGATATTCAGGACAATAGCGCCTAAAATAAACTTTCTAGAGGGACAACATTTGACAAAAGTATTTCTGATCTCTTGAAAAGTTCGATATTGAAAATGGGCGAGCTCTATTCACATTTAGTGAAATCTCCCATATAAACCCGACCGGGAATCGATTTAATGCTGATAAATTAAATCACATTAAAATTGCACAAAGAACTAGAGCAAAACTTTCCAAACATCCATCGGACAGATCGAAAGAACTATACATCCCAAATATTATTGATGAAGTGTTCATTTTAATTAATTAACTAACTTCAAATTAATAAGTAAACTTTTCCGACAAAGCTGATAACCATCCATTCAAAAGCTATATATTTCACGTATGTATCTAAAACTAAGAGTGTATACCCTATAATTTTAAGGCTTGTATACATTGACAATCATTGTTAAAGCTTTGACCTAAATCAGTCCGCTAACTTCAGAGTTTTACATAACTAATCAAGAACTTTTACTAGTTGGATAATTCGTACGAATTAAAGTGCACAACCCTCACTGGGCACAGCGTTTTTGGGTTGCATGTCAGAATACTTAAACTTTATCAAATCGATGTGCTATTGCAAATCTAAGGGCATCTACATTTTGAAGCATCTTTTCTGCATGGTTTATCTGGTCTATCGAACTTTATTAAATGTTCGTAAAATATGTGTCTATTTTATTTCGAAGCTACTGGCTGGCTTAAATATGCATTCTCTACTTGTAGTCATTATCTTTCACAAAGGGACCACTTTAGAACCCAAGTGAAGCTTCCCTAGACATCAGCCACCTGCCCAACCTAACCTTTGGGTGCATAACTATTCTAGATGATGACGCCACCGAAAAGGTTTTCGTTTTCCGACTCTTAATTTTAAAAACTCTTTGCATATAATACTAGTATAACCAAATATTGCTACGAATTACATTAAGTACTTTGGTGAAGGGTATCCAAGATTCGGCAAAGCCGAATATACCACTCTTACTTGTTTTTAAGTTAAAAAACTTATTAAGATGATTACTTAAGCGATATTATTTGGTAAGTATTATTCTTGCCTGGGTATCCAGGCTATATTCTAAAAGTTCATATATACGCAAAAAATGCAGAAAAATAGTGGTTAACCAAGTTCATCTCCCAAGTGGACGAATTTCGATGGGTTCTTCATGAACTCTAAAATAGTTCAATTAAAGTATCGAACTATTTTAGAGTAGGCTCTCAACTGCATATTTTCTACGATCATATTGCTAAAACAACTATTAGTTTTTAATGTACATACATATGAGCAAATCCGAAAAACCTTAAACCAAAGACAAAATTTTAAAACTGTAAAAATCACATATTTGTGTTTATGGAAAAATGTAGCATATTTTGATCCTTTAGAATATATAACTGATACAATTTTTGATTGGTCTCTTTGTGAATGGCAGATCTTTATTTGCACCCATCTCGAATTTATATATTTTTTTTTAAATAATAGGTTTTTTAAAAGTTGATAAACATCGCAAAAACATCCATTTAGTTATCAAGTTTCAGTAGGGGCTCAAAGTCTGCTTAATTTTATACAATTAGATATAAAAGACCCCATTAAAGGTAATTGGAGTGATATAAATAACATCAAGTAAGAAAGGGCTCACAGTGTGTAGCTTCCGTCATAGGAATAAAGGTTTTTTAATTTAACTAGTGTAATTTTTCTTTTTTATCCAATTGAACTTGGTTCGTAAAGAGAACTTATAGCATGCTTTACATTAGGCTAAAAATATATATTTGTTAATATAGCATTTTACTGAAAAATATGTAAAGGGATGTGTGTAGCGTCCGTCACAGTATATATTTTTTCCAAAATGATATTTATTAAATACAAAATTTGCGAACACACATCTGTCTTATTCATAAAGGTGTTAAAAAAAGACAGTGGGGCAAATTAGATGCTTTTGAAAAAAAATTGAATTTTTGGGACACTCTAAGAGCTAGCCGCAGCATTCTTGGGACGAAAAATAAGATGTAAAAAGTATGTAAAGAAGTGTAAAACTTTAAATAAATATTTGTATTAACCGTTTTGTGAAATATTAAATTGTGCCCAAAAATCGTATTTTTAACCGCGAACATGAAGAAGGAGATGAAATTCATTAGGTTCACTGAATTACCTAATAAAAAACATTGAAGTAAATTTGGCGCAACTGGAAACCTTATTACTATGACCGATTTGATAAAAATTACAGAAACACGTTGTTCATGCACAACGGCATGAACAACTTTTGTAGCATCATTCATATTTGCATGAATATATATAAAAGCTGAAAATTGCTAACTGCTGTAAATGTATCGCTTTCTCTTTCCCCCACAATGCCCCCCAAATATGTCAAAGTTGGTTCCGTAGTCGTAAATGCTGCTTCCGATTTGATTTCCTAATTTATCTTCCTTATTCATCCAACACTTCAAAAGAAAAGGTAACAAACTCCTACCGAATAAAAATTTATAATCATCAAATCCCTAATTCTGGTCTTTTATTTATCCATTTCATATTTCATATTGTCCATTCGGGGTTTTGATCATCACTAAAACAAAATATTCAAAATATTTTGTTTTATATCATCAATTGTCATTGAGAATAATTGAGTCTTAATTCAGATAGAATTCCTCCAGCTGCAGTCCTCACTCACCTCTTCACACGTGTTGAAATAAAAGTCACTTCCATTTTTTGTAGCGTCCGTCACAGCACTTTAAAAACGAATATCTTTTTCCCCCGAAACAAGTATGTAAATTAGCAAATGTCATTCGAGAGCACAATCGACGGGCTATAATTCTCCGAAACCTGTGCAAAGATATCTCGTATAAAACGATAATGGGATTCATTTAAATAAAGCATAATCCGTACAAATGTATCGTCCGTCACGCAGGACTTATCCATATACTGCTTGTGTAAATCAAAATTACTGTACCGAATTTCCTTCAAATCGGTCCACATTTGACCATACCTCGCATACAAATTACCCTGTCAAAACGCACTTAATGAGACTAAAAATCACTAAAAGGCTCATAAATCTGAAGATAATGAGAATTATGAGTATATTTTTTGCATACATAATTTTTGTAAAATCAATTTGCAAAATTTCAAGATAATCGGTCCAAATTTGACCCAAGCTCTCATATAAGTCCTAATGACGAAAACAGCTAAAATATATAAGTGTTGAGAAAATGTTTGTTTGAAGGCAAAATTTAGCAAATATTTGTCTTTGTGCAGGAAAAAGATCATCTTTGAGCTTTGTGGTGAAGGGTATCGCATGGTCGGGCATGACCGGCTATAGCATTTTCTTGTTATACCCACCATCAAAAAGAATGGGGGTATATTGAGATTGTCATTCCGTTTGTAATTTCCTTAATATTGGCTCAAAAACCAAAAACGATATATAGTCTGAATCCTTATGAAATTCTAAGACGATTGAGCGATGTCCTTCTGTCTGTCCGTCTGTTTGTCAGTCTGTCTGTTGAAATCACGATAACGCCTAAACGAAAGGAGCTAGCTCACTGAAACTTAGTAAAAATATTCCTCATCTCTGAGAAAATTTTGGTATTGAAATTGGGCAAAATCGGTTCACATTTGACCATAGCTCCCGTATAACCTCGTCTAGGCTAATCGCTTATTTGTTAATAAATGACAAATTATAGCAACTATGATAAAATTTGGTATATAGAAGTTTTACATTAGGCATAGGCAGCGTGAAAAATTTCATCAAAATCGCTTCACATTTAGCCATAGCTCCCATACAAAAAACTTACGAAAACAGCCTAAATTTCACCTAAAATACACTTAAATGCCAATAAATCTAAAAGTATAATAGATATAACCACTAAATTTGGCCAATGCCAGCCAGTGTGCAAAATTTCGCAATCGGTCACCATTTGACCTAGCTCCCATATAAAAAACTTACGAAAACACAAAAATTCAAAAAGAAAAGGGAATTTATATCCGTCTGTCCGTCAGATAAAATCATGATAGCTCCTTAACTACAAAAGCTAGTAAGACTAAATTAAGCACAAGGAAGTCTTATGTCAATGTCAGCCAGTGTGCAAAATTTTGTCACAATCGGTCACCATTTCACCATAGCTCCCATATAAAAAACTTATGGAAACACAAAAATACATAAAGAAAAGGTTGTTTATGTCCGTCTGTCCATCAGATAAAAGCACGACAGCGCCTTAACGAAAAGAGCTAGAGAGACAAAATTTTACAAAAGTATTTTGGATATCTTGAAAAAGATATGTGTTGAAAATGGACAAAATCGGTTCAAATTTAGTTAGAGCTCCCATATAACCCCGCCCCGGGAAACACATTAATGCTGATAAATTGAACACAATTGTAATAGCTATGACGATTAAATTAAAAATAGGGAAGTTTTATGCAATTTTTGATCAGTTTATCAAATTTTATAGGAATCAGTCCATATTTGACTTTAGCTTTCATATAAAAAACACTCACAGAAACCAAAAATTTTAGCAAAGGCCAGTTAAAAGCTATTAGCTATTATTAATTAGAAACTATGATAGCTATGGCCACTAAATTTTGCAAGAACAAGCTCTATATATATACCAGCCAGTGTATAAAATTTTGTTACAATCGGTCAACATTTGGCTATAATTCTTATATATGTATATAGCATCCCCTTTTTATATCTAAAATCAAAAAGATTTGGAGGTACATTCATTATATTAAGATTGCACCTATGAAACTAGATAGGCATCAATCAATGTTCAGCCCAGACTTTATATATGATGAATGCATTAGGAACTCCTAACGAAATATATGACCTACCGTATTACTGTTAACGTGTTTAGCCTAACTACATATTAAGCACAACGAAAAGTATTTAACAACTTATTAATGTAAAACTATACCCGGTTATGAGACCGAATTTTGATCAAAGTAAATACTGGGGAAACCACTAAAATATTTTTAAATGTTGAACTATAAAGCTACGGCAACCGAATTTAGTCCAAAGGTTTTACCAATAATACCAATAGCTTAGCGATTTTTTCAGTTTTGGTCCAGATTTTGAATTAGCTGCACCCTGTTTCTGAATTTAACACAACTTGATGGTGGGTATATAAGATTCGGCACAGCCGAATATAACACTCTTACTTGTTTTTAAATAATTTCTTCTGTACTTTACACAATTACTGCAACTCCGTTTAGAACTAAATAGTCATAACGTTTGTTAACAGCACTACATTAGTGATAACGCCAGTTCATGCGTTTCCGCTAGAAAAGTTTTCAGAATTGACATGAAGATGGCACCACAATAGTACTAAATTTAAACATTACTAACAGATAATAAATATTACCTGTTGTATCATCTTAGTAAAAGAAACATAAATAAACCATTTCTGTAAAAAAAACATTTACATTTCTATTCTCCATTATCGATATCTGAACTGTCTTACCGTAGATATACTGCCTTACCTAATATACGGTATTATTATTATTAACAATGAATATAAGTGAAAAAATTTAATATTTGATTTAGCTTCCAATATTAACATTCAGATGGCACTGCATTGTGATCATATCTAGGCATTATCATCTTATTTTCTTTACTGTTTTATCAAATAATTAACAAATTTTTCTCACATTCATGCAGGGCTGCCAGATACTTTTTGGTCACTATCCCCAAATTTTAAAATTTTTGAAAAAACGTATTTGCTTGCATTTTTTTATTCAATTATATGAAGAGATCGATTTTATTAACATAAAATATATGATTGCAATCATTACAAATTTAAATAATAAAATATTAGAAATCTAGAAAATATTTCGTTTACTTCAGAATCATCAGTTCTTGAGAATTAGTTAAGTTAAACTAAACAAAAGTCTACTTTCACACCAGTCAAGTTTGACTCATCAAGTCTTAAGATTGTATGAGAAAAAATGACGGAATTGAAATTTTGAAAATTTGTATGAAATTTGGGGAAAATAAAATGAACGTGAATGCATATTCAAAAGAAATGTAAAAGGAAAACTGATCAAGAAAACTTTTTGAATTAAATTTGTTAACATATCAGTTGTCGGTTGAAATTCTTAATAACAAATTTTGTTATTATGTTTAGTTGTGTTTGTTAAACTCATAACTAAAAATTATGGCTCTACACAGGCATTACTTCCAGGAACCGCTAACATATTCAAAACTGCTTGACCAAGTTCTTTATGGTGATGTGTACAGGCAACATCTTGAAATTTATAAACTTCTGGCCATAATTCAATTAAGTTTGACGGCATTTTTTCGAAAATGGTATTCCAATTTGTAAAAGAAAGTTTATTCCATTGAGTTACGTAATCATGAATTGGGAGTATTCTCGCTCATAAAGTTGTATAAAACTTCTTTATTAGCTACATTGACATTTTTCGATGTCAAAGTATTTTTTGCTTGAAAATATTTAAATTATATGGTAAACGTAATACCATTTCATTAATTATTTTTTATAATTTAAACAATTAATTTTGAAATGTACCTTTCTTGACTTGAAAGCTTACAGTTTGGTAGTTCCTTTTGGAATTTTGAACCATAATCGGATGCAATTTTTATATCAAGAAAAAATTCATCATTTATTACAAAATAATTTCCTTTATTAATAAAATAAGATGTTTCAAATTAACAAAGTTAAAATTCCCCAAAAAATCCCCAACAAACTAGAGTGAATCCCCTACAAAAACCACAAGCCCTAAACCAAAAATTTTCGCCTTTTTGAAGATTGAATATCCCCAACTTTGGGGCCAAAACCCCAAATCTGGCAGCCCTGCATTCATGCCAACTAACAGAAATTCCATTAATTTGAACAATGACAATCAGATTATACCACTATAAAATAAACCAGGGACGGCAAACATTAAAAATCTGATTGGTTCACTACTTGGTACAATTTATAGATCTTATTATTTATAACACTGCTCACATGAAAATTGCCTATGAAATAAGATTATATTTTTTCAATAGTACATATTTGATTCTGTGAACACAAGTCAAATTTTTAAGTTAGCTCTTGTTTTCGAGATATCGCGACTTTAATATTTTGGGTTTATACAAACTTTTTTGAAATGTTTTACTCAATTTGCTCAAAATAAACAATATCTACATCACATTACCTTTCATTTGACTATGATGATGCCGAAACGTGTTCAGGGATGCAATGATGGCATTATAAAACAAATCAAATATTTAACTTTTTTGTTTGGTTCATAATTTCGCTTTGCAAATCGGATGCCTTCAACGCAAAAAAAAAAAACACTGTATAAATAGAATAAGAATCGAGATATCACTATTTTATAGTTTTGGTTAATAACATTTTTTACGAATTTAACTTCCTAGTACCTGGTTGACCGAGCCTTTCTCGGACCTTTATGATAAGTTAAAGTTTTCATATACCTATTTTATTTATAAAGTACTAAAATAAATTTAGAGGAAAGACATTGCACAAATATTCAGTTAATTTTGAATTATTTGATTTATTTTGTCCGATTAACACATAGTTTACATAGTTTGCATAGTTTACAGTTAAACTCATTTTGAATAATTTTTGAAAATGGTCATACCAACAGAAACCTCCGTCGGCTCATGCGCAACAACTTTGCTAAAGATTATAGCCTGTTATAGCACAGTTTACGATTTAATTCATTTTGAGTAGTTTTCAGTGACGCCACTAAGAAACCTTCGTCTGTTTATGCGTAACAACTTTGCTAATGATCATGACATGATCAAATGCACAGTTTACGATTTAATTCACTTTGAGTAATTTTGAGTGGCGCCACCTGTCGGACTTTGTTCATACCAATTAATAAACCTTCGTCGGCTTATCCGCAACAACTTTGCTAATGATCATAGCATGATTAAAAGTACAGCTTACGATTTAATTGACTTCAAGTAAATTTCAGTGACGTCACCTGTTGAAATTTCTTCATACCAAATAAAGATTATAGATTGATCATAAAACACAGTTTACGATTTAACTCACTTTGAGTAATTTTCAGTAGCGCCACCTGTCGGAAATTGTTCATACCTACTAAGAGACCTTCGCCGGCTCATGCGCTACAACTTTGCTAAAGATCATAGCATGAACAAATGTAGGTACAGTTTACGATTTTATTTATTTTTTAGTAATTTATAGTGGCGTCACCTTTCGAAAATTATTCTTACCAACTTAAAAACCTTTGCCGGCTTATCTGCAACATCTTCGCTAAAGAGCATAACATGATCAAATGCATAGTTTACAGTTCTATAAAGAACATACACACAGACAAACATTCATTTGTTTAAAAGTTATAAAATTACTACTATTTTCCCCTAATTTCAAAAAAGTTCCATATGCATATTTGGCACTTCAGTCAACATAATGTTCCTATTCATATTACTTTTGAGATGTTAAGTTATCATTTTATCCCTTTTTCCCCATTTTGGCCCCAAAATCAAAAAAGTACCAAGTACGTGTTCAATATTTCTTTCACATCTATTGACTGCAGTACAAAGTTCCTTTCTATATTCTTTGGTTTAAAAAAATAAGAGTGGGTTGAAAAAGTACCAAAAAACTATTTTCACCCTTTTTTACCCCCATATCGGACCAAGTGTCTAAATTTTGTCAAAATCGTTAGAGCCGATTTCGAGATAGCCATTCTATATACATATACGAGTATATATATATATGTATATATATATATTTACATATATATATATATATATGTATATATATATATATATATATATATATATATATATATATATATATATATATATATATATATATATATATATATATATATATATATATATATATATATATGTATCTATATAAAGATATAAGATAAATATTCAACCCTATTTAAGTTATTAGTGCCATTATCATAGCTTTTTAGTACATTATATTAATCGCACTTTATGTAAACCTGATAACCACTTAACCCTGAACACAAAATATATCCTCCAGTATAGCTAACTTCTGTAAAGGGTGCATTAGTTGAACTTAGCGTGATGCTGCCTTAACGGAACGTCACATCGTTTCTATTGCGTGTAAAGCAGTTAGAGTAAGTGAATTCTGCTGTCACTTTACCTTAACGTCCGAATCTGTTAAAAATAGAAAATCCTTAAGTTCTTTAGTGACAGTAATTAAGAGTGTTGTCAATATGTTAATATGGAAAGACGCTTAAATGAAAAATACATTGTAAAAACGCAAATTATTTGTAGTTCTGTAATTATACTGAAATCATAGCAGAATTTGCATGAACAAAGTTTGTAGTTAATTTTTTTCATCAGTTTCTATTTTATTTTCCTTAAATTTCATACAAATTTTCAAAATTTTCGTAAACTTGAAAGTACGAAAGTCAGGTTTGTTATTAATTTCAATTTTGTCAGCTTTTTCTCCTACAAACTCAAAACTCGATTACCCAAACTTGACTGGTATGAAAGTAGACTTATGTATAGTTTAACTCATCTAGTTCTTAAGAATTTGATTATTCTGAAATTTACAAAATACGAGATTTTTTATATTTTAAATTGATCTCTTCATTTAATTGAATAAAAAATGTAAGCAAATACGCTTTTTTTATGAATTGGGGATTTTTGGGGGTAAACATTTCAAAGTTTGGGGATGGTGACCAAAAAGTATGATGAATCATGGGCACTTGTACAAGCAGATGAAGCTATTCTTAGAGTTTTTGAGAGAAAGATTCTATGAAAAATCTTTGAACCAGTCTACATCAACAATGAATATCGATATTGAGTGAACAATGAACTGCATGAGTTATACGCTCACATAGACCTAAACCCATGATAGGCAAATTAGCCCCTACGGGCCGAGCACCAATCGTCATTTTCACATACACAACACGAACCAAAAAGAAAAAATAAACTAAAATACGAAAAATACTCATTTGTATGATAACAGTCAATTTGCAACAACAAAACACATTCAAAAGAGAACAAGAAAATATTTATTTTTTCTTAGTCTCTTTATTTGTAAAATTACCAATACATTGATACATTTGGCAACAGCTGCTGCGTTGGCTGGGACATGTTGTGCGAATGGATGAAAATACTCCGGCAAGAAAAATGTTCGAAAATGATCCTGAGGGAACTCGTAAAAGAGGACGTCCGAAACTTCGATGGAAAGACCAAGTATCGGGTGTTTTTTATTGAGGTATAGAACTTTAAGTTGGCATCACTTTTTTAACTGGCGGCCATTTTGTCAGCTGTCAAGTGATTAATATTTAGTTTGGTTTGCCATTTTATCATGGACAGGTTGGCAAAAGAACAACGCTTGCAAATCGTGCAAATTTATTTCGAAAATAATGGTTCAGTTCGCGAAGTTTACCGCAAGCTCCGTCCATTTTATGGTCGACATAATCGTCCATCAGAGCAATTAATTCGGTAACCATGGATCGTTTTCGCACTACGTTTACTCTATGTGATAATACGCATCCGCAGCGACGTCGAACAGTGCGCACCGAAGAAACAATTGCCGCTGTAGAGCAAAGTGTTGAAGAGGACCCGAATGCATCGATTCGCCACCGTGCACAGCAATTGGAGCTTTGTCCATCAACTTTATGGAAGATTTTGCGCAAAGATCTTGGCTTGCGACCTTACAAGATCCAGCTTGTGCAAGAATTAAAGCCGCGAGACTATGCAATGCGTCGTGATTTTGGTGTATGGGCCGAAAATGAGATTGATCTCGATGCTGATTTTCATCGCAAAATTTTGTTCAGTAATGAGGCTCATTTTTGGTTGAATGGCTGCGTCAACAAGCAAAATTGCCGCATTTGGAGTGAAGAGAATCCACATGAGACCCTTGAGACGCCATTACATCCACAAAAACTGACTGTTTGGTATGCTCTATGGGCTGGTGGAGTCATTGGGCCATACTTCTTCCGAAATAATGCTGGAGAGTCAGTTACCATAAATGGAGACCGGTATAGAGCCATGATAACCGACTATTTTGTTCCCCAATTGGATGGCATGAATGTGGATGAGCTGTGGTTCCAACAAGACGGCGCTACATGCCACACAGCGCACGTCACAATTGATTTATTGAAGGAAACATTCGATGAGCGCATAATTTCGCTGAATGGACCTGTCAATTGGCCACCAAGATCGTGCGATTTGACACCACTGGATTATTTTCTTTGGGGATATGTGAAGTCGCTCGTCTACGCCAACAAACCAGAAACGTTAGGGGACTTGGAAGCCAACATTCGTGGCGTTATTGCCAACATACGGCCCCATATGCTCGAAAAAGTAGTTGAAAATTGGACCTGTAGCATTGGCTTTATTCGAGCCAGCCGCGACGGCCACATGCCCGAAATCATATTTAAACATTAATGGCATAAAATTATCCTTCCAATAAAGCCAAATTGATGGACATTAAAACGATTTTCTTGTGTTTTATTTCAATTCGAAGTTCTATACCTCTAAAAAAACACCCATTAGAAGAAAATCTATCCAAGCTTTGTCTACGAAATTGGAGAATATGCTCACAAGATCAAAGCGCGTGGAAATGGTTTTAAGAAAACTAAACAATAAACTTCATTCAATTCCGTATTATATGTCAAATGATATGTTTATAGCTGATCTTATAGTTAATAAAAACCAACGAAATCTGGACTATCAAGCTAATTTTAGTATTTCTTCTTCTTCTGTTATCCTTGACTCCCAGTGGAGCATAGGGCCTCAACATCCTTTTATATCGAACTCTATTGCGAGATGTTAGGCATACATCATTCCATGAATAGTTTGCTGCTTGTAACTCCGCATCAATTGACCTTCTCTACGTTCTAGCAGGTGCACCAACACGACGGTCGCTTCCTTGTGGATTCCAACGAAGCGCTTGTCGAGCAATGTTGGTATTTGACCTTCGAAGTGTTTGGCCTATCCACCGCCATTTCCGTTGACGTACCTCTATAGAAGAAGGGATTTGGTTTATAGCGTTTAGTAGATCTTCATTTCCTATGCGATTTGGCCACCATATATTAAGGATTTGCCGCAAGCATTTGTTTGCAAAGGTTTGTAGGCGCTTATCGATGGCATTTGTGCGTTTCTAAGTTTCGCAGTCGTAATACAAGATGGACTTGACATTCGAGTTATATATTCGTAATTTAGTTGTTGTTGATATTTGCCGAGATTTCCAAATAGCTCGGAGAATGCCGAATGCTGATTTTGCCGTATTAATACGCGATTCAATGTCCTCGTCGGCGCCACCTTTTGTAGATACCAAACTGCCAAGATAATTAAAGGTACCTACACATCCAATAACCTCGTTATCAACATTGATGTGTGGCGACCGGTTTATGCCATAGCCTCCAGGCATAATCTTTGTCTTGTCTTGGAGATATTGATTTCCCAGCCCAGCTGCCCGAGATTCAACGGTAATAGCGCTAGTGTTTTCTTGAAGGTGACCTAGGCTTTAGCTTAGAAGGCATACGTCATCAGCGTATTCCAAGTCCTCGAGTTGTTTAAAGGGTGTCCATTGGATACCTAGTCTACCATTCAGTGCCGTGCACATTATAATGTCGATGACAAGGATAAAAAGTATGGGTGATAAGATACATCCTTATCTTACTCTAGTAGTAACTTCGAGCGGATTAGACAATTTACCTTTATGTAAAACCCGGCATTTAAAGTCCACGTACATTGCCCGAATTAAGTTCAGAATTTTCGTTGGCATGTTATGGTTTTCCAAAATTCTCCATAGATAGCTCCTGTTGAGACTGCCGAAGGCCTTCATAAAGTCGATAAACGCTAGGTAAATGGGTGTGCGGAATTCATTGCATTGCTCCAGTACTATTCTTACTGTGTTGATTAGATCAACACAAGATCTATTCTCTCGGAACCCAAACAGATTTTCGCGTAGTGTTTTAGAAACTGCGCCAGACGTTCTATTCAAAATCACTCGACTTAGTATTTTGCTCGGTATTGGAAGAAGTGTTTTTCCCCTATAGTTATTGCAGTCTTTGGAGTCACCCTTTTTTGGTATTTTGACTAGTATACCTTCATTCCAGGAGGTTGGCAGAGCTTTTCCTTCCCATATTTTATACACAAATGGGTGCCACAGTCTTTCCGATAGTTCACATAAAAGCATCTCCGCTGAGATATTGTCATTGCCCGGGGCCTTGTTGCGCTTAAGGCTTTTAATTGCATTCTTCACTTCTTGTATTGTTGGTGGGCTGTCTGAAATTCCATTGAATAAACAGACATGGTTGGTTTCGTTTTGCACTTCCGTCAGTGCTTCTAATCCAATGGAACTATTTAATGTTGACTGGAAGTGTTGTATCCATCGTATTAATTATTCATCCGGGGTTGAGAGAAGTGTACCGCTACTACTCAGAATGGGACTATTGGTGTAGGTAGGTTTGCCACACAACGCCCTTGATATATTGTATAAGGTCCTCATGTCGCCTTTACTTGCAGCTGACTTAGCTTGGCTCGCTTGTTCATCTACCCACATTCTCTTGTCCCTCCTTGCAGACCTTTTTATTCTGTTGGATAGGTCACGGTATATTGTACTAAGCTCCTCAACATCTACGTTTGCATTTAAATTTTATTATTTCAATATTGCATTAAAACATGGTTGGGCATTGTACACCGCAAGATGTTCTGAAAAAGAGTTATCTAACTCATAATGTGAAAGGCCTTCAACAGGCCAAGTTTCATACAAAATGTGCATTTACAAGACTGATTATGAGTGATTTGACTAATTTGAGTAGATTTTTCGATATAATGCTGCCATTTTACTGATAGAGCGTGGGAGTTAGATATAACAGGGATAACTTAATCCAATTTCCAAATATCAGGTATATTACCCCTTTGCGACTGACGTGCTATAGTTCTTAGAATGACGTGGTAGACTACCAGACACCATTTCCATGGCTTATATTTTCCAAAATCCATTTTGGAAAAACCCTTTCAATTTATTGTTATCATATATGAAGAAATTTTTTTAGTCAAAGTTCAAATTCATGTTATATGTTTTCTGTCTAATGTCATTAATTTTCTGTCTAAATAATTTTCTTTGTTAGAGTCTGATGGACTACACGTGAGACGGAGAGGGTTAAGGCTCTTTACGGTTATGTTTATCAGAAACTTTTCTTCCCATTCGCCTTTGAAGTCTAAGGTTCATTGATAGCCATTGCAATTTCGGTCTTCTCTTCCTCGAGGTGCTAACAATATGCTCGCATCACATCTAATCGGGTTTTGTGGTCATTTGTAATCCTAAGACATACAGTGGTGGTCACGTATTTATCACAAATGGTACCTGTTATCTCTTATAGGAAATATTAAGTCCTAATTCAATATTTTTCACTACTTTTTTTTTGTAATGTATTACACGTGATGCGAAGATGAAGTCGTATTCCTTTTATATACATATTTTTTAAAAATTATTTTTATTTTTGCAAATTATTTAAAACTAACCCATAAAAAATACTGGTCATATTTTTAGCACAAATTAAAAACAATATTTATTAAAAATCAAAAACAAGTTATTAATTAAAATTTCTTGAAAAAACCTAATATTTTGTAGGTTCCCAGTAAAACTTTTCATTACCAAATAATGAGTTGAACAGTTAAACTATTGAACACGAACTACTTACTCATTCGCTGTTTAAGTCATTACATTAACATGGGGATGTCATTGGAGGCAAGTACTTACCAATTGCAGAAAAGTAATGACTTGGGTAAGCAATTTGAAAGCAACAACAACAACAGCAACAACTTTTTTTGTTGTTGTTTTATTAAAAACATATATTTTTAAACGAAATACAAAATTTTTTTTATGATCCCAAGGGGGCTCGAACCCAGACCCTCCGACTGCTAGGCAGAGACTCTTTCACTGAGCTACTTCATATGTTGAAAAATTAGCAGCTTATAATTAATTTATACAATTTTTATTTTTAGATCCAAAATCATGTGACAACAACTTTGTTTTTCCCTGCTTTTTTTGCTTTGTTGTAATTTTTGGAAAAATATTTTTATACGATTTTTTGTAATTATTTTAAAACTTTTTTAAAATTATTTTAAAACTTAAACAATTTAAATCTTCTTTTTTGTATAAGTTTTTACATAAGATTGACTCTTCCTTACTTAAATGTTACAACCTGTTAAGGTCAAAGTCCGAGCATATTTTAGAATTCCATGGATTTCGATCTTGTGCGAATATTCTCCAATTCAATAGGCCAAGCTTTGAAAAATGTTCCTCTACTTGGTCTTTCTATCGAAGTTTCGGACATCCTCCTCTAACATTAGCTAGTGGGACATTTCAATTCTAATTTTATCCTCTTCATTGTATTTTTTTTCAAGAGAGGGTTACTAGCCCGTAATCCTAACCCATTTTTATCGATCTTATGGGACAACTCTCGGAACATGTTAACTCACAATATTAACGGGTGTTAAACTAGCTCCCCGGGTGATACCATGAGGAGGTGTGTATCCACAGTTGAGATGAAGGATGACCCAGATAAGTTGGGCTTACCAAGTTAAGACCAATTAGAATCGTGTTTGGTATTCAACATCCCCTACATAATCAAAATTGACTGATGATGGTATTTTTTCATTAACGTGAGTTAGTTTTACAAATTTTTTTTACAGAAGATAATATTTAAGTTCTTAAAATTAAAAAATCATTTAAAAAGACTCTTTTAATAAAAAAAAAACTAAAAAAAATTGTTGCCCTTGGTGGGATTTGAACCGGGGCCATTCTGTTTAAATTACCATCTTAATTACAAATAAGTACTTCTGTAATAACTTATTATTTATTCGGATGGTATGTTGTAGTCGTTACAAGGTAACCAGTTATCAGAGTACTTGTCATTACCAAAGTTTTGCTGGGATATCCTTTATTTTGTATAACTGCCGCAGATCTTTTAGGCACACTCTTCACAAGAGACAGGTATCGCTCATTTAGGATAGCGTGCCATATTTTTTGGATTTCCGTCCATAAATCATTTAAGTTGTTAGGTTTTACGCTTGTTATCTGCTTCTCTATATCATTCCAAAGATTCTCAATAGGATTGAGATCTGAAGATTGAGCTGGCCATTTCAAAACATCTATTTGACTCTCCTCCAAGCAACACTTCACAGTACGTAAAGTGTGTTTAGGGTCATTGTCATGCACGAAGCGCCAGCTAGGTGGCATCTTTGCCTCTGCTTATGGTATAATGATATCGGCTAAAATATTTTTATAAACGTGTTGATCCATACGTGTGTCAATTTTGTGTATAAGACCAACTCCATGTCCTGAGAATGCAAGCCACACCATCACATTTCCTCCACTATGTTTTACAGTCTTTGACGTATACTTTTTGTTGTGCTACATGTTCGGAAGATACCATACATATTTTTTTCCATCAGATCCAAATCTGCAAAACTTTGATTCGTCGCTCCAAAGTATGTTTTTCCAAAAATCTAATGGCTTTTCCAAATGCTATCGGGCGAAAGAAATTCGTGATTTCAAATTCTTTTTTGACACATGTGGCTTGTGTTGCACAATACAACCACGCGAATTTTTTTTATTAAGGCGTCTTTGTATCGTTCTGTCGGAGACATAAATACCGTATTTTGATGACGCTTAACTATTTATTTCACTGGAGCTCTAAAAAGGGTCGGCCACTGACATTCTATGTATTAAATAATCCTCTTTTGTTATCGCTTTTCTTGGTCTAGGTGCCCGTGAACCCTTTTTAATTGTTCCGTGTGCCTTTATATGGCTCAAAGCATTATATACCATCTTTCTGGAGCAATTTAAAATACTTGCTATTTCACTTACAGGACATCCTCTCGAATTTATTTCACAAATCACCTGTCGTTGCGTATCTGTGCACCATTTATTTTTGGCCATGTCTAATAAATATTTTATTTCTGAAAAACCTTCAACTGTACACAATATGATCAAAAACTTACCAAAAATTAATAAAAAATTCAAAAAATAACAGAAATGTAACATGTTTAATAATGGGTGTTTTTTTTAGAGGTATAGAACTTCGAATTGAAATAAAACACAAGAAAATCGTTTTAATGTCCATCAATTTGGCTTTATTGGAAGGATAATTTTATGCCATTAATGTTTAAATATGATTTCGGGCATGTGGCCGCCGCGGCTGTCTCGAATAAAGCCAATTCTACAGGTCCAATTTTCAACAACTTTTTCGAGCATATGGGGCCGTATGTTGGCAATAACGCCACGAATGTTGGCTTCCAAGTCCCCTAACGTTTCTGGTTTGTTGGCGTAGACGAGCGACTTTACATATCCCCAAAGAAAATAATCCAGTGGTGTCAAATCGCACGATCTTGGTGGCCAATTGACCAATTTGCGATGAAAACTAGCATCGAGATCAATCTCATTTTCGGCCCATACACCAAAATCACGACGCATTGCATGGTCTCGCGGCTTCAATACTTGCACAAGCTGGATCTTGTAAGGTCGCAAGCCAAGATCTTTGCGCAAAATCTTCCATAAAGTTGATGGACAAAGCTCCAATTGCTGTGCACGGTGGGGAATCGATTCATTCGGGTCCTCTTCAACACTTTGCTCTACAGCGGCAATTGTTTCTTCGGTGCGCACTGTTCGACGTCGCTGCGGATGCGTATTATCACATAGAGTAAACGTAGTGCGAAAACGATCCATGGTTAACCGAATTAATTGCTCTGATGGACGATTATGTCGACCATAAAATGGACGGAGATTGCGGTAAACTTCGTGAAATGAACCATTATTTTCGAAATAAATTTGCACGATTTGCAAGCGTTGTTCTTTTGTCAACCTGTTCATGATGAAATGGCAAACCAAACTAAATATTAATCACTTGACAGCTGACAAAATGGCCGCCAGATAAAAAAGTGATGCCAACTTAAAGTTCTATACCTCAATAAAAAACACCCGATATTTGTGCTAAATTTGTGTCCAGCTCCAATTACGTATTACCAACATATAAATTATATATGAAGCAATTGAAGAAAGGGAATAACAAAAAGAGTAACGGGACTTGTCGACCACACCATAAGCTACACATCGTGGCAAAAAAAAAAAGAAAATTATTACTCCAACAGAAAAATATACGGTTTTGAAAAAAAACGCATAACTAGTGTGCTAAATATGTGACCACCACTGTAGGCACAACAAAATTTCACACTTCTTGTTATCATTGGGGTATGTCCGTATAAGTATTTTAGTTGTTTAACAAATGAATTATATCCTGAAAACGCAACACGCATGCCTTTTAATCTTTTGCCATATTGACTTCTCCAGCAGCCATTTTTGGTGATGTTAACTAAGGGATGCTGTAATTAGGGGATGAACAAAATACTTTTAAATATGAAATCGTTTTTGCCATTTGCCAAAAATATTGAATGGGATTGTAAAAATCCCTTAACTCAGCCTTAACTTGCCTGCCTTATTTTGCCCTAACTACACCATTTTCAATTGAAATTGAGAAATATTCAATTGAAATTGAGAATATTCAATTGAAATTGAGAAATTTTCAATTGAAATTGAGAATTTTCAATTGAAAATGAGATATTTTCAATTGAAATTGAGAATTTTTATTTGAAATTGAGAAATTTTCAATTGAAATTGAGAATTTTCAATTAAAAATGAGAAATTTTCAATTAAAAATGAGAAAACCCTAATTGGAAATGAGAAACATTCAGTTCAAATTGAGAAATTTTCAATTGAAATTGGGAATTTTTGAATTGAAATTGAGAAAAGCCCAGTTGAAAATGAGAAATTTTCAATTGAAATTGAGAATTTTTAAATTGAAATTGAGAATTTTTCAATTGAAATTGAGAAAAGCACAATTGAAAATGAGGTTGAATTTTTTAATTGAAATTGAGAAGTTTTCAATTGAAAATGAGAATTTTTCAATTGAAAATGAGAAATTTTCAATTGAAATTGAGAAATTTTCAATTGAAATTGAGAAATTTTAAATTTAAATTGAGAATTTTTCAATTGAAATTGAGAACACCCCAAGTGGAATTTCAACCTCATTTTCAATTTAGGTTTTCTCAATTTCAATTCTAAAATTCTAAATTTCAATTGAAAATTTCTCATTTTAAATTGAAAATTTCTCATTTTCAATTGAAAATTTCTCATTTTCATTTGAAAATTTCTCAATTCTAATTGAAAATTTCTCAATTTCAATTAAAAAAACCAACCTCATTTTCAATTGGGCTTTTCTCAATTTCAATTGAAAAATTCTCAATTTAAATTTACAAATTCTCAATTTCAATTGAAAATTTTTCATTTCCAATTGGGATTTTCTCAATTTCAATTTACAAATTCTCATTTTCAATTAAAAAATTCTCAATTTCAATTGAAAATTTCTCAATTTAAATTGAAAATTTCTCATTTTCAACTGAAAATTCTCAATTTCAATTGAATATTTCTTATTTTCAATTGAAAAGTCTCAATTTCAATTAAAAATTTCTCAATTTCAATTGAAAATTCTCAATTCCAATTGAATATTTCTCAATTTCAATTGAAAATTCTCAATTTCAATTGAAAATTTCTCAATTCAATTTGAAAATTTCTCAATTACAATTGAAAATGGTGTAGTATTAAAAAAAAAATGTAGGTCATGTTCTTCTCCTACACATCTTTTTATACAGAAAAGGACGTAACTGGCCAAAAGGGATTTGCATGTTTAGACTAGATTTAAAAGTATCGTATAACAAAAATTACTCACTAACATTTTTTGTTAATAATGAACAAAAATATGCCCCAGAATTTATATTCATAGTAAATGATTTCGGGAATGTGTGACTAGAAATAAGTGGTTATACATACGAGTATATTATTATAGTTATACCTATTAAGCTTTAGTTAGTTATTACAACAATGTTGATTTGAAGCCTTATAAATTATTAACATACAAAAAAAAATGTTACTTGTTAAAATGTTTCATTACCTCTCATCCTCTTACTTTTAACTTAAAAGGAGTAGTTACCACTTAGTCAAGCGTCTACGCAAATGCTGATAAATACGGGCGAGTATTTAAAACATTCGAGTACACCTAGTTTTTCCGTTGGATTTAGTTTTCCGGCACACGTTTTTCTTGAGTTTCTGTTTATGTGCCATTATTTTTGGGTCACTTGTTAACTAGATTCTCCTTAAGTACAAAGTTTCAAATTTGTTCTTTTTTTTGCGTTTTCTGTTATATCTAAAGGGCCTTTTACACTATATGTAGATTTTTTAGTCATAGCAGTGCATAATCAATATGCGCAATAGGTGAGCCAATGCACATTCTTATCTCTTGAAGGTATCCAACATTTTTAAGGTCACAACCTTATAAGTATGATGTGAAGGCTACTGCTTGGGATCAATTCCGGTTCTATGAAACGGTGAAATGAAAAGTTTTTTCATGTTTTCATAGAAGTAGCGATTCTAATTTAGTAAAAAAATGAAAACAAACGTCAAATCATTATCATATGAAAAAATCACTGAAACGAAACGAGATTTTTTCATCGTTTCATAACAATTGTGATTCTTGTTTTGTGAAACAGTGCAACCAACTGTCAAAATTTTTTCATATGAAAAGAATTTTTTCACTGAAAAATTTTAAGTGAAAAATCAAAAATAAGACAAAATATTATTTAATTAACTTCTTGGAAGAAAATATTGATATTGCTAACGATTAGTATGAAATATAATTATTAAAAAACTGGTCACTAATCTATAAATGTATGACAGAAAAAAAATTCTAGACGAAAAGTGGAACTGACGACGAGGCTTACCGCTTTAGGCGGTACTAATGGTAATAATTTAAGTATATATATTTTTTTAAGAGAAGTAACACTCAGGCAAATACTGCCTATACAATTGTATAAAGAGTATGTACGAATTGGGTTACCTTCTTTGGAAAGGGGAGAGTAGAGAATCAAAAGGTGGTGAAAAGAAGAGTAAGATATAGCTTTGTATTATTCAACGCTGTAAGTGCTACTGTATATAGTCAAGCCCTTTGTTTAAGCTTTTTTGTTTAATAGCCAATTTTATTTATTTTTCGTCGACAGCGTGTTATTGCTATAGGATTACAGCCGATGGAAGATGCTGTGGTAATTAATAATTTTAATCGAAATTAATAATTACAAAAATTAAATTGGTAATTAATAATTTTAATAAAAATTAATAATTACGCAAATTAATGTTGCCGAGACCAACATTATTTGTTTCCTGTTTTACGTTTGACATTTGCTTGGCAATAATCATAAAACAGTTGATAAAGTTTCATAGCAACGAATGGAATGAAACACTTTTTTCATAATACAAACGAGAATCAGAAAAAAAGTGTTGGTGAAAAAGTATTATGAAAACTACACCATTTTCAATTGAAATTGAGAAATATTCAATTGAAATTGAGAATATTCAATTGAAATTGAGAAATTTTCAATTGAAATTGAGAATTTTCAATTGAAAATGAGAAATTTTCAATTGAAATTGAGAACTTTCATTTGAAATTGAGAAATTTTCAATTGAAATTGAGAATTTTCAATTAAAATTGAGAAAACCCTAATTGGAAATAAGAAACATTCAGTTCAAATTGAGAAATTTTCAATTGAAATTGGGAATTTTTGAATTGAAATTGAGAAAAGCCCAATTGAAAATGAGAAATTTTCAATTGAAATTGAGAATTTTTAAATTGAAATTGAGAATTTTTCAATTGAAATTGAGAAAAGCACAATTGAAAATGAGTTTGAATTTTTTAATTGAAATTGAGAAGTTTTCAATTGAAAATGAGAATTTTTCAATTGAAAATGAGAAATTTTCAATTGAAATTGAGAAATTTTCAATTGAAATTGAGAAATTTTAAATTTAAATTGAGAATTTTTCAATTGAAATTGAGAACACCCCAAGTGGAATTTCAACCTCATTTTCAATTTAGGTTTTCTCAATTTCAATTCTAAAATTCTCAACTTCAATTGAAAATTTCTCATTTTCAATTGAAAATTTCTCATTTTCATTTGAAAATTTCTCATTTTCATTTGAAAATTTCTCAATTCCAATTGAAAATTTCTCAATTTCAATTAAAAAAACCAACCTCATTTTCAATTGGGCTTTTCTCAATTTCAATTGAAAAATTCTCAATTTAAATTTACAAATTCTCATTTCCAATTGGGATTTTCTCAATTTCAATTTACAAATTCTCATTTTCAATTGAAAAATTCTCAATTTCAATTGAAAATTTCTCAATTTAAATTGAAAATTTCTCATTTTTAACTGAAAATTCTCAATTTCAATTGAATATTTCTTAATTTCAATTGAAAAGTCTCAATTTCAATTAAAAATTTCTCAATTTCAATTGAAAATTCTCAATTCCAATTGAATATTTCTCAATTTCAATTAAAAATTCTCAATTTCAATTGAAAATTTCTCAATTCAATTTGAAAATTTCTTAATTACAATTGAAAATGGTGTAGTTGTGAAAACTTAAATGAAAACTTTTTTTTCATTTCATCGTTTCATAGAACCAGAATTGACCCCCTTCTCTCGAAAGTTCAGAGTTTTTTTACCATTTGCGTCTCCTTTTCATTCTCTATCCTTTGTAAAAAATGTAGCTCTTCACGAAAGTTTAAATCATTTTACAATTTCAGTCTCCTTTTCGTAATCTAGCCTTTGTAAAAGATACAGCTTAGTTTTACATGTAGCAACTAGACGTTTAGTCTTTACGTATCAAAAGCGCGTTGGGGTGAGATCAACGAAATTCATAGGCTATTCAATTGCAAATAATGTCTCCTTGGCGACGATGTCAATGCCATGAATCGGCAATGTCCCCAACGTTATCATGCTGCGAATGAAACATTCCATCCTAGATAAAAATAATCGTTGAAACCAAAGTTGACGTCAATGCTAGCAGTCAGATCCATATTGAGGAATCGTTTTCGCATACTTTTCTTGCTGAAGTATTTTCATTCATTCGCACAACATGTCCCAGCCAACGCAATGTGCGTCCCTTGATATCAACGCATCGGCAAACGCGAGCAGCATGTATTTTCTGTTGAAATTTATTCAAAATGTAATAACAGCAGAATTTTCTTTAACACAATTTGAAGAGATCGCATGATAAACTATCGCCTTGCCTGAATCCCCGTTTTGCATAACCTTATTAGCTACGTAGGCATGCCAAACTCAGACATTGCTTTAAATAACTTCGATCGTATCGGGCTGTCAAAAGCAGCTTTGTAGTCTACGAAGAGGGCTATATGTATGTCTATATGTTTCTCTTGGGTCTTCTCCAGGATTTGACGTAGCGTGAAGATCTGATCATTGGTAGATTTACCCGGTCTAAAGCTACATTGTTAGGTACCAATTACTTCGTTAACTTTAGGCTTTAACCTTCCACATAGTATGGTCGACAGAATCTTACATATATGCAACTATCTACTAGATATAGATAGATGTCATTGGTGGTGCCACGCCTCTACGCCCTCAGACCGAAAATCAAAAATCGAACTTCACAATGTCAACCGCCTGGATTCTATGAAGATTCCCTAAACATTTTATCAAAATCGGCATACGTTACATACTTACATACATCCTGTTTTATAGATATAGATAAATAGATTGAAAGGAGGCTTATACCTCTATATTTGGTACATACGGTTTTATCTCCAAGAGACTCCAATCGTCTGGCATACGTTCTTCTAACGATATAGTTTTTATTAGCTGGGACATTCTCCTTAGCAACTCATCACCTCCGACCTTAAAAATCTCTTCTAACAAACCATCGGCACCCGCATCTTTGTTATTTTGCAGTCGAGTTATTGAAATTCTAACCTCATTTTGGTTGGGTAGTGGACCCATCTTGATCGCATTCATTTGGTACCAACAATTTGCAAAAGTGCTTCTATATTTCCTTATTTTTCTTAGAATAGGCGTTTCTCTTCCCTCATATTCTCTTCATATCTTTCAAAAGCTCTACGCTTAACTACTGATTGTAGAGTTGCGCTGTAGGCTGCATTTTTTAAGCAATGGCGTTGCGGTACTCCTCGTCATACCAAGAGTTTTTAGGTTTGGAACCCTAATACAGATTTTGCAGCAGCTCCATTGAGTTGGAAATATGTTCCCATAGCGTGCAGATCTCGTTTGAACCGGGAATATCTTCTCTGAGTAATTGAGCTGTTCGTTGCGAACAATTTAATGAGATTGTAGCTTGGTGACGTCAAACTTTCTTTATATTCCGCGACACACTCAGACGTCCTCAGATCGGAGTCCATATTGCCACCTCGAATTGTACGTACATTAGAGTGGTTCGAAAAAAAAAAAAGTTGAGTCAGTCACCCCCTTGGATTAAAGATAATGTAAAAATAATTCTAAAAAAATTTTTTTATTTTTTTACCACGCCTACAAATACCGCCCTTTTACTATTTTGTTCACTGTGTCGCCATTTTAAATCCGATCATAACATTTTATATATCGATTTTCAGGGCTCTTTAGGGGCTACATTTCTCTCTTTGATAGTTTTTTACAACCTCGTCAATTTCTAGTCATAACTTTTTAAAATTCGAGTCGTACCCACCCTAATCAAATCGAGTAAAAATCTAGTTTTTAAAAGTTATGACTATAAATTGACGTGGTAGTAAAAAACTATCAAAGACACAGTTATCAAAATAGTAAAAGGGCGGTATTTGTAGGCGTGGTAAAAAAATAAAAAAAATATTTTTTGGAATTGTTTTAACATTATCTTTAATCCTAGGGGGTGACTGACATAATTTTTTTTTTGTATGAAAGACGAACCGCTCTAACGTACATTCAATACACTTGATGCGTACCTTCCGTCAACTACAATATGGTCTATCTGATGTTTTGTAATTTGATCGGGAGACACCCACGTCACTTTGTGGATATTTATCAAGATGTGGAAATCTGAAAATGTTCACTAGCATATTGCGAGCCGCCGCAAATGCCATTGCCAGATGTAATAAATTTACAAACATTGGGCTCAAAGCAACTTTCCCGTCCAATATTTGCGTTGGAATCACCTAGTATTATTTTTACTATATGATTGGGGCAGCTATCGTAAACTTCCCCGAGTTATTTGTAAAAGGCTTCTTTTAAATTTTCATCTTTTTTTTCCTCTGTGGAATCGTGAGCACAAATTAAACTCAGATGTAAGTATTTTGCTGTAACACAAGGAATTCGAATTACCAGTGAACCAGGCAACTTGGGCGGACAAATGGGGCATCAGATTGTAGGAGAGGATGTTATCTATGGATACCCATAGTCAGAATCTATAACAGAGTGAGTTGGTAGGTGCTGTTAACAGTTTTTTAAAATATCAAATGTGAGATCATGCTAAGGGAGGATCGCCAGTTCCCAGGAAACAAGGCAACGTGGGCGGACAAATGTAGTATCCGGTTGTAGCTAAGGATGTTTCCTATGAGCTCCTGTAGTCAGAACCTTTAACAGAGCGAGTTGCTAGGAGTTATTAGCATTTTAAAAAAAATTTCATATGTGGGACTATGTTAAGGGAGGATTCCAGATTCCTTGGAAACAAGGCAACGTGGGCGGACAAATGAGGTATCGGGGAGTAGCTGAGGATGTTTTCTATAGGGTTCCATTGTCAGAATATCTAACAGAGCGAGTTGGTAGGAGTTATTGAGATTTTTCAAAAATTTCATATGTGGGACTATGTTAAGGGAGGATTCCAGATTCTTTGGAAACAAGGCAACGTGGGGCGACAAATGAGGTATCGGGGAGTAGCTAAGGATGTTTTCTATATGAAATTTTTGATAAATCTCAATAACTCCTACCAACTCGCTCTGTTAGATATTCTTACAATGGATCCCTATAGAAAACATCCTCAGCTACTCCCCGATACCTCATTAGTCCCCCCACGTTGCCTTGTTTTCATGGAATCTGGAATCCTCCCTTAACATATAATTTTTGAAAAATGTCAATAGCTCCTACCAACTCGCTCTGTTAGATATTTGACAATGGAACCCTATAGAAAACATCCTCAGCTACTCCCCGATACCTCATTTGTCCCCCCACGTTGCCTTGTTTCCAAGGAATCTGGAATCCTCCCTTAACATATTCCCACATATGAAATTTTTGAAAAATCTCAATAACTCCTACCAACTCGCTCTGTTAGATATTCTGACAATGGAACCCTATAGAAAACATCCTCAGCTACTCCCCGATACCTCATTTGTCGCCCCACGTTGACTTGTTTCCAAGGAATCTGGAATCCTCCCTTAACATAGTCCCACATATGAAATTTTTGAAAAATCTCAATAACTCCTACCAACTCGCTCTGTTAGATATTCTGACAATGGAACCCTATAGAAAACATCCTCAGCTACTCCCCGATACCTCATTTGTCCGCCCACGTTGCCTTGTTTCCAAGGAATCTGGAATCCTCCCTTAACATAGTCCCACATATGAAATTTTTGAAAAGTCTCAATAACTCCTACCAACTCGCTCTGTTAGATATTCTGACAATGGAACCCTATAGAAAACATCCCTAGCTACTCCCCGATACCTCATTTGTCGCCCCACGTTGCCTTGTTTCCAAAGAATCTGGAATCCTCCCTTAACATAGTCCCACATATGAAATTTTTGAAAAATCTCAATAACTCCTACCAACTCGCTCTGTTAGATATTCTGACAATGGAACCCTATAGAAAACATCCTCAGCTACTCCCCGATACCTCATTTGTCCGCCCACGTTGCCTTGTTTCCAAGGAATCTGGAATCCTCCCTTAACATAGTCCCACATATGAAATTTTTTTTTAAATGCTAATAACTCCTAGCAACTCGCTCTGTTAAAGGTTCTGACTACAGGAGCTCATAGGAAACATCCTTAGCTACAACCGGATACTACATTTGTCCGCCCACGTTGCCTTGTTTCCTGGGAACTGGCGATCCTCCCTTAGCATGATCTCACATTTGATATTTTAAAAAACTGTTAACAGCACCTATGGGTATCCATAGATAACATCCTCTCCTACAATCTGATGCCCCATTTGTCCGCCCAAGTTGCCTGGTTCACTGGTAATTCGAATTCCTTGTGTATTCCCTTTATTTTTGGTTCTTAACAGAGCTATGTTAACTACATAACAGAGCTCTGTTAAAAACATTGGTTTGTGTCTAGGGTTTTAAATTTCAAATTTAACTTCACACACATACATCACACTTATATGCATCAAAAACATCAAACAACTGGATCAAAGCACCTCCCCTGTAAAGGGTTTGTATGTTCCAGGTGCTGACTCTTAAATCATGGTACTTTTTTTGTTTTTCATAGTCGTCAATATTAGGGGCCCCCGTTTTAAATTTTTACTTTTTGCTTTTCAATAGTAGATATCTTTTTTAGTAGTGGATCGTTCTTATGGGGGAACACCTGGGTACCTCCGTTACCCAGGTGGATGAGTGTCCACAGTTGAGATAGAGGATGAAAAAAAAAATATGTGTGGGCTTACCAAGTTGAGACCAATCAGAGCCGTTGTGAAAAAAACATATAGTGTAAAGGGGCCTTAATAAGTATTTTACTAAATATCGGGTGTTTTTTATTGAGGTAACTTTAAGTTGGCATCACTTTTTTAACTGGCGGCTATTTTGTCAGTTGTCAAGTGTTTAATATTTAGTTTGGTTTGCCATTTCATCATGAACAGGTTGTCAAAAGAACAACGCTTGCAAATCGTGCAAATTTATTTCGAAAATAATGGTTCAGTTCGCGAAGTTTACCGCAAGCTCCGTCCATTTTATGGTCGACATAATCGTCCATCAGAGCAATTAATTCGGTTAACCATGGATCGTTTTCGCACTACGTTTACTCTATGTGATAATACGCATCCGCAGCGACGTCGAACAGTGCGCACCGAAGAAACAATTGCCGCTGTAGAGCAAAGTGTTGACCCGAATGAATCGATTCGTCACCGTGCACAGCAATTGGAGCTTTGTCCATCAACTTTATGGAAGATTTTGCGCAAAGATCTTGGCTTGCGACCTTACAAGATCCAGCTTGTGCAAGAATTAAAGCCGCGAGACCATGCAATGCGTCGTGATTTTGGTGTATGGGCCGAAAATGAGATTGATCTCGATGCTGATTTTCATCGCAAAATTTTGTTCAGTGATGAGGCTCATTTTTGGTTGAATGGCTACGTCAACAAGCAAAATTGCCGCATTTGGAGTGAAGAGAATCCACATGAGACCCTTGAGACGCCATTACATCCACAAAAACTGACTGTTTGGTGTGCTCTATGGGCTGGTGGAGTCATTGGGCCATACTTTTTCCGAAATAATGCTGGAGAGTCAGTTACCATAAATGGAGACCGGTATAGAGCCATGATAACCGACTATTTTGTTCCCCAATTGGATGGCATGAATGTGGATGAGTTGTGGTTCCAACAAGACGGCGCTACATGCCACACAGCGCACGTCACAATTGATTTATTGAAGGAAACATTCGATGAGCGCATAATTTCGCGGAATGGACCTGTCAATTGGCCACCAAGATCGTGCGATTTGACACCACTGGATTATTTTCTTTGGGGATATGTGAAGTCGCTCGTCTACGCCAACAAACCAGAAACGTTAGGGGACTTGGAAGCCAACATTCGTGGCGTTATTGCCAACATACGGCCCCATATGCTCGAAAAAGTAGTTGAAAATTGGACCTGTAGAATTGGCTTTATTCGAGCCAGCCGCGGCGGCCACATGCCCGAAATCATATTTAAACATTAATGACATAAAATTATCCTTCCAAAAAAGCTAAATTGATGGACATTAAAACGATTTTCTTGTGTTTTATTTCAATTCGAAGTTCTATACCTCTAAAAAAAACAACCATTACTATAAAAACTTTAGTATGTATGTGATTATATATGATTGTATTTGTTTATTTGCGGTTGTTACATTCGCATGTCTTTGGCTGCCACTTTACAGTTATCAACAAGCTTTCTGTCATGTTTCCTTCCGTTTTAGTTCTAACAGCTAAACTGTTAAATTTAATGCGACAACTATATTGTACAGAAAAACTCAAAATACTCGAAAAAATACCTTTTAGGAAATTCAAATGAGTATCAAACTTAAGATTTTCCCATTTCTCTAAGACTCATACAATTTTCCTAACAGTCCCTTTCGAATGAATCGAATCTGCACAAGAGACGTTTGTCATTTTGCGGTTAACTTGCGTTTTTACTCTTCTTTGTAAAGTAAAGTAACATAAGTAAGTAAATATTTAGTTATTGTACTCGCTCCTATGTCTAATGTATCCGTGCTGTAAGTCTGTTTGGTTTTAGATTTTTATATTAATTCTTCAGCAATTGCGGTTTGACAGTTATTTTACTTTAGTTTATTTGACACACTGAACAAGCTACCATACGGAGTAAAAAACAACACACACCCCAAAAATTAGGTTATGTAGCTAATGTTCATTTTATGTATTTTAAGCTTTTGTGGCTGGAATGAAAACAAAAACGCCAAAGAAATCGATATGTTAATAAAAGTATGGTTGGATTTTGTGGCTGAAGATACTTGCTAAAATTTAGTTACTTATATTTTCAAGATATATATATATTATTATACCAGTAATTTTAGATAATTTGTCAATTGTTAATAATAAATTTGGAGCCAAATCGACGCAATATCCAAATTGTTATATCACTGTCCCAATTCCCTTTTTCCCCCAGAGGGAGACCATTTTTTAAGAGAAGTAACACTCAGGCAAATACAATTACAGTATATGGTGTATATTAGGGCGTCTCGAAAAAATACAGTTCGCCGTAAGCCATCGAATATAAAGCATTGCTATGAGGCAGTTTCGAAAATTTTTTTTTTAATTTTTTTCGTTGCACATTGGGGTCGCCAAAATACATTTTTCGCTATATCTTCGGCATTTACAGTCGGATCTCGAAGTGTGATATATCGATGTTTTTGGCTCGAAGAGGCCAACATTTTTCTTTAATAGTCATTAATCTTGGGTATTCGGTTCTAGTATTTATCTATCAGACCCCTGTTCCTACCACCCTAATGTACCACCCTAATATCAGAAAATTAAAGCTCTTAAAAAATCGTTAAACTTTTACAAAGGAAGTTTTTCGATTTTTCAAACCGATCTATTACAAACAAGGAATTTCTTATTTTGCCGCACATAGGGATCGCCAAAATACATTTTTCGTTATATCTTCGCCATTTAGTGTCGGATCTTAAAGTGTAATATATCGATGTTTTTGTCTAACGAAGGCCAATGTTTTGCGATATTAATCATTGACCTTAAATACATTCTTCTACATAGTACCTAATCAATATATCTTAACTCATACAAAGGCATAGATAAGCTGTGAAAATAATTAAGTTTAGTAAATAAAACTATCAACAGAAAGTATTTTCCTTATGTTAGCTTGTATTTCGATTACAGCTTCAGCAGTTCTTGCATTAAGAATTGCAAGCATGGCGGCTCAGTCAAAAAAATTCTGAAATTGTGGACCGGGTGGAAAAAGTAAACGTTATTTTCTATGGGCAGACGAAGCATTTGTTGAACGCCGTCCGGCAATTGATGAACCCAAGATATATCATCTATTGGAATTGCTTGAGGTTGGATTTCACAAGAACCAGAATGGCGGATAAAATAAAAGCGGTGAGTTCGGGAGGCTGTTGTTTATTTAAATTAATTTTAATGTTATACCGACACAGACGAAATTCAAACAATTATTTCGTGGATAAAACGAATATCAAGACAAACTAAGAGACTGTTTGGGTATTTACACTGTGAATTTTTACATGATATTTTTTCACAATTTTAAATAAATACTAGAACGGATATCTGAGATCAATGATTATTATCAAAAAAAAAAAAAAAAAAAAGTACTAGAAGAATGTACTTGAGGTAAATGATTATAAAACTAAACTTAATAATTTTCACAGCTTATCTATGCCTTTAAACAGACACTGAACGTTTTGTTCATGTAGTACATTAATCTGCCTTGGCTGTCACTGGTGAGCAACCCATGGGCCACATTTTTTCAGAACTTGAGAGCCGTCAAAAATACAGCAAACTTGGATCTTTTCAAAACATAATTGATTAAAAGATTTAAAATTTGTATAATTCTTGTTGTATGAGCTAAAATATCTTGGGTAGGTACTATGTAGAAGAATGTATTTAAGGTCAATGATTAATATCGCAAAACATTGGCCTTCGTTAGACAAAAACATCGATATATTACACTTTAAGATCCGACAATAAATGGCGAAGATATAACGAAAAATGTATTTTGGCGATCCCTATGTGCGGCAAAATAAGAAATTCCTTGTTTGTAATAGATCGGTTTGAAAAATCGAAAAACTTCCTTAGTAAAAGTTTAACGATTTTTTAAGAGCTTTAATTTTCTGATATTAGGGTGGTACATTAGGGTGGTAGGAACAGGGATCTGATAGATAAATCACACTTCGAGATCCGACTGTAAATGCCGAAGATATAACGAAAAATGTATTTTGGCGACCCCAATGTGCAACGAAAAAAATTAAAAAAAATTTTTTCGAAACTGTCTCATAGCAATGCTTTATATTCGATGGTGTACGGCGAACTTTATTTTTTCCCCATATAAGTCGAGGCTTTAGTGTATATGCCTGATTCAGGTGAATTCGGAGCACCAAACGGATTAAAATTTATTTTCTCGAAAAAAACAAGCAGTCCAAAGAAGAGAGAGCGGCGTTGGACTTCTTCTATCGAAGGAGGAGTATAATATGGGCATAAAATTAAAATGGAAAACCCACGCGGATCATATTATATCTGCTAGATTTCGAATATGTGCGAAGTACGTAACTATTATTCAATTCTATACACCAACCGATATATCGGAATACGATCAGAAAGAGGAGTCACCAAAGTGTCATTGTTATATTTCTTAAACGCACAACTAGGTGACAATAACTCTGCCTTGGAATCGATAATGGGAAGCCATGGAACTAAATCCATAACCGAGAATTGGAGGCACTCTTTTTCACAAAATGACATGGGTATCGCCCGATCTCACAACCGAAAATCAATTCAACCACATCGTCTTAAGCAAAAAATGGCTCGCTTCTTACTGGACGTGAGTAACAAACGTGGTGCAGATATTTCGAGTGATCACCATCTCTTAACTGCCACTGTCCGTCTTCAAGTCGCAGCCATTATAAATAACAAAAAGTTCTGCCAGAAGAAATTTAACATCGACAGCTTAGAAGATGCTAGAATCAGAACCCGCTTCACCAACAACATCAGGGACTCGCTCCATGAAGAACAAGGTAATGAGAGTGATAGATGGGTTCACATAAAAAAGGCAACAGAAAAACACCTAGACTATAAGATTACATCCAAGAAGCCATGGATTACAGATGCACAATTGGGGATTACAGATGCACACATGGATAAATCAGCGAGTGAAGTTAACGAATGGAATAATTTGTGCCAAGACAAGGACGTCTAAAGTTTTAGCATAACGTGAATACACCCGATTGGACAAAATGGTGAACAAAAGTGTAAGGGCCGACAAGAGGGAATGAAGCAAAAAAATTACAACTTAAGCTAAAGCTAAAGCAGCAGCAGATACCCATCGCATTCAAGATCTCTTACGATCAGTACGTCAGCTAACGAAGTCCACATTTTCTACAACCAAACCTTTGAGAGATTGCAATGGAGAACTGACCACGTCAAAAGACCAACATGTCAAAATATGTGAACAATATTAAACAAAACTTCTCTTGGCACCAGCGGAAGTGCCTACAGCAAGTATATGTAATTGCCTTCAGCAGCAGAAGGGCAATCAATTCGACAACACATGCCCGAGTGACCCTGAAATATCACTTGCTATTTCCTTTTTGAAGTCGAATAAGGCACCTGGTGGACTGCCGCTCATATCAGCTAACGAAGTCCACATTTTCTACAACCAAACCTTTGAGAGATTGCAATGGAGAACTGACCACGTCAAAAGACCAACATGTCAAAATATGTGAACAATATTAAACAAAACTTCTCTTGGCACCAGCGGAAGTGCCTACAGCAAGTATATGTAATTGCCTTCAGCAGCAGAAGGGCAATCAATTCGACAACACATGCCCGAGTAACCCTGAAATATCACTTGCTATTTCCTTTTTGAAGTCGAATAAGGCACCTGGTGGACTGCCGCTCATATCAAACTTCTGGGATAGCGAATCACCTCCATATGAACTCACGTAAGGATTTATAACTTTGTTGCCAGAGAAGGGCAGTCTCTCTGATTTCAAGAATTGGAGAGGTATTACTCTTTTAAACATGACAAATAAAATAGTCGCCCATATTATCAACAAGAGACTGTCGAAATATGTATCGCCTAAGTTGAGGAACGAACTGGCTGGATTCAGAGCTCAAAGATCCTACGTCGACCATGTCAACACACTACGCATAATAGTGGAGCAGTCCGTCAAATGTAGCACACCTCTCTACCTATATTTCATTGGCTTTTGACACTACGGACCACAGGGCAATCTTGAAAGCCCTGGAATGCAAAGGAGTCCCAAGTAAAACTATTCATTTTACCAAAAGCTTGTATGACAGTGTCACCTGCCTAATTCGGCACGAACAACTACTAACCGAATCCCGGTTGAGAAAGATCTTCGCCTGTAAAACCGACGATTTTTATCAAGTTTAGTTAAGAAGGAGGATTTCCACCTCCAAATCTTAGAAAATATTAACTGTTGTGTAACTTCTTAACCGTAACAGTTATAGTCTTCTTGTTTACCACATCTGCTATCCTTAACTCCTAGTGGAGCATAGGGCCTAAACCATCCATTTATATCGGACTCTATTGCGAGATGTTAGGCATAAATCATTCCATGAACAGTTTGCTGCTTGCAACTCCGCATCAATTGATCTTCTCCATGTTCTAGCAGGTGCAGCAACACGACGGCCTCTTCCCTGTGGATTTCAACTAAGCGCTTGTCGAGCAATGTTTGTATTTGGCCTTCGAAGTGTGTGGGCTATCCACCGCCATTTCCATTGACATTACTCTGTGGAAGCAGGGGTTTGGTTTGTCGCATTAAGTAGACCTTTATTTCTTATGCGATTTGTAAAAGTTTGCAATCGGTTATCAATGGCATTTGTGGGTTTCCATGTTTCGCAGGCGTACAGGATGGACTTAACATTCGAGTTGTATATTCGTAACTTAGTTGTTGTTGATATTTGCTGAGATTTCCAAATAGCTCAAAGAATGCCGAATGCAGATTTTGGCTTATTAATACGCGATTTAATATCCTCGTCTGCTCCATCTTTTGTAGTTACTAAACTTCCCAGATAATTAAAGGTATCTACACATCCGATAACCTCGTTATCCACATTGATGTGTGGCGACGGGTTTGCGCCATAGCCTCCGGGCATAATCTTTGTCTTGGAAATATTAATTTCCGAGACCAGCTACCGGAGATTTAAGAGTGATAGCGTTAGTATTCTCTTGAAGGTGGCCTGAGCTTTGGCTTAGAAGACATACGTCATCGGCATAATCCAAGTCCTGAAGTAGTAGTCCATTGGATACCGTGTCTACCATTTGGAGCTGAGCACATTATGTTGTCGATGACGAGGATAAAAAGTATAGGTGACATGATACATTCTTGCCATAGTATAGTACTTACATCGAACGAATCTGATAATTTACCCCTGTGTAGGACTCGACATTTAAAATCAATGTACATTGCCCGGATTAAGTTGAAAATTTTCGTTGGCATATTACGATTTTCTAAAATTCTCCATTGATAGCTTCTATTGACACGAATTGATAGCTTCTATTGATCGAAGGCCTTTATAAAGTCCATAAACGCTAGGTAAATGCGAGTGTGGAATTCATTACATTGCTCTAATACTATTCTTACTATGTTGATTAGATCAGAAATGATTTTCGCGGAGTGTAGAGGAAACTGCGTCGAATATTCTGTTCAAAGCTATGCGACTTAGTATTTTGCTCGATATTGGGAGAAGTGTTATATCCCTGTAGTTATTGCAGTCCTTGGCGTCACTCTTTTTTGGTATTTTGACTAGTATACCTTTATTCCAGGAGGTTGGCAGAGCTTCTTCTCCCATATTTTATGCACAAATGGGTGCCACAATCTCGATCCTTCAACATCACATAAAGCATCTTCGCTGAGATATTGACATTACCCGGGGCCTTGTTGCGTTCAATTCTTGTATTGTTAGCAGACTGTCAGAAATTCCATTGAATATACACGATATGAGCAGGAGGATGACAGAGAAGAGTCTCGCTCTTCCCTGTCATCCTCCTGGATTGGGTTTTTCAAAACTTAATTTGACTTTAATGTAATGGAATGCAGCTGTTGCCTAGCGTCTCCAGCTAACAGGTAAGAAATTTATCAAATTTCTACTCTAACCTCCTCGTGGTACATCCTGGTAGCCTGATCAAACTAGTTGAAGATGCTGTAAACAATCCGTGTGAGAGGTAGTTATCTTAGAGCTATTCCAACGTATTTGGTCTAAGGGTCTAAGATAATTGTACTTGGTAAAATACGAAAATGCAGCGTCTGTTTAATATGTTAGTTGCGGCTGCTCGTGTCTTTGGATCCATCATCCATCGTCTTAGCACTTACGATGTTTTAAGCATGGAAAGAAACAACATTAAGACTACTCCTAGGGTTAATCATGCGAGAAATCCCACTGCTACGGCAGCTGGCGCAAGGATTTTGGAGGTGCCTTATCAATACAAGAACATTATGATGAATGAAACCACCGACTATAAAACCTACTATAGCTATGAAGAAAAGTTTGAAGCTTGTGACATAGAACGTGCTCACATTATACGAGACTGGCAAATTGCTCTACTGGGAGTCAAGAATAACAGAAGAATTCGACTTTCGTATAAAACTTCATTCTCTAATCTTGGTGGAAAATGTGTTAATTACTCAATTGTGTAACCCTATCCACTTAATTCTAGTATTTCCCGAATATAGCCTTGTTTATGGATTTCCCGCTGTTCAAAAATTATTAATTACCAATAAATCAATTTAAGTTTCGTTTGTTAACAAGTTCCCCAGCCACGATTGCACGTTTCAAGATACTTTCCTCGATAACCATAATTTATGGATATTGTTTGAGTTGTCAATTTAAAAGTTCCTGTTGTTATTAAATTCTTAGATATTGAAATTCAATATTTATTTTTTTTTTTTGGTGTCATACCACCAAGGAAACCATACATTTAGTTTATTATATTTGAAAAAAAGTAAAAAAAAGAAGAAACATACAGACACAAAAATAGATAAATAGTCGTTTTATCCATAAAACAACTGCTAATAGAAAAGCTACAACAAAAAGATAAACATTCACTTATACATAAAAACAATAAGGACTAAGGGACAACATGGTAACAGTTGTAATAATGAAAGTATGTATGTAGTGGGAAAAATATATGTAATAATCATGATGAAAATAACAAATACATACAAGTGCTACTACTTCCCTTTAATAATAGAGAGAGAAACAAGTAAGAGTGGTATATTCGGCTTTGCCGAATCTTGGATACCCTTCACCAATGGTGTTGCAAAAGTACTTAATATAATTCCTAGCAAAATTTGGTTATACTAGTATTATATGCAAAGAGTCTTTAAAATTAAGAGTCGGAAAAAGAAAAGCTTTTCGGTGGCGTCATCATCTAGGATAGTTATGCACCCAAAGGTTAGGTTGGGCAGGTGGCTGATGTCTAGGGAAGCTTCACTTGGGTTCTAAAGTGGTCCCTTTGTGAAAGGTAATGATTACTAGACTACAAGTAGAGAATGCATATTTAAGCCAGCCAGTAGCTTCGAAATAAAATAGACACATATTTTACGAACATTTAATAAAGTTCGATAGACCAGATAAACCATGCAAAAAAGATGCTTCAAAATGTAGATGCCCTTACATTTGCAATAGCACATCGATTTGATGAAGTTTAAGTATTCTGGCATGCAACCCAAAAACACAGTGCCCAGTGAGGGTTGTGTACTTTAATTCGTACGAATTATTCAACTAGTAAAAGTTCTTGATTAGTTGTGTAAAACTCTGAAGTTAGCGGACTGATTTAGGTCAAAGCTTTAACAATGATAAGCCTTCAAATTATAGGGTATACACTCTTAGTTTTAGATACATACGTGAAATATATAGCTTTTGAATGGATGGATATCAGCTTTGTCGGAGTTATTAAAGATTTACGGTCTTATGCAAAAAAAATTAACAACGATTGATAAACTAAAGTTTAGCAAAATTCCTTAAAGTATTATCCTAAAACGATTGTTAGCTTAACAAACCGATGTTAATCTTTTGTTAACATCAAATAATTTAAAGTAGCTGTCTACATAATTTAAAGCTATGTTAAATATTTTACTGTTTTGAAAAATAATATTTTGTGAAAACTTTTAAAGAAAATATTTAATTTTTCAGACTTTTCTGATAAAAAATAATATTTTTGCTAAATTTAGTTATCATATTTTTTCTAATTTGCTATTTTTTATCATATAAAAGGTTTCGGGGATGGGGAATTTATGAAATATAATTTCCATGATATTTCTTACTCAATTTTACATATTTCATACTAAAATCAAACTTTTCAAAGAAATTGATAATACAAATTCTAATTTTTAACAAAAAATTCGTGTTTTCAACAAAAAACAGACATCGGTCAATGAAATTTACAAAAAAAACATTATCGGTTTAAACCCTTAGTAAAAATTTGTCTATTTATTATTTTACTCTATTATAAATTTGTTAAGTTTATGCTTTTATATAACATAAACATAATTTTACATTAAGAAAAGAAGAAAAATGTTATTTTATATTAAAAACATACAAAACATTATTTAGAAATTCGACTACCCGGAGGAAACAATGAATAATTAATTCGTTGTTTTGTATATTTAACTATAGAGAGACAAGAGAGAATGAAGATGTTGCCAGCAACATGTAAAATTGACTTGACGTATTCATTAGTTAAAGAACTGTTTTTGGATAATATTTTTTAACAATCGTTTGTTAGCCTTAAAGTATTTGGTAACTAACGTGTTCTTTAAGCAATATTTAAGATTTTTTTTAACATAAGACCGTTACTTATTAATCTGAAGTTAGTTAATTAATTAAAATTAACACTTCATCAATAATATGTGGGATGTATTTTCTTTCGATCTGTCCGATGGATGTTTGCTCTAGTTCCTTGTGCAATTTTAATGTGATTTAATTTATCAGCATTAAACCGATTCCCGGTCGGGGTTATATGGGAGATTTCACTAAATGTGAATAGAGCTCGCCCATTTTCAATATCGAACTTTTCAAGAGATCAGAAATACTTTTGTCAAATGTTGTCCCTCTAGAAAGTTTATTTTAGGCGCTATCGCCCTGAATATCAATATTGTATAACGTCTTTATACTAAATGTCATCATCGTATCTTAAGCGAAGTTATACGGGATCAATTGTCAAATGTGAACGGATTTCTCCCAATTGCAATTAAAAAATTTAAATTTTCGTTGATATGTGAGATACTTATATACATATGTAGGTTTTGAACGGATATCATGTAGTTAGCTGCATTTTTGTACTTCCTAGGAAGATTACCTATAATTTGATATATAATACATTCTCAAATGTTATCATAAGGTTCAAAAGTCAGACACAAAATTTAGATCAATGCAGAGTGTCTGTCTGCTAAAATCAGATTTGTGGAGCTCCTGGATTTTACACAAAATTTTAGGATATTGTCCCACCCTGAATTTTATCATTGTCGATCAAAACACCATCGCTTAAACGCTAAATTAAATCTACCACAAATTACTGAATGCATCAGGATTTAGGTAATCCCCTGCGAAGGACGCTATTAAATTTCATCAAAATGAACACCTGAGATATCGACAAAACAGGAGCTCCAAAAACTTGACTACAACAGAAAAAATTACAGACAGGTAGACGGACGGACAAAAAAACACACAAAGAACGATGTCAAATTTCATCACAATCGGTCCATAAACACCTGAGTTATCGCTGAAACAATACTTACAAAATGTAAACAAAATTTCTTAGACACGTACTTTGGGCAATTTGCTGTACATCAAATGTAGTGTTATTGCTATATCTCAATTGTTTATTTACCGCTTTTGATAAAATTTAATAACGTGATTGGCGTTAGGTCCGTGCTAAAGGAGGATGGTTTTTCCTATTTCTGCATTTCATTTTTTCAACAAACATTCCCTAATGCGTACTTTGGGCAATTTGCGGTACATCAAATTTAGTGTTTTGGCGATATCTCAGTTGTTTATGGACCGATTTTGATACAGAGTGCTTTGGGAAACTATTTCCTACAATCTGATATATAACATATTATCACATGTACACCAGGAGTATATTTTTTCTCTTGTTATTTAAAAGTGTGTTTCAATCAAAAATTTTAAAATTTTCGTCTAATTTTTGGTATTTTTTCGATATTTTCGGTGTTTATAAACCAATTTTAATGAAATTTAATAGCGTTCATTGCGGGAGAATTTCCTAAAATCTGATATATAAAAATTATGTAAGTCCATCCTCCAGGGGCTTCAGAAACTTGATTTCAACAGACAGACGGACAGACAGACAGACGGACATCGCTTAATCGATTCTCCTCCCGATTCTGAGTCGATCGGTATAATTTTTATGGGGTCTACGATCACTAATAAAAAAATTACAAACGGAATCACAAACTTATAATACCCTTTCACCTATTGGTGAAGGGTATAAAAAAGGAAATTTATAAACGCTTAATAAAGACAAAAGTTCAAATATAATACATATTTATCATACTCATACATACAAATGGAGAAGTCCTTGTGTGTGTACCAGGATAAACTTTGTTACTTGAATATGTGGAAAAGTGCTCTAGACTAGAAAACAAACAGTAAAAGGGTGTGAAAAAAAAAATGAAATTAAATAGGACAGACAGACAGACATGCAAATATACATGGCCCAACAACATTTTCTATTACTTAACACATACTCAACTTATACCATTTTCAGTTTTGGAAAACTATATACATACGTAAGGGACTGTTAAAAACTACAGGGAAATATTTGATAGAAGAACGAATTATTTCAGGCCTACCATATTGCAGATATAATATTACTGGTGTTCTTAATTTGTTTAAAAAGTTGGATAGTCTGGTAATCAGGCTTACCTAGTCCATGAGTTCATTAAAGATCATAACAATAGCTCCCTTGTTGAACCATTCAGATCGCCTCAAAAAGCTCTTAAGTCAGCCAACTAAATAAATCGTAAATGATTGTGTTCCCTTCAAAACGTCAACTAGCACCCAAATTCGTGACATCCAATCGGACATTGTCTTGTCTTACAGGACTTAAGTAAGGACACATAATGGGTGTCGTAGATATCCGTAAGAATGTTTCTGGATCCTATTTATTATACCCTTCACCACCATAGGTGGAAAGGATATTATAAGTTTGTGCTGATGTATATAACGCATAGAAATATTTGTCTTAGACCCATCTTTTAGTATACCAATAGGCTTAGAATCACTTTCTGAGTCGATTTAGCTATGTCCGTCCGTTGTTGTTGTTGTAACAGCTCTAACATTTACAATTTTATAATTTTGTTTTTATGGGGGATCTGTTTGGAGATCAAGGCCAAGAAATTGTGCTACTTCAACTGGATGAGTCCACAAATCCTCAGGACTAAGTGAAGTAGGGTTGGCGGTACAGTTGAAAATGTGGGGGGTATCATGAGGACCCTGACCACAAGCTGGGCATATGTTAGGGACGGCACGGTCTATGCGGGACCAAAAGATATTTAATCTATTGCTCCATTCCGATCTCAGTTGAGCCAGAACGACTCTTGTTTTCCGCGGCAGGTTCTTTTCTTCTTCTGCTATGGGCGGTGGGCGACCTCCTAATACAACATTTATGCGATAACCTGAAATCGCGGAGTTGGTGGCGTCTTTATGAATGTTGTTTAATGCTGCCATGTACGAGGTATGATCTAAAGGATCATGTACATATCTTCGTATGCTATCCTCATACACGCGAAGATCTTTCCTGACATGCCTCGGGGAAGATGCCAACTGTGTGATGTTAAAGTTTGGATGATTTCTCCGATGACATCCCAAAAGGAACTGCTGAGATAGCATAATGTTGTGTTCCTTTACTGGAAGGATCTTTGTTTCCTCGTGAAGATGATGTGGTGAGGTAATTTGTAGGCAGCCTGTAATAGTTCTTAGGGCTGCATTTTGGAAGCATTGAATATTTCTCCACTGAGTATCACTTAGCGACGCCGACCATACTGGAGCAGCATAATTTGCCACTGACCGACCAATTGCTTTATAGGTAGACAGCAAGGTTTCTTTGTCCATTCCCCAAGTACTGCCGGCTAGTGCTTTAAGGACCTTGTTTCTACATCGTAATTTATGCGCGACAGTTGTGGCATGTGCTGACGAAGTAAAAAGGCTGTCGAGTGTGACTCCCAGGATTTTCGGGTGGTTCACTGTCGAAATTTGTACACCATCGATCTCGACGTCAAGTTGTATGCTTACTTCTTTTGTCCAGGTGGTAAATAGGGTCGCTGAGGATTTGGTTGGTTGTATCTTCTGGTTACGTTCAGTGAAGAAGTTGTGGATGGTACTGAGATAACGATTCACCTTACCGCATAGGTCTTCCACATTATGGCCGGTTGCCAATATCGTGCAGTCGTCTGCATATGATATCACTTCAACGCCTTGCGGTGGAGCTGGGAGTTTAGAGAGGTAGAGGTTAAACAGGAGTGGCGACAGGACTCCGCCCTGAGGAACTCCCTGTTTGACTCTACGGTGTTTTGAGCGCTGGTCTCTAAACTCTACAAACGACTGACGTCCACTCAGATAATTTACAATCCATCTTTTCAAATTTGTTGGCACTGTGGACATCAGGATGTCCTAGAAGAGGGTGGCATGGCTTACCGTGTCAAAGGCTTTTGACAAGTCAAGCGCCACAAAGACCGTTCTTTCACAAGGCCTCTGCTGGTTTAAGCCTTGTGCGATCTGAGTGGTTATGGCTGTTAATGCTGTGGTGGTGCTGTGCATTTTGCGGAATCCATGCTGGTGGCGAGCTGCTGGAAGTTGGCTGGTCAGCTGGGGGAGGAGTAGAGCCTCGAGTGTTTTCGCGACTGGTGACAGGAGGGATATCGGTCTGTACGATGATCCCTTCGTCCGTCCGTCTGGCTGGTTGGCTGGCTGGACCCCCATGTAAACCTTGGAATCAAACTACAGGTCGCAATTCTTAAGATAATTTGATAAATTTTGGCACAGATCATTTTTTGTGATAATAGGACCATGGCTATTAAAATTCGTCAAAATCGGTCCATTATTTACGGTACCTCCCATAGGTCCCACTTCCCGGAATTCATATATTGGCCACAAATATCAAATATCATTTTTTCATGAAATTTAAAACAAATAAATTAAATGTAAACCTAAATCACTGTACCAAATTTCGTTGAAATCGGTCTACATTTGACCATAGCTCCCAGACAAACTATTTTCTCAAAACGCACTAAATGAGTCAAAATTCACTAAAACCCTCGTAAATCCGAAGATAATGAGAATTTTAAGTTTATTTATTTTTATCATTTTTGTAACAACTGTAATTAATTTGCCAAATTTCGGGGTAATCGGTTGACATTTGACCCTAGCTCTCATATAAGTCCAAATGACGGAAACAGCTTAAATGTATAAGTTTTGAGAATATATTTTTGTATGATGGCAAAATTTAGGAAATATTTGTCTTTATACCGGAAAAAGAACACCTTTGACCTTAGTGGTGAAGTGTATCGAATGGTCGGGCTTGACCGACTATAGCTGTTTCTTAAATTGTTTTCTTTAGTTATGTTTTTTTTAACTTTTGGAGGGGCTTTCTAAGGCCTATTTGACTTCAATGGTTCCCGTATATCAACAAAATAAAAGGGTTAAACAATATATGTACATAACTTTTAACATACTTACAGATGTCGAAATGGTTATATATATATTTTACAACTGTGCTCAAAATAGAAGCATTTCTTGAAAAAGTTTTCCTTAAGTGTATTGTACTAAGATTCCAATTTATTACAATTATTTATTATTGTAATAAATAGTTTTTGGAAAACCATCGAAACTCTTCGGGAAAAGGCTTCCCCACCAACATTTTTTTATTTTTATTAAAAAACTATTTATTGCAAAAATAAATAATTGTAATATATTGTGATCTTAGTGCAATACACTACAGTAAAACCTTTAAATTAAATGCTTGATGTCCCAAAATTTTTGAAAAGCCCTGTTGCACGTCTGCCAAGTTTTAAAATAAGCTTTTTTTTATTTAAATCTTTCTTTGAACCCCCCTTTATAGCACTTTTGTCTTAGTCGCAAAAAAAAAAGATAAAACAAAAGTGTGTGAAATAAAGGAATGAAAAAACTAAAAAAATATTTGTGTGTTTCTATTTAGATGATTTCTTTGCTTTATGTTGATATTTGTTGGACACAATAATTCGTATTTATTTTGTCGCGCAAATAACATATAATGTGTAGTTTTCGCCCTGTCTAGAATTAGGGATAATCCTCCTGAAGAGATGACCTAACCAACCATCGAAACGCGTTGAGGAAAGGTTTCCCCACCAATATTTTTTGGTGTTATTAAAAAAGCTATTTATTACAATAATAAATAATTGTTATAAATTGGGATCTTAGTGCAATACACTACAGTAAAGCTTTTTTATTAAATGTTTGATGTCCCAAAATTAAAAAAAAAAACCTTTTTAAAAGCAGTTCTTTGAAATCTTATTATAAAGATTTGATCATAATATGCTAAAATGCTCCAACAATGCACAATCGGGTCAATCATTGGTACTATTTGTCGGTCGAAGATCTTTACCTCTGTTCATTAATAACACGGTGTCACAAATGAGCACCTTTTGTAAAAACTTGGAAAGCAACCTAGTGGGGGTTATAGATCTATTAAGAAAATGCAAGAACCATTTTTAAAGATTTTGAAACAAGTACAAAATTTTGAGATATTCTCAAAAAAAAACTGCTCTCACATTTGCAGAGCAATTTCAAATAGTTTTGGAAAGTCTAAGGATCAAGCTTTTACAAGCTGATATTTGGTAAGTTCTTATCAAAATTTTCGCTATTTTTTAAAACTCAAAAGCAATAATTTGAACCTTTATCTATAAAAGCCTTGTTTATTTTATGAAGCTAGTTCTATATAGAAAAATAAGTAGGAAAGTGCTATAGTCGGTCACGCCCGACCAAACGATACTCTTCATCACTGAGGTCAAAGGTGTTCTTTTTCCTGTATAAAGACAAATATTTGCTAAATTTTGCCATCATACATTTTCTCAAAACATATATATTTAAGCTGTGTCTGTCATTTAAACTTATATGAGAGATAGGGCCAAATGTAAACCGATTATCTCGAAATTTTTAAAATTGATTAAAGTTTTGACAAAAATTATGTATGCGAAAAATAAACTTAAAATTCTCATTATCTTTAGATTTACGAGCGTTTTAGTGATTTTTGTCTTATTTAGTGCGTTTTGACAGAAAAGTTTGTATGGGAGTTATGATCAAATGTGGACCGATTTCAACGAAATTTGGTACAGTGATTTTGGCTTTCAAAGTGGAACCTATAGGAGGTACCATAAATAAAAGACCGATTTTGACGAGTTTCAATAACCATGATCTCAAAATTAAAATAATGATCTGTGCCAAATTTCATCAAATTATCCTTAAAATTGCGATCTATACTTTGATTACATGGTTCACATGGGTGTCCAGCCAGCCAGTTGTTCAGACGGACGGACGGACTGACTGACAGACATCGCTAAATCGACTCAGAAAGTGATTCTATGCCTATTGGTATGCTAAAAGATTCTAAGACAAATATTTATTTCTATGCGTTACATACATAAGAACAAACTTATAACACAGTACGACAAAATCAAATTTTTTTGAGTACACATGAGTAATGGATATGAAAAAAGGCTTAAAATAAAGAAATACGTGTCTCGGCGTTTTGCTGTAGCACATAAGAATTTTAAGAAAATCGATTTTAAAGATTCGAAGAACCGTGGAGGTTCACTTGTAACTTAATACTATTATAAAAAGTTCTATAAAAATAGAATGGGTGAACCGATTTAAATGCTTGAGCCAGTTTCGAATAGGGAATTAAATTTGGATTTGTTTTTATTAAAAAAAAACATTTTTTTTTCCTCTAGAGGACGCTTTAATTTTCATATAAAATTATTGGCACTTGGTATTGGCGTAAGATATCCTGATGCTAAATTTAGTGGTTATAACTATTATAGTTTCTGATTTATTGGCATTTAGGTATATTTTAGGTGGAATTTAGGCTGCTTTGTATGGTAGCTATGGCTAAATGTGCTGTCTAGTGCTTATGTAAAACTTCTATATAGAAAATTGTATCATCATAGCTACATATTATAGTTTTTTATTTATTAGCAAATAAGCGATTAGCCTAAGGGAGGTTATACGGCAGCTATGGTCAAATGTCAACCGATTTTGCCCAATTTCAATACCAAAAAATTACCAGAAATAAAGAATGTCTCTGCCAAGTTTCAGTGATCTAGCTCCTTTCGTTTAGACGTTATCGTGATTTCAACAGACAGACATAGCACAATCGTCTTAGAATTTCATAAGGATTCAGAATATAAGTTTGGTTTTTGAGCCAATATTAAGGAAATTACAATCGGAATGACAGTCTCAATATACCCCCAATTCTTTTTGATGGTGGGTATACAAAAAAATACCCATGTCTCTCTATTTTGCACTTTCTATGGGCACTTTTTTTATGGGCCCCCAATGATTTGGAGGCTTGGTATCATTTTTGCAAAAAAGTGATCATTTTCTAAGGCTCATATCTTGCAAATAGGGGAACAAAGGTACATTTTTTTTTGCGATTTTAATCTTGAAGATGAAGTTTTTTTTTAATTTTATATGTTCTACAACTTTGCCTAAGTGAGTAAATTTAAATTCCTAACGGTTTGCAAGTTATAAGCCTGAAAGAATTATTAATTTTTTTACAAAAATGACAATGAGGTCCCAAATCATTGAGGACCACTAAAAAGTACACGAATTAAGGCAAAACTGGGAGATACGGACCCTCTTTTGGTAATTTAACACATAGTGGTATTGGAATATGGTCGTCTGGGCTTGATAGTTCCGATTCGGATGGGGTTTGGTCAACAACGTTGCAACGAATTGCAACAGTGAACTTAATTTGTTTTTTTTGGTGAAAATCTGTGTTTATTGATGATTTACTGGATTCAATCGCGGCCTCGAAAACAAGTTTCCTGAACGTCGGTCAAAATAGTTTGTTCTTCCGACTGGATCTGTTTAAATTGTCCAAAAAATAATTTGCTTTAAGGTCTGAGCTCTCTAAATTTAGTTTAATTAGGATATCCGCCGAATTGTCTTGATTTTTTTACCCAATGACCAAAGTTTATTTCCGAACATTAAAACAGTTTTAGCTTTGAGGTTATAGGCTTAGGAGGTACCATATTTGCAATGGCAGAAAGTGATACAAAAAGTTTTTGAAACCTATGCAAAAGTATTTTGATCTTTAAAGAAAATATTCTGAAAAGCAATAAAGCAATTTCTGATGATAAATATTCCTAGTGCTTTGTCTATGACAAGGATTTTGACTAAAATTATGACTATAGTTATGATAACATCTGAACCTAATGGGCGACCGAGCCTTGCTCGGAGCTTTATGATAAGCATTTATATTTTATTTTATAAAATACTAACCAACTAAAATAAATTTAGCGAAAAGACGGTACATAAATATCAAATTAATTTTGAATCATTTTATTAATTTTGTCCTATCAACACATGATCAAATGCATATGAATATTCTTGGAAATTGGTCATACCGACTTAGAACGAGTAACGAGTTTACTAAACAATATAGCATGATCAAATGCATAGCTTACGATTTAATTCCCTTTGTGTAATTTTCAGTGGCGTCGCCTGTCGATAATTGTTCATAGCAACTACGAAACCTTCGTTGGCTCATGTGCAACAACTTTGCTAAAGATCATAGCCTGATCAAATGCAGAGTTTACGATTTAATTAATTTGTTGTCATTTTCAGTGGCGCCACCTGTCGGAAATTGTTCATACCAATTAAAAAAAACTTCGTCCGCTCATGTGCAACAACTTTGCTAAAGATCATAGCCTGATCAAATGCAGAGTTTACGATTTAATTAATTTTGAGTAATTTTTTGTGGCGCCACCTGTCGGAAATCAGTGATACCAATTAGAAACCTTCGTCGTCTCATGCGCAACAACTTTAGTTGTACTTGGTTAAATGTATAGTTTACTATTCTATAAAGGATATACATACAGAAAAACATTAATATGTTTAAAAGTTATAACATTACCCCTTTTATCCCCTAATTTCTAAAAAGTGCAAATTTGGTACTTGGTACCAATTGAATTCGGTATTTTTTATAAGAACGCAGGTAACGTATTGTTCCTATTCATATTACTTCATGATGTGTTAAGTTATCATTTTATCCCTTTTTTACCCATTTTGACCCCCGAAATCAAAAAAGTACCAAATACGTGTTCAATATTTTTCTCACATTTATTGGTTACATTACAAGATTATTTTCTATATTGTTTGGTTTAAAAGATAAGAGTGGTTTAAACATGGTACCAAAAATACTATTTTTATGCAAATTTGGTACTTGGTACCAATTGAATTCGGTACATTTTGTAAGAACGCAGGTAACGTATTGTTCCTATTCATATTACTTCATGAGGTGTTAAGTTATCATTTTATCCCTTTTTTTACCCATTTTGGCCCCCGAAATCAAAAAAGTACCAAATACGTGTTCAATATTTTTCTCACATTTATTGGTTGCATTACAAAATTCTTTTCTATATTGTTTGGTTTAAAAGATAAGAGTAGTTTAAAAATGGTACCAAAAATACTATTTTCATGCAAATTTGGTACTTGGTACCAATTGACTTCGGTACGTTTTGTAAGAACACAGGTAACGTATTGTTTCTATTCATATAACTTCATGAGGTGTTAAGTTATCATTTTATCCCTTTTTTACCAATTTTGGCCCCCGAAATCAAAAAAGTACCAAATACGTGTTCAATATTTTTCTCACATTTATTGGTTGCATTACAAAATTATTTTCTATATTGTTTGGTTTAAAAGATAAGAGTAGTTTAAAAATGGTACCAAAAATACTATTTTCATGCAAATTTGGTACTTGGTACCAATTGAATTCGGTACTTTTTGTAAGAACGCAGGTAACGTATTGTTCCTATTTATATTACTTCATGATATGTTAAGTTATCATTTTATCCCTTTTTTACCCATTTTGGCCCCCGAAATCAAAAAAGTACCAAATACGTATTCAATATTTTTCTCACATTTATTGATTGCATTACAAAATTCTTTTCTATATTGTTTGGTTTAAAAGATAAGAGTGGTTTAAAAATGGTACCAAAAATACTATTTTCATGCAAATTTGGTACTTGGTACCAATTGACTTCGGTACATTTTGTAAGAACGTAGGTAACGTATTGTTCCTATTCATATTACTTCATGATGTGATAAGTTATCATTTTATCCCTTTTTTACCTATTTTGGTCCCCGAAATCAAAAAAGTACCAAATACGTATTCAATATTTTTCTCACATTTATTGATTGCATTACAAAATTCTTTTCTATATTGTTTGGTTTAAAAGATAAGAGTAGTTTAAAAATGGTACCAAAAATACAATTTTCATGCAAATTTGGTACTTGGTACCAATTAAATTCGGTACTTTTTGTAAGAACGCAGGTAACGTATTGTTTCTATTCATATTACTTCATGAGGTGTTAAGTTATCATTTTATCCCTTTTTTTACCCATTTTGGCCCCCGAAATCAAAAAAGTACCAAATAGTGTTCAATATTTTTCTCACATTTGTTGGTTACATTACAAAATTCTTTTCTATATTGTTTGGTTTAAAAGATAAGAATAGTTTAAAAATGGTACCAAAAATACTATTTTCATGCAAATTTGGTACTTGGTACCAATTGAATTCGGTACTTTTTGTAAGAACGCAGGTAACCTATTGTTCCTATTCATATTACTTCATGAGCTGTTAAGTTATCATTTTATCCCTTTTTTACCTATTTTGGTTCCCGAAATCAAAAAAGTACCAAATAGTGTTCAATATTTTTCTCACATTTATTGGTTGCATTACAAAATTCTTTTTAATATTGTTTGGTTTAAAAGATAAGAGTAGTTTAAAAATGGTACCAAAAATACTATTTTCATGCAAATTTGGTACTTGGTACCAATTGAATTCGGTACTCTTTGTAAGAACGCAGGTAACGTATTGTTCCTATTCATATTACTTCATGAGGTGTTAAGTTATCATTTTATCCCTTTTTTACCTATTTTGGTCCCCGAAATCAAAAAAGTACCAAATACGTATTCAATATTTTTCTCACATTTATTGGTTTCATTACAAAATTCTTTTCTATATTGTTTGGTTTAAAAGATAAGAGTGGTTTAAAAATGGTACCAAAAATACAGTTTTCATTCATTTTTACCTCCTGTAGGGCATAGATTGAAAAAGTACCAAACACCTGTCCGCTTATTTTAACAGCTATTCAAAACATGTTTTAAATTTTGTTTCTTACTTTAGTAGATATAGCATTTTCCCCTTTTAACCCGTTTTTACCCTCTTAAAAGCAAAGGTTACAAAAGTCCCTTCTTACTCGAAGGTACCCCCTGTCCAAATTTTATCAAAATCGTCAGAGCCGTTTTCAAGATAGCCATTCTATATATACATACAATTATTGCTCGTTTAAGAATATAGGAGCGATGACTAGTTTTTTGTACATAACTGTTAGTTATTACTAGATCTAGGGGCGTCTCTGTTCACATACTCGTTGTCGTGTAAGTGTATTCCATTTATATATATTATCAAAGGATATGCTTACATTCGTACTTGATTATACAATTAAATTAATTAAATTATTAACTTTGAAAGGCAACAAGTCAGTTAATTAAGCGGGTGGGTGGGAAAGCCCCCTGTGTCTGTCAAGTAAGCGGAACCTGTAACAAGTATTTCTCTACTATTTGGTTTTCTGTTTTATGTTGATTTCAATTAAAATTTATGAAAATGAAAAACAAACAGACAAATTATCGAAATTTGGAAATTTGTAAATAGCAAGTACTCTGGTAACTGGTTACCTTGTAATGACTACAACATATACTCCGAATAACTAATAAGTTATTACAGAAGTACTTATTTGTAATTAAAATGGTAATTTGAACTGAATGGCCCGGGTTCGAATCCCACCAAGACCAACAATCTTTTTAATTTTTTTTTTATTAAAAAAAGTCTTTTTAAATGATTTTTGAGTTTTAAGAACTTAAATATTACCTTCTGCAAAAAAAGTTGGAAAACTAACACACGGTAATGAAAAATTACCATCATGAGTCAATTTTGATTATGTAGGGGATGTTGGATACCAAACACGGTTATGATTGGTCTTAACTTGGTAAGCCCAGACATATCTTGGTCATCCTTTATCTGAACTGTGGACACACACCTCCTCATGGTATCACCCGGGGAGCTAGTTTAACACCCATTAATATTGTGAGTTAACATGTTCCGAGAGTTGTCCCATAAGATCGATAAAAATGGGTTAGGATTACGGGCTAGTAACCCTCTCTTGAAAAAAAATACAATGAAGAGGATAAAATTAGAATTGAAATGTCCCACTACCTAATGTTAGAGGAGGATGTCCGAAACTTCGGTAGAAAGATCAAGTACAGGAAGATTTTTCAAAGCTTGGCCTATAAAATTGGAGAATATTCGCACAAGATCGAAATCCATGGAATTCTAAAATATGCTCGGACTTTGACCTTAACAGGTTGTAACATTTAAGTAAGTAAGAGTCAATCTTATGTAAAAACTTATACAAAAAAGAAGATTTAAATTGTTTAAGTTTTAAAATAATTTTAAAAAAGTTTTAAAATAATTACAAAAAATCGTATAAAAATATTTTTCCAAAAATTACAACAAAGCAAAAAAAAAGCAGGGAAAAACAAAGTTATTTTCACATGATTTTGGATCTAAAAATGAAATTTTTTTATATTAATTAAAAGCTGCTAAGTTTTCAACATATGAAGTAGCTCAGTGGAGGAGTCTCTGCCTAGCAGTCGGAGGGTCTGGGTTCGAGCCCCCATGGGATCATAAAAAAAATTTTGTATTTCGTTTAAAAATATATGTTTTTAACAAAACAACAACAAAAAAGTTGTTGCTGTTGTTGCTTTCAAATTGCTTACCCAAGTCATTACATTTCTGCAATTGGTAAGTATTTGCCTCCAATGACATCCCCATGTTAATGTAATGACTTAAACAGTCAATGAGTAAGTAGTTCGTGTTCAATAGTTTAACTGTTTAACTCATTATTTGGTAATGAAAAGTTTTACTGGGTTAATTATAAGCTGCTAAGTTTTCAACATATGAAGTAGCTCAGTGGAAGAGTCTCCACCTAGCAGTCGTAGGGGTCTGGGTTCGAGCCCCGTTTAAAAATATGTTTTCTTAAATAAAACAACAACAAAAGTTTTTGTTGTTGTTTTCCAATTGCTTTCCCAATGCATTATTTTTCTGCAATTGGTAAGTACTTGCCCCCAATGACATCCCCATGTTAATGTAATGACTTAAACAGTGAATGAGTAAGTAGTTCGTGTTCAATAGTTTAGCTGTTTAACTCATTATTTGGTAATGAAAAGTTTTGCTGGGTTCCTTTTCTAAATTTTGATAATTTTTAAGAGTTTTGAATATTTGAAATTATGTGATTTTCTTATAACAAAATATTTAAATATTTCTTTATAAAAACAAGTAAGAAAGTGCTATAGTCGGTCAAGCCCGACCATACGATACCCTTCACCGCTAAGGTCAAAAGTGTTATTTTTTCTGTATAAAGACAAATATTTGTTAAATTTTGCCATCATACAAACATTTTCTCAAAGCTTTTATATTTAAGCTGCTTCCGACATTTGGACTTATATGAGAGCTAGGGTCAAATGTGGACCGATTATCTCGCAAATTGATTACAGTTGTTACAAAACTTATGTATGTAAAAAATAAACTTAAAATTCCCATTATCTTCAGATTTACGGCCGTTTTAGTGATTTTTGTCTCATTTAGTGCGTTTTTAAAGAAAAGTTTGTATGGGAGCTATGGTCAAATGTGGACCGATTTTAACGAAATTTGGTACAGATTTTAGTTGACATAAGCAGTATTTGATTTAAATTCCATGAAAAAATATTGATATTTGTGGCCAATATATCAATTCCGGGAAGTGGGACCTATGGGAGGTACCATAAATAATGGACCGATTCAATAGCCATGGTCCCATTATCAAAAAAATGATCTGTGCCAAATTTCATCAAATTATCTTTAGAATTGCGACCTGTAGTTTGATTACAAGGTTTACATGGGGGTCCAGCCAGCCAGCCAGACGGACGGACGGACGGACATCGCTAAATCGACTCAGAAAGTGATTCTAAGCCTATTGGTATACTAAAAGTATTTCCATGTGTTACATACATCAGCACAAACTTATAATACCCTTTCCACCTATGGTGGTGAAGGGTATAAAAAACTGCTAAAATAAGAAAGACTAATTCATTATAAGCTAATCACAATCACATGAATCATCCATAAATTGTCACCTCAATCATTGTGAATCAGAGTCAAGGCAATAAAATTAAATTAAAATGTATTGTTCCCCCATTATCCAAAACTCAAGTAGACAGAAAAGAAAATCACAAAAGATATATGAAAGTTTCATTTTATTCATTTCATAAAAAAAACACTTCCATCACAATAGAAAAAAAGATAAATTTACAAAATTTGTGTTTCTGTTATTTTGTTTGTCACTTTCTTAAGTATAAAATTCTAAAAATATTTTTTTTTTCGTGTATATTTAAATTTAAGTACTAATAATTTATTCTATTTAATGATCTTTGCGCTTATCCCACAAAATATTTTTCTTCAACATTTTACGTTTTTATACTTTTTTAAAGAAATCTAAATTTTTTCTATAGCTTTTTCTTTCATTTCACACGTGTTAGACATTTTTCGTAATGTGACTTATTGTGATATGTTTGTGATCATATGATCATTGATCACGACGATAATTATCGGTGATATTTAAAAAGTTGTGCGTCAGCGAAAATAGTTTATTGAGAAAGAATTATATGGTCTTAGGATAGTTTTTTTCTTGGAAAATATTAATCATTCTTTGGATTAACATAAGATTTAAGAAGATATTGCTAAAGAATGGAGAAGTTCAAATGTTAAGATTATCGTTGTTGTAAATATGTTTTTGGGGATAAAAAAATGTATGAAGCATTAAAAAATGTCCATACATTTAACATTTATGTAAATCCAAGCATCAATAATTTAGAAGTTTCTAAAATTTTCATTATTAAAATTTTTCTACAGAAAAATTTTCATCAGAAAATTTTTCTATTAAAAAATTTTCATTATAAAAATGAAAAAGAGATATTTTTATAATGAAAATCTTTCTAGATTGAAAGAAACCCACAATCTCTTAACAGAAAATCTTTCTATATAAATTTTTTTTCTATATAAAATTTTTTTTTCTACAGAAAAATTTTATAATGAAAATTTTTCTAAACGAAAAATGTTTTAATAAAAATTTTTCTATAGAAATTATTTTATAATAACAATTTTTTATATAGAACAAATTTTATAATGAGATTTTTTCTATAGAAACAATTTTATGGAAAAACAAGTAAGAAAGCGCTATAGTCGGCCAAGCCGACCCTTCACCACTAAGGTCAAAGGTGTTATTTTTCCTGTATAAAGACAAATATTTGCTAAATTTTGCCATCATACAAACATTTTCTCAAAACGTATATATTCAACCTGTTTCCGTCATTTGGACTTATATGAGAGCTAGGGTCAAATGTGGACCGATTATCTCGAAATTTGGCAAATTGATTACAGTTGTTACAAAAATTATGTATGCAAAAATAAACTCAAAATTTTCATTATCTTTAGATTTACGAGCGTTTTAGTGATTTTTTGACTCATTTAGTGCGTTTTTGAAGAAGAGTTTGTATGGGAGCTATGGTCAAATGTGGACCGATTTCAACGAAATTTGGTACAGTGATTTAAGTTTACATAAGCAGTATCTGTTTTAAATTTCATGAAAAAATATTGATATTTGTGGCCAATATAGCAATTCCGGGAAGTGAGACCTATGGGAGGTACCATAAATAATAGACCGATTTTGACCAATTTCAATAGCCATGGTCCCATTATCAAAGAAATTATCTGTGCCAAATTTCATCAAATTATCTTTAGAATTGCGACCTGTAGTTTGATTACAAGGTTTACATGGGGGTCCAGCCAGCCAGACGGACGGACGGACGGACATCGCTAAATCGACTCAGAAAGTGATTCTAAGTCTATTGGTATACTAAAAGGTGGATCTACGACAAATATTTCTATGCGTTACAAACATCAGCACAAACTTATAATACCCTTTCCACCTATGGTGGTGAAGGGTATAATTAGGTTTAATCAGGCTTGAGTTCATTTAACTTTCAAATTATTAATTTTTGAAAATTTGAATAGTAATTGTGGAGAAAAACTGAAAAATTATTTTTGACTGTGGTCGAGGGCGCTAAGTGCTGATGACGTCCTGTGGCGGGACAGAAATTGCAATCCACTGAGACGCGTTCAAAAATAATTTTTCAGTTTTTCTCCACAATTACTTTTCAAATTTTCAAAAATTAATAATTTGAAAGTTAAATGAACTTAAGCCTAATTTTTCAATTAATTCTAAAGTTCGAATAATTAATTCCCAAATAAAGAAAAAATTTTATAATAAACATTTTTCTATAGAAACAATTTTATAAAGAAATCTTTCTATACAAAAAGTGTTAAATAAAATTTTTCTATAGAAAAAAATTTATAGTGAAAATTTTTCTTTAGAAAAAATTTTATACTAAAAATTTTTGTAAAGAAACAATTTTAATAAATAAAATTTTTCTATTGAAAAAAATTTCTTTTCCATAGCAAAAATGTTAAATAAAATGTTTCTATAAAAAATTTTATAATGAATAATTTTCCACAGAAATGGTTATATAATAAAAGTTTTTCTATAGAAAAAATTGTATACTGTAAATTTTTGTAAAGAAAAAACTTAAAAAAATAAAATTTTTTTATAGAGAAAAATTTTATAATACAAATTTTTCTATAAAAAAATTTTAAATAAAATTTTTCTATAGAAAATTTCATAATAACAATTTTCTATAGAAAAAATTTCAAAATCAAAATTTTTCTATAGAAATAAATCCATAATGTAAACTTTTCTACAGAAAAAGTTTTATAATGAGAAATAGAAATGGAAGATTTTATAATATTTCTATAGAAAAAATTTTATAACGAAAATTTTTCTATAAAAAAATTTATAATGAAAATTTTTCTATAGAAAAAATTTTATAATAAAAATTTTTATAATAAAAATTTTTATAATGGTAATTTTTCTATAGAAAAAATTTTAAAATAAAAATTTAAATAATGAAAATTTTTGTAATAGAAATTTTTCTATAGAAAAAATTTTATAATGAAAATTTTTGCTATCGAAAAAATTTTATAATGAAAATCTTTTCTACAAAAAAAAATTTTATAATGAAAATTTTTTCTACAAAAAAATTTTATAATGCAAATTTTTTCTACAAAAAAATTTTATAATGAAAATTTTTAATGAAAATTTTTCTATAGAAAAATTTTTATAATGAAAATTTTTCTATAGAAAAATTTTTATAATGAATATTTTTCTATAGAAAAATTTTTTGAATGAAAATTTTTCTATAGAAAAATTTTTATAATGAAAAGTTTTATAATGAAAATTTTTCTATAGAAAAATTTTTATAATGAAAATTTTTCTATAGAAAAATTTTTATAATGAAAATTTTTCTATAGAAAAATTTTTATAATGAAAATTTTTCTATAGAAAAATTTTTATAATAAAAATTTTTCTTTAGAAAAATTTTTATAATGAAAATTTTTCTATAGAAAAATTTTTATAATGAAAATTTGTCTATAGAAAAATTTTTATAGTGAAAAGTTTTCTATAGAAAAATTTTTATAATGAAAATTTTTCTATAGAAAAATTTTCATTATAAAAATTATAATGAAAATTATAATGAAAAATTTCTATAGAAAAATTTTCATTATAAAAATTTTCTATAGAAAAATTTTTATTATAAAAATTTTTCTATAGAAAAATTTTCATTATAAAAATTTTTCTATAGAAAAATTTTCATTATAAAAATTTTTCTATAGAAAAATTTTCATTATAATTTTTATAATGAAAATTTTTCTATAGAAAAATTTTCATTATAAAAATTTTTCTATAGAAAACTTTTCATTATAAAAATTTTTCTATAGACAAATTTTCATTATAAAAATTTTTCTATAGAAAAATTTTCATTATAAAAATTTTTCTATAGAAAAATTTTCATTATAAAAATTTTTCTATAGAAAAATTTTCATTATAAAAATTTTTCTATAGAAAAATTTTTATTATAAAAATTTTTCTATAGAAAAATTTTCATTATAAAAATTTTTCTATAGAAAAATTTTCATTATAAAAATTTTTCTATAGAAAAATTTTCATTATAAAAATTTTTCTATAGAAAAATTTTCATTATAAAAATTTTTCTATAGAAAAATTTTCATTATAAAAATTTTTCTATAGAAAAATTTTCATTATAAAAATTTTTCTATAGAAAAATTTTCATTATAAAAATTTTTCTATAGAAAAATTTTCATTATAAAAATTTTTCTATAGAAAAATTTTCATTATAAAAATTTTTCTATAGAAAAATTTTCATTATAAAAATTTTTCTATAGAAAAATTTTCATTATAAAAATTTTTCTATAGAAAAATTTTCATTATAAAAATTTTTCTATAGAAAAATTTTCATTATAAAAATTTTTCTATAGAAAAATTTTCATTATAAAAATTTTTCTATAGAAAAATTTTCATTATAAAACTTTTCAATATAAACATTTTTCTATAGAAAAATTTTCATTCAAAAATTTTAAAAATTATAAAAATTTTTATAATGAAAATTTTTCTATAGAAAAATTTTTATAATGAAAATTTTTCTATAGAAGAAGAAAAAATTTCATTATAAACATTTTTCTATAGAAAACTTTTCATTATTAAAATTTTTCTGTAGAAAACTTTTCATTATACAAATTTTTCTATAGAAAACTTTTCATTAAAAAAATTTTTCTATAGAAAAATTTTCTTTATAAAAATTTTTCTATAGAAACATTTTCATTTGAAAAATTAGAAAAATTGTTTCCTTTTTTACGGTGTAATTTCTTCTTGATACTTTATTTGGAAACGAAAAACATCGTATCCCCTTTTATTATAAAGGGGAATGAAATCAATGTGTTGTTAACTATAAGTCTTTAATTACTGGTAATTAAATATGTGATATATTAATTTGGGTATTTAAACACCTTTTAGTGACATCCCTTAAAATATGTTAGTATAAGTTTAAATTTTAACACCTAATCGTAGACATTACTTGGATGACATTATGTCTTTATATATGTCCATTTTAGTTTTTAAATAATTAATTATATGAGTTTATATATATTTTTTGTAAATTCTACTTTAGTAAATTTCCCAAAGGATTGTGGCATTCATTAAAGTTTTTAAACTGTCACACAAACACGAGTCAAAATAGGTTTAATACTTATGTTACTCTAAAGTATAATAATTTCTTTAAAATGTAACAAACACAGACATTTTTGACACAGAAAAGTTATTTTATTTTTACCATTTTTATCGCGGTTCATAGCCTTTATATAGCCAAAGGTGTTCTAGTCCTTAGGGGATTTTTCCAACTATTTAATGTTATTAAGGAGATGGTGCAATACTCGTATATGTAAATACTCGTGTGTATGTGCTCACATACACATGTTATTTAGTTGCAGTCCAGTCTTTGCCTTTTAGGTGCGTATTTGTCCATTTTATTTTTCAAGTGCCTAAAATTATGCAAATTACTTTTAAACTTATCTTTTCACTTGAGTTTATGCTAAAAGGAAACTTGTTACCTAAAATTGCCGTAGTCATTATTTTCATTATACCGAGTCCACGCTGACATTAAAAGGGTGTAAAAAATTTAAATGGGTGACGTGTGTTGTTTGTTTGTTTATTTGTCGAATTAAGTATTTAATGAGTGTGGAACAACAATAGAAAAAGAGGCAAACTGGGAATGCTAATAGATTTTAATTTAAGCCGACCCATCCCTAAGTTGAGTGCTTTTTTTAATAATTCTTTAAAAAATATAATTATAGTCTGTCATAAAAATAGCACTTCTTATTTATTTTAATGATTTCAGTTACGGTCGATCTGAAATGACCAAATCTGTTAATTTAATATAAAAATATTATACAGCATATCCTTAGGAGGTTTGACATAAATTATGTAATGGGAATCAGCATTGCCATTTAGTTGCTCTAAAAACAAAATTGATTTCATTTCCCCAATGTCTAGATATCGCTTATTTATGATAAAACATGCAAAAAAGTACTCTGGGGGGTTACTGCGTATTTCGATTCGAAATAAAATATTTTCGAAACACAATGCTTTAAGCATACAAATTCGAACAGTTTTTGTTTCGAATCGAGATACGCAGTAACCCCCCTGTTTGTCGATCAAATACGATTCTTTTTGAACTCTACAACACTAAAGTTATATGTGGACCGACTGCCAAATAAACAAACAAATGAACATTACATACTTAATATGTCATTTCCTGTAATTGGCCTATAATGAAAGCTAGGGTCAAATGGAGACCGACTGTCTAGTCTTTTTATTTTTGCATTATACTTTTTTGTGCAAAATTTTAGCAAACATTTTTGGCAGAAGTGTTTTATGCAGACATAGCTACGCCTACGCGTAGGTATCCCATATCACCAGAAGCCAAACACTTTTTGTAATTTTAGTAAATATCACGATCATGAATGAAACTCGTGAAAATGAGTATTAAAAGTATAGAATTATGGATGAAAAATTTTCGACAGAAAATTCTTCGATAAAAATATTTTTCCATAGAAAAATTTAAATAGTTTTTGATATAAATAGTTTTTGATATAAAAATTCTCTATAGATACATTTTTTTTATCAAAAATTTATCTATAGAGAATTTTTATATCAAAAATTTTTTTTATCAAAATTTTTTTTTTCTGTAGAAAAATTTTCAGTAAAAAACTTTTCTATTTTTGAAGCAAAAAAATTTTTATTAAACATTTTTCTACAGAAAATAAAATAAAAAAGTTTTTGATAAAAAATTTTCTATACAAAAATTTTTTATAGAAAAATTTTCCATTGAAAAATTTTCTATAAAAAAGTTTTTGATAAAAAAATTTTCGGAATTAATTTTAGTTGAACCAGTTGAACCCACGACCATCAAAAAAATTTTCTATAGAAAAGTTATGATAACAATATTTTCTATAAAGAAAAATTGTATATACAAAAATTTTTGATAAAATGATTTCTTTATACAAAATTTTTTTTATCAAAACCTTTTCTATAGAAAATTTTTCTAAAAAATATATTTTTATAGATATAAAAATTTTATATAGAAAAATTTTATATAGAAAAACTTTTGATAAAAATATTTTCTATAGAGAAATTTTTGATGAAAAATTTATTACAGAAAATTTTTGATAAAAAATTTATTTTAGAAAATTTTTGATAAAAAATTTATTTTAGAAAATTTTTGATAAAAAATTTGTTTTAGACAATTTTTAATAAACAAATTTTGATTAAAAAATTTTCTATAGAAAAATTTTCGATAAAAACTTTCTATGGAAAAATTTTCGATAAAAATTTTTTTGGAAAAATTTTCGATTAAAATTTCTATAGAAAAATTTTTGATAAAAATTTCTATAGAAAAAATTTTCGATTAAAATTTTTATGGAAAAATTTTCGATAAAAATTTCTATAGAAAATTTTTTGATAAAAAAATTTTTGTTTGTAATACAAACATTTTTTGTCTTTTATCAATAAATGGTCTATTATATTAATAAATAGACTGGGATTAAGTGCGAATAATTTTTCTTTTGAAAAAAATTTCTATAGAAAAATTTTTGATAACAAAATTTTGTTATCAAAAATTTTTGATAACAAAATTTTCTATAAAAAATTTTTGATAAACAAATTTTGATAAAAAAATTTTCTATAGAAAAATTTTCAATAAAAGTTTTAATGGAAAATTTTCGATTAAAATTTCTAAAGAAAATTTTTGATTAAAATTTCTATAGAAAAATTTTTGATAAAAAAATTGTATATACAAAAATTTTTGATTAAAAAATTTTATATACAAAAATTTTTATTAAAAAATTTTCTATAGAAAAATGTTTGATAAAAATTTGTTCGGATAAATTTTCGATAAGAATTTCTATAGAAAAGTGTTTGATAAAAAAAATGGTGTTTGTAAAACAAATATTTTTTGGCATTTATGAATAAATTGTCTGGAATTAAGTGCGAATAATTTTTTGATAAAAAAATTTTCTTTTTGAAAATTTTTTTTAGAACAATTTTTGATAAAAAAATTTTCCATAGAAAAGATTTTGATTAAAAGATTTTCTATAGAAAATTTGTGATAAACAAATTTTGTATACAAAAATTTTTGGTTAAATAATTTTCTATAGAAAAATTGTCGATAAAAATTTGTATGGAAAAATTTTCAATAAAAATAGCTATAGAAAAATTTCTGATAAAAATTTCTATAGAAAAATTTTTGATAAAATTTGTTTTGGCTCTTATCAATAAATTGACTATTACATTTATAAATAGACTGGGATTAAGTGCGAATAATTTTTTATTTGAAACAAATTTCTTTTTAAAAATTTTATATTGAAAAATTTTCAATAAAAATTTCTATAGAAAAATTTTTGATAAAAAAAATGTGTATGTAAAACAATTTTTTTTTTGGCTTTTATCAGTAAATGGTCTATTAAATTAATAAATAGACTGGGATTAAGTGCGAATAATTTTTAATAGAAAAATTTTTGATAAAAAAATTTTCTATAGAAAAGTTTTTGAAAAAATATTTTCCATAGAGAATTTTTTAATAAAAAATTTTCTATAGAGAAATTTTTGATAACAAATTTTCTATAGAAAATTTTTGATATACGAATTTTGATTCAAAAATTTTCGATAGAAAAATTTTCGATTCAAATTTTTATGGAAAAATTTGCAATAAAAATATCTATAAAAAAATGTTTGATAAAAAATTGTGTATTAAATTAATAAATAGACTGGGATTGAGTTCGTATAATTTTTTATAGAAAAATTTTTGATAAAAAAATTTTCTATAGAAAAGTTTTTGAAAAAATATTTTCTATAGACATTTTTGATAAAAAATTTTCTATAGAAAATTTTTGATATACAAATTTTGATTAAAACATTTTCTATAGAAAAATTTTCGATAAAAATATCTATAAAAAATTTTTGATAAAAAATTGTGTTTGTAAAACAAACATTTTTTTGAAAAAATTTTCCATAGAAAAATTTTTAATACAAAATTTTCTATAAAAAAATTGTTGAACCAAAAAGTGGTCTGCCTAAACCGGCTGATGACAGTAAAGTAATACCGGAGACGTGGCCTTTAAAGGTAAAAGATCTTTCAGAATTATTGAAAAATTGTAAAAGTTCGATTAAAAAACTCTGACTGCCAAGCAAATAGAGTGTTTTAAAAGAGGAGGAGGATTTTCTGAAAAATATGATGCCTCTTCTAAGAATTCAAATAAGATTGCGGGACCACCGGATACCGAATCAAACTCATCGTCTTCGAGAACAAGTGCTCCTTTCCTGAAAAATGTTACATCTAAATCTATCTCAAGGCAGAACTACAGAGAATGCTAAGATAAGCCACCCAATAACTATTTAAGCCTACGAAAATTTTGAAAAAATCGTAATGCATACTTTTAGGAAGTTTTCTAAAAAGTTAATTAGAAGAAAGTTCATTATATAGATTTTAATCCTATCTAGTTTTTTCCCCAAGTTGAAAAGCAATTTATTATAAATATCAAATAATGATTAGTTAAAAAAATAATATCTACAACCCTAACAAACTAAAACACAGGTATTTTTTCTTAAGCGCCTAAATATAGGCATTCCAAAATAAAAGAAATTTAAACCAAAGTTCCCAAGTTATTTATATTTACGACTTTTTAATGGTATTTATTACATCCCATTTATTATAAAACATTTTTTGGTTTTCCCTTTTTAAAGGCGTTTTTATAGCATTTTCAACATTCACATAAAAGAAAAGTCGTTTTGGTTGATTGTTTTGTCGATTTGAACAAGTTTTGTGTCTTTTCGCGTTTCAAATTAACATATTAAAGCAATTTCTATAAAAATTTAAAAAAAAAAACTTTTCGACAAATTGTAGGTTTTTGCAATATTTAATATTAAACAATTTGTATAAGCCCTAAACAATTGAATAAAAGGTAATAAAAGTTTTCGATTAATTGTAGGGTTTTATAGGAAACAGAAACAACTGATAGCTATAAAAGAATTTATAAAGTATATCAACGCCTGAAAAGCAAAAGGGTGTAACTAATACAAACATTGGGCACTGATTTATTGATTGATTATGGACTTACTCCGATTAGGAGCATCAAAAATATAAAAAAAAATAATTTTGATTTTTATGTTAGTTACGCCCTTTTGCATTTGAGATGACGATATGTACATACAAATGTATAAAAAATTAATTAATAATCATTAAAAATGTTAGATGTATTCATTTACAAAATTATTAGCTTTACTAAAATCTTCATTCGGTTTTAGTTGAATTTTTATTTAGAGCTCTAAAAGTATGCTTTACATTTAATTGCCTGCCAAAGCCTTTAGCATAGGCTCTAAACTCTGTATTTATTTTGGAATTAAACATTATATTCTTGTCTTGAAACTTATAATTAGTTCAGTTCATTTCCTCTTTCATAAAATTATAATTATGGCAAAAAACATAATTGGCAACAAAATATGGAACCTAAAAATTATTTTCGTAAAAAACTGCGTGTTTTAAATTGCCTTTAAGAGAGACATAGAACCTGGGAATAATTAAATATATAACAGAAAGCCTAGAATAAGAACAGTAGAATTTTAATTATATTACAAATTTAGACAACTAGAAAATGAAATAAAAAATCATGTTCCTTATTTATAACTTATCGAAATGCTTTCTTCTTCACAGAAACGGAAATATTGTGTTTCTATTTGAAAAAAATGTTTCTATAGAAAAATTTTTGCTAAAAAAATTTTCTATAGAAAAACTTTTGATAAAAAAATTTTCTATAGAAAAATTTTTGATAAAAAAATTTTTATAGAAAATTTTTTTTATCAATAGAACAATTTTTGATAAAAAAATTTTCTTAGAAAAATTTTTGATAAAAAAAACTGTCTATAGAAAAATTTTTGAAAAAAAATTTCTGTAGAAAATTTTTTGATAAAAACATTTTCTATAGAAAAATTTTTGATAAAAAATTTTCTATAGAAAAATTTTTGTGATAAAAAAATTTTCTATCGAAAAATTATTGATGAAAAAATTTTCTATAGAAAAATTTTGATAAAAAAATTTTCTATAGAAAAATTTTGATAAAAAAATTTTCTAAAAAAAATTTAAAAATAAAATTTTCAAAAGAAAATTTTTTGATAAAAAAATTATTTATAGAAACATTTTTGATAAAAAAAAAATTTCTATTGAAAAATTCTTTTTATAAAAAAATTTTCTATTTAAAATTTTTAGTAAAATTTTCAAAAGAAAAATTTTTAAGAAACAAATTATCTATAGAAAAATTTTTGATAAAAAAAATTTTCTATAGAAAAATTTTTGATAAAAAAATTTTCTATAGAAAAATTTTTAATAAAAAATGTTCTATAAAAAATTTTTGATAAAAAAATTTTCAATGGACAAATTTTTGATAAAAAAAATTTCTATAGAAAAATTTTTGATTAAAAATATTATATAAAAAAATTTTTGATAAAAAAATTTTCTATAGACAAATTTTTGATAAAAAAAAATTTCTATAGAAAAATTTTTGATCATAAAAAATTTTCTATAGAAAATTTTTTATTAAAAAATTCTAAAGAAAAAAAAAACGTTTTTTATAGAAACATTTTTGATACAAAAACTGTTTATAGAAAAATTTATGATAAAAAAATTTTCTATAGAAACGTTTTTGGTAAAAACTTTTCTATAGAAACATTTATGGCAAAAAATTTTCTATAGAAAATTTTTTTATCAAAACTTATTCTATAGAAAAATTTTTGATAAAAAAATTTTCTATAGAAAAATTTTTGTAACAAAAATTTTCTATAGAAAAATTTTTATAAAAAAATTTTCCATAGAAAAATGTTTGATAAAAAAAATTTTCTATAGAATAAGTTTTGATAAAAAAATTTTCTATACAAAAATGTTCTATGGAAAAATTGTTAGAAAAATTTTCTATAGAAAATTGTTGGTAAAAAATTTCTATACAAAAGTTTTTGATAAAAAAATTTTCTATACAAATATTTTCTGTAGAAAAATTTTTGATAAAAAAATTTTCTATAGAAAAATTTTTGTAAAAAAATTTTCTATAAAAAAATTTTTGATAAAAAAATTTCTATTTACAAATTTTTGATAAAAAAAATTTTCTATAGAGAAATTTTTGATAAAATTTTGATAAAAAGTTTTCTATAGAAATTTTTTTTTATCAAAAATTTGTCCATAGAAATTTTTTTATCAAAAATTTTTTTATAGAAAATTTTTTTACAAAAATTTTTCTATAGAAAATTTTTTTATCAAAAATTTTTCTACAGAAAATATTTGTATAGAAAATTTTTTTATTAAAAACTTTTGTATAGAAATTTTTTACCAAAATTTTTCTATAGAAAATTTTTCTAACAATTTTCCATAGAACATTTTTGTATAGAAAATTTTTTTATCAAAACTTATTCTATAGAAAATTTTTTTTATCAAACATTTTTCTATAGAAAATTTTTTTATAAAAATTTTTCTATAGAAAATTTTTGTTACAAAAATTTTTCTATAGAAAATTTTTTTATCAAAAATTTTTCTATAGAATAAGTTTTGATAAAAAAATTTTCTATAGAATTTTTTTTGCCATAAATGTTTCTATAGAAAAATTTTTACCAAAAATGTTTCTATAGAAAATTCTTTTATCATAAATTTTTCTATAAACAGTTTTTGTATCAAAAATGTTTCTATAGAAAACATTTTTTTTTTCTTTAGAATTTTTTAATCAAAAATTTTCTATAGAAAATTTTTTATGATCAAAAATTTTTCTATAGAAATTTTTTTTTATCAAAAATTTGTCTATAGAAAATTTTTTTATCAAAAATTTTTTTATATAATATTTTTAATCAAAAATTTTTCTATAGAAATTTTTTTTATCAAAAATTTGTCCATAGAAAATTTTTTTATCAAAAATTTTTTATAGAACATTTTTTATTAAAAATTTTTCTATAGAAAATTTTTTTATCAAAAATTTTTCTATAGAAAATTTTTTTTTATCAAAAATTTTTCTATAGATAATTTGTTTCTTAAAAATTTTTCTTTTGAAAATTTTACTAAAAATTTTAAATAGAAAATTTTTTTATAAAAAGAATTTTTCTATAGAAATTTTTTTTTATCAAAAATGTTTCTATAGATAATTTTTTTATCTTTTGAAATTTTTATTTTTAAATTTTTTTTAGAAAAGTTTTTTATCAAAAATTTTCTATAGAAAATTTTTTCATCAATAATTTTTCGATAGAAAATTTTTTTATCACAAAAATTTTTCTATAGAAAATTTTTTATCAAAAATTTTTCTATAGAAAATGTTTTTATCAAAAAATTTTCTACAGAAATTTTTTTTTCAAAAATTTTTCTATAGACAGTTTTTTTTATCAAAAATTTGGTAAAAAATTTCTATACAAAAGTTTTTGATAAAAAAATTTTCTATACAAATATTTTCTGTAGAAAAATTTTTGATAAAAAAAATTACTATAGAAAAATTTTTGTAAAAAAATTTTCTATAAAAAAATTTTTGATAAAAAAATTTCTATGGACAAATTTTGATAAAAAAAATTTTCTATAGAAAAATTTTTGATAAAATTTTGATAAAAAGTTTTCTATAGAAAATTTTTGATTAATAAATTCTAAAGAAAAATTTTTGATAAAAAATTTTCTATAGAAACATTTTTGATACAAAAATTTATGATAAAAATATTTTCTATAGAAACATTTTTGATAAAAAATTTTCTAAAGAAACATTTATGATAAAAAAATTTTCTATAGAAAATTTTTTATCAAAACTTATTCTATAGAAAAATTTTTATAAAAAAATTTTCTGTAGAAAAATTTTTGATAAAAAAATTTTCTTGAGAAAAGTTTTTGATAAAAAATTTTCTATAGAAAATTTTTGATACAAAAATATTCTATAGAAAAATTGTTGGAAAAAATTGATAGAAAAATTTTCTTTAGAAAAATTTTGCTAAAAAAATTTCTATAAAAATTTTTGATAAAAAAATTTTCTATACAAAAATTTTCTATAAAAATATTTTCTAAAGAAAAATTTTCTAAAGAAAAATTTTTAATAAAAAAATTTTCTATAGAAAAATTTTTTATTAAAAATTTTTAAGAAAAAAATTTTTAAGAAAAAAATGATCTATAGAAAAATTTTTGATAGAAAAATTTCTATAGAAACATCTTTGATAAGAAAAAATTCTGTACAAAAATTTTTGATAAAAAAAGTTTCTATAGAAAAATTTTTGATAAAAAAAATTTTCTATAGAAAAATTTTTGATAAAAAATTTTTCTATAGAAAAAATTTCTATCCAAAAATAAGTTTTGATAAAAAAATTTTCTATAGAAAAATTTTTTATATAAAAATATTCTTTGGAAAAATTGTTAGAAAAATTTTCTATAGAAAAATTTTGGTAAAAAATTTCTATACAAAAGTTTTTGATAAAAAAATGTTCTATACAAATATTATCTGTAGAAAAATTTTTGATAAAAAAATTTTCTATAGAAAAATTTTTTAAAAAAATTTTCTATAAAAAAATTTTTGATAAAAAAATTTCTATGGACAAATTTTTGATAAAAAAAATTTTCTATAGAAAAATTTTTGATAAAATTTTGATAAAAAGTTTTCTATAGAAAATTTTTGATTAATAAATTCTAAAGAAAAATTTTTGATAAAAAATTTTCTATAGAAACATTTTTGATACAAAAATTTTTTATAGAAAAATTTATGATAAAAATATTTTCAATAGAAACATTTTTGATAAAAAATTTTCTATAGAAACATTTATGAAAAAAAAAAAATTCTATAGAAAATTTTTTATCAAAACTTATTCTTTAGAAAAATTTTTATAAAAAAATTTTCTAGAGAAAAGTTTTTGATAAAAACTTTTCTATAGAAAATTTCTGATACAAAAATTTTCTATAGAAAAATTGTTGGAAAAAATTGATAGAAAAATTTTCTTTAGAAAAATTTTGCTAAAAAAATTTCTATAAAAATTTTTGATAAAAAAATTTCTATAAAAATTTTCTATAAAAATATTTTCTATAGAAAAATTTTTTTTAATAAAAAAATTTTCTATAAAAAAATTTTTTATAAAAAAATTTTTAAGAAAAAAATTTTTAAGAAAAAAATGATCTATAGAAAAATTTTTGATAGAAAAATTTCTATAGAAACATCTTTGATAAGAAAAAATTCTGTAGAAAAATTTTTGATAAAAAAAGTTTCTATAGAAAAATTTTTGATAAAAAAAATTTCTATAGAAAAATTTTTCTATAGAAAAAATTTTTGAAAAAAAAAATTTCTATCCAAAAATTTTCTATAGAAAAATTTTTAATAAAAAAATTTTCTATAGAAAAATTTTTGATAAAAAATGTTTTCTATAGAAAAAAAAGCATGATTTTTCGAACCCTCATTCTTTGCTTCTTATTCCTAAGAGGAAACAGCACAATATAGTTAAACGTTAATTCATATTCAGTTTGTAACACATGTTGTTATTATACCTAGTTTTGACAGTAAGTCTAGACCCTACTGTATATATTTCCTATACAAATCTAAATACATATATACTTCGAGTGTATGCAAAAAGAATGACAATTTTATAAACACCATGAATATTTCAACAAAAATATTTATTTTACTCTACAAAACTTTAACGTACATTCATATATAATTTTTTTATTATCAACAATTTTTTCCAAGCGAAGAACAACAAATAAGTAAACCGAGTAAACACTTATAAACTCTTAAAATAAACACACACACATACATACACAGTGTGAACATGGCTCACATAAATTGTTGCGTGCTTTTAGGCGATTTTTATTTAAGCAAAGAGGAAAATGCGGAAATTTCAAAAAATATTGTAATGTATTATATTTTGTTGTTTTGTTTGGTTGTTTGTGAATTTTTCTAACAAAATAAAATGAATAAAACAATAAAAATAACACTACCAGGGAAAATATAAACACACACATACAAACAATGTTTGTTAAACTGTAAATCCAATATATTTTATTTTTTACATACAACGAAAAAATAAACAACAACAAAACCTTTGCTTTATGAAAAATTGGAAATTCTTTTTTTTTCGCGTATTTTCATTTTCAACATCGTTTTTCCTAAAAACGAATGTGTATAGAAATTACACGATTTGTTTTGAAAAATTGTCGCTAAAACGTAATTGTATGCATGTATTTTGCGAGTTTTGTCAAAGGGTATGAGCGAAAAGGGGAAGGATGCCTATGCACATGTTTCCTAGTGAATTATTCGTTTTTTATGACCTGTAATTATTTTAGATTATTAGGGTAATTTATTAATTTTATGGATTCTATAGAATTTTATTAGTTGAGCAAATTAAAGAAAGTGGCGATTGGGTGTTTTAAATGAACTGCAAATAAAGTATATACAAATATTGGGAAACTAAATTAAAAGCAGGTTAAATTCAAATGGCTATTAAAGGGCGAATTGTTTAAAAATAATTTTTTATGCTTGCATTTTATTATTGAAAAAATTTTGTGGATCGCAGTGGTATAGAAGGTTAGTCATCCGCCTAGCATACCAGAGGCCCAAGTTCGATCCCTGGACAGACTCATTTGAAAAATTAAATTTAAAATTGAGTATTAGGCTATGTAAAACTTCTCTAACTAATGCATTTGCCATTCGGAGCCAGCGCTAAAACGTAGGTCCCTTTCAATGAGTCTAAAAATAGAATCGGATGCAGCTCATTGTCTGAGAGAAGTACCCCTTGTTCTAATTGGAATGTTGTCGGGGAATTATATATATTATATCGGGTGATTAAATTGTAAGGGCCGATGTTGAATGTGAACCACACCTAAACGCCAAGTTTTTTTTTCCGAATTTTATTTGACATTTCTCTATTTCAGACTTACTCAATTTAAACCATGGAGAGATGCACAATCCAACAACGTGTTAAAGTTATCCAGACTTATTATGAAAATGGGCGTTCAAATCGAAATGCATATCGTGCACTTCGTGATTTTTTTGGTCAATTTGATCGTCCAAATGTGCGTACAATAGCAAAAATCGTGGAAAAATTCGAGCCAACCGGGTCTGAAGAAGATGTGAGAACACCAGTGCATGCTCGTACAGCTCGTACTGCAGAAAATATTGCTGCTGTTCGCGATAGTGTGGCTGAAGAGCCGTCCACCCCAACTCGTCGTCGTGCCCAACAATTGCACCTTTCACGTTCGTCGTTGATGAACATTATGCATAAAGACTTGCATTTACACGCTTACAAGGTGCAATTGGCTCAAGAACTAAAGCCTCTTGACCATTCCAAACGTCTTGAATGGGCATAATGGTGGCAAGAAATGGCAACAGTGGATGATCAATTTTCGAAGAAAATCATCTTCAGTGATGAGGCACATTTTCACTTCAGTGGATTCGTCAATAAACAGAATTGACGCATTTGGGCGAATGAGAATCCAAGAGTGATTGTCAAAAACCAATGCACCCACAAAGTTTATGGGCTAGCGGCATCATCGGACCGTATTTTTTCCAAAATGAAGCCGGTCAGGCAGTTACTGTGAATGGTGTTCGCTATCGTGAGATGATAACGAACTTTTTATGGCCCGAATCGAAAGATATGGATGTGGACGATATGTGGTTTCAGCAGGACGGTGCCACTTGCCACACAGCTAACGAAACAATGGCTCGTTTGCGCAACAAATTCAATGGCCGTGTTATCTCACGTAATGGCGATGTCAATTGGCCGCCAAGATCATGTGATTTGACACCGTTGGACTTTTTTCTTTGGGGTTATTTGAAAGAAAAGGTGTACGTCGATAAGCGAGCAACATTTCAAGAGCTAAATGATGAGATAATTCGGCACATTAACGGCATAGAACCTCCATTATGCCTTAGGGTCATCGAAAATTTGGACCATCGAATGGAGGTGTGCCGCCGTGGTCGCGGCGCCCATTTGGCCGATATTTTGTTCCATACATAATTGAGTAATACCAATATATCATAATAAAATAAAATTACAATAATTTCCTAAATACCCAGTAAAACTTTTCATTACCAAATAATGAGTTAAACAGTTAAACTATTGAACACGAACTACTTACTCATTCGCTGTTTAAGTCATTACATTAACATGGGGATGTCATTGGAGGCAAGTACTAACCAATTGCAGAAAAGTAATGACTTGGGTAAGCAATTTGAAAGCAACAACAACAACAGCAACAACTTTTTTGTTGTTGTTTTACTAAAAACATATATTTTTAAACGAAATACAAAATTTTGTTAATGATCCCATGGGGGCTCGAACCCAGACCCTCCGACTGCTAGGCAGAGACTCTTCCACTGAGCTACTTCATATGTTGAAAACTTAGCAGCTTATAATTAATATAAACAATTTTTATTTTTAGATCCAAAATCATGTGAAAATAACTTTGTTTTTCCCTGCTTTTTTTTTGCTTTGTTGTAATTTTTGGAAAAATATTTTTATACGATTTTTTGGAATTATTTTAAAACTTTTTTTTTAATTATTTTAAAACTTAAACAATTTAAATCTTCTTTTTTGTATAAGTTTTTACATCAGATTGACTCTTACTTACTTAAATGTTACAACCTGTTAAGGTCAAAGTCCGAGCCTATTTTAGAATTCCATGGATTTCGATCTTGTGCGAATATTCTCCAATTTTATATACCAAGCTTTGAAAAATGTTCCTCTACTTGGTCTTTCTATCGAAGACATCCTCCTCTAACATTAGGTAGTGGGACATTACAATTCAAAATTTTAGCCTCTTCATTGTATTTTTTTCAAAAGAGGGTTACTAGCCCGTAATCCTAACCCATTTTTATTGATCTTATGGGACAACTCTCGGAACATGTAACTCACAATATTAATGGGTGTTAAACTATCTCCCCGGGTGATACCATGAGGAGGTGTGTGTCCACAGTTGAGTTGAAGGATGACCCAGATAAGTTGGGCTTACCAAGTTAAGACCAATTAGAATCGTGTTTGGTATTCAACATCTCCTACATAATCAAAATTGACTCATGATGGTATTTTTTTCATTAACGTGAGTTAGTTTTACAAATTTTTTTTTTACAGAAGATAATATTTAAGTTCTTAAAATTCAAAAATCATTAAAAAAGACTCTTTTAATAAAAAAAAACTAAAAAAATTGTTGACCTTGGTGGGATTTGAACCGGGGTCATTCAGTTTAAATTACCATCTTAATTACAAATAAGTACTTCTGTAATAACTTATTATTTATTCGGATGGTATGTTGTAGTCGTTACAAGGTAACCAGTTATCAGAGTACTTGCCATTACCAAAGTTTTGCTGGGTAGTTTGTGTTTTATTCTAAATCAACATCGGCCCTTGAAATTTAACCACCCGACATTTAGTATTTGGGTGAGAATACAAAAATTTACGTTCGGTAATCGATTTTCTATAGTGATCTTCCCCATTAGATATTTTAAATTAAATTTCTCTGTTTTACTTTTGTTTTGTTGTAGAATAATATTCTCTAGACATACAAATATGTCAAAGTTGCCGGAGTTACTAAGGTAATGCATTTATAAAATAAAATGCAAAAAATATCTATACTCGTTGTATGTACAGAATAGTACCATATTCATAAAGTCGGACATTTTGAAAATGTCTATAAATACATTTCGTACGACAACAATAATGCAGTTGACTTTGTTTGCAAAACAAAAAAAAAACTCTAAATATTGGTGTCTACTTGCAGGCTCACAAGGAGAAAGCCGAAAAGCAGGCATTAATTTATAACGACAAACAGGTTGAGAACAAAAAAAAAAAAACAAAAACACAAAACGATGTTGCATTTTTTTGCAAGCAACAAAAAACGAAGCATACTTTTTGGCTTACCAGCTGAGTGCAAATATTTTGCTAAAAACAGTTGCTCGCAGGACATAAAACGGAAAGGTTTTCAAGGCGTTTCAAAACTAATAATTTTTATTTAAAGAAAATATGTTTTTTTTTTTATTAAGAGTTAAGAAAGTAAAGAATAATATAAAAGAAATGAACAATATGAAATAATTTTTTTCTATTACATTTCAAAAAAAAAAAATAAAATAAAAAATTTCAATATATTACACAAGTTTTAAAGGTCTAGGCACTTAAGTTCCTTTTATAAATAAATAAAAAATTCTCATAATTTTTATATTAAAAAAAAAAAACAAATTTATAAATGATAAAAATCATCTTGAAGAAAAAAAAAATCGTAAAAAAGTGTCACGAAATATTTTTCAAAACTTATGAATGTGTCTCCCCCATACGAAGAAAAACTAATTTTTTATTAAACATGAGGAAATTAGCTAATAAAATGTTTACACCTACGATTTTTGTTCATTTTTTTTAAATAAATCTTTATTAATTTTTAAATAATAACAATGAAAATCAAATGGACCAAAAGCCAACAGATAATTTGTGGTAAGAGAAGAATTTTTAAAAATTTATATATAGATTTTTTTAAAAGCTAATTTATTTTAAATTTAAAGTTAAGAGTCTAAAAAGTGTCATAGGTATAAGCATTAGAGTGCCAATTTCCTATATGGGAAATTTTTTCGAAGAAATACGTTTCACGTCAAATGATCTCTAATTTTTAAGTGACTATCTTTTGGCGTTTATGGTCAAAATAAATTTTAATGGAAAAAAAGTTTGACCTTTGACCCCGGGAATAAAGTGTTAAACTTTTATAATATTAAAAAAAACATTACAGCACATATTTTCCACAGACTGAGCAAAAATATTCATTATTATTTTTATAACAAACTTAGGTTTTATTTAACAAGCATATACCCAAATTTTTATCGAAAAATTACATTTTAGCGAAATTCTTAGATTTCAAATCCTATTCACGGTGAAATGGTTAAAGATATCGAAACCATTTTTTCTGAGTTTTATTCTCTTATTTGTTTGTTTTATGAAACCGAAACGATAATTGATAATTTGTAATATTTGTTAAATAAAATTTTCAAAAAATCAAAAAATGATTTTTGAAACCGGCCTGAGAAAAAAGTAAAATTTTTCCCCACCAACATTTTTTGGTTTTATCAAAAAACTATTTATTACTATAATAAATAATTGTAATAAATTGGGATCTTAGTGCAATACACTATAGTAAAACTTTTTAATAAAATGTTTGATGTCCCAAAATTTTTGATAAAACTATTTAATAAAATTTTATAACAAGAAAAAACACGAATTAAATTTGACAATATTTTGACAAAACTTAGCTATTTAGTCTAACTGGCCATAGAATTGTAAATCATGTCTTATTTTGGAATTTGTTTATTCTAAAGTATTAATCAAATTATTTACAACCAATGAAAAAAAAATCAGGTATTTTAAAAATTTTGGGCGGGCCATAGGCACGCTTTTTCTCCATCCGATTGAGCTCAAATTTTCCAGAGACTAATTTTTTAGAATTTTGAACAAATCTGAGGATTGGCCTCATACAAATTTTAACTTTGAAAAATTACTGTGCGATGAACAAGTTTTTTGATATTTTTTAACTCCGAAAATTAAAATTATTTGATTTTTGCCCATATATATAGTTTTTCTTGGTTATTAAAATTTAATCAGAGGATAAATTGAGGCTTTAAATTTATATATTCTACTCAGGAGCCTAATCGCCACATCGACACATTCGACATCGATCTATTTAAGAAATTTCTAAAAAATGTGTGCGTAGCATACTTTTAGGATAATGTAAATAACTTATATCTCACAAAGTTTACTACATTTTATACTTATTCGTCTAATTATCTCCAATAGTGAAAGCGTTTCATTTAAACTACATATTTTCGTAAACAAAATGACATATTTAGATATCAAAGTTTTTCAAACTTAGAGCAACAGAAAAAATTTTAAATATCCTTAAAGTATGATGCAAAATATTTTCAAAACTATTTTCTGTGTTTTCTTTACCAATATCCCTCATTCAATACTCGATACATTCGATACATACTTATTAAGGTGCCAAATTTGACCCTAGGAGGCCAAACTGCCACATTCGATATAGATGGAAAACTCAGATTTATAAGCAAATATTGTGTAACATACCTTAGGGATTTTCAAAAAAAAAATATTTATTTTGCAAAAAGTTTAATAAAATTTGACATCCGTTTATTTTTCAAATTATTTAGTTTAAATGCAGTTATTTTAGCATCAGGAAACTTTTGACAAATAAGTTCAATGTAGCGGCCCTTATATGTTATTAAGATTATCCAAAAAGTATGCTACACAAATGTTTATGAAATATCTTACATTTCGATCAATATGAACTGCTGCGATTTTGCCATAGGATAGGTATTATGAGTTTATGCTGATGTTTGTAATACTATCCCAGCAAAACTTTGGTAATGGCAAGTACTCTGGTAACTGGTTACCTTGTAATGACTACAACATACCCTCCGAATAACTAATAAGTTGTTACAGAAGTACTTAATTGTAATTAAGATGGTAATTTAAACTGAATGGCCCCGGTTCGAATCCCACCAAGACCAAAAATTTTTTAAAATTTTTTTTTTTATTAAAAGAGTTTTTTAAATGATTTTTGAATTTTAAGAACTTAAAAAATACCTTCTGTAAAAAAAATGGAAAACTAACTCACGGTAATGAAAAAATACCATCATGAGTTAATTTTGTTTATGTAGGGGATGTTGGATACCGAACACAGTTCTAATGGGTCTTAACTTGGTAAGCCCAACTTATCTGGGTCATCTTTCATCTCAACTGTGGACACTGACCTCCTCGTGGTATCACCCAGGGAACTAGTTTAACACCCCTAAATGTAGTGAGCTAACATGTACCAAGAGTTGTCCCATAAGATCGATAATAATGGGTAAGGACGATGGGCCAGTAACCCTCACTTGGAAAAAATAATTACAATGAAGAGGATAAAATAAGAATTTAAATGTTCCACCACCTAATGCTAGAAAAGGGCGTCCGAAACTTCCATGGAAAGACCAAGTAGAGGAACATTTTTCAAAGCTTGGCCTATAAAATTGGAGAATATTCGCACAAGATCGAAGTCCATGGAATTCCAAAGTATGCTCGGACTTTGATCTTAACAGGTTGAAACTATAGGCCATTTATGTAAGTAAGTAAGAGTCAATGTTATTTAACCAAAAACGGAAGATTTAAACTATTTAAGTTTTAAAATAATTAAAAAAAAACTGCTTTATTTTTTATTAAATGCATTAAACATTTACAAAAAATCGTATATTTTTATAAAAATTACAACAAAGCATAAAAAGCAGGGAAAAACAAAGTTATTGTCACATGATTTTGAATCTAAAAATTAAAATTGTTTATATTAATTACAACAAAATAGCTCAGTGGAAGAGTCTCCGCCTAGCAGTCGTAGGTGTCTGGGTTCGAGCCCCCATGGAGTCATAAAAAAAATTGTATTTCGTTTAAAAATATATTTTTTTAAATAAAACAACAACAAAAAAAGTTGTTGTTGTTTTCCAATTGCTTACCCAAGTCATTACTTTTCTGCAATTGGCAAGTACTTGCCTCCAATGACATGGGGAATGTTAATGTAATGACTTAAACAGTGTTTGAGCAAGTAGTTCGTGTTCAAAAGTTTAGCTGTTTAACTCATTAGTACCTGGTTGACCGATCCTTGCTCGGGGCTTTATGATAAGCATTTTGAAGTTTTTATATATTTTATTTTATACAGTTACAGCTTAACTCATTTTAAATAATTTTGAAAATTGGTCATACCAACAGAAACCTCCGTCGACTCATGCGCAACAACTTTGCTAAAGATTATAGTCTGATCAAATGCACAGTTTACGATTTAATTCATTTTGAGTAGTTTTCAGTGGCGCCGCCTGAAGTCGTTCATACCAACTAAGAAACCTTCATCTGTTTATGCGTAACAACTTTGCTTATGATCATAACATGATCAAATGCACAGTTTATGATTTAATTCACTTATAGTCTGATCAAATGCACAGTTTACGATTTAATTCATTTTGAGTAATTTTCAGTGGCGCCACCTGTCGGACTTTGGTCATTCCAATTAATAAACCTTCGTCGGATTATCCGCAATAACTTTGCTAAAAATTATAGCATGATTAAATGTACAGTTTACGATTAAACTGACTTTAAGTAAATTGCAGTGGCGCCACCTGTCGAAATTTCTTCATACCAACTAAGAAACCTTCGTCGGCTTATGTGCAACAACATTACTAAAGATTATAGCATGATTATATGCACAGCTTACGATTAAATTGACTTTGAGTAATTTTCAGTAGCGCCACCTGTCGGAAATTATTCACACCAATTAAAAAGCATTCGCCGGCTCATGCGCTACAACTTTGCTAAAGATCATAGTATGATCAAATGTACAGTTTACGATTTAATTAATTTTTAGTAATTTTCAGTGGCGCCACCTGTCGGAAATTCGGTTTACCAACTTAAAAAGCTCCGCCGGCTTATCCGCAACATCTTTGCTGAAGAGCATAACATGATCAAATTCACAGTTTACTATTCTATAAAGAACATACATACAGACAAACATTAATTTATTTTAAAGTTATAACATTACTAATTTTTTCCCCTTTTTATCCCCTAATTTCAAAAAGTTCCATATGCATAATTGGTACTTCTTTGGTACCAATTGAATTCGGTACATTCTATTAGAAAGCAGTTAACATAATTTTTCTATTCATATTACTTTTGTAGATGTTAAGTTATCAGTTTATCCCTTTTTTACACATTTTGGCCACAAAATCACAAAAGTACCAAATACGTGTTCAATATTTTTTTCACATCTATTGATTGCGGTACAAAGTTTCTTTCTATATTCCTTAGTTTAAAATATAAGAGTGGGTTAAAAAGGTACCAAAAAAAACTATTTTCACCCTTTTTTACCCCTTATCGGGCATAGTTTCAAAAAAGTACCAAACACCTGTCCTTTTATTTCCATAGCTGTTTAAAACGTAATTTAAATTTTGTTTCTATACCTATTACTTAAGGAGATATATCGTTTTCGATTTTTTCCCCTTTTTACCCGTTTTTACCCTCTTAGAGACAAACGTTCCAAAAATCCCTTCTTCTTCGACCTATACATCAAAAAAGATACCCACTGTCCAAATTTTATCAAAATCGTTAGAGCCGTTTTCGAGATAGTCATTCCATATATATATATATATAGTACCTGGTAGACCGAGCCTTGCTCGGAGCTTTATGATAAGCATTTTGAGGAAAATTTTAAAGTTTTTATATATTTTATATTATAAAGTGCTAAAATAAATTTAGAGGAAAGACATTGTATAAATATTCAGTTAATTTTGAATTATTTGATTTATTTTGTCCGACCAACACATAGTTTGCATAGTTTACAGTTTAACTCATTTTGAATAATTTTGGAAATTATTCATATCAACAGAAACCTCTGTCGACTCATGCGCCAACTTTGCTAAAGATTATAGTCTGATCAAATGCACAGTTTACGATTTAATACATTTTGAGTAGTTTTCTGTGGCGCCACCTGTCGGAAATTATTCATACCAACTAAAAAGCCTTCGTCGGCTCATGCGCTACAACTTTGCTAAAGATCATAGCATGATCAAATGTACAGTTTACGATTTAATTAATTTTTAGTAATTTTCAGTGGCGCCATCTGTCGGAAATTAGTCTTATCAACTTTAAAACCTTCGCCGGCTTATCCGCAACATCTTCGCTAAAGAGCATAACACAATCAAATTCACAGTTTACTATTCTATAAAGAACATACATATAGACAAACATTCATTTGTTTAAAATAATACTAATTTTTCCCCCTTTTTATTCCCTAATTTCTAAAAGTTCCATATGTATATTTGGTGCTTTTTTGGTGCCAATTGAATTCGGTACATTTTTTTAAAACGCATTTAACATAATGTATAATGTTCCTATTCATATTACTTTGGAGATGTTAAGTTATCATTTTATCCCTTTTTTACCCCCTATCGGACATAGTTTCAAAAAAGTACCAAATACGTGTTTCATGTTTTTTTTTACATCTATTGATTGCAGTACCAAGTTTCTTTCTGTATTCTTTAGTTTAAAATATAAGAGTGGGTTAAAAAGGTGCCAAAAAAACTATTTTCACCCTTTTTTACCCCCTATCGGACATAGTTTCAAAAAAGTACCAAACACCTGTCCGCTTATTTTCAAAGCTTTTTAAAACGTAATTTTAATTTTGTTTCTATACTTATTACTTTAGGAGACATAGCGTTTTCGATTTTTTTCCCCTTTTTACCCTCTTAGAGGTAAAAGTTCCAAAAAACCCTTCTTCTTCGACCTATACATCAAAAAAGATACCCACTGTCCAAATTTTATCAAAATCGTTAGAGCCGTTTTCGAGATAGCCATTCTATATATATATATATATATATATATATATATATATACAATTATTGTTCGTTTAAGAATATAAGATATATATATATATATATATATATATATATATATATATATATATATATATATATATATATATATATATATATATAAATACATACAATTATTGCTCGTTTAAGAATATAAGATTTGGTAATGAAAAGTTTTGCTGGGTCCCTCTAAACTTATATTTTATAAAAAAAAATGTAAATTCATATTTTGCTTATTTAATGGCAAGAGATATCTAAATTTCAGAATGTGTCTTCGTCAATGAATGTAGAATATTTTTATTAATTTATATCGCCAATTTCAATGTCAAAAGATGAAAGTCCATAGGTAATAATCCAACTATAAATGTTTCAAAATTTTTTATTACATTTTCTACAACAAAACATTAATAAATTTCAGTTTCTAGCCTTGATATGATGATAGATAGGAATTTCTCTTTAAAAATGTGTTGATTTTAAATTTTAAAAATACATATGTTTTTTTAGTTATTTTTTATAAATGTTATTTTATTTATTAATATAAATGTTTTTTTTTTTTATTTATGTGTCTTCATTCGTATTTTTCATAAATGGGCCTTTGAGGGTTAATTCCAAGATGTCTTCTTTTGAAAACTAGAACTGGTTGTGTAATATTGGATCAAAAAACTCAATCAACTAAATATGTACACATACAAACATATGTATGTTTGTATGTGTACATGAGATCTAATATTTTAGATAAAAATGAAATATAATAAAGGGGAGATTAGCAAATCAATAAACGGGATGAAACATTGTTGCAAGAAGAAACTCCTTTATTAAATGAACAATTATGTTGCTATATGGTAACTGATGTCATAATTCTTTAGTCTTTTTTACTTTACTAAAACGTAAATACTAACAAAGTATAGTATAAGTACTAGATTCATCTGCTAAAGTTTAAGAGACAACTTTTTTACAAAAATTTCAAGAGATATTTTGAAGAAAAACGATAGGTTTATCTGTTGGGGTTGAAACGGTTTCAAAAAAGGACACAAAATATTAGCAAAATACATGATCACGCGCAGGACACATTATGGTTGGATATGATTTTTATGAGCACAGCATCCAATAACATTAAAATACTATGTGTGCTAAAGCACAGACACAAAAATTCCTGTGTTCTTAGAGAGTTTTGAAAATTTCACCATTTTAAAAAATATTTGAAATTGCGCATATCTAAAACCCTACCAAATAAGAGGAGTTTTCTATAAAAAATTTTTTTATAGTAAAATATTTCTGAAGAAAAATATTTCTATAGAAAAATATGTCTATAGAAATATATTTCTTTAGAAATATATTTGTTTTCTTTAGAAAAATATTTCTATAGAAAAATATTTCTATGGAAAAATTTTCTATAGAAAAATATTTCTATAGAAAAATGTTCTATAGAAAAATATTTCTATACAAAAATTTTCTATAGAAAAATATTTCTATAGAAAAATTTTCTACAGAAAAATTTTCTATAGGAAAATATTTCTATAGAAAAATTTTCTATAGAAAAATATTTCTATATTTTCTACAGAAAAAAATTTCTATAGAAAAATTTTCTATAGAAAAATATTTCTATAGAAAAATTTTCTATAGAAAAATATTTCTTACAGAAAAATATTTCTATAGAAAAAAATTTCTATAGAAAAATATTTTTATAGAAAAAAATTTCTATAGAAAAATTTTCTATAGAAAAATATTTCTATAGAAAAATTTTCTATAGAAAAATATATCTATAGAAAAATTTTCTATAGTAAAATATTTCTACAGTAAAATATTTCTATGGAAAAATTTTCTATAGTAAAATATTTCTATAGAAAAATATTTCTATAGAAAAATTTTCTAAAGAAAAATATTTCTATAGAAAAATTTTCTATAGAAAAATATTTCTATAGAAAAATTTTCTACAAAAAAATTTTCTATAGGAAAATATTTCTATAGAAAAATATTTCTATAGAAAAATTTTCTACAGAAAATTTTCTACAGAAAAAAATTTCTATAGAAAAATTTTCTATAGAAAAATTTTCTACAGAAAATTTTCTACAGAAAAAAATTTCTATAGAAAAATTTTCTATAGAAAAATATTTCTATAGAAAAATTTTATATAGAAAAATATTTTCTATAGAAAAATATTTCTATAGAAAAAAATTTCTATAGAAAAATATTTCTATAGAAAAAAATTTCTATAGAAAAATTTTCTATAGAAAAATATTTCTATAGAAAAATATTTCTATAGAAAAAAAATTCTATAGAAAAATATTTCTATAGAAAAATATATCTATAGAAAAATTTTCTATAGAAAATTATTTCTATAGAAAAATATTTCTATAGAAAAATTTTCTATAGAAAAATATTTCTATAGATAAATTTTCTATAGAAAAATATTTCTATAGAAAAATTTTCTAAAGAAATATATTTCTATAGAAAAATTTTCTATAGAAAAATATTTCTATAGAAAAATTTTCTATAGAAAAATATTTCTATAGAAAAATATTTCTATAGAAAAATTGTCTATAGAAAAATATTTCTATAGAAAAATGTTTCTATAGAAAAATATATCTATAGGAACATTTTCTATGGTAAAATATTTCTATAGAAAAATATTTCTATAGAAAAATGTTCTAAAGAAAAATATTTCTATAGAAAAATTTTCTATAGAAAAATATTTCTAAAGAAAAATTTTCTACAAAAAAATTTTCTATAGGAAAATATTTCTATAGAAAAATATTTCTATAGAAAAATTTTGCTACAGAAAATTTTCTACAGAAAAAAATTTCTATAGAAAAATTTTCTATAGAAAAATATTTCTATAGAAAAATTTTCTATAGAAAAATATTTTTTATAGAAAAATATTTCTATAAAAAAAATTTCTATAGAAAAATATTTCTGTAGAAAAAAATTTCTATAGAAAAATTTTCTATAGAAAAATATTTCTATAGAAAAATTTTCTATAGAAAAATATATCTATAGAAAAATTTTCTATAGTAAAATATTTCTACAGAAAAATATTTCTATAGAAAAATTTTCTATAGTAAAATATTTCTATAGAAAAATATTTCTATAGAAAAATTTTCTAAAGAAAAATATTTCTATAGAAAAATTTTCTACAGAAAATTTTCTACAGAAAAAAATTTCTATAGAAAAATTTTCTATAGAAAAATTTTCTACAGAAAATTTTCTACAGAAAAAAATTTCTATAGAAAAATTTTCTATAGAAAAATATTTCTATAGAAAAATTTTCTATAGAAAAATTTTCTATAGAAAAATTTTCTATAGAAAAATATTTCTATAGAAAAATATTTCTATAGAAAAATTGTCTATAGAAAAATATTTCTATAGAAAAATGTTTCTATAGAAAAATATATCTATAGAAAAATTTTCTATAGTAAAATATTTCTATAGAAAAATATTTCTATAGAAAAATGTTCTAAAGAAAACTATTTCTATAGAAAAATTTTCTATAGAAAAATATTTCTACAGAGAAATTTTCTATGGGAAAATATTTCTAAAGAAAATTTTTTTACAGAAAAATATTTCTATAGAAAAATTTTCTTTAGAAAAGTATTTCTATAGAATAATTTTCTATTGAAAAATATATTTCTATTGAATAATTTTCTATAGAAAAATATTTCTATAGAAAAGTTTTCAATAAAAAAATATTTCTATAGAAAAATTTTCTATAAAAAATATTTCTATAGAAAAATAATTCTATAGAAAAATTTTCTATAGAAAAATATTTCTATAGAAAATTTTTTTATAGGAAAATATTTCTATAGAAAAATTTTGTATAGAAAAAAATTTCTATAGAAAAGTTTTCTATAGAAAAATATTTCTATAGAAAAATTTTCTATAGAAAAATATTTCTATTGAAAAATTTTCTATAAAAAAATATTTCTATAGAAAAATTTTCTATAGAAAAATATTTCTATAGAAAAATTTCAATAGAAATATTTTTCTATAGCAAAAATTTTCGTAAGAAATTTTTTTCATAGCAAACATTTCCGATAGAAATATTTTCTATAGCAAAAATTTTCGTTAGAAATATTTTTCTATAGCAAAAATTTTCGATAGAAATATTTTTCTATAGAAAAAATTTTCGATAGAATTATTTTTCTGTAGAAAAATTTTAGATAGAAATATTTTTCTGTAGAAAAATTTTCGATAGAAATATTTTTCTGTAGAAAAATTTTCGATAGAAATATTTTTCTATAGGAAAATTTTCGATAGAAATATTTTTCTATAGAAAAATTTTCGATAGAAATATTTTCTATAGAAAATTTTTGATAGAAATATTTTCTATAGAAAATTTTCGATAGAAATATTTTTCTATAGCAAAAATTTTCGATAGAAATATTTTTCTGTAGAAAATTTTCGATAGAAATATTTTTCTATAGAAAAATTTTCTATAGAAATATTTTTCTATAGAAAAATTTTCTATAGAAATATTTTTCTATAGAAAAGTATTTCTGTAGAAAAAATTTCTACAGAAAAATATTTCTATAGAAACATTTTCTATAGAAAAATATTTCTATAGAAAAAATTTCTATAGAAAAATTTTCTACAGAAAATTTTCTACAGAAAAAAATTTCTATAGAAAAATTTTCTATAGAAAAATTTTCTACAGAAAATTTTCTACAGAAAAAAATTTCTATAGAAAAATTTTCTATAGAAAAATATTTCTATAGAAAAATTTTCTATAGAAAAATTTTCTATAGAAAAATATTTCTATAGAAAAATTGTCTATAGAAAAATATTTCTATAGAAAAATGTTTCTATAGAAAAATATATCTATAGAAAAATTTTCTATAGTAAAATATTTCTATAGAAAAATATTTCTATAGAAAAATGTTCTAAAAAAAACTATTTCTATAGAAAAATTTTCTATAGAAAAATATTTCTACAGAGAAATTTTCTATGGGAAAATATTTCTAAAGAAAATTTTTTTACAGAAAAATATTTCTATAGAAAAATTTTCTATAGAAAAATATTTCTATTGAAAAATTTTCTATAAAAAAATATTTCTATAGAAAAAATAAAAAAATTTTAGAAAAGTATTTCTATAGAATAATTTTCTATTGAAAAATATATTTCTATTGAATAATTTTCTATAGAAAAATATTTCTATAGAAAAGTTTTCAATAAAAAAATATTTCTATAGAAAAATTTTCTATAAAAAATATTTCTATAGAAAAATAATTCTATAGAAAAATTTTCTATAGAAAAATATTTCTATAGAAATTTTTTTATAGGAAAATATTTCTATAGAAAAATTTTGTATAGAAAAAAATTTCTATAGAAAAGTTTTCTATAGAAAAATATTTCTATAGAAAAATTTTCTATAGAAAAATATTTCTATTGAAAAATTTTCTATAAAAAAATATTTCTATAGAAAAATTTTCTATAGAAAAATATTTCTATAGAAAAATTTCAATAGAAATATTTTTCTATAGCAAAAATTTTCGTACGAAATTTTTTTCATAGCAAACATTTCCGATAGAAATATTTTCTATAGCAAAAATTTTTGTTAGAAATATTTTTCTATAGCAAAAATTTTCGATAGAAATATTTTTCTATAGAAAAAATTTTCGATAGAATTATTTTTCTGTAGAAAAATTTTAGATAGAAATATTTTTTTGTAGAAAAATTTTTGATAGAAATATTTTTCTGTAGAAAAATTTTCGATAGAAATATTTTTCTGAAGAAAAATTTTCGATAGAAATATTTTTCTATAGGAAAATTTTCGATAGAAATATTTTTCTATAGAAATATTTTACTATAGAAAATTTTTCTATAGATATATTTTTCTATAGAAACATTTTTCTATAGAAATATTTTTCTATAGAAAAATTTTCTATAAAAAATATTTCTATAGAAAAATAATTCTATAGAAAAATTTTCTATAGAAAAATATTTCTATAGAAAATTTTTTTATAGGAAAATATTTCTATAGAAAAATTTTGTATAGAAAAAAATTTCTATAGAAAAGTTTTCTATAGAAAAATATTTCTATAGAAAAATTTTCTATAGAAAAATATTTCTATTGAAAAATTTTCTATAAAAAAATATTTCTATAGAAAAATTTTCTATAGAAAAATATTTCTATAGAAAAATTTCAATAGAAATATTTTTCTATAGCAAAAATTTTCGTACGAAATTTTTTTCATAGCAAACATTTCCGATAGAAATATTTTCTATAGCAAAAAATTTCGTTAGAAATATTTTTCTATAGCAAAAATTTTCGATAGAAATATTTTTCTATAGAAAAAATTTTCGATAGAATTATTTTTCTGTAGAAAAATTTTAGATAGAAATATTTTTCTGTAGAAAAATTTTTGATAGAAATATTTTTCTGTAGAAAAATTTTCGATAGAAATATTTTTCTGTAGAAAAATTTTCGATAGAAATATTTTTCTATAGGAAAATTTTCGATAGAAATATTTTTCTGTAGAAAAATTTTCGATAGAAATATTTTTCTATAGGAAAATTTTCGATAGAAATATTTTTCTATAGAAATATTTTACTATAGAAAATTTTTCTATAGATATATTTTTCTATAGAAACATTTTTCTATAGAAATATTTTTCTATAGAAAAATTTTCTATAAAAAATATTTCTATAGAAAAATAATTCTATAGAAAAATTTTCTATAGAAAAATATTTCTATAGAAAATTTTTTTATAGGAAAATATTTCTATAGAAAAATTTTGTATAGAAAAAAATTTCTATAGAAAAGTTTTCTATAGAAAAATATTTCTATAGAAAAATTTTCTATAGAAAAATATTTCTATTGAAAAATTTTCTATAAAAAAATATTTCTATAGAAAAATTTTCTATAGAAAAATATTTCTATAGAAAAATTTCAATAGAAATATTTTTCTATAGCAAAAATTTTCGTACGAAATTTTTTTCATAGCAAACATTTCCGATAGAAATATTTTCTATAGCAAAAATTTTCGTTAGAAATATTTTTCTATAGCAAAAATTTTCGATAGAAATATTTTTCTATAGAAAAAATTTTCGATAGAATTATTTTTCTGTAGAAAAATTTTAGATAGAAATATTTTTCTGTAGAAAAATTTTTGATAGAAATATTTTTCTGTAGAAAAATTTTCGATAGAAATATTTTTCTGTAGAAAAATTTTCGATAGAAATATTTTTCTATAGGAAAATTTTCGATAGAAATATTTTTCTATAGAAATATTTTACTATAGAAAATTTTTCTATAGATATATTTTTCTATAGAAACATTTTTCTATAGAAATATTTTTCTATAGAAAAATTTTCTATAAAAAATATTTCTATAGAAAAATAATTCTATAGAAAAATTTTCTATAGAAAAATATTTCTATAGAAAATTTTTTTATAGGAAAATATTTCTATAGAAAAATTTTGTATAGAAAAAAATTTCTATAGAAAAGTTTTCTATAGAAAAATATTTCTATAGAAAAATTTTCTATAGAAAAATATTTCTATTGAAAAATTTTCTATAAAAAAATATTTCTATAGAAAAATTTTCTATAGAAAAATATTTCTATAGAAAAATTTCAATAGAAATATTTTTCTATAGCAAAAATTTTCGTAAGAAATTTTTTTCATAGCAAACATTTCCGATAGAAATATTTTCTATAGCAAAAATTTTCGTTAGAAATATTTTTCTATAGCAAAAATTTTCGTTAGATATATTTTTCTATAGCAAAAATTTTCGATAGAAATATTTTCTATAGAAAATTTTCGATAGAAATATTTTTCTATAGAAAAATTTTCTATAGAAATATTTTTCTATAGCAAAAATTTTCAATAGAAATATTTTTCTATAGCAAAAATTTTCGATAGAAATATTTTTCTGTAGAAAAATTTTCGAGAGAAATATTTTTCTATAGAAAAATATTTCTGTAGAAAAATTTTCTACAGAAAAATATTTCTATAGAAACATTTTCTATAGAAAAATATTTCTATAGAAAAATTTTCTATAGAAAAATGTTTCTAATTTTCTACAGAAAAATATTTCTATAGAAAAATTTTCAATAAAAATATTTTTCTATGGAAAAATTTTCGATAGAAATATTTTTCTATAGAAATATTTTTCTATGGAAAAATTATTGATAGAAATATTTTTCTATAGAAAAATTTTCGATAGAAGTATTTTTCTTTTGAAATATTTTCGATAGAAATATTTTTCTATAGAAATATTTTTCTATAGAAATATTTTTGAAAGAAATATTTTTCTATGGAAATATTTGTCTATAGAAAAATTTTCGAGAGAAATATTTTTCTACAGGAAAATTTTCAAAATTTTTCAGTTATTTTTTTTTATTTCTATAAGTGACTTTATCAGAATCCAATACTTAGTACATAAATTATTCTATTGGAATTGTTTAAATAAATGTCTTTTTTGCTGAAGCTTCCGATAAAAAATAACATAAAAAATCTAAATTTAAGCTGACGTAAATAGAATCGTTAGACATTTTGAAAACTTAATTCAAATTTGAACATCCGGTTGTCTAGATTACTATGCATGGATTCGTACTATATCCTGTGTTTCTAATGGAATTGGAAATTTTGTATTTTGACTTTATTCAAATATTTATTTTGTTATTTTTTTTAAAGCATAAGCCTAGGAGAGCATTAACCTTTTTTTTTTCGTTCATTTGCCGTTTAGTTCTATAATGAAACAGAAAAAAATACATTTATTCCATAAATAAATGGAAAATGGGTTCTTTAGGTTCTAGTTGTGAATAAGTGTCTTTCTATGTATTTTTTGTATTTATAGGTCTGAGTTTAGAACTATTTTTTTCCTTTTTTTACAGTTTTTTTGTAGGCATTTTGTAAGTAAAATATTTCCACATTCATTTATCGTTGGCTGGGTTTGTAAAGCTTTGAATTTCTTTCGGGTTCCAAAGTCAAGAAGGTCGGTCGTATATATTTTTATATGTTTTTTTTATTTTTTTGTTTTGTAATTTTTGCTCCAAAGTGTTCGTTTACATAAATTTTATTTTTGGTGTCTTATTTTTTCTTTAAATGTTTGGCATACGTAAGTGGAGCAAAAATACTGCATTATTAATTTTCGATTTTTTTTTCTGTCTTGAATACTTTAACATTTGTCTCTATGTGTGTCACATATGAACATATACTTGAAAATTGTGAATACCCAGCAGTTCCGGAATAAAATCTTTCTCCAAATGTGAAAAAACTAACAATTGTAGAGGGTATAAATTCATTTTGGTTAAGTTGATTTCTGTTACCAAACAGTTTCTAAGAGCAAGATCCACCTCTGATACAAATTTCAGGTTGTAGTAGGTTTAATTAATGACTAGAGGGGGCTATGTAAAAATCGCTTACTAGTAAGTTAAAACCGTTACATGTCCTTCAACTTGGAATTGTTGGGTAATAAAAAAGATATTCCGTCCACTTTTTTCTTATCTTCCTGTAGCTTTAAGCTACTGCAGAAGTTGTCACACAAAGTCAATTTGTTGAAACATCAGAAGAGAACATTTTATGTAGGATTTTTTCAAAACCTGAGGAAAAAACATGAAAAATCGGTAACGCCCATAGATGACCATTAGGTTGAGTCGTTTTTTTTTTTCATTTCTCTGATCGACTTCTAATATTGAAATTTCTTTCACTCAACCAAATTATTATTGCGGAGTTGAGTTCAGCCTGTAGCTTTGATAAATGGGTCTATTTTACGAAGGTCAATACTCGCTAGATACTAGAAAGAGCGGGACAGTGGCAAAGAAGATGAGTTACTGTCTCCTTCTCTTCGACATTGTAACAACTGCGACAGTAGTCATAGCGTTGAAGGTTAAGTTTTCTGGCATGCAACCCAAAAACGCAGTGTCCTGTTAAGGTTCAAATTAGATTGCGGAGTCGGTGGCGAGGCAGAGAAACCACGAATTTAGAACTTTTATTATTATAAGTGTATTTGCCCGGCTTCAGTGGACCAAGTGTTCTGAGCTGGCCTATAAAGAGGTAACCTAATTATATTGTTATCCCCGGGTATCCAAAAAAGTTCATTATATCAATGTATCGCCCAGAGGGCGAAGCCGAGCGGCTCGAAGCCGGCGCTTAGTCGCCGCCGGGAGAATTTTTCGATAGTCAGCCGCCGCCGAAAGAACCGGCTCATGTCGGCTTAAATTTCAAGCCGAAGTATTTTCATTTTTAGATAATGATATTTTTTAATACTAAATTTTTTAATAAGACTTGGTTTTTATATTTAATAAGAAGATTCATAAAAGTATTATCAAATTAATCTTTCATTTAAAGCTCGTTTTTTGTACGCGAGAAAATGAGGGCAAGTGAAAAAGTGTATAATACTGGAAACGCAACAAAAATGTTTCCAAGGTCAAAGTTATACCACTCTAAGCTCTTTTATATATTTTTATAAAAATATAATGTCTTCATGAGAAAGGACAGGAATTGAATCATATTTTGTACTCGCAATACAATTGTGCGGTTTTGCAAAGCCGAACTGAAAAAAACGTTTAAAGATTTTTAAAATACACGTTGTGGCAGCTTTAATGGATCCATGCCAAAAAAAATTTGCCAGCTTTGGAGAAGTATATTAAAATGATTCTACAAAACGCATTAAATTTATTTCAAATCTTGGATGTATCCTATAATTCAGTTTCTAAATCAAAGTTAATTTTAGAAGAAATAAAAAATTAGAGGATATTAATATCAATCGTCCATCTACCAGCAAATGTTCAAATTAACCATCAAAAATATGAAAGTATAATGTCCTGATTTTTTATAATTATATATATATATATACATATATATATTTACTGTAAAATTTCAAATACAAGACAACAAATGCTAGAATTCATGGGAACAATAATGCCTAATCTGAACAATAATATGGAACTTGAAATTCAAAAATATCTTGATAGCGAAGCTATCCCAATATTGCAAAACTAGCAAATTTATGTTTCAGGATACCAGCTACGTCAGCATCGTCAAAACAAGCCTTTTCATTCGCTGACAACTGTGTAAACCAAAAAAGAAGTTTCCTAAATCCTAACACAATAAAAAAGCAATTGTTTGTGCATGACAATATGGGATTGAGCCGGCGCACAGCCGCCGCTGGTCCATTTTTCTCCAGCCGCCGCCGCCGATAATTTGTAGTCGGCTTCGCCCTCTGGTATCGCCATCTCGTTAAGAGATACCCGCAATTCGCGAGTTACAACAGATGTCGCACAGTGTAACCTTTTCATACAAGGAGTGTCCAAAAAATAGAAGGAGTTGTAGCAGAAATAAAAAATTTAATACAGATGATTTTTTTCGTAATAAGAAACATTTTGACGAATTTTGATAAAATTCAAATGAGTGCCAGGCCTACCGTCTATACAATAAGAATTGAAAAATTTGAATAACTCGGGAATTAATTGTCCAAAAAAAAAATTGTACACACTGTTTGTTAATAAAAATACACATTTGAGCAAATTTTGGTAAAAATTGAACAAGTGCCACGCCCACCTTCCATACATTTTTAAGTGACAAATGCTAATATCACGGAATTTTATGGACCAAAAAGTGCAAAATAATTATTCGTGAATACATTTAATATAATTTTAATATCCTTCAAAATCTGACGAAAATTCGTGAACGAAACCACATATATAAAATTAACAAAAAATCCGTATGAATTCCGCAATTTAAAATATGGGGAAATCAGAAAAACCTTAAACTAAGGACAAAATTTTAAAACTGTCAAAATCGCGTATTTGTGTTTATAGAAAAATATATGGTACATTTTTCCATAAACACAAATCCTTTAGAATATATAATATATACAATTTTTGATTGCTCTTTTCGTGAATGGCAGGTCTTTATTTGCACCCATTTCGAACTTTTATACATTTTTTAAAATAACAGATTTTTTAAAAGTTCATAAAAATCGCAAAAACATCCATTTAGGTATCAAGTTTCAGTAGGAGCCCAAAGTGTGCCTAATTTTATACAATTAGATGTAAAAGACCCCATCAAAAGTAATTGGAGTGATATAAATAACATCAAGTAAAAAAGGACTCTCAGTGTGTAGCGTCCGTCACAGAAATAAAGGTTTTTTTAATTTGACTAGTGCAATTTTTCTTTTTTCGCCAATTGAACTTGGTTCGTTAAGAGAACTTATATTAGGCTAAAAATAAATATATGTTAATATAGCATTTTATAGAATAATCTGTATAGCAAAGTGTGTAGCGTCCGTCACAGTTTAAATTTTTTACAAAATAATATTTATTAAATACAAAATTTACGAACACATGTCTGTCTTATTCAGAAAACAATAACACTATCTATATCCACAGATTAAATTTAAGATATTAGGTGTTAAAAAAATATACAGTGGGGCAAATTTGATGATTTTGCAATTTTATGTTTTTTTTTATTTTTGGGACACTCTAACAGCAAGCCGCAGCATTCTTGGGACGAAAAATAAAACATAAAAAGTGTAAAACTTTAAATTAATATATGTATTTAGCCGCTTTGTAAAATAGTACCTGGTTGACCGAGCCTTGCTCGGAGCCTTATGATAAGCATTTTGCGCAAATATTCAGTTAATTTCGAATTATTTTATTTATTTTTTCCGATCAACACATAGTTTGCATAGTTTACAGATTAACTCATTTTGAAAAATTTTGGAAATTGGTCATACCAACAGAAACCTCCGTCGGCTAATGCGCAACAACTTTGCTAAATATTATAGCCTGATCAAATGCACAGTTTACGATTTATTTCATATTGAGTAATTTTCAGTGGCGCCACCTGAAGTTGTTCATACCAACTAAGAAACCTTCGGCTGCTTATGCGTAACAACTTTTCTAATGATTATAACATGATCAAATGCACAGTTTACGATTTAATTCATTTTGAGTAATTTTCAGAGGCGCCACCTGTTGGACTTTGGTCATTCCCATTAATAAACCTTCGTCGGCATATCCGCAACAACTTTGCTAAAGATTATAGTATGATTAAATGTACAGCTTACGATTAAATTGACTTTGAGTAAATTTCAGTGGCGCCACCTGTCGGAAATTATTCATACCAACTAAAAAACCTTTGCCGGCTCATGCGCTACATTTTTGCTAAAGATCAAAGCATGATCAAATATACGGTTTACGATTTAATTAATTTTTAGTAATTTTCAGCGGCGCCACCTAACGGAAATTAGTTTTACCCACTTAAAAGCCTTCGCCGGCTTATCCGCAACATCTTCGCTAAAGAGCATAATATGATCAAATTCACAGTTTACTATTCTATAAAGAACATACATACAGACAAACATTAATTTGTTTTAAAGTTATAACATTACTAATTTTTTCCCCTTTTTATCCCCTAATTTCAAAAAGTTCCATATGCTTATTTGGTACTTCTTTGGTACCAATTGAATTCGGTACATTTTATTAAAACGCAGTTAACATAATTCCTATTCATATTACTTTTGAGATGTTAAGTTATCACTTTATCCCTTTTTTACCCATTTTGGAACCAAAATCGAAAAAGTACCAAGCACGTGTTCAATATTTCTTTCACATCTATTGACTGCAGTACAAAGTTTCTTTCTATATTGTTTGGTTTAAAATATAAGAGTGGGTTAAAAAAGTACCAAAAAAACTACTTTTACTCTTTTTTACCCCCTATCGGACATAGTTTAAAAAAAGTACCAAACACCTGTCCGCTTATTTTCAGTGCCCAAGGTTGACCTAATGGCGCTGTAGGTGAGAAGCTTATCTACAAGCTGACTGATTTTTCGAGCCCTAAGTCCTCCATTTAGTAAGATATTTTTTTGCAAGCTTGGCCTAAGAAATTTTAGAATATGCGCACAAGATCGAAGCGCATGGAATTCAAAAATATGCTCGGCCTTTGACCTAAACAGGTTTGTAATATAGGCCATTTAAATAAGTAGAATTTTTTGCATATTAATACATTTATTTTGCTCTAATTAACTAAATCTTGATACTATTTTAAAAAAATTAAATAAGTAGTAATAATTGACGTAGTTTATGTAAATTTATGTACAAAATTAAACAACTTTCATATAAGGTTTAAAATATTTTTTTAACGCGAAAGTTCAATGTATTTGGAGCAAAAAATAAGGAAAGAAAATTGTTTAAAATATTAATACATAATATTTATAAAAAATAATCAATGACCCAGCAAAACTTGCGATAAAAAGTCAATTTCCTATAAATAGTAAATTTTCAAAAAATTTCCTATCAAAAGTAATATTTCGAAAAATTTCCTTTAAATAGTCAATTTTCGAAAAATTTTCTATAAATAGTCAATTTTCGAAATATTTCCTATAAATATTCAATTTTCGAAAAATTTCCTATAAATAGTCAATTTTTGAAAAATTTCCTATAAATAGTCAATTTTCGAAAAATTTCCTATAAATAGCCAATATTCGAAAAATTTCCTATAAATAGTCAATTTTCGAAAAATTTCCTATAAATAGTCAATTTTCGAAAAATTTCCTATAAGTAGTCAATTTTCTAAAAATTTCCTATAAATAGTCAATTTTTGAGAAATTTCCTATAAATAGTAAGTTTGCGAAAAATTTCCTATAAACAGTAAATTTTCGAAAAATTTCCTCTAAATAGTCGATTTTTGAAAAATTTCCTATAAATAGTCAAATTTCGAAAAATTTCCTATTAATAGTCAATTTTCGAAAAATGTCCTATAAATAGTCAATTTGCGAAAAATTTCCTATAAATAGTCAATTTTTGAAAAATTTCCTATTAATAGTCAATTTTTGAAAAATTTCCTATAAATAGTCAATTTTCGAAAAATTTTCTATAAACAGTCAATTTTCGAAAAATTTCCTATAAATAGCCAATTTTCGAAAAATTTCCTATAAATAGTAAATTTTCGAAAAATTTCCTAAATAGTCAATTTTTTTTTCTATAAATAGTAAATTTTCGAAAAATTTCCTAGTCAATTTTCGAAAAATTTCCTATAAATAGTGAATTTTCTTAAAATTTCCTATAAATAGTCAATTTTTAGAAAAATTTCCTATAAATAGTCAATTTTCGAAAAATTTCCTATAAATAGTCAATTTTCGAAAAATTTTCTATAAATAGTCAATTTTCGAAAAATGTCCTATAAATAGTCAATTTCTGAAAAATTTCCTATAAATAGTCAATTTTTAGAAAAATTTCCTATAAATAGTCAATTTTTAGAAAAATTTCCTATAAATAGTCAATTTTCGAAAAATTTCCTATAAATAGTCAATTTTTGAAAAATTTCCTATAAATAGTCAATTTTCGAAAAATTTCCTATAAATAGTCAATTTTCGAAAAATTTCCTTTAAATAGTCAATTTTCGAAAAATTTCCTATAAATAGTCAATTTTCGAAAAATTTCCTATAAATAGTCAATTTTCGAAAAATTTCCTATAAATAGTCAATTTTCGAAAAATTTCCTTTAAATAGTCAATTTTCTTGTTTGTGTCATAAAAAGTTTTGCTGGGTTTAAAAAAAGAAAAGCCATGGAAAACCATAATAAGAAAATATACTTGAAAATTATGAATTAAAACGGATCATATTTCAACACCAAATATTATTATACGAGTACACAACCAACCAGCCAACACCCATTGCGAGGACTACTTGTATGAGTGAATACTTTGTAAGCAAATTCAAATGCTAATACTGTTCAGTTCAGTTCAATAATAGACCGAGTTTAAATTCAAAAAATCGTTACAAATTCCCCCAACACTCTCACTCACTCATTCACTTATTGCTTTGAATGTAAAGTAGATTATGAATATGTACGAGTATTTATTAGATACTTGTACTTTGTATTAGCATTTAAGTAAAATGAGGTGTTTTCATATTCATTGGATTCAATATTTAGTAAATATGTAATGGAAAATGTGTGAATATATGTATATTAATAGTCCATAACACACTTGAGACTGGTTGCTTTTATGTTTGGTATAAGTGACATATAATTTCCAAATAAAATTTAAATAAAAAGTCCAAATGGTGTTAAAATATAATAACAAGACAATTGTCAAGATATTTATTAAAAGATACTTATCTTTAGAGAAAACATAAATTTTCAAGATATCAAAAACTGATAATAGATATCTAATAGACCCAACAAAGAAATAAATTTTCAGGTGGATTTTTTTGAAATTTATTTTATTTGTCGTAAATAAAAATAATAATACAAATATTAAGCGTAGTTGTATGGGTGATATCTGAATTAGGCCAAAAATTTAATCAATAAAAACAAAAGTTTTTACAAAAAAAATAAAAAAAAATACTGACTTACTTAAATGGCCTATATTTACAACCTGTTAAGGTCAAAGGCCGATCATATTTTAGAATTTCATGCGCTACGATCTCAATTTCGTAGGCCAAGCGTTGAAAGATTTTCCTCTACTTGGTCTTTCCATCGAATTTTCAAACGTCTTCTTTTGCGAGTTTCCTCGGGATCTTTTTCGAATACTTTTCTTGATGGAATATTTTCTTCCATTCGCACATGTCACAGCCGCTGCTGTTTGATGTGTTTTACTTTGTCGATGTCAGTGTATAGCTCCTGGTACATTCGATGTCGATATTCATTGTTGAATGGTCCAAAGATTTCTCAATTTAAAGAATAGCTTCATCTGCCCGTGCAAGTGCCCATGATTCACAATATAATAAAACGGGTAGTACAAGCGGGAACCAGAGTGTTGGCAAGGCGAAAGAAATCTTAAATAGCTTCGTTTCGAGTTTTTTCTTACAGTAAACGAACTAGTTACTCCTAGCTTTTTACCTAACCAAGATATCCCTATGCTCCTTCTCGTTGCTTGGGAAACTGAATTGGAAAACATTATTCTAAAATTTGATATAATCAAATTAAGTATATCCTTGAACCTATTCTTTTAATTGAATTCGATGATCGAATCGATGTAATCGAATCGAACATTCCAACGGCTATTCAGTTATTCCATTCGATTACATCGATTCGATCACATAGAAAAACCAATCCGAATTTATGTAATCAATTCAGTTTCTCACCTCTGATAAAGTAGGTTAGGTTAGGCAGGCAGCCGATGATAAGCCAGCGTCACTTGAGTCCTAGAAACGGCCCCTTTGTGGTACCTGCAAAATATAACCTGAAAAAAGAAAAACATAGATTAATTGCAGACCTTCGATGAGAGGCTTATTCAAGCTAGTCTGTAGCCTTGATAAATGAGTCTATCTACTAATGTCAATACTAGCTAGATCGGATAAATCATGCAAAAAAAGCGCCTTCATAATTGAAAGAGCCGGGCTGTGGCAGAAGAGATGAGTTACTGTTTCCTCATCTTCGATGTTTTGGCAACTGCGACTGGCATGCAACTCAAAATGCAATGTCCGGTTGCGGAGTCGGTGGCGTGGTAGAGATGCCAATCATTTAGAATAGTTATTGTTGTAAGTGGGCCCAATAGCAGAATAAATAAGCCCCTCCCCACCCCCCACAACTTTCTTTCACTTTGATCCGACGGTGTATATCTCCAAACATCCGTCATCAATGGTTGAGGAGTCTCCCGAGAATGTTATAGTAAAGGATTTATTAAAGAGAGTTATTATACCTCTCTTTAATAAATCAGGTTCCGCTGTGAAAATACATGAGAGCTATTTATTTAGTCTGTCTGTAAATTCATTGTGGTTTTGTAGTTATCACCTAGCGCTAGATGTGAACCATCGTCCTCCGGATTTTCTGAAATATTAGCCGAATGTGTTCCGCCCCCATTGGAATGGATATAATCCATCGCCCTCCAGTACAATTCAACAAATTTTCGGTCATCACGAGATTAATATGGGATCTCTTCAATAAAGGTGATCGCATATCAATAAAAGAGATCGCATATCGCCTTTTCTTGTCTGGCCATAAATGAATCAAAAACTCAACTAACAGTTTATACAAGCAGACAGTCCACTAGAATTGGGTCACATGTGATCGTTGTTTACCTTAGCACGGTCACGAATAATCATCCTTCCCAACAGATGCATTTTGAGAGGAAGATCCCACCAATCTGTGTCAACATTGAATATCAACATCAAACGAATAATGAATAACAGAGGCTGCGTTGGCTAGGGCATGTTGTGCGAATGGACGAAAATACTCCAGTCAAAAAAGTGTTTGAAAATGATCCCGAGGGATCTCGCAGATGAGGACTACCGATACTTCGATGGAAGTGCCAAGTCGAAGACCATCTTTCAAAGCGTGGAGAATATGCGCACAAAATCGAAGTAAACCTAGGCATATATTCAATATCAAATGAGGAATTGCCTTAGCAATTTTAGTTGTACTAGTTGGCCATAAGAAAGGCTCAAAATACTGGTATCATATAAAAGAAAACTCTCAGATCAAGTGGCAGGTCAATTTCCACTAGCACCGTTCTTTCACAAGGCTTTTGCTGATTCAGCGATCTAATAACATTAATTGCTTTGATTTCGCGGAATACATGCCGTTGATGCTGCCAGTAGTAGGTTGCTCATCTGGGTAAGGAGTAAAGCTACTAGAGTCTTTACAAATGTTGACAGGAGGAATATAAGTCTATACAATGATCCCTTGTTCACGAGATTCTCAAATTTTATAATTGGGAATACTCTATCCATTTTCAAGACATCGCTTATAATAGGGCTTCTCAGGGCAGATTCAAGCTCCTGGTAGTTGACTGGTCAGCTGGGGGAGGAGTATAGAAACGACAGTCTTTACGACATCGGATATAATAGAGCCCCTCAATGGCAGATTAAGTAAAACTCTGAGGAACCCGACAGCCCACTCGGCTTTTTGTAGTATCATTAGCACGGACATTCCGTCAGGTTTAATCAACTTGATATTGACTTTGCTGTGTGGAATCTACAATTTCAGGGTGCGTAAGCAATTTTAGTGTGTTCGAGACTTGGAGATTGTTTATTTTGTGAACAATACTCCTTTTTCGCCCAGTCGCTCTAGTTTAACTATCATGTACAAATGGTCTGTTGGGAGATCCAAAACATAGCGTCAGGTTGAGCAGATAATCAGACCAAGACTGGCAATAGTGATGCTAGGTGAACGCAATTACCCATAATCCTATAATGCCAATCGTGATTTAGAACTTGTTTATTTGTTCCGCTAACGACACTCCTCTTTGATCTTCCCCAACAAACGAATGTCAAAGATAGAATCAGCGGTGTTTCTCCTTCTAGAAGGGTTCTGATGTCGGGACGCTAACCTCTGGGGCAACTGGCGCAATTACCCATAATCCCCATCGTCATTTAGAACTTGTCTATTTGTTCCGCTAACGAAGCTCCTCTTTGATCTTTCCCCAGAAACGAATGTCAAAGATAGAACCAGCCGAGTTTCTCCTTCTTGAAGTGTTCTGAAGTCGGCATGGTAGCCTCTGAGGCAACTGGCGCAATTACCCATAATCCCCATCGTTATTTAGAACTTGTCTATTTGTTCCGCTAACGAAGCTCCTCTTTGATCTTCCCCCAGAAACGAATGTCAAAGATAGAACCAGCCGAGTTTCTCCTTCTTGAAGTGTTCTGAAGTCGGCATGGTCGCCTCTGAGGCAACTGGCGCAATTACTCATAACCCTTTCGTCATTTAGAACTTGTCTATTTGTACCGCTAACGAAGCTACTCTTTGATCTTCCCCCAGAAACGAATGTCAAAGATAGAACCAGCCGAGTTTCTCCTTCTTGAAGTGTTCTGATGCCCGAATGGTAGCCTCTGAGGCAACTGGCGCAAATACCCATAAACCTTTCGTCATTTAGAACTTGTCTATTTGTACCGCTAACGACGCTCCTCTTCTGTCAAACATAAAACCAGCCGCGTTTCTTCTTCTAGAAGGGTTGTAATGTAGGGACGGCAACCTCTGGGGCAACTGTTTACATCATGTAGAATGAAAACTCCATACTTCCTAAGCTTCAAGATTTTGGTCTCTACTATCAAGAGAAAGACTTTTGTGTGGCACTGAGTTAAGGAGAATAAATGCGATGCCTTCACCGTAACATCTGGTGCTGAGAACGTTGGGTCCACTAAAACGTAGCAGAGTTGAGTTGCAATTTTGTTTTCTCTTCCGGACCAATATCACCCTTTATTTTTTGTTGAATGAATCGCATTATTTTAGTTATCTTGTCTTGCTGCTTGCAGTTAAACTGCAAAATATATCACCCCAGAAATTCGAAGTGCAAATATGATTAGGCCATCTAGAAGCTGAGTTTCTTCTTTACTGGCAGCACTCCTATCTCCTATCACTTCTATCATGTTGTGCAACAAGAGTTGCACAATAGCTGCGTTTGTTTATGGCGCAAGGGGTTCTGGCACACAGCGCAGATCAATGGTTCGGGATTTGTTTCTACTCCGACGGGAATTAAAAAAATGAGGAGCAGCACTGCCAGGATATATTGCTTCGAAATCGTATACATGTTGTTGCTGAGTTGACAGCCCTTTGCCAAGAAACCTAGCGTCATTCCGATACGTAGAACCTCGGGAATAATTGCTTGGAGTCAGATCTATTGATTGGGTACTATTTTTTCAAAGGGATTTAAAAGAACCAGAGTTCTTTAAGGTACAGGGCCAACACGCGGCATGCGGCTGCGGGCGGTTGTAGTATTGCAAGTACATAAAATGTGCTTGTTTGCAAAAATGTTCATATAAAAAAATATTTGAGTAGGATATAATTAAATCTGGCAGCACTGAAGAAATCTGCCGCGCGGAAAAGTAGAACAATGTTCTACTTTTTTCCATTGCCGCTTGAAATTTGACAAATCAAAAAATAGATGATTGCCGCCCGCAGCCGCTTGCCGCGTGCATTGGCCTTCTACCTTTAGTTCTTGTGCCAGCGTCGATTCGTTTTATGATGTTTCTTCTAATGTTGCCTACACCAGCACGTTCACAAAGTAGGAAAAGTTCTACGACATTATGAAGATGGGGATTGGATATTGTATCAATTGAAAGCTTCTATAAATGCACTTATACCATCCCAAATTTACCTAAATTTATCTCATACGACATTCTACGTCAAACTTCCAATCATATCCACTTTTTTGCAGATGTCTCTTGATATTCTAGATATCGTACATATATGGATACATTTTCGCTATCAATTGCGCTATAAGAGTGGTAAACCCTCCGCGACTGACGTCATATAGTTTAACCAGACATACGTACGTAAATCAAACGAAATTTCAATTGTAACAAGGGGTACTTCTCTCAGACAATAAACTTCACCCGATTTCATTTTTATTGAAAGGGATCTAAGTTTTAACTCCGACTCCGAACGGTAAATGCATTAGTCTGAGAAATTTTACATAGCCTGATACTCAATATCTAGTGGCTAGCTGAGTTAGAAGGTGAACCGTTTTTTTATTTTTTGAAAATTTATTTTCTTCAAGTGGGTCTGGCCGGGGATCGAACTTGGGACCTCTGGTGTGCTAGGCGGATGACTAACCTGCTATACCACTGCGGTTTACAGTTTCACTAGACACCATTGAAAATTTTACACAATTTTAAATGTAAGCAAATTTTGTTTACTGGGTTATCAAATACATATTTTAAATTTTTATGTCGACAGGTTTTTAAGAAATATTTTTAATACTTTTTATGTATTGATCAAAATATTTTTTATTATTTCTTAATTTATGCATTTAAAGGTGTTTTGTTGAAAAAAAACGTATAGTTTCGTATTATTTACACACTTTCAATTTGACAAACATTTCTGCCCAAGTCTCTACTCTACTCTCGGGTAATTTACATATAAAATAGTTTAAACAAGTGTTTAGTTTACTATTAAAAAATTTATGCAAACAAACATTAAATTAAATATTTGAAATGTGTAGACACAAGGAAGTTTAAGCTGGTTTTAAGTTGGAGACACATTCCAAAAAAAAAAAAAAACGAAAGCAAAAACAAAAAAAAAAATAAAGAAAAACATGAATATATATTTAAATAGTTAACAAACATCTGGTAACCTTAAACAAGTAAATGACAAATTGTTGACACTTAAGTTTGACAGAAACATTGACAGATGAAAAAGCAATTATTTGAATAATGTTAGAGGTGAGAGTCGATTAACTGACAAATATTTGGTCTTTATTTATTTAATGTTAATTTCTTTTTTTTAAATATCTTTTGGGAAATTTATGGCTTTTGTATTTTTTTTTTAACGAAATCTTAACTTATTGGGAAGTTAATCTTATTATTTCATTGAAACATATAAGTTTCTTAATACGATTTTTTTTAAAGAATTGATTTTGATTGAAAATCAAATTTGAAAACTTGCCACTCCATAAATTACGATTTTGTCAAGAGATTATTTATGCTAGAGTAGTTTTGGCCGAGCTTAAATTTTTATATTATTTTAGATTATGTCTAAAAAGAAATATTATGGAAATTTTTTTCCATCGTTAATTTAAGTAAGTCAATTTTTAAGTATTTTAGATCAGGTTGAATGGAAAAATTAGTGACAAATACAAAAGTCAATACAAATAAATAAATATGCAAAAATATGCAGACGATTTTTACAGAATTATGAAGCTGAGACTTCAGCCTTTGAATTGATATAAAACTAGCTTTGTAGACATCCATTACATATACCCCAGAGGTCTAAAGTTGGTCAGGCAAGGATAATGATTGTCTTTAATTGGGTCAAATTGAAAATCAATTGTTGCTCGTGCAAACAATGAAGAAGACTTACAACCTCCGACCCGAAGACATTTGCTGATACACATAATCTCCTAGGTATTAGTAAATGTCTTACGGGAAGCCTGATTCGGGTTTTAGGGCCAAACAGCTTATTGCTCTGTTATGGCAGTATAGCTCAAAAGGGATTCTAGTGTAAGAACTTTTAAAAGCCAGCGATAGCGCCTATAAACAGGAGCTATCTATGGAGAATTTTAGAAAACCGTAACATGCCAACGAAAATTCTGAAGTTAATTCGTGCAATGTACGTGGACTTTAAATGCCGGGTTCTACATAAAGGTAAATTGTCTAATCCGTTTGAAGTTACTACTGGAGTAAGACAAGGATGTATCTTATCACCCATACTTTTTATCTTTGTCATGGACAATATAATGCGCACGGCAGTGAATGGTAGACGTGGTATCCAATGGACATCCTTTAAACAACTCGAGGACTTGGAATACGCCGATGACGTATGTCTTCTAAGGCAAAGCCCAGGTCACCTTCAAGAAAACACTAGCGCTATTCATGTTGAATCTCGGGCAGCTGGGCTGGATATTAATATTTCCAAGACAAAGATTATGCCTGAAGGCTATGGCGCAAACCCGTCGCCACATATCAATGTGGTTAACGAGGTTATTGGATGTGCTGGTACCTTTAATTATCTTGGTAGTTTGGTATCTACAAAACGTGGCGCCGAGGATGATATCGCATATTAATAAGGCAAAATCTGCATTCGGCATTCTCCGAGCTATAAGGAAATCTCGGAAAATATCAACAACAACTAAATTACGAATATAAAACTCGAATGTCAAGTCCATCTTGTATTACGGCTGAGAAACTTGGAAACGCACAAATGCCATCGATTAGCGCCTACAAACCTTTGCAAACAAATGCTTGCCGCAAATCCTTAATATATGGTGGCCAAATCGCATAATAAATGAAGATCTTCAAAAGAAATATTTATATTTAAAAGACGCATCAAATTAACCTATTGGAATTATAGGACGGCAGTGGCAAATTGAATTGAATTTGGTCTTGATATTGTTGCTACAAGTTAGTTAAGATCGAAGGGTACGGAAGTTCACATAACGCACTTCGGTGGTTAACTGATTTGCTAAAGCCTACAAAAAGGCGAAGTCCATAGCAACGGAGTTTCTTTTTTCTTAAGCCGTAATACACAAAGGCTCTTGTTAATTAAAATCCAGTCAATAAAAGGATTACAATGGCAGCATTCCATTAGAGAAAACGAAACTTAAGTATTGTTGAGATCAATTCGAGTTTTTATAGCGAGTTAGACCAATTCCTTGGGCGATGTAGGGGATGTTGGATACCAAGGTTCTGGTTGTTCTTAACTTTGTAAACCCAGACTTATCTTGGTTATCCTTCGTCTCAACTGTGGACACTGACCTCCTCGTGGTGTCACCGGGGAGCTACATTAAAACCTGTTTAAGAAGCGCGCCAACATGTGCCGCGTGTTCTTCCCATAAGAATGATAAAAATTTAGGTTAGGACGTCGAGTTAGTAACAAACTCCTGGAAAAAATAAGTTACTTTGAAAAAGCAAAATAGAAGAATTAAGACGTCCCCCCTAATGTTGACGACTATGAAAAACGAAAAAATTACTATGATTTAAGACGAGGTGCTCTGATCCATTTGAAGGATGTTCTCGAGGAACATAAACGCAATTTGACCGTTGTCCAGCAAGTAAGATGAAATGGCCACGGCGTCGCCAAGACACTAAAAGCTGACCTGTATTACAGCTGCCGTGATAGTAGGTATGAATTCGATTGCGGAGGAAGTTTACGATAGCTGTCCCAATTATGACATAAAAATAATACTGGGTGATTTTAACGCAAAGATTGGGCTGGAAAGTTGCTTTAAACACACACTTGGTAAACTCAGCCTCCTTAACGTAACATCTGATAATGGTTATCTCATTTGTTGCCTCTCGAAATATACTAAAATTGTTTGGTAGTGAGTAGTACCAAGTTTCAACACCTTGAAATACACAAACTCTCATGGGTGTCTCCCGATCAAATTACAAAAAATTGAATATACCATATTGTAGTTTACGGAAGGAACTCATCAAGTGTATTGGATGTGCGTACAATTCGGGGAGCCAATATGAGAACACGCCTGAGTGTGTCGCGGAACATACAGACGAAAGTGCAAAGAAAATTTAACATCACCCAGCTACAATCCCATCAAATTGCCACTGAATATTTGTAACAAACAACTCAATTACTCGAAGAAAATATTGCTAGTTCCAACGACATCAGCGTTATATGGTAACATGTTGCCAACTCCATGAAAACCGCTGCAAAATTTATATTAGGGTTCCAAAATCCTCTTGATATGACGAGGAGTGCAGCGATGCCAACTCTACAGTCAGTAGTTACGCGTCGAACTTTAGAAAGATATCTAGAGAAAAGGATGGAAGAGAAACGCCAATTCCAAAGAAAAAAAAAAATGGAAAGATGTGATGTTTAAGGAAATTGAGATGTGTAAAAGTCGAAATGAGTGAATAAATTTTATTAAAAAGGAAAGGAAACCTGGTAACAGGTTTGCTTATAAAACGCATATGGTTAGAAGAACGTATGCCAGACGAATACAGACTCAGTGATATTTGTCGAGTGCATAAAAAAGGAGATTAAACTGTATGTGCCAATTATAGAGGTGTAAGCCTCCTTTCACTTGTATATAAGATTCTATCGGCCATACTTATTCTTTTGTTATTCATGACTCCCAGTGGAGCATAGGGCCTCAACCATCCTGGCGAGTTGTTAAGCATACGTCATTCCATGAATAGTTTGCTGCTTGTAATTTTGCATCAATTAACCTTCTCTACGTTCTAGCAGGTGCACCAATACGACTGTCCCTTCCTTGTGGATTCCAATGTTGGTATTTGGCCTTCGAAGTGTGTGGCCTATCCACCGCCATTTCCGTTGACACACCTCTAAAAAGGCAGGGACATCGTTTGTAGCGCTTAGTAGATCTTCATTTCTTATGCGATTTGGCTACCATATATTAAGAATTTGTATGAGCTTATCGATGGCATTTGTGCATTTCCAAGTTTAGCAACCTTAATACAAGATGGAGTTATATATTCGTAACTTAGTTGTTGTTTATATTTGCCGAGATTTCCAAACAGCTCGGAGAATGCCGAATGCATATTTTGCCTACCAATGTGGCTTTAGCTCTGGTAAATCTACAACTGACCAGATCTTCACATTACAAAAAATTCTGGAGAAGAACCAAGAGAAACAAATTGACACTTATCAGCTCTTCGTTGACTACAAAGCTGCTTTTGATAGCCCGATACGAACAAAGTTTTTTTAAGCAATGTCTGAGTTTGGCATACCTAGTAAGCTAATAGGGTTATGCAGGATGACATTAACTATTAAAACCTCATCAGTTAAAATAGGTAAGAACTTGTCGGAGTCCTTCGTAACTAAACGGGGATTCAGGCAAAGTGATAGTTTTTCATGTAATCTCTTTAATATTGTGAGAAATGCTGCAGTGAACAATGAAAATCAACATCGAATGAACCATGAGCTGTGTGAGTTATACGCTGTTGTGCGAATGGATAAAAGTACTCCAGCAAGAAAAGTGTTCGAAAATGATCCCGATACGATACCCTTCACCACTAAGGTCATACATAGGTGGTCTTTTTCCTGTATGAAAACAAAAAATTGCTAAATTTTTCCATCATACAAACATTTTCTCAAAACTTATATATTTAAGCTGTTTCCGTCATTAGGCTTATATGAGATTATCTCGAAATTTGGCAAATTGATTACAGTTTTTACAAAAATTATGTATGCAAAAACTAAACTCAAAATTGTCATTATCTTCAGATTTATTAGCGTTTTAGTGATTTTTGTCTCATTTTGTGCGTTTTGACAGAGGAGTTTGTGTGGGAGCTATGGTCAAATGCGGACCGATTTCAACGAAATTTGGTACAGTGATTTTGGTTTACATAAGCAGTATTTGTTTTAAATATATTGATATTTGTGGCCAAAATATCAGTTCAGGGAAGTGGGACCTATAGGAGGTACCAGAAATAATGGACCGATTTTGACGAATTTCAATAGCCATGGTCCCACTATCAAAAAATGATTTGTGCCAGATTTCATCAAATTATCTTTAGAATTGCGACCTGTACTTTGTTTACATGGTTTATATGGGGGTCCACTCAGCGAGACGGACGGACATCGCTAAATCGACTCAGAAAGTGAAGGGTGGGTCCAGAACAAATATTTCTATGCGTTACTACATCATCACAAACTTATAACACCCTTTCCACCTATGGTGGTGAAGGGTATACAAATTGGTTCATAGACGGAATTGAATATAGGCTCTCGTTATATAAACTTAAAATAGAATAATGGATTTTTTGGATAAATTTAGAAAATGCGTTTTTGGAATTTATTACTTAAGTAAAATCTGATGTCTTCATAAATCAAATTTTTAATAAAACTAGACATACATCCGTATGTACAAAGGTTTATTGAAGTCATGTAAACCAATATGTAGTAGAGATATCAATTACATTTTAAACACTTTGATATAACATAGGTGCTATGTATTAGTAATGCTGGTAACATTTTATTTTATTTCTTTAAAACTTGAACAAAATCTATAAAACTTATTTTATGTTATAAAAATGTATATATTTTTTTTTAATTTAATGGAATTTAGAAGTTTGGCTTGCATTTATTTATGAATTTGTACTAAAAATTTGGCTTGTAATGCAAGAAACGTAACTGAAATATTGAAATGAAACCTCAAGAAACTGAAAATCATGACCAGACAGACTTTAAAATCCAGCCAGCCACACGTGCTGGTAAAAAAAATTATAATTAATTGTTTATTTTTAAAACAGTTTTTTTTTCTTGGTTTTAAATCTTTATAAAAAACGAAAAGTTGTAAAAAAAAATTCATAGTTAAGTTTGAAACAAATTTTCTAATTTATTATGGGTTGCATGCCTCCAGCAAAATACCCAGTCAAAGAACTACAATACGAACGATTATTAGGCATGAAACCAACGTCATAAATGATTAATAATTATAAGTTTTTTTGTAGTATTTGGTTGTTTGAAATTAAAATTAAATATATTTTGAATAATATTTTTGGTTCTTTTTTTGAAATCAATACACACTAATACCCCGATTTGAGTCGCTTCGATTTGCGACGTTTCGAAGTTGCGTTTTTAAATTTCTGAGATTTCGATGTTGCGTCGCTGTTGCTTCAGTTTGCGTCGCGTGGCTTCGAAGTTGCGTCGAAAGTGCTTCGATTTGCGTCGATCATATAAAAACGTTTTTACAAAGCAAAAACAGAAAAAGGGGAACTCCCGAATATCTAAGTCGAATGCAAATTTCTAGGCGCACATAGTCTGCATTTTAAACGTCGCTAGTAGTTTTAAATTACATGTAGTGTGAAAATTTAAAAAAATGAGCCAGAAAAGAAAACAAATAAGTCTGGAGCAAAACCTAGACATTTTAAAGCATTTTAAATCAGGGGAAAAGGCCATTATCAAGTGCGGAAAGTGCAGAGGAATTTGATGGAAGCAGAGGATGGTTTGACCGTTTTAGGACCCGTGCAAATTTGCACAGCATTCCATTAAAAGGAGAAGCTGCTAGTGCAGATAATGCAGCTGCTGAACATTTAAAACTAGAATTCAAAGCGATTATGGAGGAAGGTGGATATTCTCCGCAACAAGTTTTTAACGTTGATGAAACGGGTCTTTTTTGGAAGCGTTTGCCGGGAAGAACATACATTTCTAAATCTGAAAAATCTGCGCCTAAGCATAAATGTAGTAAAGATAGACTTGCACTTCTTTTAGGAGGAAATGCAGCGGGAGACTTTAAATTTAAGCCATTTTTAATTTACCATTCTGAAAACTCGAGAGCTTTTAAAAATGTTGAAAAAAGTCAGCTTCCAGTTTATGGGCGTGCGAATAAAAAAGCGTGGATGACTGCAGTCCTATTCAGAGATTGGATGGAAAATTGTGCTGTCCCCGAATTAAAGCCTTATTGTTCTTCAAAAAATATTGAATTTAAAGTGCTGCTGTTACTGGACAATGATGATTATATGAAAATCAAACAAATTGATATAAATTCTGCTTCGGTTTGCGTCGTTTCGGTTTGCGTCTCATTTTTCCGGGCCCAATTAACGACGCAAACCGAGGTATTAGTGTACTAAAGTCAGGGGACTGATTCTGGGACTCGTGATCGAAATAAATTCGTATCGAAATAAATTTTGATCGTGCGAGTTTTTCTGATGATGGTACTCGTTACCTTGCGAATTGATTTTTTAATAAAGTGTTGTAAAATGTCAGAAAAAGCCTTAACCAACACTACAAATATGTAAACAAAAAACATATATTTACAAAGAAAATTAAATAATTTAATGATATAAAATAATGATATAATCTTAAAAGTATTTATAGCCCATAAAGAATTTTTAATTTTAAGATTAATAGTGTAAAAATTTTTGGTTTGGGAGATATAGTGCTTTAAAGTTCCGAAATCTCTTTTATAGTTGCAATATGTATATCATGTGAACCGCCGTGGTATAGCAGGTTAGTCATCCGCCTAACATACCAGAGTCCCAAGTTCGATCCCTGGCCAGACTCACTTGAAAAAATAAATTTTCAAAAAAAAGCGGTGGTTCACCTCATAACTCAGCTAGCCACTGGTTATTGAGTATTAGGCTATGTAAAACTTCTCTAACTAATGCATTTGCCGTTCGGAGCCGGCGTTAAAACGTAGGTCCCTTTCAATGAGTCTAAAAATAGAATCGGATGCAGCTCATTGTCTGAGAGAAGTACCCCTTATTCCAATTGGAATGTTGTCGGGGAATTATATATATATATATATATATCATGTGAAAGTGCTCCAAAATATCTTTGAGGTGAGATATCTCAATTGGCCTTTAATTAACTTATTAAGGAATTATTAACAAAAATGCTAAATTTTACCCTAGGTTTTCTTTTTTACAAAAATGTCCATAACTCGAAAACTAATCGATATGACGTAAATCAACGGTATATATACGTAAGTAGCCAACTTTTTAAGCTTTCATTTTGAACAAATATATATTTAGTCCTTTAATTCCTTGTGGAACATAGGGCCTCAACAAATGTTTTCCATGTGTGTTTATTTGTAGTCAAGACTTTCATCTCGCCTCCACGTGTTAGCAGGTCTACCAGACCTCCTGGAACCTTGAGGATTATATTCGATGGCTTGACGATTTATATCAGTAGCTGGCTTTCTAAGTGTATGTCCTAGCCAACCATATTTCCGAGTACGAATAGTAGTTTGTAATGGTTTTTGATTGGTGCGCACCCATAAATCTTGGTTTGAAATTGTAACGGGCCAGAAAATTCTTAGAATGCGTCTGAGGCATCGATTGACAAATGCTTGTAGTCCGCTTATCTCTCGACTCGAAATATTCCATGTCTCACAGCCATATAAGAGCACGGGTTTAACGTTAGTGTTAAAAACTTTGAGTTTGGTGATAGTTGAACAAATAGTAAGCCAAAATCTTTAAAAACAGAGGTATCGAGGGTTAAAGTTGATTTTTTTGTCTTTCTATATATCAATGATTTTTCTATATATCATTGGTTTATGTCATATCGATTAGTTTTTGGGATATGGACATTTTTGTACAAAAAAGTTTCTCCTTCTTCTGTTATCCTTGACTCCCAGTGGAGCATAGGGCCTCAAGGGTAAAGTTTATAACTCCTTAATAGGTTTATTAAAAGTCGAATGAGATATCTCCTCTGAAAGATATTTCTTAGCACTTTTATATGATATACATAATGTTACTATCGGTGCAAAAATAAGAGAGATATATCGATTTATATTTCAGAACTTTAAAGCACTATATCTCCCAAGCCAAAAGCTTCCGACCCATAAAAACCCTGTCAAACAAAAGCTATATTAAGCCCCTAACAGAAAAAAATCGGTGCAGTTTAGTTCAACTAGACTTGTTCCCTTTTGTCGGTCGGCAACGTTTTTATTATTGGTATACGTTATAAGTCCTGGATGAAATGGAAATGAAACTGTATCCAAAATTTATAAACTTATAAAAGTAACTCGTTAGAGTTTGTGTAAAATCTGCTTTACAAAAGTGCAAAAAAGGGAGTAATACAAAAAAGTACGAAAATCTATACTAATAATTAATTAATAGTACCGGTTGACCGAGCCTTGCTCGGGGCTTTATGATAAGAATTTTGAGGCAAATTTTAAAGTTTTTAAATATTTTGCGCAACAACTTTGCTAAAGGTTATAGTCTGATCAAATGCACAGTTTACGATTTAATTCATTTTGAGTAGTTTTCAGTGGCGCCGCCTGAAGTCGTTCATACCACTAAGAAACCTTCATCTGCTTATGCGTAACAACTTTGCTTATGATCATAACATGATCAAATGCACAGTTTATGATTTAATTCACTTATAGTCTGATCAAATGCACAGTTTACGATTTAATTCATTTTGAGTAATTTTCAGTGGCGCCACCTTCGTCGGATTATCCGCAATAACTTTGCTAACAATTATAGCATGATTAAGTGTACAGTTTACGATTAAATTGACTTTAAGTAAATTTCAGTGGCGCCACCTGTCGATATTTCTTCATACCAACTAAGAAACCTTCGTCGGCTCATGTGCAACAACATTGCTAAAGATTATAGCATGATTATATGTATAGCTTACGATTAAATTGACTTTGAGTAATTTTCAGTAGCGCCACCTGTCGGAAATTATTCACACCAATTAAAAAGCATTCGCCGGCTCATGCGCTACAACTTTGCAAAAGATCAAAGTATGATCAAATGTACAGTTTACGATTTAATTAATTTTTAGTAATTTTCAGTGGCACCACCTGTCGGAAATTCGGTTTACCAACTTAAAAATCTCCGCTGGCTTATCCGCAACATCTTTGCTAAAGAACATAACATGATCAAATTCACAGTTTACTATTCTATAAAGAACATACATACAGACAAACATTAATTTGTTTTAAAGTTAAAACATTACTAATTTTTTCCCCTTTTTATCCCCTAATTTCAAAAAGTTACATATGCATAATTGGTACTTCTTTGGTACCAATTGAATTCGGTACATTTTATTAGAAAGCAGTTAACATAATTTTCCTATTCATATTACTTTTGTAGATGTTAAGTTATCAGTTTATCCCTTTTTTACACATTTTGGCCACAAAATCAAAAAAGTACCAAATACATGTTCAATACTTCTTTCACATCTATTGATTGCAGTACAAAGTTTCTTTCTATATTCCTTAGTTTAAAATATAAGAGTGGGTTAAAAAGGTACCAAAAAACTATTTTCACTCTTTTTTACCCCTTATCGGACATAGTTTTAAAAAAGTACCAAACACCTGTCCGTTTATTTTCACAGCTGTTTAAAGCGTAATTTAAATTTTGTTTCTATACCTATTACTTAAGGAGATATAGCGTTTTCGATTTTTTCCCCTTTTTACCCGTTTTTACCCTCTTAGAGGCAAAGGTTCCAAAAGTCCCTTCTTCTTCGACCTATACATAAAAAAAGATACCCACTGTCCAAAATTTTATCAATATCGTTAGAGCCGTTTTCGAGATAGTCATTCTATATATATATATATATATATATATATATATATATACATATATATATAAATACATACAATTATTGCTCGTTTAAGAAGATAAGATAACAATTAAAATCTTAAATAAACACTTGTTATTCAACGAACTATTTAAAAATAAATCGAATAAAACTCGCACGGTTACATTTGATCGTACACTCGCTATCGAGTGCCATTATAAGAAATTTCGATACAACTTACTCGATAGCGAGTGCGAGAATCTAATAAAAAATCTAATGAAAAATATTCTATAAAATTTACTACGATCGTACTATCATACTAAAGCTATAGAAGGCACTTTTGTCTACCAAAAAAAAAAATTGGACGATCCAACTTAAAGTCAGCTCCTATCAAAAGATATTCCATAAAATCAAAAGATATTCCATAACATTTCACCAGGTGACAGAACCATTCGTTTAGATTATTTTTGGTAAAGAAGTTATTAAAATCGGTTGATATCAAGATATCAACAATAAACTAAAAAGATTTTTAATTGAAATTTTGGATGTTGTTTTGATAATTTTTTGGTGTATTTTTTGAGAGACTTCAGCGTCGAGACAATATAAAATTTTGGACCATAGTTCCACTAATAGTTTTCCATATTAAGTTTCCTTTTCAAAAATTATATATCTGTGGCTTGCTGCTAAAAGGGCCAATGTTAGTTTTCGGATATTTTGAGTTAGTCAATGCATTTGGTTCCTCTTTTTACTCTCTTTTATTTTGTTCCAACAGCCAATCTTTAGCTCATCCCAGAACAGCTTCATAAGAAATTTAAGGGCCAATGTCACTCTAAAATTGTTAGTGCTAAAAGGGCCAATGTTGACATTGGCTCTTTTATTACATACAATTTTTTTTATTTTGAAATAAAATCTAAATGCTTAAAGGGGCATTGTCAACAATTTATTTCACATTTTTTTAACAAATTTTATACCAGATATATATGCTTTAAGTTATAAGATATATACATATATCCTCTAAATTCAATAATATTTGTAATAACATAACAAACAGTTGCTAAATAATATTGTTTTTTTTTGTCAATATTTCCTTGTAAAAGGGCCAATGTCACAGAAAAAAATATAAAATATAGTAATGAGTTAGTGCTAAAAGGGCCAATGCCATATTTTTTCTTAATTTGGATCTTTTTCAAAGAATTGATTTTACCATGTCCTATATTAGATCATAATACACATCTAACCCGAATTTTATGAGTGAAACTTGAAAATTAGCTGAACTGCAAGTAAAACAAAATCTTATAAAAATTTCATTACTAATTTTCTCAAAACTAGTTTTTATGACATTGGCCCTTTTAGCACCCAGCCACAGATATAATATAAGTGTATCTTGACAAGTTTTTATACCCTTCAAGGGTATAAGTTTGTGCTTAGAAATATTTGTCTTAGACCCACCTTTTAGTATACCAATAGACTAAAAATCAGTTTCTGAGTCGATTTAGCGGTGTCAGTCCATCCGTGTGGCTGGACGGCTGGCTGAACCCCCATATAAACCATATAATCAAAGTACAGGTCTCAATTCTAAAGACAATTTGATGAAATATGACACCTCCAGCCTTAAAAAGCTTTGCTGGCAAACCATCGGCACCAGCAGCTTTATTATTTTTTAATAGCGCTATTGCAGTTCTAACCTCATTCTGCTTCTTCCATAGTTTCAATACGCTATCTGTATCTGTAACCAGATTTCCTTGATCGTCCTTACAGGAAAAGATGCAGTTGCCATAACCATCCGTCTGGTGCTTAACTCGTTCACGGCGGCACTGCAATTCATGTTTCGCGCCCATAGGCGGTTGCGCTGAATGCTTTTTGTTCCATCGGATGGGGCCGAACTAAATGTTTCAACGAAAGATTATCGAACAGGAAAACGGTCTCCATGGGTCTGCATTTTTCTTTCGACGCTATTGTGGTTATGTTATTTGGTGATACTGATTGGTAGTACAATCATATGCGAGCCACCGGTGGTACGCGCCGCCCGATGAGACAATTCTGTGCGAGCCACAGGTGGTACGCGCCGCCCGATCAGGCAGACATGTGCGAGTCACCGGTGGTACACGCCGGAGTGAACGTGTTAATTTTTTGATAAAATTTACGAACTTCATTTTGTGTCTTATACAACTCAATTTCCTCAAAAACACAGGTCTCTCCATATCTTTCTTTTTTCTGCGGAATAGTCGTTTTTATTCCCTCTTTTTCTTTCGATATCTTTCTTTAGATCTACGAGTAGCTGCTGACTCCAGAGTTACCCTGTAGAACGCATTTTTCTCAGCAGTGGCGTTACGGAACTTCTCGTCGTACCAAGAGTTTTTAGCATGAGGAAGGGTATCATATTACCGATCATGGAGTTGGCAATATGTTGCCATAGCGTGCAAATACCGTTTCAGTTAGCAATTGAGTTGCCTGTTTGAATACCGTTTGAGTTAGCAATTGAGTTGCCCGTTTTGTGTAATCAGTGGCAATTTGCTGAGATTTAAGTTTTTTTCACGTCATACTTCCTTTGCGCTTCTGCCTGTACGTTCCTCGACACAATTACACATGTTGTCACCTTGGCTACAACAAGTAAATGATCGGAGTCCATCCCAGTAAAACTTTTCATTACCAAATAATGAGTTAAACAGTTAAACTATTAAATACGAACTACTTACTCATTCGCTGTTTAAGTCATTACATTAACATGGGGATGTCATTGGAGGCAAGTACTTACCAATTGCAGAAAAGTAATGACTTGGGTAAGCAATTTGAAAGCAACAACAACAACAGCAACAACTCTTTTGTTGTTGTTTTATTAAAAACATATTAAAAACATAACATATATTTTTAAACGAAATACAAAATTTTTTTTATGATCCCATGGGGGCTCGAACCCAGACCCTCCGACTGCTAGGCAGAGACTCTTCCACTGAGCTACTTCATATGTTGAGAACTTAGCAGCTTATAATTAATATAAACAATTTTTATTTTTAGATCCAAAATCATGTGAAAATAACTTTGTTTTTCCCTGCTTTTTTTGCTTTGTTGTAATTTTTGGAAAAATATTTTTATACGATTTTTTGTTATTATTTTAAAACTTTTTTAAAATTATTTTAAAACTTAAACAATTTAAATTTTCTTTTTTGTATAAGTTTTTACACAAGATTGACTCTTACTTACTTAAATGTTACAACCTGTTAAGGTCAAAGTCCGAGCATATTTTAGAATTCCATGAATTTCGATCTTGTGCGAATATTCTCCAATTTTATAGGCCAAGCTTTGAAAAATGTTCCTCTACTTGGTCTTTCTATCGAAGTTTCGGACATCCTCCTCTAACATTAGGTAGTGGGACATTTCAATTCTAATTTTATCCTCTTCATTGTATTTTTTTTCAAGAGAGGGTTACTAGCCCGTAATCCTAACCCATTTTTATCGATCTTGTGGGACAACTCTCGGAACATGTTAACTCACAATATTAATGAACTAGCTCCCCGGGTAATACCATGAGGAGATGTGTGTCCACAATTGAGATGAAGGATGACCCAGATAAGTTGGGCTTACCAAGTTAAGACCAATTAGAATCGTGTTTGGTATTCAACATCCCCTACATAATCAAAATTGACTCATGATGGTATTTTTTCATTAACGTAAGTTACTTTTACAAATTTTTTTTACAGAAGATAATATTTAAGTTCTTAAAATTCAAAAATCATTTAAAAAGACTCTTTTAATAAAAAAACTAAAAAAAATTGTTGCCCTTGGTGGGATTTGAACCGGGGCCATTCAGTTTAAATTACCATCTTAATTACAAATAAGTACTTCTGTAATAACTTATTATTTATTCGAATGGTATGTTGTAGTCGTTACAAGGTAACCAGTTATCAGAGTACTTACCATTACCAAAGTTTTGCTGGGATGTTAGCTCCTCGCATGGAACGTACACACTTGATGAGTGTCTTCCATCAACTAAAATATGGTCAATTTGATTTTTCGTTAGTTGATCGGGAGACACCCATGTAGCTTTGTGGATATTAAGGTGTGGAAATCTGGTGCTGCTCACGACCATATTGTGAGCCGCCGCAAAGGAGATTAATCTCAAAGCATTGTCAGTGGTTACGCTGTGCAGACTAAATTCGCCAACAGTAGGCTCAAAACAACTTTCATGCCCTAACTTTGCGTTTAAATCACCCAGTATTATTTTAACGTCGTAATTAGATTTTAACGTCGTGCTTAGGGTAAACTTCCTCAAGTTGTTCATAAAAGGCTTCCTTTATATTATAATTTTTCTCCTCTGTTGGAGCGTGAGCACAAATCAAACTTAGATGGAAGTACTTCGCTTTGACGCATATTGTCGCTAGCCTTTCGTTTACTGGGGAGCGTGAGCACAAATCAAACTTAGATGGAAGTACTTAAATTTGACGCATATTGTCGCTAGCCTTTCGCTTACTTTCGCGTACTAACCATAAACTCGTGCGTACTCTCATGACAGCTGTAATATAGGTCGTCTTTTGGTGTCGTGGCGACGCCATGGCCATTTCATCTAATTTCCTGGACAGCAGTCACATCACATTTATATTCATCGAGAACATCCATAAACTGGATCAGAGCTGATCTTTAAATCATGGTACTTTTTTCGTTTGCCATAGTCGTTAACATTAGGTGGGGCCGTTTTAATTATTATTTTGTGCTTTTTCATAGAAAGTTTTTTTCCAGTAGTGGATTACTATCCCATTGTCCTTGACAGATGTTTTTATCGTTATTATGGAAGAACGCGCGGCATTTATTTGCTCACTTCTTCAACGGCTGTTAACGTAGCTAACCAGAAGATACCACGAGGAGGTAAGTGTTCACAGTTGAGATGAAGGATGGATCAAGATTAGCCTGGGATTACCAAGTTAAACCGTTCAAAACTGTTGCTTGGTATCCAACATCCCCGACATTATCATAGCACTTTCTTACCTGGGACCAAATTACCGCATTCGATATCGATCGAAAACTCAGACTTTAAAGCAAATATTGTAAAGTATACTTTAGGGATGTTCAAAGTTACTTCGATGCAAAAAGTTTATTGAAATTTGGTATCCATTTTGATTCGTTTTTAAAAATATATATAAGGGTGGGTCGTTTTTTAACCTTTGTCTCTGATCTACTTCTAATAGCGAAATTATGTAGCCAAATTATGTCAATCGGAAGTGTGCAAAATATTTTTGATTTAGTTTTAGGATACGAGCCCGCGCAAAGGGCCCAAAGTTTTTGAGCCCATTTGTATGGGGAAAACTGAGAGTATTTGCAGTTTTTGCTACATTTCGTACATTTATAATTTATTTTAAAGAGAAAACATACGGAAATCTAAAAGTGAACTAATGCAGCTTTAATTGAAGTCATAAATATTTTAAATCCATAAGACAGTTTTGAAGTTATTGCGATTTCCCCCCAAAAATTCGTGTCCTTGACAATACTCCTAAGGATACACCGCTAGAAAAAACTACTTTGGACAAAATCTCGCAAAGCAAGAAATGATTTATCATTCTAAGACTTGTAAGTACTTCATAGTTTAATTTTGTTAAAATATAACAATATTTACTTAGTTTTTTTCATAATCGAAAATGGGTCATTTTTCTCAGATGGGTTTCAAAACGCATTTTTTAATTTTTTGAAAATTTTGTTAAACCAATATTACAAATTTGAATTTCTCTCATCGGTGTGTTAAAACAGATAAAAAGGACAATAAAACTCAAAAAAATTTAGGTCGATATCTCAAACCACTTTCCCGTACCTTGTGCTCGAATTTAACGAATTTCGCAAAAAAGTAATTTTTTGCTCATAATTTGACTAAATGCTTCATAAATCTTATTTATGTTCAATTTTAATAATGTTTATATGGAATAAAATTATCCATACTATGGAAAATATAAACAGGTTCTTTTTTTTAAAAATTGGGTAATCTTAACCCTTTTTTTCCGGAGCCAAAAATTAAAAATTTGATTTTTTGTATTTTTTTTATTTTTAAATACGTAATGTTATTAATTTATTACTGAAATTTCATAAATATACTTTCAAGTAATTATTTTACATTAAGACAAAGTCTTTTTATTAAAAAAAAAAATTATTTTAACCCTTTTTAGACATGGGGTCAAAAATGACCCAAGTTTTTGTTTGGCACTGTTTTCAGCAAATTTTGATTAAAAACAATTAATGTTATTATTTCGATTAAATTTTGATTAAAAACCATTAATGTTTTTTGAGTTTTATATTTTAAAGATAAACTATTTTAACACACCGATGAGAGAAATTCAAATTTGTAATATTTGTTTAACAAAATTTTCAAAAAATTAAAAAATGCGTTTTGAAACCCACCTGAGAAAAATGACCCATTTTCGATTATGAAAAAAACTAAGTAAATATTGTTATATTTTAACAAAATTAAACTATGAAGTACTTACAAGTCTTAAAATGATAAATCATGTCTTACTTTGCGAGCTTTTGTCCAAAGTAGATTTTTCTGGCGGTATATCCTTAGGCGTATTGTCAAGGACACGAATTTTTGGGGGGAAAATCGCAATAACTTCAAAACTGTTTTATGGATTTCAAATATTGAGATTTCGATCGAATGTCGTAATTTGGCCGCTGTTTTTTTATTCTTAAATTGAATTGAATAAAACCAGGGACCAAATTGTGGCATTCGATACCGATCGAAATCTTAGATATTTTCAAAACATTTGTATAGCATACTTTAAGGATAATCAAAATTATTTGAAATATGCACAGTCTACTATACTATTTTGAAGTTATTTGCCGAAAAGATGAACAATAGTAAAAGAGTTTTAATTGAACTATATGTTTTCAAAAGCGAATCAAAATGGATACCAAATTTCAATAAACTTTTTGCATCGCAGTAACTTTCAACATCCCTAAAGTATACTTCACAATATTCGCTTAAAAGTCTAAGTTTTCGATCGATATCGAATGCGGTAATTTGGCCCCAGGTAAGAAAGTGCTATGATAATGTCGGGGATGTTGGATACCAAGCAACAGTTCTGATCGGTTTATATATACTTCACATTATGCGGTAATTTGGCCCCAGAAATTCCAGTTTATTTCCGAAAAATTCAATGCTGTACGCCAAAATTAAATGGATGTTCGATCTATTAAATTTTATGCATGAAATTCATCTCCTCATTCAACTGATAACAATTTATGAAAACATTTTTTGTAATCAAACATTTTGTATTCTATACAAAAATCTTAAAAAATATACAACATCGACCTGTATCCCACTAGACAATCCACCTTAAAAAGCCACCAGTTCATCATGATTTAGAGTAATTAAATTTTTCTTTGAATTTATGTAAAGTAGAGAATATTCATTAACAGTAATTAAAATTCCGACTCATTTAAACCATGTCCAAAGGCAACCTGTTTAAAACAAAACCAAAAATTTTACACGAAACCTTTAAGGAAAATTACCTGTTAAAGACAATATTTCAAATCCAAAACAAAGACCGTTTTAAAAACCCCAATTAATATTCAAATTTTAATTCTTTTACAGTTTGATTAAACTATCAAAGACAGACGAAACAAAAAAAAAAAAAATCAAACTAGTTTACCGAATCCACTAGCCAATAAATTGATAAAATTAGAATAATTTGAACATGAAACAAAATCAAGTCAAATGTTTAAGGACGGCATTTTTTTAGAAGTTACACGACTCGTATTTTAGTTAATCTACATTCTTGTCTTTTCTACATTTTCAACATATTTTTTACTTCTTTTTCTTTTTGTTACCAACAATAAAATAAAAATTAAGGTGTATCAGTCCGTCTGTCTAGCCTTAAACATTTTGGTTGGTATCTATTTGTGCCGCTTTTTTGTCAAAAACTGTCAGTTAAATTGAAATGAAATGACCACCAAACAGAAACTGAACAGTTGACAAAAAAAAAAATAATAAAGAATTGTGACCGAAATTGTAATGCATTGTGGATTGAACAGGTTCGAAAAAGACTTAAGGTACTCTACACTTAGCTTTCTTGTATATAATTAGTTGGACAATTTACAGACCATGTCCAGATTTTGACTACATCGATGACTAGAGCTGTACTATGATTACACAGGGCAACAGCAAAAATATGCTCGAGTAACTACTATATACATTTGATGTATCATGGCTACCTTAGTACAAAAATGGTAAAATTTTTAAATTCTATGGATAGGCTTTTTTTTTAAATTTTTTTGTAAAATTGCAATTTTTTTTAGACACTTTTTCACATAATTAATGATAACTCAGAAACTAATAATTGGATATTATTCAAATAAAATCAGAAAAATTAAGATTTACATAGCCTTTGATTCGTCTATATATCGCGTTTCAATCGGATCAATAGTATGGGAGTTATAATAAAAAACTTAAGAAAAACAAGTAAGAAAGCGCTATAGTCGGTCAAGCCGACCATACGATACCCTTCACCACTAAGGTCAAAGGTGTTATTTTTCCTGTGTAAAGACAAATATTTGCTAAATTTTGCCATCATACAAAAATTTTCTCAAAACTTATATATTCAACCTGTTTCCGTCATTTGGACTTATATGAGAGCTAGGGTCAAATGTGGACCGATTATCTCGAAATTTGGCAGATTGATTACAGTTGTTACAAAAATTATGTATGCAAAAAATAGACTCAAATTTCCATTATCTTTAGATTTACGAGCGTTTTAGTGATTTTTTGTCTCATTTAGTGCGTTTTTAAAGAAGAATTTGTATGGGAGCTATGGTCAAATGTGAACCGATTTCAACAAAATTTTGTATAGTGATTTTAGTTGACATAAGCAGTATTTGTTTAAAATTTCATGAAAAAATATTGATATTTGAGGCCAATATAGCAATTCCGGGAAGTGGGACCTATGGGAGGTACCATAAATAATGGACCGATTTTGACGAATTTCAATAGCCATGGTCCCATTATCAAAAAAATAACCTGTGCCACATTTCATCAAATTATCTTTAGAATTGCGACCTGTAGTTTGATTACAAGGTTTACATGGGGGTCCAGCCAGCCAGCCAGACGGACGGACGGACGGACATCGCTAAATCGACTCAGAAAGTGATTCTAAGCCTATTGGTATACTAAAAGGTGGGTCTAAGACAAATATTTCTATGCGTTACAAACATCAGTACAAACTTATAATACCCTTTCTACCTATGGTGGTGAAGGGTATAAAAATATATTTTTTACGTAAAAATGGCAGTCGATTTAGCGATGTCAGTCCGTCCGTCTGGACGGCTGGCTGGACCCCCATGTAAACCATGTAATCAAAGTATAGGTCGCAATTCTAAAGATAATTTGATTAAATTTGGCACAGATCATTTTTTGATAGTGGGACCATGGCAATTGAAATTGGTCAAAATCGGTCCTTTACATTTCGGCCACAAATATCAATATTTTTTCATTAAAATTAAAACATATATTGCTTATATAAACCAAAATCACTGTACCACATTTCGTCGAAATCGGTCCAGATTTGACCATAGTTCCCATACAAACTCTTCTGTCAAAACGCACTAAATAAAACAAAAATCACTAAAACGCTAGTAAATCTGAAGATAATGAGAGTAAAAACTGCAATCAATTTCGAGATAATCGGTCCACATTTGACCCTAGCTCTCATATAAGTCTAAATAACCGAAAGAGCTTTATAATTTTTGGGAAAATGTTACGTATGATGGCAAAATTTAGCAAATATTTATCTTTGTACAGGAAAAAAACACCTTTGACCTTAATGGTAAAGGGTATCGTATTGTCGGGCTTGACCGACTATAGCAGTTTCTTACTTGTTTCTGTTATAAATTGTCATTTAAAAGCAAATAAGCGATAGGCGTATGCGTGGTTGTACGGGAGCTACAATTGACCAATTGTAACCCGATTTCAATACCAAAAATTTCCAGGAAATGAAGAATATTTTTGCCGAATTTCAGTGACCTACCTCCTTTTGTTCAGGCCCTATCGTGCCGACAACAGGCAGACAGACATCGCAGACATCGTCTTAGAATTTCATATGGTTTCAAAATATACTTTAATTTTGGGTTTTGAGACAATTTTAAGGAAATTACAAATAGAATGACAATCTCAATATACTCCCATGCCTTTTTATGGTGGGTATAATGAAAGTGATAACAAATTAATTACGATAGAAGACGAAAAATTAATTGAGGATGTTAAAAAACATGACATTAGATACTTAGAAATGCAGCGTTCATTGGCGTACCATAAACAATATATATATATATACAATTCCCCGACAACATTCCAATTGGAACAAGGGGTACTTCTCTCAGACAATGAGCTCCATCCAATTCTATTTTAGACTCATTGAAAGGGACCTACGTTTTAACGCCGACTCCGAACGGCAAATGCATTAGTTAGAGAAGTTTTACATAGCCTAATACTCAATAACCAGTGGCTAGCTGAGTTATGAGGTGAACCGCCGCTTTTTTTTTTTTTGAAAATTATTTTTTTTTCAAGAGGGTCTGGAAGGGATTGAACTTGGGACCTCTGGTATGCTAGGCGGATGAATAACCTGCTATACCACGGCGGTTCACCATAAACTATATTAAGCTGAAAATTGAACAGCTGATTGCCGCTCTAAACCACTTGCCGCGTACATTGGCCTCCCACCTTTAGTGTTTGAACTAGTTTAAGAACTAGACGATAGAACTACGTAATAGTGGACTAGACAGTCGACTAGTTTATAAATTGCATTATGGACCAAAGTACTAGAATATGACACAAAAAATTAACAAAATTTTAATTTTTATTAAGATTTTTCCAACTTTTTTGGCAAACATGCATAAATAATTTTATTATATTTTTATTACTTAAAGCGGAAAATTGTGTCATATTTAAGTTGTAAATTTATCTCAAATTTATTGCTTTTTCAAAGCAATTAATAAATTATAATTATTAAACAACTAAAATGTCATAAATTATTAACCAAATCGAAAGGAAGAGAGAAAAGGCCGCAACTAAAGTAACAAATCTACTAAAAAAAAAATAAACCGTTTTAAGCGATTCTTTGGTTAGTTTTCAAAGGAATGCGACCAGAAACCGAGACAAATGGCAAAAGCATAAAACATTCTTGAGACACCGCAATGGTCGTCAGAACTTTGAGTCCAATAGTTTTGTTTTGTAAGTGTTTTTTATTCTTTCTTTTCAGTTAAATTGTCGTTGTACAAAAATAAAACAAGTCCTTCCTGTTTCCAACTGGCGAATACTATAAATATTATTTAACAGAACAAGTTGAAGTGCGAGTGTATGTTCACGAAAAAGGAGACTATGGAGACCGTAGAATGAGCTATGACAGTTAATGGAAGTGCTTGGAGGATATAAGTACATTAGAGCGTCTCGACTGATATGGAAGAAAAAAAAGTTCGCCGTACACCACCGAATATAAAGTATTGTCGTAAGACAGTTTCGAAAAAAAATTTTTTAATTTTTTTCGCCGCACATTGGGGTCGCTAAAATACATTTTTCGTTATATCTTCGGCATTTACAGTCGGATTTTAAAGTGTGGTATATCGACGTTTTTGTCTCGAGGAGTCCAATGTTTTGCTTTAATAATCATTGTTTTTAAATATCCAATTGTTGTATTTATAAATCAGATCTCAGTTCCTACCAACCCTAATATCACAAAATTAAAGCTCTTAAAAAATCGTTATACTTTAACTAAGGAAGTTTTTCGATAATTCCAACCGAACTATTAAAAACAAGCAATTTTCGTTTTGCCGCACATTGGGATCGCCAAAATAGATTTTTTGTTATTTATTGTTGGTTAAATTTCAAGGGCCGATGTTGGTTTTGAATAAATTACAAACTATTTAGGAAACTATTGTAATTTTATTTTATTATGATATACTGGTATTACTCAATTATGTATGGAACAAAATATCGGCCAAATGGGCGCCGCAACCACGGCGTCACACCTCCATCCGATGGTCCAAATTTTCGATGACCCTGAGGCATAATAGAGGTTATATGCCGTTAATGTGCCGAATTATCTCATCCTTTAGCTTTTGAATTGTTGTTGGCTTATCGACGTACACCTTTTCTTTCAAATAACCCCAAAGAAAAAAAGTCCTACGTTGTCAAATCACATGATCTTGGCGGCCAATTGACATCGCCATTACGTGAGATAACACGGCCATTGAATTTGTTGCGCAAAAGAGCCATTGTTTCGTTAGCTGTGTGGCAAGTGGCACCGTCCTGCTGAAACCACATATCGTTCACATCAATATCTTCCAATTCGGGCCATAAAAAGTTCGTTATCATCTCACGATAGCGAACACCATTCACAGTAACTGCCTGACCGGCCTCATTTTGGAAAAAATACGGCCCGATGATGCCGCCAGGCCATAAACCGTACCAAACAGTCACTCTTTGGGGGTGCATTGGTTTTTCGACAATCACTTTTGGATTCTCATTCGCCCAAATGCTGCAATTCCGTTTATTGACGAATCCACTGAGAAATGTAATCAAATCAAATGAAAATGTGCCTCATCACTGAAGATGATTTTCTTCGAAAATTGATCATCCACTTCTGCTTATTCACGACGTTTGGAATGGTCAAGAGGCTTTAGTTCTTGAGCCAATTGCAGCTTGTAAGCGTGTAAATGCAAGTCTTTATGCATAATGTTCATCAACGACGAGCGTGAGAGGTGCAATTGTTGGGCACGATAACGAGTTGAGGTGGACGGCTATTCAGCCACACTATCACAACAGCAGCAATATTTTCTGCAGTACGAGCTGTACGAGCATGCACTGGTGTTCTCACATCTTCTACAGACCCGGTTTGATCGAATTTTTCCATGATGTTTGCGATTTTACGCACATTTGAACGATCAAATTGACCAAAAAATATCACGAAGTGCACGATCTGCATTTTGATTTGAACGCCCATTTTCATAATAAGTCTGGATTACTTTAACACGTTGTTGGATTGTGTATCTCTCCATGGTTCTAATTGAGTAAGTCTGAAATAGAGAAATGTCAAAAAAAAAATTCGGAAAAAAACTTGGCGTTTAGGTGTGGTTCACATTCAACATCGGCCCTTACAATTTAACCACCTTATTATCTTCGGACGAAGTTCAACAGATCCTTCGTCGGCTCATAGAAAATAACGCCTATTTTTTCCACCCTGAGAATATTTTGTTGTCGATGATAACAGACGAAGATCCGCTAGTACGTTCAGATGGTTATACAAAGATTCTATCAGCAAGAAATGAAGCAATGGCAGGCATTCGTCAAATGTTCGGACCACAATTTCAGAATTTTATAAACTATAATTTCGATATGATTAATTGGAAAAAATTTGAATTGACTAAGCCGCCATGCTTGCAGTTCTAAAGGGTGGTTAAATTGTAAGGGCCGATGTTGAATGTGAATCACACCTAAACGCCAATTTTTTTTTTCCTAATTTTATTTGACTTTTCTCTATTTCAGACTTACTCAATTTGAACCATGGAGAGATACACAATCCAACAACGTGTTAAAGTTATCCAGACTTATTATGAAAATGGGCGTTCAAATCGAAATGCATATCGTGCACTTCGTGATTTTGTTGGTCAATTTAATCGTCCAAATTTGCGTACAATCGCAAAAATCGTGGAAAAATTCGATCAAACCGGGTCTGTAGAAGATGTGAGAACACCAGTGCATGTTCGTACAGCTCGTAATGCAGAAAATATTGCTGATGTACGCGATAGTGTGGCTGAAAGCCGTCTACCTCAACTCGTCGTTGTACCCAACAATTGCGCCTCTCACGCTCGTCGTTGATGAACATTATGCATAAAGACTTGCATTTACACGCTTACAAGGTGCAATTGGCTCAAGAACTAAAGTCTCTTGACCATTCCAAACGTCGTAAATGGGCAGAATGGTGGCAAGAAATGGCAACAGTGGATGATCAATTTTCGAAGAAAATCATCTTCAGTGATGAGGCATATTTTCACCTCAGTGGATTCGTCAATAAACAGAATTGCCGCATTTGGGCGAATGAGAATCCAAAAGTGATTGTCGAAAAACCAATGCACCCACAAAGAGTGACTGTTTGGTGCGGTTTATGGGCTGGCGGCATCATCGGGCCGTATTTTTTCCAAAATGAGGCCGGTCAGGCAGTTACTGTGAATGGTTTATGCTATCATGAGATGATAACGAACTTTTTATGGCCCGAACTGGAAGATATGGATGTGGACGATATGTGGTTTCAGCAGGACGGTGCCACTTGCCACACAGCTAACAAAACAATGGCTCTTTTGCGCTCACGTAATGGCGATGTCAATTGGCCGCCAAGATCATGTGATTTGACATCGTTGGACGTTTTTCTTTGGGGTTATTTGAAAGAAAAGGTGTACGTCGATAAGCCAGCAACAACTCAAGAGCTAAAGGATGAAATAATTCGGCACATTAACGGCATAGAACCTCCATTATGCCTCAGGGTCATCGAAAATTTGGACCATCGGATAGAGGTGTGCCGCCGTTGTCGCGGCGCTCGTTTGGCCGATATTTTGTTCCATACATAATTGAGTAATACCAATATATCATAATAAAACAAAATTACAATAATTTCCAAAACAGTTTGTGTTTTATTCAAAATCAATATCGGCCCTTGAAATTTAACCACCCGATATATGTAAGAACAGCTAAAGGGAAAATTCTTTCTTTTGATAGTTTTATTTGCTAATTTTAATTATTTTTACAGCTTATCCTTTAAGTGTTCAACTGTAAATGGCGAAGATATAATGAAAAATGTATTTTGGCGACCCCAATGTGCGGCAAAAACAAAACTTCCTTGTTTTTAATAGTTCGGTTGGAGTTATCAAAATATTTCCTGAGTAAAAGTTTAACTATTTTTTAAGAGCTTTAATTTTCTGATATTAGGGAGGGATATTAGGGTGGTAAGAACCGAGGTATGATGGATAAATTCTAGAACCGGATTTCTGAGACCAATGACTATTAAAGCAAAATATTGGCCTCATTGAGACAAAAACATGTATATATCACACTTAAAGGTCCGACTGTAAATGCCGAAGATGTAAAGAAAAATGTATTTTGGCGACCCCAATGTGCATCGAAAAAAAAATAAGAAACATTTTTTTTAAACTGTCTCAAAGCAATACTTTATATTCGGTGGTGTACGGCGAATGTTTTTTTCGAGACGCTCTAAAGTACATACTTAAAACAAGTATAAGAAGACTTTGAACTCACTTTTAATAAAAGTGAGTTCCCTTTAATATTTCAACTAAATTCAAAATTTTACATTTTTTTTTCTTTTAGAAGAAATCGGTAGGGTATTTTAATGCAAATTACTTACCATTAAATAATATTAAACAAAAATATGACAATGTTAGGAAATATCTAAAAATAATTTGTTATCAAATTCGAAAAATACAAAAAAAAAATCGAATGTGTAAGAAATCTGGTTCTGAAGGTATGACTTCATACATGGACTTCGCTTTCCACAAAAAAAATGAAAAAAAAAATGTTATAAAATATTCGTTCTGACACCTGCTCTAAGAAGTTGTACGACATAAATATTCATTCACACACACACACACACACTCACAAAACCAATTGGCGGCCAGTTTATGGCCACAAAATTACCTGGGAGTAAGTTGCATCAGGACAATCGTTGTATTGTACGTAACTTGAATGCACGAGTACTTGTTTCTTGTGTTTAACCCTTTTAGTGCCAAAGTTTCGAAATATAAACTTGACAATAGATTATAATAATATTTTGACTATGAACTTCCCTGTAGTAAAACTGGGATCATGTGTCTCCATGTCGACACTTTGTGTAACATCAATTCAAATGTCCCCAATTTTAGTTCAGTACTGAAATAGTGAATATATAGAGACAACTATTCTAGTATATATCTGGTGACATTGTCAACGAATGTGTCAACATATATGTATATCAATAGGCCCCGATCTGATCGCAATGTCTCCATTTAGACCAAAAGAACTACAAAGTCAGTACTGAGTAAATAGTGGTAATGTCTACTGGTAGATTTCGTAGGAACTCTAAATGTTAAATGTCAATAGTAGATAACATTGGATGGGGCAAAATAGGCAAGTAGTACTGGAGACATTGTCAATAGCAAAACAGTATTGTTTCTTTGACGGCATTTACTGCAGGGTTGGTATTGAACTAGAATGTGACCTAAACTATAAAATTAATTCCAAACTAAACGATCAACTAAACTCTGAACTTTAGAACTAGACTAAAAACACATAAGAAAGTGCTATAGTCGGTCAGACCCGACCACATGATACCCTTCACCATTAAGGTCACACATCAGTTTTTGTTTATAAAAAGACAAATATTTGCTAAATTTTGTCATCATACAAACATTTTCTCAAGACTTATATATTAAAGCCTTTTCGTCACTGCCACTTATATGACAGCTTCGGTCGAATTATCGACCGATTATCTCGAAATTTAGCAAATGGATTACAGTTTTTACAAAGATATGTATGCAAAAAATTAACTTAAAATTGTCATTACCTTCAGATTTACGAGCGCTTTAGTGATTTTTTCTCATTTAGTGCGTTTTGATGGAAGAGTTTGTATGGGAGCTATGGTCAAATGTGGACCGATTTCAAACAAATTTGGTACAGTGATGACATAAGTAACTGTTTTAAATTTCATAAATATTTGTGGCCAAAATTTCAATTCCGGGAATTGGGACCTATGGGAGGTACCATAAATAAAATTAATAAAAATTCGGTGCAGTATGGGACAAAAATTGAAAATTTAAATTTTTAAAGTCGAATATCTTTAAAACCATAAGAGATAGGATATGCATGTCGCAATGTTTTTTGTAGATCTTGACCTAAGTATTTGTTATATAGTATGATTCTTCAAAACGGTTGGAAAATGACATTTATATATCGTTTTATGGGTCTGAGTTGCCCTATTTTGGGGGCTGATTGTGTCGCCCCAGTAAAATCTACCCTTTCCAGGTTCAAAACTTAAGCTCGTCAACACTTCTGCTGCACATAAAATTCACATAACTTTTTTTAAAATCCGCCTTACTGCCTCGAGGTTATGGACTTATTTTCATTTTATTTTTCCACATTCCAATGTGCAATTTTAAAGTTGTGACGTCACTACTGGGACATGAGCAATGCGTTATTATAGACTATGAACTATACTATGAACTGGACTATTTCTAGGGACTACAGACTATGAATTAGGCAAGTGGCAGACGACAACATCAAGTTTAGTTAAAAAGTTGTGGCCGCCGCGGCTGGCTCGAATAAAGCCAATTCTACAGGTCCAATTTTCAACTACTTTTTCGAGCATATGGGGCCGTATGTTGGCAATAACGCCACGAATGTTGGCTTCCAAGTCCCCTAACGTTTCTGGTTTGTTGGCGTAGACGAGCGACTTCACATATCCACAAAGAAAATAATCCAGTGGTGTCAAATCGCACGATCTTGGTGGCCAATTGACAGGTCCATTCCGCGAAATTATGCGCTCATCGAATGTTTCCTTCAATAAATCAATTGTGACGTGCGCTGTGTGGCATGTAGCGCCGTCTTGTTGGAACCACAACTCATCCACATTCATGCCATCCAATTGGGGAACAAAATAGTCGGTTATCATGGCTCTATACCGGTCTCCATTTATGGTAACTGACTCTCCAGCATTATTTCGGAAGAAGTATGGCCCAATGACTCCACCAGCCCATAGAGCACATCAAACAGTCAGTTTTTGTGGATGTAATGGCGTCTCAAGGGTCTCATGTGGATTCTCTTCACTCCAAATGCGGCAATTTTGCTTGTTGACGTAGCCATTCAACCAAAAATGAGCCTCATCACTGAACAAAATTTTGCGATGAAAATCAGCATCGAGATCAATCTCATTTTCGGCCCATACACCAAAATCACGACGCATTGCATGGTCTCGCGGCTTTAATTCTTGCACAAGCTGGATCTTGTAAGGTCGCAAGCCAAGATCTTTGCGCAAAATCTTTCATAAAGTTGATGGACAAAGCTCCAATTGCTGTACACTGTGGCGAATCGATTCATTCGGGTCCTCTTCAACACTTTGCTCTACAGCGGCAATTGTTTCTTCGGTGCGCACTGTTCGACGTCGCTGCGGATGCGTATTATCACATAGAGTAAACGTAGTGCGAAAACGATCCATGGTTAACCGTATTAATTGCTCTGATGGACGATTATGTCGACCATAAAATGGACGGAGCTTGCGGTAAACTTCGCGAACTGAACCATTATTTTCGAAATAAATTTGCACGATTTGCAAGCGTTGTTCTTTTGTCAACCTGTTCATGATGAAATGGCAAACCAAACTAAATATTAATAACTTGACAGCTGACAAAATGTGATGCCAACTTAAAGTTCTATACCTCAATAAAAAACACCCGATATATTTTTATTTCGCAGTATTTGAACGCTGCTGCCAGGGAACTACTTTAACACTCGTTAATGTAATGAGCTATCATGTGCCGCGAGTTCTCCCATATGTTAGAAGGGGTCATCCGAAACATTGATGAAAAGACCATGTAGAGGAAATTCTTTCAAAACTAGGCCTACGAAGTTTGAGAATATGCGCACAAGATCGAAACGCATAGAATTCTAAAATTTCCTCGGCCTTTGACCTTAACAGGTTGCAAATATAGGCCAAAAAAAAGCATGTGTAATTCTTAATTTCATGTGTAATTTTGGTATGATACATGTGTAATTTAACATTTAGTTGGTGGCAACACTGTTCAGAGCAGAAATGCTCCTTTTATAGAGCAATTGCTTATTGGCTACACCCACCATTTTGTTATGCTCTTTTAATTTTACGTCGCCAAAAAATCGTAATTTTTAAAGCTTAAAGGCTGTTAACATATTTCAATAGTGCTTAAACTGATCGGATAGAAAGAAGCATTTAAGCATTTTGTTTACCCTACGAGAAAAAAACATCCTAGTCTAGACATGTAAGCAAGAAAAAAAAAATTCAGGAAAAACTAGAATTTTTGAGAGTTATACAAGAATAAGTGCAATTTTGACCATGAAAGGGTTAAGTGTCTGGTCCCACCGCCAAACAGCATGTTGTAAGTATTTGTTGTTTGCATTTAAAAAGTGTATGCAACAAAATATGCTGCAACATAAATATGAATATTGTTGCATACAAATTTTGATACAAAAGTTGTTGCTGCGTATATGTTAAAGTAAGTTTCTGTGCTGGAGTCATATGACAGAGTTTGGTGGCAGTCAAGAATGTTTAATATGCAGATTGTGTTCTGGTAATATTCAGTCGATTATTAAAGTTGCCTTTTGTTTATTATCTCTTTTTTATGAGAATACCCTATTTTCGAGAAAAGGATATTGAACTTTTTGAGTAAATACGTGACACAAATGAACCTTCAGTTTAAGGCTGAGTTTTATAGATTTAAATATGGGTTTAGTTCTAATTTTGGTTTTAGTTTTAATTCCAAGTTTAGATCTAAACTCATTTTTAGGTTAGTTTGAATCTTCATTATAATTTTACTTTTAATTCTAGTTCAGCTTTAAGTTCAGTTCTTTATTTAAATAGTTTTAGGTTATCAATTTCAGGTTTACTTCTAATTATAGGTTTGATTTTTAAACTCAATCTTAGGTTCAGATCGAGCTTTAGTGTTAGATTCAATTGAAGGTCTACTTCTAATAGTGTAGGTACAAGTCTAGCTTTATTTTAGAATCAATGTAGTTTCAGTTCTGGTTTCAGTAATGCGACTACTGTTATACTTGGTTCAAAACTAGCTTCAGTTTTGGATTCAGTTATAGGCTATCTAAGATTCGCTGTAACTTTTTGCCGCACTCCAACTTGTTTCCTCCTTTTTTCTTTTGTAATTTGAAATATAGTAAATGAATACTACTCGTACATATTTAGAACCAGTCAAGTATCCATTCCCATTTAAACTGATCGCCAACATTGCGTTTGTTGTTTATATTGTACCTCTTTTAAAATTAACCCTTTAATGTAAGGAGTTTTCTCTTGATTGAAGATTAACAAATTTCAGCAAATAATAAAAACAGTACCTGGTTGACCAAGCCTTGTTCGTAGCTTTATGACAAGCATTTCGAGGCAAATTTTTAAGTTTATATATATTTTATTTTATAAATTTTATAATCTTGAATCATTTTGTCACTCTAATTTAGAAACCTCCGTCGACTCATGCGCAAAAACTTTGCCAAAGATTATAAATAGCCTGATCAAAAGCATAGTTTACGATTTAATTTAAATCATTTTCAGTGGCGCCACCTGTCGGAAACAAAACATATCAACTAAGAAACCTTCGTCGGCTCATGCGTAACAACTTTGCTTAAGATTATAACATGATTAAATGCACAGTTTACGATTTAATTCATTTTGAGTAATTTTCAGCGGCGCCACCTGTCGGAAGTTTGTAACATCAACTAAGAAACCTCTGTCGACTCATGCGCAACAACTTTACTAAGAATTATACAGGTATGTGATGGACATTTTTCGTTTTCAAATCGATCGATTTCAGACATATTTTTTAGCTAATTTTCGGTTATTTCCCCCAAAAAAATGAAAATATTGGCTTTAATCCTTTTGACTGATATTTTATCTTTCATTTGGTTTGAATTTTTTGGGAAAATAACCGAAAATGATCTCAAAAATATATCTGAAATCGATCGATTTGAAAACGATCGTTTTCCATCATATACCTGATAGACTTAGAAAATGCACAGTTTACAATTTAATTAATTTTGAGTAATTTTAAATGGCACCACCTTTCGGAAAGTGGTCATATCAACTAAGAAACCTTCGTCGGCTCATGAGTAACAACTTTTCTGAAGATCATAGTATGATTTGATGCACAGTTTACTGTTTAATTCATTTTGAGTAATCTTCAGTGGCGCCACCTGTAGGAAATTTGTAGTACAAACTAAGAAACCTTCGTCTGCTTAACTTTTCCTAAGAACATAGCATGAACAAATGCACAGTTTACGAGTTAATTTGAGTAATTTTCCGTAGAGCCACCTGTCAGAAATTGTTCATACCAATTGAAAAACCTTCTCCGGCTCATTTGCAACAACTTCTTTAAAGATTATAGCATGATCAAACGCACAGTTTACGATTTAATTAATTTTGAGCAATTTTCAGTGGCGCCACCTGTCGGATAGTGATACCAACTTAAAAACCTTCATCGTCTCATGCGCAACAACTTTAGCTAAAGATCATTGCATGAGCATAACATGTTTATTATTAAGAATTATTAAAAACATACAGACAGAAAAACGTTAATTTGTTATAACTTTACCAATTTTTCCCCTTTTATCCCCTAATTTCTAAAAAGTTACATATGCATATTTGGTACTTGGTACCGATTGAATTCGATACTTTTTATAAAAAAGCAGTTAACATATTGTTCCTATTCATATTACTTCATGAAGTTACAACTTTATCCCTTTTTTACCCTTTTTCCTCCCGAAATCAAAAAAGTACCAAATACGTGTTCTATATTTTTCTCACATTTATTTGCATTAGAAAATTCTTCTCTATATTGTTTGCTTCAAAAGATAAGAGTGGCTTAAAAATGGTACCAAAAAACCCTTTTTTACCCCCTGTCCGCCTATTTTAACAGCTTTTCAAAGCATAATTTTAATTTTGTTTCTATGCCTATTACCATAGTGTAATAATGAAAGTGATATCAAGAGCCCAGCTGATGAATTCGCCTGGAAATTTAACATACAAAAATTTGACAAAATGTAAGCAAACCTACAAAAACAACATGGGGTTTCATTTTGTCATGTTGTATTTGTTGTATTTTTGCCACCACCTGTAATGAATTCGCCTTGCCTATTACTCTAGTAGATATAGCATTTTCGATTTTTTCCCGTTTTCACCCTCTTAGAGGCAAAGGTTCCAAAAGTCCCTTCTTACTCGACCTTTACATCTTCTTACTCGACCTATAATTGCACGTTTAAGAATATAAGATTTATATGGGGATCGCATAAGAAATGAAGATCTACTAAACTCGACATACTTCTATAGAAATATGTTAACGGAAATGGTGCTGGATAGGCCACACAATATGAAGGTCATGTAGATTGCTCGACAAACGCTTTGTTGGAATATACAGGGAAGCGGCCGTCGTGTTTTTGCATCTTATAGAACGTGGAGAAAGTCAATTGATGCGGAGTTGCAAGCAGCAAACTATTCATGGAATGCCGTATGCCTATGATCCACTGGGAGTCAATAATAACAGAATACAGTTAATTATGGGTGTTGTAGGGGATGTTTTGATACCAAGCAACGGTTTTGATTGGTCTTAACTTGGTAAGCCCAGACTTATCTTGGTTATCCTTCATTTCAACTGTGGATACTGGCCTCCTCGTGGTATTACCGGGTAACTACGTTAATATCCGTTGATATAGTTAGCTAACATGTGCCTCGAGTTCTTCCATAAGAACTATAAAAATATAGGTTAGAACTTCGGCCTAGTAACCCATTCTTGGAAGAAGCAATTACTATGAAAAAGCTAAAAGTAGCCGTCCTCTTCTAAGAAGAGGACGTCCGGATCTTCGATGAAAAGACCAAATAGAGGAAAATATTTTAAAGCCTACGAAATTGGTGAATATGCGCATAAGATCGAAGCGCAGTGAATTCTAAAATATGCTCGGCCTGTGATCTTAACAGGTTGTAAATATAGGCCATTTAAGTGAGTAAGTAACTGTTATGAAAGAATTAGTATAATTGGCAGATGTGACGGCAACAGAGGGTTAACATCAAAAGGAGTTTTCATTTTTTTCCTCTTCTTTCATTTATTTTGTTCATCAACAAATGTTTTTTAATTAAAAATTACATACACCAAACATCTTTTGTAATACATTTTAAGACCAAGACCAAAAAAAAAACGATGTGGGGAAAAAATATATTGAAAAAAATATTAAACGAATTTGAATTATGAATAAAGAATCACTAGAGATGGGAGTTAGGAAGTTTAGGGACTAGTGCGTTTAAAAGCCAGTAAAGCTTTTAGATTTCTTTCAAAATTCTGGTTTCCTGAAATTAGTATTCGATTCTTGTTTATGCATCACTAGGCGCTTATAAATGTTTGTGCATTAACCTTTTGAAATATTTTATAATATTTTTCTTCAATTTATATTAAAGTTATCTTTTTTTCTGTGCAATTCTGCCAAAAAAAAAAATATAAATTAATATTTTGGGCGTGTGGGGAATTTTTTTATTAATTTTTTTTTTTTGCTCTTAAGCTTGAAGACAGATAAGAGTGGAAAAAGCTCACTCAGGATTAAATCATTCAATGGTCAGATTAAATAAATTTATTTCAGGGTTTAATCAAAAGTAACGGTCTTACAATTTAAGATAAAAATGAATGAAAAAATATTAAAATTAAGAAAACTCGTTTAAAACTACAAAAATCATTTGAAAATCTAAGACAAGTTTCTTTTAAGAAATCAAATTTTATTAGCTATAATTTTAAATACAAACTAAAACTTAATATTCATAACAATTTAAATATTCAACAAGTAAGAGTGTTATATTCGGCTGTGCCGAATCTGATATACCCACCATCAAGTTGTGTTAAATTTAGAAACATATCTCATATATCTGCGAGGCTGCAGCAAATTCAAAACATGGACCAAATTGGAAAAAAGTTGTTAAGCTAGTTGGTATTGTTGGTAAAATATTTGGAATAACTTCGGTTGCAGTAGCTTTATAGTTCAACATTCAAAAGTGTGTAAGTGGTTTCCCTAGTAATTATTTACTTTGAACAAAATTCACTATCGTAACCGGGTATGGTTTTACATTAATAAGTTGTTAAATACTTTTCCTTTAGCTTAATATTTAGTTAGGATAAAGTAGTTGATAGTAATACGAGTGGTCCATATATTTTGTTAGGAGGTCCTAATGCATCTACCATATACAAATCTTAATATGCTGCTTGTACCTCAGAATCTTTTTGATTGTAGATATAAAAAAAGGGGATGTAATATATATATAAGAATTATAGCCAAATGTTGACCGATTGCAACAAAATTTCGCACACTGGCTGGTATTTATATAAAGCTTATTTTTGCAATATTTAGTGGTAATAGCTGTCATAGTTTCTAATTTAATAAATATATTAAATATATTAAAAATATTTTTTGGTTTCCGGGAGTGTTTTTTATATGAAAGCTATAGTCAAATATGGACCGATTCCTATAAAATTTAATATACTGACTAATAGTTGCATAAAAGTTCTCTATTCTAAATTTAGTTGTCATAGCTATTACAATTGTACTCAATTTATCAGCATTCATGTGTTTCCCGGGGCGGGGTTATATGGGAGCTCTAACTAAATGTGAACCGATTTCGCCCATTTTCAGTACACAACTTTTGTTACATATCAGAAATACTTTTGTCGCTCTAGCTTTTGTAGTTAAGGAGCTGTCGCGATTTTATCTGACGGACAGACGGACATAAATCTCCTTTTCTTTTTGATTTTTGTGTTTCTGTAAGTTTTTTATATGGGAGCTATGGTCAAACGGTGACCGATTGTAACAAAATTTTGCACACCGGCTGGCATTCACATAAGGCTTCTTTTTGTAAAATTTTGTTGCTGTAGCCCTTTCAGTTAAGGCGCTATCGCGCTTTTATCTAGCGGACAGACGGACATAAACACCCTTTTCTTTTTGTATTTTTGTGTTTCCGTAAGTTTTTTATATGGGAGCTATGGTCAAATGGTGACCGATTGTGACAAAATTTTGCACACTGGCTGGTATTTACATAAGACTTATTTGTGCTAAATTTGGTGACCAAAGCTATTACATTTTAGCATTTATTGGCATTTAAGTGAATTTCAGGTGGAATTTAGGCTGTTTCCGTATGTTTTTTATATGGGAGCTATGGTTAAATGTGAACCGATTTCAATGAAATTTTATATGCTGCCTAGTGCTTATGTAAAACTTCTAGATACCAAATTTTGTCATCATAGCTGTTATAATTTGTCATTTATTAGCAAATAAGCGACTGGCGTAGACGAGGTTATACGGGAGCTATGGTCAAATGTTAACCGATTTTGCCCAATTTCAATACCAAAATTTTCTCATAAATGAAGAATGTTTTTGCTAAGTTTCAGTGAGCTAGCTAATTTCGTTTAGGCGTTATCGTGATTTCAACAGACAGACAGACAGACAGACAGACAGACGGACATCGCTCAATCGTCTTAGAATTTCATAAGGATTCAGAATATATATCGTTTTTGATTTTTGAGCCAATATTAAGGAAATTACAAACGGAATGACAATCTCAATATACCCCCCATTCTTTTTGATGGTGGGTATAAAAATATTCACTTTTTAATTTAATCTCATTTTTTGTGTCAATCCAATTTTTTTTTTTTTAATACTCAAATAATTTTTATGATCCGTTTTAAAAGCTTAAGAAAATTATTCCAATTTTTTATGTGTTAAATAATCATGAGTTTAATTGGAATTCGTTAAATTCGTTACGTTTATGATTTTCTTTTCGAAATCGAAGAAAACGTTTTGAATTTGATTGTCATATTTATTTTGTGTTACATGTCTTGTGTCAATTTGGGAGTGGTTTCTTTTTTATTTCGGATAAAGTTTGGTTGCTTTTAACTTGAATTGGGGTAACCATAAACTACAATTAAGTTTGATGAATATTGTTTGTTATAAATATTTGTTAAATAATATTAATCAAAATTTTGGTTAAGAAGCAGAAAATTTAGCATTATACTTCAATTAATTAAGACAAAATATTCAAATTTGATTTTTATTATCAAAATTAATTTGAGGGTAATAAATTGTGGTTCGATGAAAAAAATAAACTTAGAATTTAGTTTAGAACTAGAACTAGGGCCAAATCGCCATATTCGGTATCGATCGAAAACTCAGGGGCCAAATTACCGCATTCGATATTGATCGAAAACTCAGACTTTAAAGCAAATATTGTGAAGTATACTTTAGGGACGTTCAAAGTTACTTCGATGTAAAAAGTTTATTGAAATTTGGTATTCATTTTGATTCGTTTTTTAAAGCATATAGTTCAATTAACCGCTTGACGTATCAATCAGCGCAACGAAGTTCACTTCAAACTGTTCGCACATAACTTGCACTAAACAAACCAGTCTTGATGCTTAAGAACAGTCGCAAAACGAGTCAGACTCGTGATAATCATGTTAGGCACAGAAATTGTACTACGAGTCAGACTCGTGATAATCATGTTGGGCACATAAATTGTACCACGAGTCAGACTCGTGGAAATACGTCAGTATAAACAGTGTCAAACGTTTGAAATATGATGACTTTTACATTTGATATCAAACGTTTTTTTTTCAAACATATTTCAAGCCTGAACAAATGTTTGAGATTCATATTTATTTTCAAATGAAGGTTAATTTGAGAATAAACGTTTGAAAAATGATACTTTATCAAATTGAGAATAAAGGTTATTCTCAAATCATTATCAAACCCTAAGATGATTTGAGAATAATTTGAAAAATGGTGTTATATAAATTTGATATCAAACCTTATTTAAAAGTTTTTTCAAACTTAAAAAAAAAAAATAATGTTTAGGATATTTTAATGGAATGCCATTGCATTTCAAAGAAATTCGTTATTTCTTGCGGATTTTTTAAAATCGATCTATATTTGAAATTATTTTGATTAAAAATACAATAATATTCATATGCATAAGTAAATATTCATTGTTTCTTAAGATTTTTTTTTTACCTAACATTAACATTTTATTTTATTTATGTTCCACATGTAAATGATATCCACATTTGAAAAACCTTTGAGAATGAGGTTTGATAATGATTTGAGAATAAAGGCATTTTTCAATTTGTTGAGAACGCTATTATTCTCAAATCATTATCAAATCAGTATCAAACGTTTGACCTTTGAAAAAAGATTTATTTTCAAATCATCCTCAATTTGAGAATAAACCTATTTTCTTAATGGGTTGTTAAATAACTTCAAAGAAAAGATATAGTAAACTGTGCATTTTTTAAATAATTTTGATTATCCTTAAAGTATGCTATACAAATGTTTTGAAAATATCTTAGATTTTAGTCGATCGAGGTATCATATCGCCGCATTCGATAACGTTTGATATGTAAGATATTTCAGAAACATTTGTATAGCACACTTTTAGGATTAATAAATCTATTGATGGCTTAATATAAAAAAGGCATAACCCGATTTTATGTTGTTTTACAGAAGAAGGAAAAAAGTGAATAAAATTCGTTATATTTTAGATAAAATAAAAATTTTTAAATAATTTTTAATAAAAAAAGCAACACATTTTATTTTTCATTTAACAAATTTTTTTAGTATCCAAAATTGTACGGTTTTCATTAAGTCTTTGTCTATTTCTGCAAAGTAATAAAAAATCGAGTTAGGCCTTTTTTTATTTTAAGCCATCGATATACAAAAATGAATGTTTGCCTGTCTGTACGTTATTTATAGAATAGTTAACTATGAATTTGATCATGTTATGATCTTAAGCCGTAAACGACGACAATAACTAAGTTGGTATGACCAAATTCCGGTAGGTGGAACCACTGAAAATTGCTTAAAGTTAATTAAATCGTAAACTGTGCATTTGATCATGCTATTATCTTTAGCAAAATTGTGGCGCATGAGCCGAAGAAGGTTTCTAAATTGGTATGATCAATTTCCGACAGGTGGCGCCACTGAAAATTACTCAAAATGAATTAAATCGTAAACTGTGCATTTGATCATGTTATGATTTTAAGCAAAGTTGTTACTCAAGAGTCTACGGAGGTTTCTAAGTTGGTGCTATTAATACCCGATATATGACGCCACTGAAAATTGTTAAGCTAGTAATAAATAAAAAAAAGTTCAACTATTTGATACCTTCAACTCTAATATCAAAACTGACCGATTGTCAAACAAGTTTTAATACCCTTCACCAATAGGTGAAAGGGTATTATAAGTTTGTCATTCAGTTTGTAATTCTTTCATTATTCGTCTTAGACCCCATAAAAATTATACCGATCGATTCAGAATCGCCAGGAGAGTCGATTTAGCAATGTGCGTCTGTCTGCCTGTCTGTCAGTCAGTCTGTCTGTAGAAATCAAGTTTGTGGAGCTCCTGATGTGTGTACCCAGATAATTACACCAGATTTTAGGAAATTTCCCTACGCAGCACGCTATTTAATTTTATTAAAATCGGTTTACAAACATTCGAGATATCGCTAAAATACTAAAATTCGATGACGAATCTTAAAAAATTTTTTTAAAAAATACAGTTTAAAAAAATTTAATTCTCGAATTTTGAATTTTGGCGATATCTCTGGTGTTTATAAACCGATTTTGATAAAATTTGATAGCACGTTGCGTTGGAGTATTTTCTAAAATCTTATATATAATTCAAAATTTTTTAAATAAATACAGTTTTTAAAAAAATTTTGTTTAAAATTTGTTAATTTGCGTAAATCGATATCTTTTGCTTTGGCGATATCTCTGTTATTGATCTACCGATTTTAATGAAATTCAACAGTATGCTGCCTTGAATGATTTCCTAAAATTTGATATATAGTTCAAAAAACTTAAAAAAAAAACATAGTTTTTTTAAGAAATTTAAATTTTTTTGGAAAAATACAGTTTCTAATTTTTTTTAAATTCTCGTCGAATTTTGAAATTTGGCGTTATCTCCGGTGTTTATAGACCGATTTTGATGAAATTTAATAGCATTCTGCGTTGGAGTATTCGAAATTAAAAAAAAAATATTGTTTTTCTTAATTTTTTTTCGAAAATTTGTCAATTTGCATATATCGATATCTCTTGCTTTGACGATATGTCGGTTATTGATCGACCGATTTTGATGAAATTCAAAAGTGTGCTGCGTTGAATGATTTCCTAAAATTTGATATACAGTTTAGGTTACATACGGAAATCGCATTTTTTAAATAATTATTACTAATTTTCTTAGCGTTTTGTAATTTAATTTAATACCCTTATTAATGTGTCTTTTTTGAATTGGTGCTGATGGGAGGTACGGTCAAATATGGGTCGATTTTAACTAATTTTGGCCACTATAAGATATATTTTTGCTAAATTTTACTCAAATATAAAGAAATTTGTGCTTGTAAGGGTAAAAATCTATATTCTGGGAGAGCAAGGGATGTATCAAAAAATATGATCAGATTTTGTCCAAATTTTTTGTCAAATTTTATCAAATGTCTCTAAAATTCCTGTGAATTTTGTGATTCCACATCGTATAGTGGGTTGAAAAAAATTAGGGAAATAATTCTCGAATATTGCTGCTCAAATGGCCATTGAGGAGGAGTATTCGAACTTAAGTT